>OY744522.1:142241744-142309244 GCA_963556195.1 Sepiola atlantica
TACAAACGTGCATAGGAAGACCGTTGCCGGTGAGGGAAATTTTCTCCCATTGCGATTAGTGCCACTTTATATTGCTGACAAATGCTGTTATTGGTGATTTGTTCGAGTAGGGAAAGGCCTGATATCTGACGCAGCATCTTTTCTCTATAACACTGAGACGGTTCTCCAGCTCTTTTGTGGCTGATCAACATTCAGCACCATAAATTGCAACTGGTCGGATGATTGAGCTATAGATCTTAGATTTATTCTTATCCAACATCACTGGAGTTGTGGTTCTCCACTTCAGCCACGCTGCATCCATGCGTTCTATGACCTCGTACTTCAGGCTACCGTCAGCAGCGATTCTCTGACCCCAGATACTTGAGGACATTTGTTTTGTGGAAGTTCGTAAATCTTTTTAAATGTTTATTAATGAGAAAATAAATTAATTTTATGTGTTATAGATGCTCCTTGATCCACCTTCGTCTTGAATAGGCAAACGAGACTAGACTTTCCTGTCACAGGGATTGTGGTTCAAAAGTAACATGAATAGGAACGGAAGTAGTGTAACCAAGTGATTGGATAGCATGCCGGGAAATTTTTGGACTGGAGTTTTTTATAAGTGGAAAAAGACACGTAAATACTTTTGTATTAGCACTAATTCTACTATTAAACGTTTGATCAGAACATCATTGGCGCAATCACTTCACCCTCCTTAGCAACTTTTTCATATATATATATATATATATATATATATATATATATATATATATATATATATATATATATCTTATTTGTCGTCCCCAATCTACACTGGGCATTGTAATGAGTAGTATTAATACAGCCGTAAAAATCATAGATTTATTGCATGTTATTTCATAAGTTGAACACTATTGACGTACAATGTCTACAATAGGTTTAAACCTCTCACTGTTTATGCACTTGTTCATGGTGGCCGTGAGGGTTAAGACGTCGTAATTTGAGTTAAAGATATGACATGTTCCTGGGGTTCGAATCCTGCGACCGGCTTATATAATTATCCTTACACTGACGATTCTGGAAGTATGAAACGTATACGTATGTAAATAAACAAATATATATATATATATATATATATATATATGAACGTATGTGTATTGTTATTTTATTCTGTAATAGTAAGTATAGATTTCTACAACTCATAGACATGATTATATATATAGCAGGTAATAATATAAAGGCCAATTTATATAGTTTAGATCAATTCAAATATGAATTAATTTCCAAAAGCAAACATGAAGCTAATATTTGATATTCAAAATAACTGAATGACATAATTTTGAACTTAATACTTTATTATTTACCTATCTGTCTGTCTGCTGTCTCTCTCGCGCTCTCTCTTTCGCTCTTTCTCTCTCTCTCTCTCTCTCCCTCTCTCTCTCTCTCTCTCTCTTTCTCTCTCTCTCTCTCTCTCTCTATATATATATATATATATGTAATTTAGTGCTATAGAAGAAATAGCTTTTACAAGAGCGCATATATTTTTATTCAATGGACACTATACACTATTTTGATCATCCATCGGTACCTTCGGATTCATAAGCACGCTGGAAACTCAACCCGCAAGGTTAAAGATACCAAATGTGACCGGTTAATTAACGATGTAATAATAATGTGACTTACAATGAATAAAAATAGTTTAAGTTTTAACTAAAAGGAGAAACCTGTATACATTATTGGAAAGACTCGTACTAGAAAGATGAGGAAGCCTGCAAAAGTATTGTGTCGATAAAATAAATTAATAATAATAACATAACTTTATAATAATAAAATAAATTAATAATTATAAAATAAATAAATAATAATTAAAAAATAAATAACATAATATATATATATATATATATATATATATATATATATACTTTTCCATTTACTTGTTCACACTTCATTGTGACCATTAAACGGTTCATGTTAGCTACTGCCCCTCTCTTTTTCGCTCTCCTCCTATCTCTCTTTCTTTCTCTCTCTCTCTCTCTCTCTCTCTCTCTCTATCTCTCTCTCTATCTATCTATCTATCTCTATCTATATATTTATCTATCTAGCTATCACCTTTCCAAATAATCAGGTGAAGCGACTAAAGGAAAGAGATGGGGAGAGGGGAGAGGGTAAGGAGTGCGAAGGGTGCAAAGAAGAAAACGATCTAATCTTGTCCTTCGTTACTCGGCAGTAAATATGTAGATATTTATGGAACGCGAACGTAGGTGTCACCCGTGTCGTTCGTTGACAGGATTTCAGCTCGTAAATGTCACTGGGTGACGAACAGAGATTCGTCAAAAACATGGTCGAGTAAAATGAGCGAGGAAAAAGAAATAAAACCGCTTCCTACTCTCGGATTATGGCGGGAAGAAAAAGAGGAGGGAAAAAATGGCGAGAACAAAAAGAAAAGTTATTAAAAGTTAAAGAAGAAAAAAACCCAACTGCTATTGAGTTAGACTTGATAGTTTTGCAATCATAAAACGGGGCCTAATTCTTGCTTGTTTCTCTTGCAAATAGACAGACGTTTTATAGGTTTGCGTTTGTTTTTCCCAGGTTTACTCGCTACACGTTTACATGCAATAAACACTTCGTAAAACATTCTTCCTCTTGTATTAATCTTCAACTCCAGTAAATAATCGAGCGTATTTGCGTATTTGCGTATTTGCGTGCTTTGTATTTTGATTATATGCCAGTGTTCTCATACCGTTCACATGATTGTGTACGGGAGAGGGGGTTATTCGGAACGGTAGGTTAGTTGAAATATCAATATTTCAGTTTTTTGTCATCATTTTACTTCCGTAAATTCTCTGAAATCAAGGGACCCCATTCCTGGGTCTGACACTTGATTTCTATATGAGATACATATATCCGAGTGTTCAATTAAAGTTTTCCTTTAACCGTCAAACGTTGAGTTAGTAAAACAGTGAGGACCATTAATGTTCTTCTCCCCAACTAGCCATGTAACTATGTTATAGTTTATTATTATTATCGTATTTCTTTAGTGTTGACGATTTCCAGAACAACAATTCATCTTGTCTGGTGGAGCATACAGCTTTGTGATGTTACTTGAGATAACATCACTACAAATAGGTGCACCATTCCCGGTATGCGTCAGTGTGTAACCATGCCGAGGGGATCATTATCTGGGCGTCAAATACTATGTTATTTTGAATATTTGGTCAGAGTTTACTTGCAGGGCGAAGTATCCTTATGTCAGGTTGTCCTGACAAACCCTTGTACAGAGAGACCGAAGACACTCTAGGATAGTGTCTAGTAGGCATTCAAACTCTCCCCCTCCTTCAGCAGAAACGGTCCTGAATATAACGGTAAAGTTCATCCAGTGCTGAGACCTCAATTTGGGAGCTATGGGGAGTCTGGAGTTATCCCTTAGTTACCATAACTTCCAGGTCAACTTAGACCCGAAGTGGTAGTACTTGTAAGTGCACCAGATTTTTGTACTAATGAGTGATCGTTTATTGAGGCCCGAAGGCCACTCGAGGATAAATGTTAATGAGTTTGGTAGTCGGACGGCAAGACAACACTTTGAGGATTAAAGGCGATGGTTAAAACTGAGCGGAATTTGATTCTTTAAGAGGATGGCTCGACAAGAAGTTGTTAACATTTGACTTGAAACCAACAATGTTGTAGTCAGCTAGGAAGCAGTCCCGTGATGTTGTGGTTCACATACGGGTAGTCCACCGAAGTATACTTTGCTCATGGAAGTTCCGTTTAGTTTTAGGTACACAGAAGTGAAAAGAAAAGCTATTTACAGTGGTTGTAGCTAGACGAGTTTTTGCTGTGAATGTCTTCCAGGGTAAAACCAGAGATTAGAACTCTTTCGTGCACTTTCCATAAAAAATAACGATTGAGTAGAGAAAGACTAGCAACGTCTATTCTGTGAGAAAGAGCTATGAGTTAAATAGAATTTGTCCCATGCACACACTAAACTGCCTCAGATACCCTTGGACAAGCTGTTCGTCTCTATCCCACGGCACCATCCTGAAATCCATCTTTCCCAGCTCTTTCTACCTTTTTGTATTACCAACCCTATTTCCCAACCCTATCAACTACTCAAGTTCTCTCGCCTGCAGCTGTCCGGGATATTACACAAACTGCTGTAAGGCCCCGATTTGTAAACATTAAGAAGTTTGAAGTTATCTCTTATTAATCATTACTTACAGTCCATTGTGACGTGGTGTGATCGTACCTGTCAGCAGTGACATGCAGATGTTGGGTGATTTTCTGATGATGCCCGGTGCCAACTCATTCGTTGTATGCTCAAAACACTGGAGTATAAGTCCTAGTCCTGAAAAATATTATGAGAAGTGATGATGATTTGATGCCCTTCCCCAATTTGGATTCCGTGGCCACCGGCCCGTCGCCCCCTCTCCCTCTGCCAGCCAGGGTCGCATCCATGGGTTAAATAGAAACTATCATTTGCAGACTATTTGTTTACAAAATATACGACGCCTAAAAAACAAACGAATCTACAGGCCAATCGTATACAAACATATGTACGGTTTCGGTATAAAATGACCCAACAAAGGTTGATATGCCGTAGACCCCCAACAAACACCTTCATGCAGAAACGGATTAGAATTATGACGCCATCTAACAAATAACGTTGTTAAAGTCTGTCTAGAATATCAATATAAATTCGCGGCATAAGTTTGTCTACAATAACAACAACAAAAACATCTGTATTTTTCTCATCTTAATGTGAAAAGTAAATGTATCGCTAGTTTATCTCTGTAAATGAGCACGGTGGGGAAGTTTAATTGAAACACTAAATACCTTGCAGTTTCTGTTCATTTTGTGCACGTTGCCTATTTTGATCATATTATTGCGTGGGGCAGTTAGAACTTACGCAGATGGTTAGTAGGAACGTCCAAGCGAAACTCTTACATCATATTCCAGCTATCATTATTTACCACATCTGATTAGGAATGTCCAGTCGTGTGCAGAACTCTGATGATGCCAGAACCCAACTCCTTGATTGTATGCCCCAAATACTCAAGTATTAGTCCTAGTACTGCGAAATATTAGAAGAAAGGAAGAAAGTTTGAATATGATTGGCTGTTCCCCACTTTGGATGATATGTGCCACCGCCCTGTCGCTAATCACCCTCTGTACATCACTTGGAAAATCCATCGAATGTTGATCAGTCCATAAAATTCAGAAATATGCTACATTCTTATTCTTCCTCTGAATCTGAATTCACCGGGAGGAGCACAAGCATACTTCTTGCAACTTTCCCAGCATGAGTTTCTCTTCCTTGCTTTATTTTTTCTAAACATAAACTTAATTCTTTTAACTATAAGCTCATTAAAATCCTTAAACCCCTTGAGGTAGCAATCTAGAATGGTAAGATGTATCTCTTGTGATAGCTTCAGACGAGATTTCTGAGCATTTATGAACAATCACATCTTTTGATGGAGCTGCTGTACTAAAAGTACTTGTTTAGTAAGAATGAGCGGATCGTAACTAATGACTGTCCAGTGTCGGGATCTTAGAAATCCACCCAATGCAAACATGATTTTTCTTTTAAATACTAAGTAATAGTTTGCTAGTATTGATCTCGGGGTTTAGATTTGCAAGCCAACATTGACACGTACACAGGAACCGTAGTCATCGGGTGAACAAGTGCAGTCAAGGTTATCTCGACTCTTCCGTGTATTGGGAACGGACGTGACGTCACATGGCTATAAGAGAGATGGGGCAAGAGGGGTAGGCAGTTGGTTGGAAGTTTAGAGTGAACATCACATGGCTTAACATAAACGATAAATTAGAAGAGAAGGCAATGACATCAGTCTAATAAAATGTACTTTTTTTCTTCTTTTTTTTGTGTTATTGTGTCCAACTTTAATTCTAGCGAAAATTTATCCCTGGAGACGATCCTGTATTGACTGTCTTGGGATATTGTCAAAATGTCATAGTTTTGAATATGTAGTGTTTTCCTTGAAAGTGGAATCATAGAAACGTGCAGCATGGTGAACTTTGAACATAAAAATAAGAATTATTTAGGTCTATGGTTTATTGTTTAATTGTCTAGCCCCCCCCCCCTCAAAAAAAATTCACGATCTTCGGACCGGGATCAAAGTGTAGTATCTTCTCTGTCCTAGGCCGAAGATGAGGAATATTTCTTGACTAGGGCAATGTTTATTAGTTTCCCATATAAAGTCCCTCTTTTTGGGGTGTTGGATATTCCCCACATAAAAACACGTCCAAATGTCTAACTTTGTCCTCGTGGGAAGACAAGTAAATAGGGACTTGAGAAATAGTGCTGAATTTTTATATTTACAAATGTGGAACCACAACATGGGCATTTATCTCTCTCAAATTTAGAATAGGGCGGAACCTTCTTCCCTTTTTGGGAACTAAAAATAAAGTGCTGAAGCACCCCCATCCATTCTTGGTATTTGGAAATTAATTCTATTACGTTTCTTCCTAGCAGATTTATTGATTTAGTCTGAAATAATGCTTTTTGACAAAGGAACTGAATAATTCTTTTTCATGACACCGGTTTATCGACGGCAAAACTAAAGAACGCGATGGAACCCGTGAAATATGAAAGATTCTAGACAATGATGTCCGAACGTGCTCGAACTAACTTACTAATTACCTACATCGCTTTGTTTTTATGTTGAGGCAAATGTGGGTGTGTCAGATGTGAAAAATATCCAACGATTGAAAATGATCTTCTTTCATTCCTCCAAGTATCTTGCTAGTCGTCCATCGACTGGCCTGGGTTAAGGAAGTTATCGGATTATTGCTGTTGGGGACGAAACACCAACGATTTTTGAAACAGAAATATCGTAAAAGTTGGTTGATGACAAGCCCAGGTCAAAACATTGCTTTACTTTTGTGCATAAAGTTGGAAGTTTCACGATTCTCCTATTTATGACCCTAAAAGTGAGGAATGAATATAGATCTCCTACTTGTAAACCTTTAAGGTCTGTTTTACTCACCCTATGAAGTGTTAGGTCTCTCTCGCATTTCTCAGGTTGTCAGCACCGATGTGTCATTAATAGAATAATTTTTCGGAAAACAGTTTTGGATTTATAGCGCAAAGCGAAACTAAAATGACTCTGACCGTTGCATCGCCATAGATTTGAATAACTTCAACAACATCTGCACGTCTTATTGTTGATCTGCTTTTGTACCCGATGTATACAGATAAAAATAAATCAAAGGAAAGTAAAAAACTCCGATCCAAATTTCGAAGGCACAAGTTGGCAAAGTCTGAATATTTGTTAGAACATTTATAGGACGTACCTCGCTTAAGATCTTTACTGCTAAGAAGCCATAATTCTTGCCTCAATTTTCTCGTCTAGCTGAGAGAGAAGCAACATTGATCAAAGTGGCCTTTAGAAACTAGTTACTTTAGATCTTCAGAGACTCTAAAGTGACCTTTAGAAATTATCAGTTATTTTAGATCTTCAGAGCCACTAAAACACCTTATTTTCCCTCTAGTTTACCACTCTGTGCCTACTTCTTTTAATGCTCGAATTACATAATCATTCAGAGACAGGTCGATAGCTCTTTTCACCTCATAAAGCGTAAGTGATCTAAAACTTAATACTTGAATTATGGGTCTTTATTCCTCTCTTTGTTGGCGATCTTCACTTCAACGCCATCTTCAAAATAAACTGATTCTATTCCATTGCATGCATTCTTGTTGTGAAATCCACCAAAATCTGATCGATTTTTATACCCAGAAGAAATACTGTCACACTTTATTTCTTCGTCTGCAGTTGTGTTCACCCTGTTACGCTCGAGAAAAGAACAAATATATTCATTGTAACTTCCTGCTGACACCTTCTCAGTGTGAGTATCTTTCCCCTGGTTTGTAACCAAATATGATCGTAATTATGCTATCAAAAAGTTCATTACAATTCTGGTAGGTATCTGGAAGTATCTGATTTATCCAACTTTTTTATGCTTTCATTTAACTCTTTTCGGAGCTCGGCCTAGAAAGTTTCTCTGTAACTGAATTCGTCATCTGAATAGCCCTATTTATCTTCCATCGAAAGAGGATGGACGTCATATTAGTCGCAGACGTAACTTGTTCAATTATTGGGTCATCTCCCGTAAACAGCGCCGCCAGTAGGAGAACTGTTTCTCTTAAAAGATATTGTACACATTTGATATCACTTCCCATTCTTTTTTCAAATAAATTAAACTAGATACAAAACGAACTAAAAACTCAACGAATAAAAAATATCATTGAATGAACGATTCACCAAAAGAATCGAGAAATTCAGAAAAAAAATTCTTGTTTTAAAAAACTAAATGAATAAAAAATATCATTGAATGAACGATTCACCAAAAGAATCGAGAAATTCAGAAAAAAAAATCTTGTTTTAAAAAAATTAAATGAATAAAAATGATAATAAGCAAAATAATAACTCAGTAATTAGTTCCAACTTCATCATACAATTACAATTCCTTTCGGTCCAATATACTCCAAATTTAGGACTAGCAACTTTTTAAAACACGTCAGCCTCTTTGCACCGAGTATAAACAATGAAATTGGGATTACCGTTTTACGGCACAGCAACCCTATACGTCATTTAATGTATTCATAGCATAGGCATTTGATAAGTTCTGGGGCGGGGGAATGTTATTTAATTGTATCTTAGGTTTCTCTTATAGGAGCTGGAAGTGATTTTTCCAGGGAGTCTATTATTTCCGAACAGCATGGCGACGTTTAATGCGTGATAGTATTTCTTGCGGGTGTTCCTATATTTTTTTATTAGAATATCTTTCACTGTGAATAGTTGTTTGCGGAAGATTCTTCAGTGAAGCTTCTGTTTTCAGTAAGTATGTGGGTGTGTTAGATGTGTATGTACGATTCTGTCTCTTCTAATACTATGTCATCTTCGGTAAAGTAGCAGTTCCACATTTTCGCTTCCAACCGTTGGTTGATGTTCGTATAGTTTGTTGCTTGTGAACATATCTCATATGGTTTGCCATTTTAAAAATGTATTCTATAATCTAAGTTTTGTAGTCTGGATATGGGAGTTTTAGAATTGTTATTGGCATTTTCGTTGCGTTTTTGCAAGTCTGTTAGCCGTTTGATTTGCTTTAATGCTAATATGACTAGGAAGCAAGACCAGAACTACTACTCGGCCATTCCTCATCAGATAGTGGCACATTCGAATATTTCATGTACGTCAGGATGGTTTGGGGGTTCCTCCCTTAATGGATGTTAGGTTAGCTAACGTGTTTGAGAAAATTATATAGTTTATCTACCTCGAGCACGTTATCATTTTTAGCGCCCTTTTTTAATTGCTTGTAATTTAAATGTGTAGATGGAAGCATTATTTGGTCATCTGATTTGTTTATGGGTGTGTATGTTGGTAACTAGTGCCCCTTTTCTATCCAGGGGGGGGGTTAACCATGTGTATGAAGATCTGTATGATCACGTTATTTATCTGTGAGTTCTGCTAATACACATTGGCTAACAATATTATTGAGTATGTTTTTATTGTTGCATCAATGTTAGGTACGTATGTTCGTTAGGTTAACCATGGACGCATCTTGCACATTGTGAATGGTGTTATATTTTCGGAGTTCTTGTTTAACTGTTTTAGTGCTTTTTTGATGCTGAGTCTAAATGAACGGATATTGATTTACTCCTCTCCAGGAGTTAGGCACAAGACCAGTTTTTATCTTACTCCCACAAGTAAGATGTGACCCAAGGTCGGGTCGGGAAAGTGAGGTTTAAAAATTGCCTGGGCAGCCCCGTCGGCATTCCCCGGTAGGGGCGCCTCAGGCAGTAAGCAATTAACTTACTCCTTCCTAAAGAGGGGAGGCGAAGCCTGGGAGGATGGACCTCCAAGAACTGCACAGGACAGATCCATAGACCGGCGTAAATCAAGCCCTGAAGGCCAAGACAATACCAGTCTATGGGGTGCAGTATCCATCGGAACAGATACTACACTTTGATCTTAGCCAAAAGGCCAAGCGGGTTGCTTATTATTGTATAATTAGTATATTGTTTCTGATGAGAGAATAACTATTGATAGATGAAAGGGGGATAACTAATTTAAATATACGATAATCTCGGTTAATTATAAATAGTAGATTATAACACTATACAAAAATACATATATATGGTAATAAGTGTTAGTGAATAGTGATGCTATACATCTAGAATAAGAATCGGTTTGAGACTCCCCAAATTCATACTAGAATTGTCTACATGGGCCCTTGGGGCAACCGATAAAGTGTTATGGGATAATCAGTTCTAAGTGATAATCTTTTGGGGATGAAGGTAGTTCGAGCCTTAATACAGGTGATACTAAGAATATAATTAAGGATTACTTAACCAGTTATAGTTGACGGGACGAGAGCAAGCTACTCCCGTGGATTAAATAAAGGGTTCCGTTTGAAATTCCATATAGATTCCCGAGTTTGACAGAAAGACTCCCGATTTCGACAAGATACACATGAAGAAGGTCGGAGGTTACATCGGCCAAATCGTTGTGAGAATAACATCCAAGATGAGAACAGTCGTCCGAATAATCCAAATAATATTTGTCTTGGTTTCAGTATAATTGGTTATATACTATTTTTTTCTCCAGTTTTTTTTAATTTAATTATTTTTATTGGCTCCGTTTGCATTTTGTTCTTTTTAATATTAGCAACATTTTTTTAATTTTAGTTTTAATGTAAATTGTATCTCACTTTTATTTCACGGTTGGGTTGTACTGGTTCTAATCTCGCTTCCGCGAGCCCCAAAACCAACCATTCCTCATCGTAGCAGGAACGGTGGTAACATGATAGTGTCAGGTAAATGCCGTCTGGAACTTCGGTTCCTGGCAAGGCCACTCATGGTGAAACCTGGCACTAAGCGGTATAATGGCCGTAACCAGGCTAAACGGGATCTGGTGAAAATTCAGGAGGAGTCGACATCAGGATCCGTCGTGCCCTGGTCGTCTCTACTTCTTCGTGTGGAAAGCAATGACGAGTTAGGTGCCAAACCGAAAAATCAATGGAGTGAAAGTGGCAACATCGCTTCTGATTTATTCTTTTGTGTGTTCTGGACTGAACCTTCCCCGACTTCATATGCAACCACTAAGCTTTGCTGTTCTCAGTGTCGAGTGTAAAAACTGAAACCCTGCCGATTAACAGATAGTTGCGACCGACAAGGAGAACTTCATGCAGACCATAAAATCCTGAGACATGATCTTTGTGCGCTCTATGCAGAATTCCGAGTGTTTAAAAATAAACAATTATCTCGCCTTGCTACTTAAGTACTTACGTATTCTCCATGCTTAAGCTATACTAATTAGTCAAATTACATCTCACTACAGTGTCTTTGCACTTTCAACCTTTCGCTATTTTCTAAACAAAAATAACAATTAAAGAAAACGTAGAAATTAGATTACAAAACTGAAGTTTTGTTAACTTTAAAAGTAAATAAACTTTAGAGAAACACGAGAAATTTGTTTGACACGCATCTCGTCACACATTAAGAACAATTCGACACGCGTCTAAAACAGTTTGAATATATTTTTGTCAGACATTATTTTAGGTATTCTTTAATGTTTTTTTTTCTTTTGTGCGCCATTCTTGTAAAAGTAGATTAATTAGTTTGTTCCCTTCTTTGAAATGCAATAAACGTTATTTTAATATCTTCATTGCTTTGAACTCACTCTCGAAACTACATGTTGTGTTAGGAATACAACGTTCCGGTGTGAAGGAAGTGGCATAAATTGTTGTCTCTCAACACTAAAGAGTTCCAAAAACGACATTTTTATTACTTATGACCGAAAAATAGAAAGAAGGTTATTCTTGAAAAAAAAAACGAAAAAGAAAAGACTCTGATGCAAAAAGTTAAAATACTACTTTCATAAATAAGAAAGTGTTGCTGTTCAGTTGAAGCATTGTGTGCAGCATAGTAATTATTAGATAGTTGTATACACTCCCCGTAAAAACAAATGATAGAAAAAAACTATGCTTCGACAGTGTTTGCACTAATATTCATATAACATCATAGACTTACGTCAGTAATTTTATTTTTCATATATAAATGATTATTATCATTTATGTTGACCTAAAATGACCCACCGTTAACTTTTATTTTATAGTGGAGGGTTTCTCTCCGATTTCATTTCAGACAGAGGTGGTTATGTGACTTACTATTTGCTTTCTCGTTTCCCTCATCAATTGAAATATTTTTCTCCGGAGGCTAGGAAAAGGCACGTTTTTTTATTCGCTAATTTTGGCATAACGGGTTAGAAGTGTATATATATATATATATATATATATATATATATATATAAAATTATATAAACAATATGACAGCCTTACGTCAATCAACCAACGTTTCGATGCTACCACATCTCTAGAACGAAACATTGGTTGATTGACGTAAGGCTGTCATATTGTTTATGTAATAATAATAATAATAATAATAATAATAACAATAATATATATATATATATATATATATATATATATATATATATATATATATATATATATATATATATAGATATTAATTTTGAGTAAATAATATAAAATTAGTGTTTACCTACATACGCCAGTGTTTCAAGCTTTAGCTCTCATCAGTGTAGGGATGATAATCTCAGAATCAACAGAATAAACCTAGATTCCGCAAGCAAGCGCCATAACCATTAGGCCACGAGTTATTACCATATTCAAGAAGGGAATTAAAGTTCTATTTATGCAAAGGGCGACTTCCTTCACCGACGGCTAACACTCGGAGCCATACAAAGCAATAGTAAAAGTTTGAAATATCGATATTTTATGCTAATTGACACATTTTGTAGTTCAGATGTATCTATCATATATCATCATTTAAGTATGACACGGGCGTAAGCAAAGGAGCATTAGAATTCTCAAGGTTTCAGAGAAGCCATATTATACGTTAATATAGAGATGAAATTAATCAGCGTCAAATCACGGCAAATTTCAGGATTCCACTTTCTATTGTTAACCAAGTGATTGTTGAATACATCATCGAAAATAATAATCACTATCATCTTTCCTATGTCCATCACAATCTTCTGACAGCAGTCTTCATTATTAATGACTAGCAGGAAGACACGGCGTTGCTCGGGATTACATGAGGATTACTACTATGTATTTTTCACTATGCTTATAATACCATATTACTTTCTATGTTTTTACTGCCCTTCTCCTCCCGTTTCGCCCTCTAGTATACTCACAAGCAGCTTAATGTTTCAAAACTCTCTGAATTACTGTCTTATGCATATGGTTTAAATGTCATTAAAATCGGATATACGTATTTTAAGTTTAAAGGGGTTTATGTCCCTTAGAGGTGGGAACATGAAGATTTTCAGAACATAGAGGTAACGTAGAGATTCATGACCACTTCTATTGTCTTCCCCGGAGAATTGAATACATATGATATACATTTCATAAAAATAGCATATACTTGAATACTTAAAGGAGGTTCGGCCTCCATAGCTCCCTTGGGTTAGGGGGCACTAGGAGATTCAGGACCACTTCAATTGTATTTCCCAGAAAATGGTATATATATGATTTAAATTTCATGAAAATATAATATATTTGAATTTTTAATAGGGGGTGCTCTCATAGCCCCTTAGGAGTGCACTTGGAGATTCGGGAACACTTCCATTGTCTTCCTCAACAACTTTTATATGAGAATACACTTTTAGATTTTATGTAGATCCCCTCACCTTTTTTTCTATAGGGAATACACAATTATCACACAAACATACACACAGATGTACACCTACATTGGGTTTTATAATATATATATATATATATATATATATATATATATATATATATATATATATATATATATATATATATATATGTATATTAAAAGAATGAATGATGAGAATAAAAATTATATACTGCTTTATTTTGTATATCGACCATCTACTTATCAAAATAGGATATAATTTAAAGATTAAAGTTTAACTATATTCATCCTCTTAATCCTTTGTCACTTTTTTAACCTTGTATATCTCTTACCTCTTCCGGCCTTCACTAACCTATTTAACAATTTTCTTAATTAACCTCCATATAACTTTTTTTAAATAAAATTTCAATGTTTATATTTTCCCATATCTATTTGAACTAGCATCCCGTAACTGCTTATTTACTTCAACCCATAATTTTTTCCACCTTGGAGACTCCCATTCCGGATATCCTCTCTAGGTCTTGTTTTCCTTTTTCTTTTTTCTTTTTCCTTATTCTAATTTTCATTCTTGAGCTCCAATCTTATCGACTTTTCCCTCATTCTATTATTAGTATCTTATTTTTAATTTTTTTATTTTTTATTATTTATTATTTTTTATTTTTTATTTTTTATTTTTTATTCTTTCGGTCAATCCTCAATTTTCCCTGCGAGCTTAAGACTAATCTTATTATCTATTTTTCATTCTTTATTCTTTTATTTTCTTATTTCTACTTTTTATACTATTTTTATCTTTATTTTTTATCTTTACTCTTTTAATCTTTAACTCATTTTCCTAGTCCTACCCTTCATATATATTTTGCCTCATTGTTCATATCTAAGGTCATTTGATTAAACTTCTAAACCCCCGAACTCTGTTCTTATACATATTCTGATATTTTAACCCCTTATCCTAACATTCGTTAACTTACCCCCACTCCTTTCTTCCCCTTTTCTATTTGAATCCTAACTTCCAATTTCAACTTTATGTTTCACCCCCCCCCCCGACTTTCACACTCTTAGTTTTATCCGCATTCCTTCACCGCATCGCTCCCTTTCTCCTCCCCCCTCTCTTTCCTCGTACCCGTCCCTTTCTCCTCCCACAGACCACTTACCCGTTTCCTCCCTTGCCCATTGGTCGCATATTATATTCCTGTTTTCACTATCTTTGCTTTTCTTCATTTATAGCCGGCTTTCTCAACTGGGCAGACTTTAAATATTCTCACTGCCCCTTTTTTCCACTTTAAAACACTTTCTTTTGTCATCTCTGCCCGGGAAGTTTCTTTAATGGCGAATATTTTACATCTTAATCTCCTCTGACGCCTGCCTGCATCATCGAATGTACCTCTTATTGGACTCTTTACCCTTCTTGGATCTTCTATTTTCGCCGTACCTGAAGTTGTGGCTTCTTGGATTTAAACTTTGAAACTTCTCTCATTACTTCTCGTGCCTCCAACGACCTACCTATCTACATCGTATCCTCTCCGCTGGACTCTTCGACACCGGACTCTTTGGCAATCGGACATTTGCTTGCACCCTGGCACAGTTTTGCCCTACGTTTCTTTCCCTACAACTTTTATTTTATTTCATTTTTTCAAATTTTAAATCTTGGCCATTGCCAACTTATCTATCCCAGCGACTTCCTCTGATGATAAGATTTTGATCTTTGAAAAGCCTGGCTTAAGGAAAATTTAACTTGAATTTTGCGGAATATACCTTGCTTTGAACTTTTGAATTGAATTTTGATTTTGCTTTTGCTTTCTCTAATTCCTTTCCATTCTCCTTCATTTATATATATATATATATATATATATATATATATATATATATATATATATATATATATATATATATGTGTGTGTGTGTGTGTGTGTGTATATGTGTATATATATGTGGTAAGGTACACGATAATTCATGAAAAAGAAATGTCGTGGTGGACAAAATGTGTAAAATAAATGACAAACGGAAAACAAGTTAAAGTGCAGGAGAAAAACAAAGATAAGAGATTTTGACCGGTTTCGTTCTGTTGGAGAACGTCTTCAGAAAATTACGGTCAAAATCTCTTGTCTTTGTTTTTCTCCTGCACTTTAACTTGTTTTCCGTTTGTCATTATTTCACACACACACACACACACACACACACACACACACACACACACACACACACACACACACATTATAAGGGTGTCGATTTACCTCTTTCATATCTAGCTATATATATATATATATATATATATATATATATATATATATGTATATATGTGTGTGTGTGTGTGTGTGTGGTGTATGTGTGTGTGTGTGTGTGTGAGAGATAGAATATAAGGATAAACTCCCACTTTAATTGTGAAAACTAATGGTAATCACTGATAACAAACAAAACCAGGTTTTCATTGCCTATGTCCGCGAATCCCTCGAGGTGTAACATCTTGAGGCTAAGGAGGTGCTCCCGCCGCCCATCTTTCTCACCTTGCCAGGTGTTCTCATCGGGCGAGCGTCAGGTGAGAATTTACAAGAAATCAGAAAAAAAGTCGTCCGTTTCCACACTTTGTCGATTGGCGATGATTTCTCAAAGACAGAACAGGTGCTTTGCTAATTATTCTGACAAAGTCTACACCCTTTGATTAGAAACGCTACACCAGTTTTTTTCTGTAATCGCCTCTCTCTCCCCTTCTCTCTTTATCTTTATCCCTCCTTCTGCATCTCTCTCTTCTCTCTCTCTCTCTCTTTAATTGTCTTCCTTTAGTTCTTCGACCTCAGAGCCATTTACAAACAAATGTCATTTCTACATTAACTCAACTATCATATACATACGTGTCTTCAAATACAGCTATTGTTTCTTTTTGTTGTATATTCTTCTTCCTCTTCTTACTGTTGTTATCTTTTTTCTTCTTCATTTTCTTCTTTTTCATTTTTTTCTTCTTTTTTCTTTTTTAAAAATGTATTTGTACCCACTAGGAGTTCTCACACAGGCCATCTTCAGTAATTGGTCATTAATGCCGGTTGTGGTCCCTGGAGTCTGAGTGACAATAAGTCTCCACATATTTCCAGTACGCTCCACCTCTTTGGATAACTATTGCAAATGACTTTGCGTTATCGCAACAGCCGCTGGCAATTAACATTAGTCTACTCTGGAACCTGGATGGTAATAAGTCTTCCCAAGATTCCAGTACTCTTCGAACTCTTCTAGTTGAGGTCTTTCCATTCTCCTTGACACTTCCCGATTTATTTTGTGTGGTTCAGCCGATGCTGATGCCATTTCTTTTTTTTGTGCGGATGGGGGGGGGGGTACAGTTTATAAGATTTATTGCAGTTTCAGATTTTTTGTGTGTTCACGTGGTGCTCATTCATGTTTTAGTTTTACTTTTGTTGCAATTTTCATGTGGTTGGTTAGTGTTCGTAGTTTATGTGGGTTGGTTTCCGCATTCGAGGATTTTCCTTAAGATTTCAGTTATTTTCATCATTTCCTTCCGCTGTAATTATTAATATTATTTTTATTGTAATTATTATTGTAATTATTATTATTATTATTATTATTATTATTATTATTATTATTATTATTATTATTATTATTATTATTATTATTATTATTATTATTATTATTATTATTATTATTATTATTATTATTTCCTCATTAGGAGTTATTCACGTGAATCATTACCAGTGATCGCTCACAAGAAAAAACAATCAGTGTTCCCTGAAATCCGAGTGAAAAGTCTCCCTAGATTTCTAGTACTCGCCGCGTCTTTGCATCCTCGCAACATCTGTTTACCATTGAATTCTCATTGGTAACAGCAGGTTATTCCGTGTCCTTCCAATGGAAGAATAGATGGTGTTTCCTTTCCTCTTTCTTGTCATTCTTCTCGACCCTTCATGAACATATGGTGTGTTACTTGTATTCTTAGTATCGCCCGCACTGCGGATTGAACCTTCAACCTCTAGAAGACTGCGCAGATTCTCGAGTTCGACATCATATAAATAATACAAACTATCAATCCTCATCTAAAAGATACCGAAACATATTTTAATGTTATTATTTATTTTATTGGTGTACGAGTTCGAAAATAGAACCCGCATGTTAATTAGATAGCAACATATTAATTTCCTGTACTTCTATATTATTAGACTGGCATATTTAATTTCATGCTTTGCATACATCTAAATATCATAAAGATTATGTGTATGTCTGTATTTAACCGACACTACGCCACTACCTTAGTTGTTTGACCGATTATTTCAGATAATTTTATTTTTTATTTTTTAATTATTAACAAGTAATTTCTTATATTATTTAGAACATTTATCTACTTTATTTTCATACCAAATTCAATTATATATACAACAAAATAATGGTTCCCTAAGTGAATTCAATGACTAATTGAGCTTTAAAATATGATTGAATAAATAATTAACCAGTTCTATTAATTTTTTTAATTCTTTGGTTTTATTTGAATAACATATTTAAAATAATTTAAAAAAAATAACTACAATTGTATTACTTTCTTATTTAGTTAAATAGTTCAATTAAGTGCATGTTACAATTAAATAGAAGTGAACGGAACTATCTCTGTTCTACATAGAATAGAACGCAACTGTCTGTTTCACGACCTCTGTTTTAAACGAGTTTAATTGAATACATTTTCAATGATTGTACATTTTATCTTTTTCATTTGATTAATATTAATATTTTATATTTTAAAGACATCATCACAATAAATCACTTATTTCGTGATTGCATTCGTTGTTACACAAACAAACCGAATAGTCATGCAACTTGATTCGCTGAGATTTATATCGTAATTTAAAAATAAATGTTATATAAAATGAAAGACTCATTTAATAAATTTATTTTCAAGTAAATATTTGATTAAGCACACAATTAAATATATCATAAGAAATGACAGAATAGACAACGTCAATGGCGACGATGAAAGCTGAATCGAACTTTTAATTATACTTATGACGATGATGGTTATAATGGTATTAATCACACTGATAATACCGATGATCATCATCATAATGATGAATAATCATTATCGATTTCATTGTCTC
Source organism: Sepiola atlantica (assembly GCA_963556195.1). Lineage (NCBI taxonomy): Eukaryota > Metazoa > Mollusca > Cephalopoda > Sepiida > Sepiolidae > Sepiola > Sepiola atlantica. Next base: position 142,260,492 of record OY744522.1, read on the forward strand.
ATTATTTCCCATCCAAACAAAACAGAAAATAATGAAAAAGCAGACTTTATAACATTTTCCCAACATAATAAAAACAACAACTTTTTACTTCATCTGATTTAATATCGTTTGTGATTTCTTCATCATTTTTCTAATTGTTTTCTTTTCCCTTCTTTCATATTTTCATTTCTCATTTTTGATTTTCGCATTTTTGATATTCGCTTTCCTTTGTCGTCCGATTGCTTTCTTTTTGCAGGTGAGCCGAACTTGCCCGTGTATGAACCAGAGAGGGAGAAGGCATTGCAATGACGGTGTCAAGAATTTAGGCAGGGCTCGAGAGGGGGCGTGCTTGCTATCACGGTGTACGCATTAGACACACTTATAAACACACGCGCAAGAAAACACATGCAGACACCCGTATGTAGAATAGGGGAATAATGGTTCCCATTTATCGTAAAGCATTAGACTTTTATATAGAATAGAGTTCTATAGTTAATCGGTAGCGTAAATATAAAACAAAAAGATATAAACGCTATATTCTCTTTTAATGTCTCGGCCAGCTCGATAAGGTAGCGGTAAGATTCCTGGCAGCAAATAACAATTACAAGAGATTTGGCGATCAGATTTCTAAATGTCAGCATGAGAACATGTGCTACGGCTAGACACACAGAAGAGCTGGAATATGGCGAAACAGCTATAAGGTGATCATACACGCACACACACACAGACACACACACATACACACACACACACACATATATATATATATATATATATATATATATATATATATATATATATATATATATATATATGCAGCAAATCATTATTAATGCAGGCCTTGTTGAAGACTATGGAACTTTTTATCGTTAGTTTCACGACGCGGCGATCGAGTTTTTCCTCTTCGCATGTTAATTTAAATGTTGTTGCTTTGAATGTTGTTACATCGGTCATCTCTCGAACGCTTTCGATCTCTCGATCGTCATCAGGAGGTTATGTCTTTGTGCTGTCAGCCTTTTTGTAGTGTTTTTCTGTCTTTATTATTGAATACGGATATGGCGTTAGTGCCAGTATTAAATGATATTTTATTAATGCTGGAGTGCCGTTTTTAATGTTTAGGGCTTCGAAGATTTTAAGTCTGTGTGTACAATTATTTTTATGGATGATTTTGGTGTTAATTATTAGTATTTTCCTTAATTCTATTGATTGTATAGATTTTTATGGTGTGATGTGTCGTTGAATGCCACTGGTATCGACGGGAGAGGATTGTAGTCGTGTGGCTAATATAGTTGCTGTATTTGTCTATTTGAGTATTAGGAAAACATTCCTCGAATGGGCATTAAAACGAATACAGTACGTTTGTTTGGTTTAGGGGGACTCTTAGTGGTGGTATTTTTTATTATTAGGTTAAAGGTTTAAAATTTTATGTAGTAAATTTTTAATTTGATTTTTTGTTGTTGTTCAATAGGTTTAGTATATCTGTTTATTACGTTAGTTATAGCTTTTTCATCGAGTTTGTAGTTAGAATGCATTTGGTTTTTGTAGTATAGGAGAAAAGTGTAATTTTTATTGTGTCTTTTTGTCTGATTCTTTTAGCGTAGGGAGGCAAAATATAGTTTTATTTGTTGGTCAACGATTCTATTAGGGAACTTTTTATTCACTAGCGTTTGTTTCATGTTGGTTAGTTTTAGTAGAATATTTTTTAGATCAAGATATAGTGTGCTTTTTATTAAGGCGATTTTATATTTTTTGTTGCTTGTGAAAGCAACAAAAAATATAAAATCGCTTGTAGCATCCTTATGGTAGTTGAGCAGATTAGAGTTATTGTTCGTGGGGTTTTGTATGTGGATGTTGTGTATTGCGTGGGGTTGTTAGAGTCGATTATTACGTATAGCAAAGAGATTTTGTTGTTAGTATTTAGTTCGTGTGTGAAGTTGAGTACTGAGCAGGTTTCTAGGGTTTGTTGGAGTTTTGTTATATGATCTAAGGGTTCAGTGGCGATGAGGATGTCGTCGACGTATCTGGTGTATAAAGGAAGTTTGTTTATTAAGTTAGGGAAGATTTTATTTTCGATGTGTGACATGTAGTAATAAGCGAATGTGGGACTGAGTGGTCATCCTATCGAGAGGTCATCGAATTATATGTATATTTTGCCGGGGGTGTCAGTGAATAGCACTTGTGTGGTGCACTTTTGGAGAAGTTTTTCGAGGGTTTTGGGTTTTATTGGTGGTATTGTATTGTGTTTATAAACTTGGTTAAGGATGATTTTTATAGTGTAGTGTATCGGTAAGTTTGTGAATATATATATATATATATATATATATATATATATATATATATATAATGGATTGAATGAAAGAATACATGAGAAATTAATCAAACCTTATTACATATCAAAGTTCAAGTAAAAGTACTGTATATATATGCTATTAGATATTATTCATATCTTTGAAGTATTATTTAAATCTCTCTCACTCTCTCTCCCCCTCTCTCTCTCTCTCTCTCTCTCTCTATATATATATATATATATATATATATATATATGAAAGAGAGAATGATGAGAGAGAAGATATATAGGAGCCAAAACAAAGGTATTATTAAAAACTGAACATAGTAATTTGTTTATGTTCTCATTATGTTGAACTAAGGATCAATCTTCCGTTAATCCAGGTTGTCCTCGATGGCCGTCCATCTAAGTAACATGACATAAATGCTCGTGTACCCCAGGGATCTATGCTTGGACCTTTGTTGTTCCTGATCCATATAAACGATCTCCCTGATGATATAGTGTCTGAGATTGGTTTATTTGCTGACGATACCACGCTTTACTCTCGCCATGTTGGCAAAACCGACGCGATCATATCTGAGGCAATAGCTTAATCTTTAAAAAATGACCATCAGACTGTAGTGGATTGGGGTCATAAATGGTTGGTAACTTTTAATGCCGCAAAGACAAAGCTCCTTTCCTTCAATAACTACAAGAAGCCTCTCCAACCACCGATTGTCATGGCAAATAACACCCTACCCGAGAGTTCATCATTCAAACTCCTCGGCCTAACCTTCACAGGTAACATGAATTGGAACACATACATTGAAGACATTGCCAAGGGTGCCGCAAAGAAGGTTGGCTCCCTCTACCATGCTAGTAAACTCCTTACACATGACATTATCCTGTATCTCTACAAAGCCACCATTCGCCCATGCATGGAGTATTGTTGCCACATCTGGGCTGGTGCATCATCTACTAGTCTCTCCCTCCTTGACAAAGTCCAAAGAAGAGTCGCCAACCTAATAGGTCCCTCACTGTCAGCTAAGCTCCAGTCCCTGTCCCATCGCCGCAATGTAGCATCCTTATGTTTGTTTTACAAATACTTCAATGGATTATGCTCCGATGAGTTGGCTACTCTGGTGCCCCCTCGACGTAAATTCACTAGACTAACTCGACATTCTACTAAATCTCATTCATTCACTGTGGAGGTCCCCAGATGCCGGAGAGCTTTCTACTCAAATAGCTTCTTTCCTCGTGCTGCTGACCTCTGGAACACCCTCATCGCCCCCTGTTTCCCCGACAGTACTGGCATGCAGAAATTTAAAACTAATGTAAACAGACATCTCGCTGCTCAGATCCCTATTTAAGCTGAACCCCCAAACCTTCTCCCCTTTTCTTTTTTCTCAGTAGCCCCTTACGTCTACAGTGGCGGCCTGCCTTGTTTGGGGTGAATCATGTTTAAAAAAAAATTTTAAACCTTGTTTTTTCAAGAAGTACTCAAAGGGGTAAGACTTCCTATGAATTAATAAAAAGGATGCTTCAAATATCCTTTGAAAAAGATTTTAAAAGATTACAATACCTTGAGAAAGATTTTTTAGATTATATATATATATATATATATATATATATATATATATATATATATAGAGAGAGAGAGAGAGAGAGAGAGAGAGAGTGTGTGTGTGCGATACTAAGAATACAATTTACAATTAAGAATTACTTAAGACTTCTACCCGGTCATGGTTGACGGTACGAGAGCAAGCTACCCCATGGGTTACGCTTGAAATTCCGTACAAATTCCCGAGTTCAACAGAAAGATTTCAAAGTTCGACAAAATAGACTAAAAGAAGATCGGAGGTTACATCGGCCGAAACGTTGTGAGAATAACATCCACGATCTAATCTGTAGTCCGAATAATCCAAATAATATAAATTATCAATCCTCATCTAAAAAATTTCGAATAATAATCAACAAAGTTTTAATTTACGATCGTTTCTCACATTTTATATATATATAAATATATATATATATATATACAGGGTGGGCAAAAATAAGGGTCCTATTTTTAAAAATTCATAACTTTTTTATTTATTGATTTTTTTATTTTTTTTTTCTTAGAATAAGTAAAGGACCCCTTCCGAAGCAAGCATGAGCCGTATTAGCCCTAAGGAACGTACCCTCATTTAGAAAACATTATTTTTGCTTAAAAAACTCAAAACAGTGTAAAAAACAATACTTTAGTTTTTGTAAGTTTTAAGAAGTGTTTTTCGGCTAAAATTTGTTTTGTTTATTTCAAAAAATCTCGGAAGGGTCAGTCTACACACACATAAAGTTTGGTGAGTTTAACTTTTATTTTGTGGAAGTTATTCAAATTCAAGTTATTCAAATTTAAAGATAGGACCCTTATTTTGGCCCACCCTGTATATATATATATATATATATATATATATATATATATATATATATAAACATCCACAGTTTCTAACAGTTGTTGATCGATAACATCGACATGCTAGTGTCGCAGATTTTGTACACGTCTGTACCAATAAAAAATAATTATATATATATATATATATATATATAGTTATATATATATATATATATATATATATATATATATATATATATATATATATATATATATATATTCAATTTTATATATATTTTTTGTTTTTGCTGGGGATGGAGCATCCTACCGGATGTCACACATTCACCCGCTATTTCAGAAACTCCAACTTAGAGATATTTTTAAGTTCTAATCGATCTTGTAAGCGCAATTGTTTGTATCTCTCTTGCACTTGCACTTTGTTCACCGGGTATATTCACCAGGTAGTTTTTGAAATTCTTACTCATAATTTTAGTTTCTCCTATAATTACTTAAATATCGAGATTTTCCTTAGATTCCAGTTTCTTTTCATGTCATACATAAGTATTGGTATTTTGTTATCTTCTCCTTCTCAGCTCTGTTTTAGCCAGCATCATTAGAGACACTGACTAGGGTTGCTAGTTTTCCCCTCTTGTCTCATATCACTAGGTCAGCTTTAACAGTTCTGTTTTCTAGGTATGTAACTGTAAGAATTGCATAGTCATCGTAGATGGTGTATGACTTATTTCCAACAGTTCTTTCTGGTATATGTTCCCAGGACTTGCTGCTAAACTGGTGTGCGCATCTGTCAGCGTACACAGATATGTGTGGGTGTGATTTTGCATATCATTATATATTATTGACATTATTGGGATCTCGGATAATTTTTTATATGGAAATCGCTCCAGACAAGGCATGAAGCGACTTGATGTAAATAGCGAACAAGAACGAAGATGATTATCGCAAAGACAGGCGATGCCTATTGGCCTTAGTCTTGAAAATACCAAATCTATAGGTAGGAGGAAAACAGTCAGCAGGAATAGAGTTTCACAGGCTTGTAGTTCTTGGAAAGAAGCTACTAGAATAGGAAGTTGTATTACAATGATGTATCAAAAACAGCGAATTGATGGAGACCGCTAGACCAACGAGTAAAACGAGCTGGAAAAAGGAAGCAGGGAATAGATCAGACAATTCTGAAGAACACATGCTATTTATAGAAAAGACTGAAACTAGCAACGTCACGTCTGTGAGAGAGAAGGTTCAAAATAGAAGAAAGGGTAAGGCCAATTTTTTGCAGTATATTCCGGTAGCAAAGATGGAGTTCGTAGCGACTCATCATTCAGTCAGCTGGAGGGTCGTTGTGTAGATAACTCGTAGCAGTAATTATTTCCCCCTCTTCATTGTTGTTCCGTCGTAATGCGTGTTGATCAATAGCAGCGGTTGTAAACAACAACACTAAATTAGTTGGGGTTTTACAACGTTTTTGGTGTGTTTTTTTTTCGTATACAGTATTCATACATACATAATATCCACCACCCACCATCACCTGTAGGAGAATAAAAGCAGCTCTCCGAACGCATGAACGTTCTCTCTCGCGGTCCAGAGAAAAGAGAAAGATATCATCAGCTTATTCAGTACGTGTCACTATTGACGTCCCGTTATGAAATAATATTCTGACACGTAAACCTAATACTAGTTTTTGCTTCGAATGGAAATTTTCATCTTCTTAACTTAACTTGCGTTGCATTGGGTGGCATTTCCATTTTAAACATTATTTTTGCACATCTGCGTTTAAACATTACTGCATTAGTCACTAAACCCTGAAAATAAACATCGCAATTATACATACATACATTTGGCATATCAGAAAATACCAATTATTTCAACGCTTTTTCTAACTAAAACAAACTGTAAATGTTCATATTTTCTTCTCTGCTGAAATGCCAATATATATTGTCCATGTGCCTTTCTTTTAAATTTTAATGTTCTGATGGTTGAGTATTTCTTTGTGTTTTTAAATGAATATTTATCCATTCTTATTATTTCTTCTCGTTGTTTTTTTTTCGACTATTGTTTTTTTTTTTTTCATTGTACGTAAATATTATTTCTATCTTTTTACTTTTCTCCTATAGTTTTTTATCGTGTGAGTTTGTACGTGTTTGGAATATTTACTTACATACTTGCGTCGTGGTTTCTTCAGATTCATCTCGCTGAATCCGTTGTGGCCATGACCGTGAATTTTTGTCTGCTCTTCCGGGGATACTCTCAAGATCTTTCCCTTCTTGTCTGGAATCTTGTGGCTGAACACTACCGTTGTACTGTTACCGTGGCAAACCCAGGCTCGCACTAAACCACACTTCTTGCATGGACTGGCCAGTCAGCACCAAAGATGAAGTTTATAGCCTTATGGTGGACCAATTCTTTTATTCCAAACCGTAACAGAATATCTTTGGCCGGCGGAAGTTTAGTCTCGTTAACACGTTGTAAGTTGTGGCTCAGTGGATGGTGACGCCTCTGTTTCTTTCTCTCTTGTCTTCTTGTTGCAGTCGTATCTTTATTAATAACAGCAGTTGTAAAAGTTATTAAAAATGACCGCATAAAATCATTGGAGGTTGACAATACTTTCGAAGTTTTTATTTTTATTCTCAAATATGCAGTATACGTACATAATACCTCTAACCTATTCCCCGTGGAGATGGGAGCCGCTGCCCCAAAAATGACTGCGCCCCACTCGCGCACCATAAAAAGAGAAAGATGTGATCAACTTATCTACTACATGTCAGTAGCGACATCCTTTCTATGAAGCAATATTCTGATACGTATCTCTAATTCTAGACTTAACTTCTAATGGAAAATTCTATTGTTCTGCTTATCATAGCCTTATGTGGAAATTTCTATTTTTAACCTAATATTTACTCACCTGTCGCTAATCTTGCTACACCCTGTGTAATGTAATTTCAGAATACATAAGAGTATGTTGGTCTTTTTAATGTACTAACGAGTCAACGCTTATCACGGTCGAAAGACAACTTGAGGATAAGGGTTAATGAGTTTTTGAGGTGGATCTTGGGACAACACGGTGATGATTAGTAACGATGGTTGAAACTGAGCAAAATTTGATTATTTAAGAAGACGGCATAACAAGAATTTTTTAATATCGGATTAAAAACGGTCATATTGTAGTCAGCTGGGAAGCAGTCCCGTGGTATTGTGTTCCACAGACGGACAGTTCTTGGAAAGAGACTCTGCTCTTGGAAGTTCCGTCTAGTTCTAGGTAGACATAAGAAAAAATAAAAATTATTTACAGTGGTTGTAGCTAGACGAGTTTTTGTTGTGAATATTTTACATGAGAGAACCATAGATTGGAGCCGAGTTGAACACCTGCCATGAAAATAAGGATAGAATAGAGAAAGACAAGCAACTTCTCTTCTGTGAGAAAAAAAGGTTGTAGGGAAGAGAAGAGGACATCACCCACTAGATTTCGAAGTCGATTTTGTACTCTGTCAAGGCAGGAAAGCTTGCTCTAAACGGCACCTTTCAACAATGTGGCAACAGTACCTCATCTTAGTATCTATTGGACTCTTGTACAGGTAGAAGATTGCGTCAAGAGTGACATACTTTCTGGGGCGGTAGAATGGTCCATCCATCTTTTTCAGCGATCTAAGCAAAAGATTTGATGTAAGTCTTCTATTTCAAACCATAGGAGAAATTCATAAAATAACCAACAGACAGCAGAAACAGCAAGTTCATCGTATACGCTGCTTGAGAGAATTTCTGGGAAATCTTGACACATAGGTAGTAAAAACGTAATCAAAGATTGATAGCAGAGCTTGGGATGAGCTATTTGTTCGGATTCAACTTTCTTTAACAGGGTGGCTCGTTATTCGAGCCTTCAAAGACAACAGTTGCATTAGGTAATCCCTGTCTTGAGTGCACACATTCGAACACTATGAGTATTATTTTCACTTTGTTGTTTTCTTTGTTTATTCCCAGCTCCATGGATTAAATTATCTGTTTATTTAATAATATTACATACGCAAACAAGAGTGTAAAAAAAACAGCGTAATACATAATATACTGTTGAAAATAAATGACCAAAAGAACCTCTCATTTTTGTTCATATAAACGTAGGCGTCTACGTTGATATTAACAAAAAGTGGAGGTTCTCGTTTCCATTCCGGAAGATAATTTCACGCGAAACAAAATGAGCGTTTTACAAAGTTGAAAATGACCAGTTTTTCATTACAGTTTCAATTTTTTGATAAAAGACTGGGCACCGTTCGAAATATCAAAATTAAATATTATAATAACACCAGTAATTCACATGCTTTTATTTTTCCCATGAGGATATTTTTATTTGTTAAATGTGATGAAAGTCGTCATTTTTAGCCCCCCAAAATATATGTATATATATATGTATTTATGTATGTATGTATGTATGTTTTAAGATTTATATTATTTTCAAATCATATTCTAAATAAATTGTACGCACACAATGATATCAAAGTCGTTTACAGCTGTTCCTAGACGATGTTTATCCTCACTTATTCAAATAACACAACATTTGTTTAAACAGTATATTTCTTCAGTGTACTCTTTATTTGGGATATGATTTTAAAATAATTTAAATCTAAATAACATATATATATATATATATATATATATATATATATATATATATATATATATATATATATATATATATATATATATATAATTCGTTATGCGATGGAATACCGAGCTAGAGGTTTTGTAAGTTGATGATAGATCTTTGTATTTAACTCAAAAAGAGTTTTATAATTGATTTTCATTTGAACGCATGTACTTATAAGTATTTGGCATTCCCAACACACACACGCACGCGCACACACACACACATACACACACACACACACACACACACACATATATATATATATATATATATATATATATATATATATATATATATGAGAGAGATAAATAGATAGATAGATAACATTTTTTTCGGATTTTCTTTCGTGTTCAGCGTTTTACTATTGTGTGGCACTCTTTGTTAAAAACTAAATCCTGATTATCAACTGTTTCTAACTTTGATGTGTTGGTAAGAATCTGCTCATTCGACACCTGCCAATCGAAACGTTCATTACATTGCTCATGTCTTTCTTATTCTAATTTGAACCTCTTTTCTGTTTGTTTTTTGTTATCTCAAAAACAAATCATGTTAATTGCTTGTTTACTTTCTCCTATTTGTTCTTGTTTCTATAATTCTGGTAACCATTTACAAGAGACACAAGAAGTCGCAACGGCAATTTGATCAATTTCTAATAACGGAACATTCTGATAATCAAAGACAAAAAAATAGAGAAATTTAAATGCATATGAAAATAGATAATATTTTATATTTATCAAAGAAAGTAGAATGCCATTCTTTATAACTGATATATACGATTGTCAGTTTATGATGAGAAATGGCGCCCGACAATCATCATTAGCAAGTATTTACATACTTCCCACGTAAGTATTATGCGGCATAAGGCCAGGAAGGTTGGAGTAAAAGCCTGCACTCTTGACGCAGGAGCCAGATTAGACTCTAAAAATAGCCTGGACAGTCCCGTCGGTATTTCCCAATAGAGGCGCCCCGGGCAATTGGCAATAAACCAAACTCTTCCTAAAGAGGGAAGGTAAGGCCTGGGTGGTTGTACCCCTAGGACTATTTAAAGCATAATAACTCAGCCCGACGCATAAAGGCCACCAAAATGGCTAGTTTCTACTGGACTGATTGTCGAGAACGTATTCTCGACTGGTATTTAGGACGAAGAATTTTTTGACGACCTTCCCGTCAAAATCATTTTGTCCATTCCAAGATGTGAAATACACCCTCACTTAAGGAATTAATTTTCATGATTACGGTTTTCTTGTGTCAGACACCTATTTACCCCATTATGCACACACGTACACTCCACACATACACACACCCACACACATACACACACATACACACACATAATATATATATATATATATATATATATTTAACTTAGTTCACTTCAAACAAGGTAAGTTGCTACTGTAGACGTAAGGGACTACTGAGGATTAGAGTGAATGTTTTGGGGATCATCCTGAATTCGTAGCTGCGCAGCGAGATGCTTGTTCACATTAGTTTTAAATTTCTGCATGTCGGTACGGTCGTGGAAACATGGAGCAGGGAGGGATTCCCAAAGGCCGGCAACCCGAGCCATTGAAGTAGAAGGCTCTCCGGCATCTGGGGGCCCCTACAGTGAATAGATGGGATGTAGTTGATTGTCAGGTTGGCCGAGTGTATTTACGTCGAGCGGGCACGAGGGCAGAAAGTTCATCGGAGCACAATCCATTGAAGTACTTGTAAAACAAGCACAAGGATGCAACATTGCAGTGATGGGCAGGGGCTGGTGCTTGATGGATGGCGACTCTTTTTTGGAACCTTGCCTAAGAAGGAGAGACTAGTGGATGGTGCACCAGCCCATGTGTGACAACAATACTCTATGCATGGGCAGATGGTGGCTTTGTAGACATATAGGATACTGTCTGGTGTGAGAAGTTTTCTAGCACAGTAGAGAGAGCCCACTTTCTTTGCATCAGCCTTAGCAATGTCTTCTATGTATTTGTTCCAATTCATGTTACCTGTGAATGTTAGTTTGAACGTAGGACTCTCATGTAGGGTGCTATTTGACATAGGAATCGGTGTTTGAAGTGGTTTCTTGAAGTTGTTGAAGGAATGGAGCTTTGTCTGAGCAGCATTAAATGTTAAATCCATTTATGACTCAATATCACTGCAGTATGGAGATCATTTTCTAAGGATTCAGCCATTTCCCCGGATATGTGCGCGTTCGTTTTACTCACATGACGAGAGTAGAGCGTGGTGTCGTCACTAAATATACCCATCTCAGACACAATGTCTTGAGGGAGATCCTTTATGAAAATCAGAAACAATAATGGTCCAAGGATCGACCCCTGGGATACACCTGCATTTATGTCATGTTGTTTGGATGAACGGCCATCGAGGACAACCTGGATCTTTCTTTTGGTTAGGAAGGATCTAATTATATTAAATATTCGTCCAGTAATACAATATGAATTAATTTTCATGAGAAGACCTTCATGCCAGACCTTGTCAAAGGCTTTCGATATATCAAGCGCTACCGCTCTAGCTTCACCTGCTTTGTCCAGTGTATGGTATATGCGTTCGGGGATGACCGTTAGGATATACAAAGTAGACCGTGCTTGCCTAAATCTGTGCTGATGGTCAGCAAGAAGTTTAGCATTAACGAAGTGCCGGACTATCGCTAGATTGATTAAAGCTTCAAAGATTTTAACGAAAGGCGGGAGTCGACTGATGGGGCGATAATTCTGAGGGGCAATTCCATCTCTAGAATTCTTGAAGACTGGTACTTCAGATGCATTTTTCAGCTATCAGGAAAGCAATATTCGGCAAGCCATTTGTTGTAGAGTTTGGAGAGGACAGAGGCCAGTTCAGCAGAGCATTTATTATTACTATTACTGGTATAAGATCAGGCCCACGTGTTTTGAAGGTGTGGAGGTTTTTAATGATGCCCATGACATAAGATGGGGTGATGACCAGGTCATCAAGTGTGGCTTCAGCCCGCAATGGGAAATTCAGGAGGGAGTCGTTAGCGGAGTCCAATGTGTAGTTTATGGCGAAACGCTGGGCAAGTAGTTCAGCCCTATCAGTTAGCGTGCAAACGACATTATTGTGGTTGAATAGCGGGGGAATTGTTGATTGCTCATTGTTCACCACACTATTGTAGATTTTCCAGAAATCCAGAGTTTCTGCGACTGAATGCGCTTTCTGGTAACTTCTGTATACCTACTCTTTTCTTTACCTATCATAGTTTTACAATTTTTTTCTTGACGTTATAAATTTCTGTTTATTTGTAGTTGACTTATGGCGGTCGAATTGTCGGAATGCTTACTACCTCCGAGCAATATTAGACGCACATTTCGAGGTGAACCATTGTGGAGAATGGGGATTATTGCATAATCCAGGAGTGATTACAAATCCCGATGGTGATGGTGATAGTAATGTTTACAATGCTTGCTTTGCAAGAAAAGTTAATAAATAAAATTTGCACTGTTAGGGTTGTGGTGTTTTCTTTAAAATATACATGTTCATACACTCAGCTGTAAAACGTATGTAACTAATCGAAACAAATTCGTTTATTTTAAATCTTGAAAATACCAATAAAAATGATCAGAAGATATAGTTTGCTTGAAGCGTTGCGTGTAATATGTATATAGATGAGTAATAGAAGGCTTTCACAGTGCAAGAAATGGCAATATGTCGGGGTTGAGAAGTAATTTAAAAAATAAAGTGATTTTTTACATTTTTTATTTGATTCCTATTATAGCAAATATTACTTGTTTAATCAAAACTTCTACCCAGTGATGTTATGTGTGTGACCGTGTTCCATGATATATTCCGAGAAAATACCTCTTTATCAAATGGTAGCTGTTTCAAATCTCCTGAAATCCGCGTTGACCGGTAATGTTGTTTTATGGTTATACTGCAGTAAATATCAATGTGGCCTGCAGAAAATGGAATAAAATTAAATTAAGATTTCTTTACTTTACTTAAGTGATGAAATGGTTCTTGTTACATTTATTTAAATTATAACTTTTAAGGGTGTAACTGTGAATTTATGTACTAAGTGTGCTATTCTATTTATATTTTGAATAATGCAAAAATAATTATTTAAATGTTTAAATCTTTTCAAATAAATTCTTCACTGAGATATGCTTTTATTTTTTTATTTTATGAAACGATGAACACTTATTTTACAAATTAATTTCGTTTCTTTGCGTTCTAATATATTTCAGTTATTTTATGGACCTTACCGATAAATTTCCCTAGTTACCCCACATGGAATTGAAAGGAAAAATTCAATGGTGTCTTTAGATTCTGAGAAAAATTTAACTATTGGTGAAACTTATTTGAATGTTCTAACCGTAAACATATCTATTTCTGTAACAAGCCAACAATGATTGTTAAGCTACGGTGTTTATAAAATGGTACTTAATAATAAGTAGAGCTGTATTATTGCATAATTCTCAAGTATTCCAGACAGCCTGTATATAAGACTCGCCCTTGACCGCCTCAATAAAATATCTTAAGAAATTAAAAAAGATGTTGTTATCATATGAACGAGAGAAATTTTTCAAGCAAACTCTAACTACCCTGTTTGATGTTGTGCCTAGAGAACCCTTTCCAACAAACTTATAACAAAAATCACGAACTGAGAAAAGAACTCTTTATTACAGTATTTTTCTGACAACGAATAAAGAAAATGTATATCGTTTATAAAGTTTTGTTAAATGTGTTTTTTCTTGCCGGTAATTTGACTATATAACGCAACCATTCTTGTTTTTGGTTGCTTTTTTTGTATTTTTCTCAAAAGTAATTGGCATTTTTTTTATTCCTTTTATGAACTTTCATTCTTGTCATATTTATTTTTTGTGTGCTAATTTCGAATTGTAAGTTTTTTTTTTATCGCGAAACATTTTCAAAGTATTCGTTTATTCTGAGTTAAACTGATCGCGGCGAATTGATACACGCACTTTTTTCTCCATTTCTCGTTTCGACGGTTTTCTTCAACAAAAGCCATCGCATGGCAAACGTTACCAATTGTAAACAAACAAACACAAATGGAACACAACAAGAAAAAAAGCAACAAAATTCTATCGTAAACATTCGTTTGAATTTCTTTTTCTTTTTCTTTGTCATTTCAGAAAAGAAAATGTATTCAATTAAGACGTTCGATTTTTATTTGAGCGTTCGTATTCTTCCTCGTTCTTTTTCATTTTTTTTCTCTTTCTTTCTTTCTTTCTTTCTTTCTTTTTTTCAATCTTCCTTTATTCGTATCTCTTTCTGTCTTTTTCATTCGCTGTTTCATCCTTTTTCTGTAATTCTTCCTTGGTTGATCTTTCTTTCCATTTTTTCTCTTTTCTTTCTATTTCTTTACGTAATTATCATTGTTCTTCTGTTGATGAGAACACCACTTGAATTTCTTTTTTCTAAATTATATGCTTAGTATATATATATATATATATATATATATATATATATATATATATATATATATATATATATAATTAATTAGTATATATATATGGTATGTATAGTATATATAGTAATATATATATATAATTAATTAGTATATATATAATATGTATAGTATATATATATGAATATATATATATATATATATATATATATATATATATATATATATATATATATATATATATATATAATTAATCAATTGATGTCGACTGTACCACCAATATATATATATATATATATATATATATATATATATATATATATATATATATATAGGGAGGTATTGCAGTAAAATCAGACATTTGACAAAAATTAAACGAAATAGGCATTAATAACAAGTCGTACACGTAGAGACCCGACAGTTTATTTAGCAACACTTAGAGTTACATACTACATTATTTTTCAATGTAACCACCACCGGCGGAGACGGCCATCTCTTGGCGGGCCCGAAATGAGTCACACGCTTTCGTGATCATGTCCTTATCTGTAGTAGCGAACGCTTCCACGATGGCAGCCTTCAGAGTCGAGTGTGTGTGACGTGCTTGTTGGTCTTGGCCTCGATCACGCCCCAGAAGAAATAATATATGGGGTTGCAGTCGGCTGAGAAGGGCAGCCAGAAGTCCGGCGACTAATGGCGAGGAACATTGTTGAGCAGCCACGCCTGGGTTGTCTTGGCCTTGTGCAGGAGCGGAGTCCTGCTGGATCTCGTCTATCCAGGTCTTCGCCCCGCTTCTCAGCACATCCTGGTAAATCTCGGCGATGACTTAAGTGTCGGTTTTTGCTGCAAGTTTCTAAACAAAAAGCCACAAACGAATATGAATTTTACGTACGTTTCAAAAGGAATAATTTACTTTTTTTGCTTTTTAATTTTCTGATTTCTGTTTTCGTTAGCATTCTTCCAAATGCCAGACTATCATCTGCTATTTAGAGGCTCCAACCGAGTGCTCTTTTAAGGATTTTGGCCGTTCCCTTTAGTGCAATTATTTGGATTTCTTTTGCACTTGGTTTTCCGGGAATACTTTCCAGATACTTTTTGAAATTTTTCTTCATGAGGCCTTTAGTTTACATAAATGAGTGAGCACAGAAGACGTCATGAAAAGTCAGCATAGAACTTAGTCAGCATACAACTCAATGGCGTAATGAGATTTAATAAATAAACATTGGCATGCAAGTGTATTTCGAACATTCTTCTTCACATCTATACACGAATTGTTAATCATACAATTTTGATTCCTAATTATCGTTGTTATTATATACGTCTTCTCACTCGATGTTGATTAAGTATGTTTTACTCTGTGTGGCATATTGACTGGATATGATTTTCTGATGAGAGGGAATAACTTTTCCTTACGTCTTAGGTTGTATGTTCATTAATTTATTTAAAGTAGTAAATTATTCCTCTTGAAACGTCAGTAAAATTCACATTCGTTTCAAAACTTGACTGAAAAGCTATTATAAATCACTGAATGCATATTTTACTAAGTTCAGTTCAGTGTACAGTGAATAGTGAGCTTCCACATGCCAATTTGGAATTCATTCGTGTAGACAAATATAAACGGGGTTTTCTTATACGAATTTAAATTTTAATATATAAATTTCGTTTGATATGTTAATTATTATTATTTCGTCGCCTACAACTTATCCATGTGGCTTGAAGAAGTAGAGGAATGCCATGATGATGATGATGATGATGATGATGATGATGATGATGATGATGATGATGACAACAACGACGACGACGACGACGACGAAGAAAAAGAAGAAAGTATAATAATAATAATACGCTAAGGCTATTTCATGTTCGTACTTACGTCATCACCTTTCACACGCATTAAAAAAATTAGATCGTCCGATCAGAAAAAAAAATGGTGATTGGTGATTAATCTGATGTCGCTACGATAAACAATCTCGACTTTACTTATTTCAAAAATAAATTTTTCCAAAATTAAATTATGTCATTGCGTCGACTAAAACAGTACAATTTTGAATAAATGCATTTTCAAAAAGTAACATTCGTTTTATTCAGCTGACAATTATTTTTACGGTAAGAAGACTGATAATATTTACATCTTTAAAAAGAATTAAATTGCAACAATTTTAAATAAATAAATAAAGAAAAAAACGTATTCGTTTTATTTATTGAAAAAATATTTAGCTGATAATGTAATTATTTTTACGGAAGAAGACAGGGTATGTTTTCTTAATAATATTGAACATGGTATACATTTACTATTTCAAAAGGAATATTATTATAAACAGTAAGTTATACAGAAGACATCATGGATAATTCATGGGATCCCGCTGCTGCTGCTGCTGCTGCTGCTGCTGCTGCTAATAATAATAATAATAATAATAATGATGATGATGCTGATGATGATGATGATGATGATGATAACAACAACAACAACAACAATAATAATAATAATAATAATAATAATAATAATAATAATAATAATCCTGATACTGCTCAGAAAACAGACGTACCAGAATGAATTACCAAAGGAGAAGAACTACGTTAATAGAGAAAGACACAGAAAAGGGAACTATCTTAAGAAACTACAGACCAATAACCTGTTTACCAACCGTGTGGAAAATCCTAACGGCACAACTGAAAGAACAGATCTACAACTGCCTTTAACAACTGAGGAAAATAAGGATGCTGAAAAAGCAACAAAAAAAAAATAGACGCATGACCTGCTATACGCAGACCAAAATTTACCGTAGAAAGTAAAAAGCAGAAAAAAGAACATAGCCGTAGAATAGATTGACAACAAGAAAGCTTACAACATAATCCCTCAAGCATGGATAATTGAATCATAAAGAATGTACAATATATCCAACGAGATTAGTAATATAATTAAGAAAGCGATGAGAACATGGAAGTGAAACTGACAGCTGGAGGACAACACCTGACTGAGATAAGAATACAGAGAGGCATTTTCTAAGGAGACTCTCTATCACCACTACTGTTTATCATGGCCATGATTCCACTCAACTATATACTCAGGAAATGTGATGCCGAATACAAGTTTACAGATACAGAAGAAAGAAGAAACCACCTGATGTATATGGACGACCTGAAACTATTTGCAAAAAGTAAAAAAGAACTAGAAAAGCTGATAAACACGACAAGAATCTTCAGCCAGAACATCTAAATGGAATACGGAATGGAAAAGTGTGCATTGCTAGAGATGAAAAGGGGGAAATTGGAGACATTTGGAGAGCATGGAATTACCCAACCAAGAAGAGATACGGGCGCAAGACGAAGAGGATAGCTATACATATTTGAGAGTTCTGGAAGCAGACACCATAACATCTACAGAAATGAAAGAGAAAATTAGAAAAGAATATCTGAGAAGAAAACGAAAACTCTTAGAAACGAAATTATATAGTGGCAATCAAGTAAAAAGAATTACACACCTTGGCAGTATCACTAATAAGATACTCTGGATCATTCATAGGCTGGACTGAAGATAAAATTAGGTATATTGACCAGAAGACTAGGAAAATAATGACCATGCACAATGCACTACACTCGAAAGATTATATTGAGCTACGCTACGTGAAAATGAACGGAGGACTAGTAAGTATAGAAGATTGTGTGAAATACACAAAAATAAATTTGCAAAAGAAAACAACATAATTGAGAATACAGAAAGGCTGATCACCGTAGCAAGAGACACGGTTAAAATTAACAGGAAGCAGTGAAACCAGAAACAAAAAGAGAAGAAAAGAAAAGTGTGAAAATAAACATTTACATGGACGATTAATAAGAATGACAAAAGAGACCCACGAAAATATCTGGACATGGTTAAGAAAATGACACATGAATAAAGAAACGGAATCGCTACTTACAGCCGCACAGAACAATTAAAACTAATAACATTAAAACTAAAATAGATAAAACCTAAATGTAGACTTCGTGAACAAACAGACGAAACGGTAAATCACATAATAAGTGAGTGCTGCAAACTAGCCCCAAAAGAATACAAGGGCAGACACAACTGCGTATGGAAGGTAGTCCACTTGGAATTATGCAAACGACTGCATTTTG
The DNA here is from genome assembly GCA_963556195.1 of Sepiola atlantica. Lineage (NCBI taxonomy): Eukaryota > Metazoa > Mollusca > Cephalopoda > Sepiida > Sepiolidae > Sepiola > Sepiola atlantica. Next base: position 142,279,258 of record OY744522.1, read on the forward strand.
AACATGCAGACAAATGGTAGAGACACAAACCGGAGACTCTGGGACATGGTGGTACAGACGGAAAAAACTCATCCAAGCAAGACCACCGGATGTCATAATAATGAATAAGAAGGAAAAAAACTGCCAAATTTTAAATTTTACCGTCCCAGCAGACCACAGGGTAAAGATCCAAGAGACGGAAAAACGAAGCAAATACACAGAATTTGGCAGAAAACTGAAAGGTTTATTGAGCATGAAAAAAGTCTAGATAAAACCAATAATCGTACGAGCACTAAGGACAGTCTAAAAAAAACTGAAAAAAAGACTAAGAGACAGTAAATATGAATCAAGGGACGGCAATAATGAAAACAGCTGAATTCTTAAGGAAAATCCTTGAATGCGTAAACCAACCCATATGAACTGATAAAAACGAACCAGCCATATGTAAATTACAACACAAGTAAAACAAAAACATGGAAGGAATATCACATCTACCTAAGAAAACTGAAACTGCAAGAAATCTTATAAACTGTGCCCCCCACCCCCAAAAGGCCGCGGAGGCAAAGCACTAACCAGACCTCCACTGGAAAAGTGCAGAGAGTACTGGGACCGTTGGGGGGCTTATTGCCACCCAAATTCCAGTGAAGATAAATGGTCGCTGCGAACAAGATATCAATGATAAGCGACTGTTACGATAATGCAAAGTTATTTGCAAAGGTTATCAGAACAGTTAGAGAATACTGGAAATCTGGGGAGACTTGTTGTCACTCAGATTCCAGGGAACATCACCGGTTATTATAAGTGAGCAATCACTAATGATGACATGTGTGAGAACACCTATTGAGTACAAATAATGATAATAATAATAAATATAATAATAATAATAAATATAATAATAATAATATGAAGTAAAAAAAGAAGGAATAATGATAAGAAAAAGTAAAAATATAAGAAGAAAGGGCAGAAAAAGAATTAAAAGAAAAAGATAATAAATAATAATAAGAAGAAAATGAAAAAAAAACGGAATACGAAGAAGAAGAAAATAAAAGGTAGAATAAGAAGAAACAGTAGATAAAGAATGCGTCGAATAATAAGAAGAAGCGAAAGAAGAAGTAGAATAATGATAAGGAAATATCAAGAAAAGAAAAAGAAAAGGAGAAAAATAATTTATAGAAAAGGAAATAATAATAATAATTAGAAGAAGAAGAAGAAGAAGAAGAAGAGGGGAAGAAGAAGAAGAAGAAGAAGAAACAGAAGGGTGAAAAAGAGGAGAAACGTAAAAGATTGTACAAGAAAAAAGATAAAGAAGAAGAACGCATTACATTTGGTTGTTGAGCTGAAAGTTTATAGATTGAAAACAAAACTAAATATGGCTGAAAATGCGAATTTCAGAAAAGAAAAGGTTAAATTTAAGAAAGAGTAAAGTGGAAATAAGTAACAACTAAACGTGAACGGAGATCGGGCCGGTCGCGAGGAAAGATGTTACACATTGATATTGTGAATGTTGTTAATTACATAAGGACAATTGGATTTGGAAAGAGTGAAATCTGGAGACGGTGACACCTGGATGGGGCTTAATTAAATGAGTAGTGAAGGTGAGTGAGAATTGAATTATAACACCGTCAAGTGAACCGTTAACAGAAGGCGGAGGAGGTCTTATCTTGACGGCCATGTTATTAACAGAAATCGGAAAGAAGGGGAGGCAACTCGAAATCTTTTGCAGGTATTCTTCATAACAAGGTTCTCAACGTGGGGGTCATGAGATATTTTCAGAGTCCACAAGGTCAAATTTTACCAACCATAAGATATATATTGAGTATTTTGTAATTAATAATGAGTGTGAAAATATTAAAGTTATTATTAAGTTGAATATTAAATCTATTGATATGAAAATCTGTTATCTGTATATCTGAAGTCGAAACTAGACTTTTATTATCTTCTAATACTCAATTCAGTTTACTGTACTATTTCAGACTAATGTACCATATTGCAATGCTCAATTCAGGGGGCAGACGTAGTATAATATATGTTCTGGTGTCATGATACCGTCCTCCCAGGCATGACCTCCTCCTTTTTGGGGCGGGGGTCATGTAGAATATATTCTGTTGTCATGATACTATCCTTCCAGGCATGAACTCCTCATTTTTTCGGTGAAGTATATGTTTTGTGGTCATGATACAACCCTCCTAGGAACTACCTTCTCCTTGTGGTGAGAATTTATTATCTGTTCTGTTGTCATGATACCATCCTCCCAAGCATTACTTCCTCCGTTTTGAGGGGTGGAGCGGTGTAGTGTAGTAGATATTCTGTTTTTATAGGATCATCCTCCCAGGCATTACTTCATTTTTTGAGTTCTCAGTGTAATACATGTTCATTCGTTATATTTTTGCTAATTACTCTAATAACTTTTTTTAATTTTAATATTCTAGTCTGATTTTTGTTGTTTTGGGTTTTGAATTTATTTAAAATTTAAAACGTCTTTCATTTAATTAAAGTGTTTTCATCAACTTGCCTTTCAATATTTCCTTTCTTTCTGTAATTTGTGTCGTTTAAAGTAAGCATACCACCTCTTAACAGTTGTTTCTAGACGAAACAGAGTTTGAATAATACTTATCACGTGTGAAAATTTGAGCTCAATCGGATTATTAGTTTACAAATTACAGTTTTTCAAGTGACGCTACTGTTGCAAATGTTCAAAACAATGAAAAAAATCTGAATTTCGTGTGTTGATAAAGAATTGCTTTCTGATAGGGAAAAATACTCTTCAAGCAAATCAATGAGTTTATAGGTGTTATTCGGACTCTGCTCTGCCTGAAACAACGGTTAAGATGTGGTATGCTGACTTTAAACGCGCTCGTACAGAAACAAATGAAGCTGAACGCTCAAGTTGTCCAAATTCAGCAGTTGTCCCGAACACATGAAAAGATTCCACAACACATTTTTTTCCTATTGTAAATTGAAGTTGCGTTTACGATAACAAAAGGCAGTGTATTCACAATTTTGCATGAATATTTGTCAATGAGAAAGCTGTGTTCAAGGTGGGTGCCGCGTTTACTCACAGTCGATCAAAAACAACAACGCGTCAACGATTTAGAGCGTTGTTTGCAACTGCTTCAACGAACCAAAAAAGAATTGCGTGAGAATAGATGAAACATGGATCTACCACTTCACTCGGGGATCAAATCGGCAGTCAGCTAAGAGAACAGCAGCAGGTGAAAACCGTCCAAAGCGATCAGAAACGCAAATATCAGTTTTCAAGGTTTGAGTCTCCATATTTTGGGAGACACAAAATACGGCATAATCCCGTTGACATACCGGTTCTTGTTAAATCACCGAAGTTAAACAACGTTGGGCATGGTCAGTACCAGATTGGTGACCATTTGAGAATACCAGGCGTTGTATGGAGGCCAAAGTTGAGACCTTAAAAACTTAACGACGTCATCTCCCCTAACCGGGATATACTGCGACTGGGGATCGCTTGTGAATTTCATATTCCCTAGAAACTTCCTCTTTCGGAAGAAGCCGGTTCAACCCGCTTAGGGTGAATGCCGCTTCGTTATGCACAAGGTATTGTTCATCGATTACCGTCAGAAAGAAAGAACCATCAATAGCGAATATTTTATAGCACAACAGCACCAATATAGATATTGGTGTATTTGAAGGAAGAAATCGCTGAAAAACGCCACAAATGAAGAAATAAAAGTGTGTTTTTCGCAATGATTGCAAAACTACATGAATTGCACTTTGAATTGCTTCTGCACCTACCCTGTTCTCAAGATATAGCCCTCATTAATTACTACTGTCTATCTATCTTGGTCTCACATAGGAACTAAACCTTTTAAATTCAATTGAAAAAAATAATGTTGGAATCAGGGATAATACATTTTTTATTATTAATTTGAATTTTTATCAGTGGTTGGTAAAAAAAACTAAAGAAAAAAGTTGTTTACGAGTGTGAAATTTAAAAAAATTGTTTAATACTTTAGAGAACACATTTTAAAAATCAACGTGAGAAATATTTTGACAGGATTCCTCATCTAATCCCGGACAACCCCGGGTCTTCCTGGTTGTATAATATAGTTGTCATAATCCATGTCATTGAATTCTTTAGATAGTCAGTCAGTCCCCTCTCTCTTTCTTTCTTGGCTGCGGTCTTATACTCTGAATTTTCGCCATTCTTTTAATCTTGATTCCAATATGGCATTCTCGTCTTTCTCTGCTACTTTGTGTAAATGCGCCTTTGAACATTTTTTATATTCTTTGACAAAGACTTGCGTTTGCAAAACAACGAAATTAGAGAAAACATTTTTCGAGGCAATTGACTTTATTTTTGTCAAATGAAAAAAATACAAGTAACGACATTTTTTTGGTGGTTTTCAGATTGGATCTTATGCGTTGAACATTGCTTGTAAAGCAAAGAAAGGGGAATAGAAAACACGAATGTTTCAAGCGAGCGAAGATTATGGATGAGATCAGAAAAGAGAACAGGGTTTAAAAAAAGGGAGGGGAAGAGACAGAGAAAGGAAAAGGAAGGGAGGAGAAAAGAAAGAGAGTGGGCGGCTGAAGAAAATAAAGAAAATATAAAGACAATTGTGAAAAGAAAAAAAGAAGGAAGTAAGAAAGAAATAGAATGGAACGCTAAGAAATAAAGATTTTCAACAAAGAGTGATTGGGAAAGAAAGAAAGAATGAATGAAAAATGAGAGGGGAACGCTGACAAAATAAAAAAGAAAAGAAAGACAGATTCGTGAAGAAAGAAAGAAAGGAAACACATCAATAAAGAAAGAGAGTTGAGAAAATGGAAAAGAAAAACAGATTTAGAAATAAAGAAAGAAAGAAAGAAAACAGAGAGAAAAAAGAGAAAGAGAGAAGAGACTGATAAAATAAAGAGAAAAGAAAGACAGATAGGGAAAGAAGGGAAGGAGAAAGGAAAAAAGAAATAAATAAATAAAGATAGGAGAACGTTGAGATATAGAGAAATGGGAGACAAATTGTGAAAGGAATGAAAGTAAGAAAAAAGAAAGATGGAAGAAGACTGCGAAAATAAAGAGAACAGAAAGACAATTGAGAAAGCAATGAAGAAAAAAGAAAGTAAGAAGAAAAAAAGAAAAAGAGCAAAATCCTGAGAAAATCAAGATAAAGGAAAAACAGATTGTAAAAGTAAGAAACATACAAATAAACAAAGAAATAAAGAAAAAGAAACAAAGAAACAAAGAAACAGAGAAACAGAGAAACAGAGAAAAAGAAAGAAAGTGACGCCGATAAATAAAGAGACAAGAAAACAGATGAGGGCGAGACGAAGGAAAAGAGAAAGAAAGATAGAAAGAGAGGGTGACGCTGAAAAATAAAGAGGAAAGAAAGACAGATGGGAAAATAAGTAAAGAAAGAAAGACCAGATAAGCCGAAAATATTTTAGGTTGGCAGGAAAATAATAAAATGCATAATTCAAATTTGTCATACATTTATAAATACATGCTTATTTGAATATATATGTGTATATAATATACTAGCAGGGAGACCCGGCGTGGTCCGGGAGTGAATTAAAAACTTCATAATCTTTTGTGCATAGTCCATAATATCACTCTTTTTAAATTTTTATGTTTTACATTTTATAATATTCAATTTTTTTCGGTGAGGCCCAAGAATTTACCAGCATTGATTTCTTGAAGTGAATGTAGCTACAGAGATGTTAATTTAATATATATTTCAGGAAATTCACATGCATTACTCCCATCAAGAGACATACCTAGAGTTTCCCTGAAATCCACTACGACCACTGTTTACCCATTCTCAAAACCCTGAACTCATTATTAACAATTCTATTCTTATTTCTTTTGTTTAATTTCTATAATTTTGAATAAAATAAAGTAAAACATCTTATTTTCTCTTTTATGGATATCAAGCGCGAACGATAGCCAATAATTTTGTACGTTCTTTGGTTAAAATGATATATATTTATCCAAGTACCCTGATGATGTATTAAAAATATATATTATTATGGGGATCTATCTCCAAAAAACTAGAAAGAGTTCGTGGACAAATTGTTATATAACATGTTAAAGCACAAAATTGCATTTACATTTAAAAGTAAATCAATTGAGAGAGATATATAAAGGAAATATTGCACTGTAAAATGGTATATACCACTAACGTCTATATACTATTAAAAAGTTATGGGGTCTGTTCGTACGCAAATAGAAATATGTGATCGGTTGACAAAACCGAATAGAAAGAGTGCACATTACTATAGCAGTAGTTTTTACGATGTCAACACCCGAATTTGAATCTCACGTAAAATGAATTTAAAACAAAATAACATTTTCCTATAACACTCACATCTAATGCAGATATATATACTGCCCCATTGCCATCAAATATACGTTGGTTAAACTAAATGGGAACTAAAGAAAAGGCTTGGTGAACATAAAGAGATATAAAAACATAAGCATTTACTAATTACACTATTCTTTCATGCATTACAACATGATCATTCTTTTAACTTTAAACAAACTAGACTCGTTAAATTCATTTAAAATAAATCTCGCCGAAGACTTCTTGAATCAGCACTCATCATAAACTCTAACACAATTAAACAACGTAACAGCTTCTACAATCTATTTCTTTTAACCAGCTAATTAATACTTACCGAATAGAACTTTTAATTTAGATCCAGGTTAGCTATTTAACACCACATTCTCAACAAAACTTTGTATATAACATCGATATTAATAATTAAAGAAAAACCCAGAAAAAAAGCACTCTATTAATTTCATAAATGCACCACACATTTTGAATTCTAATATGACGCGAAAGGAATGTTTTATTCTTGTTTCAAACGAACAATAGCGTTGGTTCGAAAAAAGAATAAAACATACCTTTCACGTCATAATCGCACCACATTTAAAAAAATTCTAATGATTATGTTACGTTAGAAAAACACAAAAAGATTCTTTTCACTTCACAAACGCACCACATATTTTCAAATATTGTACTTCTATGCCATTTCTTTAAATCAGTCGTCTTGAAATAAAGACGAAACGTTGATGAATATATAATTTCTTTTTTCATTTTCCATCACGTTGGATTATAATTCTCATAATTATCATCATATATACATAAACATATAGGTGTATTTTGAAACATTAACTCTAGAAAATGTTATTATACATATGAAATTAATTAACATTTCTCTGTTAAAAGTATCCTAGTACCATTTGAGAGGCATAATGCTTTATGAGTTGAAAAAGGTAACTTTGCATCCGAACCAACTAGAAATATTCTCTCAGATATGGAGAAAGGTGCTTGAATGAAATAACGTGCAAAACGCAATGAATTATCTACAAATCTTGACTCGCGATTTACGTTTGCTTTTAGACAAACCACGAGGCAGCCATTTTCAAAGTTTATTAAACTGTTCAAGTTGTTGAAGATAAAAATTCTTGAGGGAAAATTCACATTAATGTTTCAACTGATACAGCCGGGGTGTAAGTTATTTTACAAGGCGCTCTTCATCAAACTCAGCTGGATGTCCTTATCGATCTTGATTTTCAAGAGCGAAATTTCCATTTTTGAATTTTGTAAGCCATCTTGTACACATTATTACAACGTTGCAACAAGTTAGACTTCAACAACCAAAGTAAAACTCTATTTGTATCAAGTTAGATATGTATATATGTTTCGTATGTACGGGATTCACTCCAGAACTGATTAACCGACTATTATGAATTTTTGAACACAGCTGCTAGAATAGCTATTTCAGATTTGAATTTTATCTATAGTCATCAGACACTTATTAAGCAAGATTCTCTGAATTTCAATTCCTTCTTAATGTTGGATAATGACCCTATGAAGCCGGACGCATGTTGAAGTGGACGTATGTGTGGAGGATCGTTTGGTTTGGCTTGCGCGATTTAGTGCGGGTGAACCCGTACAACCGAGTGCAAAATAGGGTTGTTCTCACAGTCGGAGCTCACAAGCGTTTACAGAGCCACGACGTTGAGGAGACCTCAGGTGCATGGTCAAGGTGCACCTGCACATAGGAGTTCTGTGACGTCACGGGCTTTTGTGTGGGAAACTGAGTTTTGCCAGTCTGGTTTTTGGAAGCAAGCTGAACAGACGTATTTCTCTATATAGTTCGAAATGAAAAGGGGGATTTATTTCCCTAAGAGAATACAGGCATGAGATTCCTTCTTCCCCCCTCCTCGAATTGCTAAGGACTTTAGCTAGAAATTAACTACGATAAAGTAGTAAATTGATCCCTCTCAACGTTAGTGAAACATCTCCAAGAGCGACAGAAAACTGACGCCTGAATAAAACTAATCAAAATTTAAAAGATTGTTTGCCTCTTGAATCGTGTTATGAAGGTTTTGTTGTAGACACAGCGGACGGCGATGTTCACAGCAGTACAGAAGCGAAGAAAGAACTCAACCACTAGACGACATCGAGACGACACCCCTCCGCGACGAAGAAGAAAAGGTACTAGAAATTAAAGGACTATTCAATATTAAAACCATAAAGCGTAAGCCTTAAATTTTAGACATTTTCTAGAATCAAAATGATGTAATGAATTTTGACCAAAATTAGAATATGGATTCTAGACATAAGGTCTAGTATTATTAAATCTTGAGTTTAACCTTCGCAGGGGGAGGTAAAAGTGGTGCAAAACCTTTCTGTCCGGGGTATTAATTTTATCTCTCCTGGGACAAGGATTCCAATAGTTATTAAATAAAATCAGGAATGTATAGCTAAATGCAGACATACACATAAATATGTACTTTGGTATTCAAGCACCGATTAAATTAAAAAAAAACACTTATGTTTTCAATGTCACTTTTTTCAAATATTCTTACATATGCGATTTATTATTAATTATTGAAATAATTAACGACAATGCTTTATCTTCATTTGTTTTTTTTTTATTTTGAATATGAAATAATACGGATACACATTTATCCTCATTTATTTTAAAAATGATCCAACAAGTTCTAGTGAATGATTAAGCATAGCATTGCTACTTCTGTCTTTACTTTACTACAAAAAAGCAACATTTTTAATTAACTATTTATTTATTTTTAATCAGGTTTTTAATAATAAAGCAACTATTTAGATTAATGTCCAAATTTGGCTGTAAATTCAGTTTATGTAATAATTTAATTTGGTTTAAAATGTTTATAATTTGGTAATTTTCTTCTAAACATAATTCACATTCATATGGATATTGAAGAAGTAGCTAATTTTAGAATTTCCTAATTGATGTTAAATCCTATATATGTTTTGTTACTTTTTATATATAAAATCTGGTATTATTTTTATATCTTTCACTCTTGAATGCCATCTTATGATGCTATCTATTATTGAATTGATTTTCCGTTGCTCCTATATATCTTTCATTTCGTTATTGCTATAATTATTTACCATTGCCTTATTTATAACATTAGCTGTTAAACATTTATTTATTAATAGGCAACTCTTTTTTAACATTACACTTACATAAATTAGTACTATGATTATCCCGCATTAGCACGAATATTATTGATATTGTTATTGATTATTTTTTATTTTCTTTGTTTATTACTGATGGAAAATATTTTACATACAATTGTAATTATATTTAATGTTATTCATATTCATATTCAATTTTTTAAAGAGATATTTATCTATTATCATAAAGTTTAGTCTGCAAATCTGTTTTATTTCACTATTTTAATTTTAATGATAATATTTTATTATTGTTTTTATTATATGTGAATTTACTATTATATCAGCTGTTTTCAAGACATTTTCATATTCTTTATGTTGATATATTCCTACACACACACACACACACACACATATATATATATATATATATATATATATATATATATATATATATATATATATATATATATATATATAGAGAGAGAGAGAGAGAGAGAGAGAGAGAGAGAGAGAGAGAGAGAGTCAATGAAAAATAGTTTGACCTGTAAATGGAAGCAGATCAATATCTTCAGTTGTTCAGAACAAGGAGCATTTAGTAAATAAAAATATTTCTTCTTCTCTTTCAATTGCATTCCTTAAGCACGGCTTTTCAAAGATTAAAATCTTATCATCAGAGGAAGTAGTGATTGATAAGTTGACAGATAAGAACAGTCAATATTCAAAATTTGGAAAAAGGGTTTTTTTTAAGTTCTTTTTAAAAGGTTTTAAAAGTGCAAACGGGTGTGTTTCAATGTAAATGGAAGTCACCAAACTTGGATGTTCGTGTTTGGTGACTTCCATTTACATCTTTTAGTTATAAACCTTCATATATATATATATAGATATATATATAGATAGATATGTATATGTACACTGATGAGGGCAAGAGAGCCCGAAACGACGTCGTCTGTAAGTAAAAAACACTTTAATATTAAAAAAAATATTTATAGTTAACCGCCCCTTTAAAGATGTAGTAGTCTTAAAAGTAGAGCCCTGTTTGAAATTGAAAAGTTTGTTGTCATCTGCGATAAGCTAGTTTCGCTCTAGCGTTGAACACTGTATACAGCAATAACAATTCCCTCGCCTCCGAGTAATGGTATCTTAATATCAATTACTGTCTGTATTGATTTCTCGCGACCGCGTGGTCCCGAGCGTTTGTCTTGTGATTCTAGCCTAAATCTACGAACTGCGTTCGAGCCCATGCAACCGCCTAAAACCGCCACTGATGAAGGTAAGAGAGCCCGAAACGATATCGTCTATAGGTGAAAAACACTTTAATATTTACAAATATATATATACACATTAGAACAACCTTGTGAATTAACCAGGGTTTAAATGTTAGTACATCTCTATGGAGCTGTAAAATCAACCCATGGGTTGGTTTCACAGCTCCATAGAGACGTACCGGTATCGAGTATAATTTTATTTATTTATACAGCTCAACTGTTTACTTCATTTTTAAAAAAAGATTGGTTTTTAGTTCATTTTATCAATATATATGAATTTAATTAATTAAATTATATATATATATATATATATATATATATATACATATGTGTGTGTGTGTATTATGTGTGTATTATGTGTGCAATACTTCGTAATGTAAAATAAATACAAGACTTTAAACAAATATTTACTTAAGAAAGGCTCCTCGTCTTTTCCCTTTTTATTACTGTCTTTTCTTCACCTTTCGTTCACTTTCTCCCTTTTCTTTCCTTTTTCACTATATAACCCAGTCCCCTTTTTATTTCACTTTCTTTCGTACTCACCAGACACTTTTAGTTGTTTTAGACTGATATAATTGACCCCGAATCGGGTGTCATCAGCACCTCGGAAGGGTTACACGGAAAAACCCGTCAAAATCCATCTCAATTCACTGTTACTTTCACGTTTGAAAAAGCCTCTTACCTTGCATCACCGCTAGGTGTCGCCAGTCACGAGGACCAGGTGTTGTCGGCCACCAGGTGTCGCATTGATCACTTTTTTTCAATTTCAACAAAACAAGAAGTCACTCATTTCAAAAACTCACTAAACAAAATAACACCAAACGCTAAAAATATATTTCCTAAGTTGATTTCAATTCGTGTTGATTTGATTGGTTTCCGATGAATTGATTTATTTATCGATTTAAACTTTTGCTGTTAAATTTACAGTAATTATCGCGTTGGACGCCAATCATATATTTGTCAAACTTTTCAGCATTTGCAAGTACATCACTTTTGTTAACTTACTTGTTAACTTGTTAACTTTTACGTTTGTTAAGTAACTAGCGTTAAATATTGCTTGAAAGGAACCCCTTATTCTAGTAACACTCAGTGAAACAACATTTTTATTTTCCTAAAGGTGTTTATATATACTGTAATAAAACAAAATATATGCTAAAATATTCCTTAATTCTCAGATTAGGTTATGTTCGAAAAAATATTTTTTTAATTCTTCTAATTAACCGTAGTTTGTAATCAATTGAACAAGTCACCCATCTCTTACACAGCTATATATATATTTCTCTTTCTATCACACTTCTCTCTCGCTATATGTTGATTTAAACACTCTCTAGTGTGTTTTAAGATCTCTGTGGGCATTTAGAGAAAGAGTGACTTTCTTTTTTTCAGCGTTGCATGTTAGCTGTTTTATATATATATATATATATATATATATATATATATATATATATATATATATATATACACATATATATATATACATATATACATATATATATATATATATATATATATATATATATATATATATATATATAACATATTTCAGTCCAAACAAGGCAGGCTGCCACTGTAGACGTAAGGGGTCACTGAGAATTAAGGTGCAGGTTTTGAGTGTCATCCTAAGTTGGGAGCTGTGTAGCAAGATGTCTGTTTACATTAGTTTTAAATTTCCATGCCAGTACAGTCGGGGAAACACGGAGCAAGGAGGGAATTTCAGAGCAGCACGAGAAAAGAAGCTATTAGAGTAGAAGGCTCTCCGGCATCTAGGGACCTCCACAGTGAATGAATGAGATTTAGTAGAATGTCGAGTTAGTCTAGTGTATTTACGTCGAGGGGGCACTAGAGCAGCCAGTTCATCGGAGCACAATCCATTGAAGTATTTGTAAAACAAACACAAGGATGCAAAATTGCGGCGATGGGACAGGGGCTGGAGCTTGGTGGATAGTGAGGGACCTATTAAATTGGCGACTCTTTTTTAGATCTTGTCTAAGAGGGAGAGATACACCAGCCCATATGTGGCAACAATACTCCATGCATGGGCGGATGGTGGCTTTATAGAGATACAGGATAATGTCAGGTGTGAGAAGTTTTCTAGCACGCTAGAGGAGGCCCACCTTCTTTGATGCAGCCTTGGCAATGTCTTCAATGTAGGTGTTCCAATTCATGTTACCTGTGAATGTTAGGCCGAGTAGTTTGAATGTTGAACTCTCATGTATGACAATCGGGGGTTGAAGAGAGTTCTTGTAGTTATTGAAGGAAAGGAGCTTTGTTTTTGCGGCATTAAAAGTTACAAACCATTTATGACCCCAATCCAATATAGTCTGGAGGTCATTTTCTAAGGATTCAGCCATTACCTCGGATATGTGCGCGTCTGTTTTGCTTACATGACGAGAGTAAAGCGTGCTGTCGTCAGCAAATATACCAATCTCAGACTCGATGTCATCAGGGAGATCGTTTATGAAGAATCAGAAACAATAAAGGTCCAAGGATATATCCCTATAGTACACCAGCATTTATGTCATGTTGCTTAGATAAACGGCCATCGAGGACAACCTGGATCTTTCTTTTGGTTAGAAAGGATCGAATTATGTAAAATATTTGCATAGTAATACAATATGAGCGTATTTTTAGGAGAACCCCTTTATGCCATACCTTGTCAAAGGCCTTGGATATATCAAGCGTTACTGCCCTAGCTTCACCTGCCTTGTCCAGTGTATGATATATGCGTTCAGAGATGACCGTTATAGTACCCGCAAGAGATCGTGCTTGTCTAAATCCATACTGGCGGTCAGAAAGAAGTTTAGCATTGACTAAGTGCCGGACTTTCGCTAGATTGATTAAGGATTCAAAGATATTAGCAAAGATCGGGAGTAGACTGATTGGGCGGTAGTTCTGAGGATCGGTTCTATCCACAGAATTCTTAAATACTGGTACGACAGAGGCAATTTTCCAGCTATCCGGGAAGCAAGATTCAGCTAGGTATTTGTTGTAGAGTTTGGAGAGGACAGGGGCTAGTTCCGCAGAGCATTTATTTATTACTATTACAGGTATAAGATCAGGCCCACAAGCTTGGAAGGTGTCACGGTTTTTTATGATGTCTCTGACCTGGGATGGGGTGATGACCAGGTTTTCAAGTGTGATTTCGGTCCTCAATGGGAATTCAGGGAGTGGGTGGTTTACTGAGTCCAAAGTGGAGTTTGAGGCGAAACGCTGGGCAAGTAGTTCAGCCTTATCAGTTGCAGTGCAAACGACATCATTGTTGGGGAATCGTTGATTGACCATTGTTCACCATACTATTGTAGACTTTCCAGAAATCGGGAGTAGCTAGTTTCTGTGACTGAATGCATTTTTTGGTTATCTCTGTATACCTTCTCTTAGCTTCACCTATCACAGCCTTTCAATTATTTCTTGACTCTATAAATGTATGCCTATTAGTAACTGACTTATGGCCGTCAGATTTACAGAATGCTTACTGTCTCTCAGCAATGGCAGCTGCACATTTCGAGGTGAACCATTGAGGAGAGTGGGGCTTGCTGGAGAATTTTCGCATGGGGACATAGGCTTCAATGCCCGCTTTGACCCATTCGGTTAACTCATTTGCACACTGAGAGAGTGAGAAGGTTTCCGTCCATGAGGTGTCGCTGATGTGATCTCAAAATTGACTCAAAATCAGCCTGCTTTTAGTATCTCGTTGTTTTGAGCAACGGCTCATCAGCTTTTGGGCGAGTTTTTAGGGTGATATAAATCATTACCACAATGTGATCAGCATTCCCGAGCAGACTATGAGCTTACCTCACACAAGACTCGGGCAGTGAGGTCAAGAAAAGGTGTAGAAGTGAGGCTTACTGGTCTACTCGATCGGGAATGCGGGTCGGAAAATCGACAGTCTGAGAGAGGGAGTATGTTAAGGAGAAATTATACGTAGAGTTGCCGAATCCCAACCAGTCACGGTGGTGTGCATTAAAATCCCCAAATACATGTATCTGGGCATTCGAGTCAAGTGAGAGTGCTCTATCTATGCTTTCAGAGACAGAGTTTAGCAGGGTATAGTTATGGGTCGAAGGTAAACGGCATAAGAAATATAACTAACGTTGTGATGTAAAGTCAATTCAAAGCACATGCAGTCTTGATCATCCGATTCTTACCTATGTTCTCTAGTCAGTGGGGGGGGGGGTCTGAACATAAACGCTTAGTCCGTACATATGTTCGTCAGATTCTTTACGGTAGAGTGGGATGTAATCAGTCATGTCAATGTAGTGAGAGGAGACTGAGGATTGAAGGTTTGTTTCACTTAGTGCTAGGATACCTGGGGATTTTGTCAGGAGAAGGTTTCTACGTTGTTGATGTTGGTTCTAAGTCCCCGGATATTTGTGAATGCGAGCCTCAAGGGCGGAGGCCAAGATGTTTTTGTTGGGTGTCTGGTTTAGGTTTGATTTGATCTTTTTGCAATGACATGTTTGTTTTGAGATAGAGTGGGTGGGAAAGGTGGGTGCTTGTTAGGTGCCAATAAGCTCACAAAACCAGTCCACTAGTTGCGACCTGGTCCATGGAGATTGTAGCCTCGGGAAATCCCACCGGGGAACGCTGTAGGGTCCCTTTCCATGCGCGACATAGCACGTACAGCTACCCACGGTATTATACAACTGATGATGAAGCAGCCGTTCTTAGCGCTACCTAAGAGTTTGGGCTCCTATCCTGTCAGTCGGAAACAGTAGTCATACAAGCTGTCTAACCTGTACCCTAAACCTGTCGGAACAAGAGCAACCCAGACTGGTCATGTAAGACTTAGTGACGAAAAAACGTTCCCAAAGTTGCCCAGATAGTTAGAAAGAGAAACGGCGTTCATTGCCCTAGTAAAGAAAACAAGGCCAGGCACTCGGTGTCTTTGATGCGTCCCAGCGGTGGTACCTCTGCACCTGACTAATAGACAGAGAATTAGTGCGAAAGCCTGGCGATAGGCAGAACCCACCTACTTCTTAAGCAATTGTAGGTTTGCAAACCGGATATTTTGTTAGAGATTCCAGCTCTAGGAAGGTTGAAGATCAGGACTAAGGAAGCCTCCCTCCCTAACGGTTTGCTGCCACGACGTAAGTTGTTAGTAGCAAGGTTTTATTATCAAAGATTTCATTCTCTTAGATGAATTACCTGACAAGGTCTACGGGTCAACACATCGAGTGGCGAAATACCTTGCGCCTGTGTGCTAATCGGGTATTTCCGAGCTCCCAGAGGTAAAAGAACAAAATCAAGAAAACTTCAATATATATATATATATATATATATATATATATATATATATATATATATATATATAAATGTGTATATATGTAGATAGAATAAGTTTACTGTATACTCCAGAGGAAACAGAAAGCTGAAGACAAGTCTCCCTCTCACATATAAGTACAAATAAGAGAAAAACACCCTCTAGCCTGAAGTTATGGCTGAGTTCAGGAATTACTTGGGTATGATATCAATAGACAGGCTATACAACAGTGTAGATAGATAGATAGATAGATAGATAGATAGATAGATAGATAGATAGATAGATAGATAGATAGATAGATAGATATCAAGAATTAAGTACGTTTAAATGATACATATTCGAATTTAGAGAAAAATAATATGTGAGTGATCAAGAAAGAGAAAAAAGTACTTATCTTCGCGTCGATGGAATGAAAAGAATTTCGGGGTTTGCTTTGTGTGGCTATCCTACAAATCACCGCACAGGAGGGCCACCTGTTTGGGAATGGAATTTGACGGGGAGGAGATATCTTTTTGCACGCGGTTCGAAGTTATTTCTTTTTTGCATATAGTTGGCCGAGTAACAAGAGTAGTCAGGATATATTGTTTTGAAAATATTAATAAGTATCAATTGCCTTCACCTTCTATTAGTATTTATACGTTGGAAACAACCAAATTAATGAAATAATTAATTAGCCGGCCAACGGGTGGATTCAGGAATTACGTGAGTATGATATCAAGACAGGCAATAAAACAGTGTAGATAGATAGATATCAAGAATTAAGTACATTTAAATTATACACATAGAACAAAGTACATTTAAATAATGCACAATAGAATTTAGAGAAAAGTAATATGTGAGTGGTCAAGTAAGAGAACAAAAACGCCATCTAATTTACAAAGTGTGTTCGTACACACCGGAAGCACGTATGTAAATTAGATAGCAAAATAATAAGTCGCTTTACTTTCAGAATATTATAGAAATGGAGAGACTTATTATTTTAAGTTATGCAATAATTATGCCTTACCAGATATGCCAGAGTTAATGAATTTTCGAATTAAATCAAAATGGAATAAATAGTGATAGTGGTTGTGACTCAACGGGTCACGAGTACATCTTATATTCTTGTAACGTTGAGTGCTGATATAATTTGCTAAATGCAATGAGTTATTAGATATGGTCGACGGAGGCTGGTTGGCCTTTTAAGTAAACTATAATCTCATATGCGAGATATATAGCTGATTGGTTGGATTCATCATGATATATAGCTGATTGGTTGGATTCATCATGATATATAGCTGATTGGTTGGATTCATCATGAGACGTAGAACAGTTTTGAAGTCCAATTTCAATTGCAAGCGAATCTTTAATAAGTAAACATGTAATGTCAGATGTTGGTAGATAGAGGCGCTTTGACTGGGTGCGAGTAAAGAAATGTCGATCTATATAGTTCACTTAAATAACAAAATATGCCGCATTTTCATGCGGTAATTCTTAGATATGTTTTATTGTATTTCTTAGTATCTGTAAAAGATAACACTATATTATGTTAAAACTAGTTCTTGGTGGATCCTCGACGTTAAGCGGCGTTGAATCCTGTCAGTACTTAAATGAGTGACTGTTTAGGAATACAAAGTGCCGTCAATTGGGAAGTGTAAGTCATGTAACGGTTATTTGAACAATTTGCGGCTTCGATATTCCGTCGATCTCTCTTTCACTTTTTCTCTCTCTCTTTCTGTCTCTCTCTCTTTCTGTCTCTCTCTCTCTGTCTGTCTGTCTGTCTCTCTCTCTCTCTCTCTCTCTCTCTCTCTCTCTCTATATATATATATATATATATATATATATACATACGAGATAGAGCAATAATAAAATGAAACGAGTGATGAGAATAAAGATTGGAAAAAGAACAATTTTTATTGAATCATCAAGTAGTTTAAACAAGGACTATATAAATATCTTTTTTCTTTCCTTAACCCATGGATTTTCAAAAATGCAAGCTTTTATTATCAGAGGAGATCATAGGTATGAAACAGTAAAATTATATTACTGTTAGCACAGATTTGAAAATATAAAAAAAATATATAAAAAATTAAAAACTACACAAATAATTTTTGAACCAAAAAAATCCATTTCGATGGAAAAATTCAACAAAGAAAAATGTGTGACTCACCAGAGAAAAATATAATTGTATAAATCTAAAAGAAAAAAAAACTCACAATATCAGCAAATCCATCGTAATTTATCTACCTAGTGGCAGGTTGAAAATGTGAATAGGAAAAATTCAAGAAATTATTAGATGATTAAATAAAGAAGAAGAAGAAGAAGCTAAGAAGAAAGAGAAAAAGAAGGAGAAAGAGAAGAAGAAGGAGAAGAAAGTAGTATCAGAGATAAAAACAAAGAAAAGAAAGGAAATAAAAAAGAAAAAGTTTAATAGAAATAGGTATAAAGAAAGGAAGAAATAAAGAAGAAAAAGAAAAGTATGAAGTGAAAAGAAAACGGAAGAAAAAGGAAAAGAAAAAAGTTAATAGAAATATGCAGAAGGAAAAAGAAAATAAGTAAGAACGATCAATTTTAACATCAAATTTTAACCCCTATATTCTCCGAATATTTTTACTATTCGGATTTCCGATAGACTTTTCATTATATTTACTTGACATTCATAATATAATGGATTTACCTTTTATAGAAATGTTGCATTTTTCTATCGAAGTGGATTTTATTTGTTCAAAACTTTTTTGTGTATTTTTGTATATTGTATATTTTTTTAAATATATTTTTTTTATATTTTCAAATCTGTGGTAACTAATATAATTTTTCATGATTTATCCCTATGGTTTCTTCTTATGATAAACGCTTGCATTTTTCAAAAACGATATGTTAAGGAAAGGGAAAAAGGTTTATTTATATATATTCCTTGTTAAAACTACTTGATGATTCAATAAATATTCTTCTTCTTCCAATGTTTATTCTAATCACTCATGTTATTATATATATATATATATATATATATATATATATATATATATATATATATATACACATATATATATATACATATATACACACACATATATATATACATATATATATATATATATATATATATATATATATATATATATATATATATATATACAGGGTGGGCCAAAATAAGGGTCCTATCTTTAAATTTGAATAACTTGAATTTGAATAACTTCCACAAAATAAAAGTTAAACTCACCAAACTTTATGTGTGTGTAGACTGACCTTCCGAGATTTTTTGAAATAAACAAAACAAATTTTAGCCGAAAAACACTTCTTAAAACTTACAAAAACTAAAGTATTGTTTTTTACACTGTTTTGAGTTTTTTAAGCAAAAATAATGTTTTCTAAATGAGGGTACGTTCCTTAGGGCTAATACGGCTCATGCTTGCTTCGGAAGGGGTCCTTAACTTATTCTAAAAAAAAAAAAAAAAGAAATCAATAAATAAAAAAGTTATGAATTTTTAAAAATAGGACCCTTATTTTTGCCCACCCTGTATATATATTCTAAAGAAGCTTTGAGAAATGTTAAACAAAGAAAGAAAAGGCAGTTTAAATTGCCAGGGATACTAACTAAATCCAACATATTGCAGACTTAGCACTCGCATAAGCCGACTTACCGCTCGAAAATTTACAAATACAAAAGAAGATTCAAGCATCTAACAGATAAACAAAAACAGGAGACCTTAATTTAAATTGTGAAATATTAAATGGGGATAATCTGCTGTTTACCATGTAACTGTTTCTGAGATTGAAAAACAGAACATCTATAAAATTCATGGCTCCAGTGGTACTGATCAAATTACCACTTCCCCAATAACCATATGTAGAAATAATTCAGTTAATTGATATAAGTAAATAAATAAATAATAATAATAATAATAATAATAATAATAAAACATTACGTTTAAGACTACAATGTGATATATTAATTTTCATATCAAATACTACTACTACTACAAATAATAATAATACTATACTATAAACATTTTTTATTAAATATTAAAGTGTTTATTACCTACAGACAATATCGTTTCGGGCCTTTTTCCCCTATCAGTACAGCAGTATATATATATATATATATATATATATATATATATATATATATATATATATATATATATATATATATATATATATATATATATATATATATTCCAATGCAGAATCCAGTAAATAAAGAAGACACAATCCAGCATGGCGACCCAGACTTGGTGTTCCACACGTGACGTTCAAATAACATCACTAAGACAACCAGAATGGATGAATATCCAAATCTAAATAAAGGACCAAATCTAGATAAAGGACCAAATTTAAATAAAGGACAAAATCTAAATAAAGGACTTCAACATTAAAAATAAAATTAAATTAAAACATTAAAATTTCAATCCGACAGAATTCTTTCGAGAGGTATAAACCCACAATGTCAGCTATAAACGAATAACTTTCGTTCAACGGTTAATATTTTACCATAGGTATTGTATTTCGGCATTACATATTATCAAAAGGGGTTGATAAGTCGTAAATAAAAAAATACCAAAGAAATTATTTATTTTCTTTGTGTGTTTAAATCTTAATGAAACTTAGTAAAATAGAGAATTCAATTTTGTTTAACTAGCAAATATATGCTCTTCCCTTCTGTCGCATATTTTTGCTAGGCTTAATGAATCATATAATAAGTAGCTTAAGCGAAATAAATTGTTTTAGACTATTAAAACAATTTCCAACGCTATTGATGATGTTTACCTATTCATTTATTTTATTATCCCTTATGTGTTAATTCATGTTTTGAAACATGACGTAAATCATAAATCTATGACGTCACGCTAAAATTATGATTATGTTGTTATGGTAACGTTTTAAGCTCTATTTATAATTAAGAAAAAGTTCAAGTAGCTCAGTTGGTAGAACTTCACACTGAAATTCTCAATGTTTCGGTTTCGATTTCCAGTCATGGCATCTGCTTTATTTGTGGGGAATTTGTTATTTACTATTAATGCAGTATTCTCCATTTCTAAAAATAGATAAGATCTTTTAAATTTCGAAATGAGACAAATCTCGCAATGTATTTATTATATTTGAAAGAAATTCCACCAAGGATTTATTATATTTAAAAATATTGTGACTGACGGACAGACAGTCGGAGAAAAATCTCTATTTATAGCGATTAAAAAAATCTATAAAAGTTCTAATAAAATGTCGATATTAATAAAAATGATGAAACAACTTTACGTGTGTTTTTCTCGGGACTATGTGACTTACACATATAAATTAGTATTTTTTATTTATTTACTATTTATCGAACATTTATTGAAATTAAAAATGGAAAAACGTGAAATGAAACTATAATTTTAAAGATCCTATGAAAAAAAATTATTAACAAAATTAAATCCATCAGAAATAATTGCCGTTTATTTGTAAACAAGTCAGCTATTTTAATAATTTTTTAATAGTAAAAAAAGCGTGAATTAATTTGTTAACCTTTTAAATTTTAAAGGAATTTGGAAGCATTGGAACTGTAGACTAAGATTATTTTCTAACTAAAATATTGTTAACAAATCCTTAATTAAAAGTTAGGGAAGCTATTTAC
The DNA here is from genome assembly GCA_963556195.1 of Sepiola atlantica. NCBI lineage: Eukaryota > Metazoa > Mollusca > Cephalopoda > Sepiida > Sepiolidae > Sepiola > Sepiola atlantica. The sequence continues at coordinate 142,300,771 of OY744522.1, forward strand.
ATTCAATAATTTTATGAATAGAAATTGAAACAACATTACCTGAACAAAATTAGATAACAATTTTGCTCAATTAATAATTTAATGGTCAAACGAACCGTAATAAATAAATGTAACTTTCAAAATCTTATTAAAAATAATTTGGTCAAAAATCAAAAGCAGCATAGTTAAAACAAAAAATGAAACAACATTAAAAGTAAAAGTCTCCTGAGCAATACCGTGTAGGTACAACTAATCTAATATTAAAAGTGTTTAATCCATAGATGTGGTCCTACAATATCCATATTTTATTCTGAATAGACATTTTTTTCTTGGATGATGTTCTTTTGCACCCTTCAGTTCCTTTCAATATTTATTCCGTTTCGGAACATTGTTAAATTGGAGCTACTTTTCACTATTCACCTTCACGGCATCGGATCCTTACGTCGTCAATAAAGAAGAAAAGTTCTACATTTTTCTATTCATGCCAGATTTTAGATATTTGTTTTAAATAAATATTATCTTATTTATTCCTTATAATTACTTATATATAATATTAATAGGTAGAATAATTTGATTTCTAACATCTATTTATAATGTTGTATTAAATTAATGTTTTAAATGGCCTTCAGAATTTGTGAGTTTTCGTCAGAACTTCAAGGCTGGAGAGAAAAGGGATATGATAAGTCTTCAACATGTATGAATAAAACTCATTGTAGTAGTAGTAATTTAATTGTGAGCGTACATTTGTTATTGTGCGTGAACACTCGTTGTCAAGCCGGTAGCAATTAAGCAGTTTAGATGGTTGCTATATCAACTTGTTTTATATGTACATTTCTCAGCGTTTTAGCGTAGCCTTATTTGCCGTGCGAGCAGTAATTAAGCAGTTTAGGATGGTTGCCATAACAACTGGTTTATTTATTAACGTGTAAGTGTGTGTTGTCTAGTGAGTTGAAAAGAAACATCTTTTTTCTCATTTATTGTGTCGCTTTGCTTAGAAACACGTAACATTTTAATTCAAAATGATAATTTTAAAAAATCAAATCCATAACAGCGTGAAAATTTCTTTTTAAAGGGAGATATGTGTAAACTTTCTACTTACTTATTAGCACGTATAAAATGCATGTGTTCACTCAAATGCTTATTCTCGTGTTGATCTCCAGTCTGAATGGAAGAGGCAATATTTTATAATACTTTGGAGGTTCTTTTTAGAAAGCAAGTCAACCATTTTAATAAATTAATAAAAATTCTTTTTGGAAACAATGATTTATTTACAAAATTTACTTTACTGATAAAATTAAATAAACTAGAATGCAGTGTGTTTATTTTTAGAAAAAAAGTCAGTAATTTAATGAATTACTTTTTTAAATAAAAATTCTACTTACAACAGATAATTTATCTACAAAAGCTAATTTACTTATCTAATTATATCCACTAGGATGCTTTTAAGTTTCTTAGAAAACAAGTTAGACATTTTAATTACTTTTCTTTGAAATTCTTTTTTTCAGACTTTAAATTACTTTTCTATTCCTCGTGTATTATTAAAACAACATTAATTTAATTCCCGGTCAACGCCAGACAAGGACAGCTAGTAACTAATAAAATATACTGATGCGTTTTTAAATAAATTATAAAATAGACTTAATAATGTTTAATTATATTTACATATATTCTAAAATTTACTTAATTCAACATATTATTCATATTAATTCAAATAATTTAGTAATGTTTAATCTATTACTAATGGAGGGTTGATATATGCCTGTCTGAAGCCGAAGCTATACTATTACTCTTTGTTTATAATGGAGATTAGGTATATGTCTGTGTGAAGTCATAACTATACTATTTCTATCTTTTAATACCCAATTCAGTGGATGGGGTAGTATAATATCGGTTCTGTTGCTATGAGACCATTTTTTTCAGGTATTACCTCCTTCTTTGGGTCAGTGGTGTAGTATCTGTTCTGTTGTCATAATACAATCCTCATGCGTACTACTTTCTCCTTTAAGGGGATAGTGTAGTATATGTTCCTTCGTCATTATACAATCCTTCAAGTCATTACCTCTTTTTTTGGGGGGTCAGTGTAGCATATATTCATGTCATGTATACAAGCAAAAGTATGCGACCAGAGGAAGGATAATTCTTGCTAATAATAATAAAGTTTAATCGAATATTTTTTATTTTATTGATTTGAATAATATCAAAATGTTATGTTTCAAAATATGTGAGATGAGAAATGATCATTTGACTTATTTGGTTTATTCGAACGACTATTTCCATCTTGGTTGTTATATTCACAACGTCTTTTCGAACTTGCGAACCTTCAAGTGAAACCTGGTAATCTTACGTCGGATTCGGGAGCGTGTACGTAATTTCAAACTGAAGCCTTTATCTAATCCACGGGGATTGTTCCCATTCAATCAACCACGAACGTGTAGATGGGTTCATTTATATTAATCTAAGTAATTACCTCTACTAGTAACTGTATAAGACGATCTATCAAACTAATTGCTAAAAATTGGTGCAAATTAGAAATCTGTTTTTTTTTGGTGCCAGTACTCACCATATTAATCATACAAATCGCTGACTTTCTCAGCATGGACATATCTTAAATTTACCTGTAAACCCAGGTTCTTGGTCGTCTGTAGATAAAACACTCGGACGCTGATGTTAGTTTATAAGAAAGGTTTATGTAAAAAGAGAGACAATCACATAAAACATCAGAGCGATAGTCAACTTGTGCACGTGGCAGAGAATGAGAGAAATCGAAAAGCAGACAAACGGATAGATTACTTGTCTCGTTACATACATTATACGCGACCGCCACCACTCTCGCTGGTGCTGCTCGGGGAACGACCACGTTTTGCATCCGCTTGCTTAAGTTGTCAGCCCAAAAGAGACAGAACCCCCGTGGTTTCATCAATTTCCGCTTTGAAGTCACCTCTGACATTTAAGGTGTCACTCAAACTCTTCCATCCAACCACGGCCTTCGCTATCTAACAGTAGTAATGAAGATATTTACGTTTTTACAAAAAGGTTTCAAAAACGACGATATTATTCTGAGACGATCTTTAAAACTAATTGCTAAAAAATTGGTGCAAATTAGAAATCTAGTTTTTAATGATAATATTCACCATACTCATCATAGATAGATAGAATCATACTAATCGCTGACTTTCTCCGCATGGACATATTTGCCATTCGCAAAATGTTTAAAATCAATCCAACCTATTTGACATTCATGGTTATTATACACCAAATTGTTTAGAGTTCTACATGTTCGTCTCCGCAGGCAATCAGCGTAAAAAGATGATCGGAAAAAGTGAGCTCTTAAGCAATATCAGTGCTAGACATAACAATGTTAATAATTATATTGATAAAAGTTGCCGATCATTGTCTCTGCGTCATAAAGATATATATGTTACATTTAAAATTGTTTAACCTCTACTAAACAAAGGAATCTTTTTGTGAACTATTATTTTCTGCGTTGCAACGGCTGCAGTTGTTATTGAATATGAAATAGTAAATCAGGATGTTCAATTGGAGGAGACAGAATATCAAATCTGATATATTGCGGCCATTGGTGAATCGAAGGAGGATCTACGAATATTTCTTGGTCTCCTTAGTCTAAAAGCGCCCGAAATAGCTTTGAAAATAAACTGCTCGAAGACCAAACGGACGACTAAAGACTGTTGGATACTGCTTACCTTCCTGGGTATATACCCAGGTTTCGTCGCTGTTGGCTTGTGTCCCTCGGCTGTAATCGACAACCACATGGACGCTGAATTTGCTTTTTAAAAGAGTTTATTTCACATGACAAAGAGATAGAAATTAACTGTAAGTGTACGAGAGAGATGGAGAAGTATAGAACAAATTAATTGAAGAGATAGGAACCCTTAACATATCAGTAAAGTCATTTTGGCTATACTGCACTCAACCTCCCCGCCCCCTTCGGGCTCACAGATGACTGTCCATTTCTCGCGTCTGTCACGTCGGCTGGTTGCAGGCTCAAAAGACAGACTGCTCTCCAAACGGAAGTGACGTGATTTTCCTGACTTCCGCTTTTAGCTCCCACACATTTTAGGGCCCTCTCTCTACGGCGCCTATCCTTATCATCTAACAGAGACAAATCTAAAAGTACTTTGGGACTAATGATAGATAAAAGAAAAAATCTGTCTCACACGTCGCTGCATTTAACTACTTAGGATTTTTGCTACAATGACTCCTATGAAGTATTGCAACACTTCATGAGTCTTGAATGGGAAGATTTCAACACAAACAGACTAATTTTCACTTCAAACCGCATATCATATCGGATGGATGTGCTGAGATTATCAACATATGTATTGCCAGAAATGCTTTATGGTCTTGAGTAGGTCAAATGGAAAATGGAATAACTCACCGTCTTTTAAAATAATTAATGAGAGCATTGCATAGAGTGAAGTCAACGATTCACATGGGATGTGACAATTGCTAAGTGGTTAACGACACGGACTGACGATCTGAGTGTGCCAAGTTCGAATCTAGTTCGTTCCACAGAAACACATTCACTTATGATGCTGGCAATCTTTACGTGGTCCCTCCCGTAAGTACCCGATTTCTTTCTAGAAATAATTCTGACTAGAAAAATATCGGGGTAACAAATACCAACAATAGAATCTTCTGATTCATACGATGTGAATGAATAGACGGATCACATTGGAATAACGACGCCAATATCCTCTGCAGTTAAATGGAAAGTGCTGAGACTTACGCACACAAAAAAAATGATCAACAGTCGATGGGAACAAAGAATGGTGGAATAGTGCATAAAAGGAGGTAAACCACCAAGAAGACGGTGTGATAACACACGTTCTGGAATTTCCAGATCAATAAGTTAGCTAACCAAAGTAACGAGAGGGAGAGAGGAGGTCTTGAAGACAATTGAATGATAGATCGTATTCTTCAGGAAGCGGAGAAAATGTTTTTTTGATGATGATGATGATGATGATGATGATGATGATGATGATGATGATGATGATGATGATGATGCTGTTGCTGCTGCTGCTGCTGATGATGATGATGCTGCTGCTGCTGCTGATGATGATGATGATGATGATGATGATGATGATGATGATGATGATGATGATGATGATGATGATGATGATGATGATGATGATGATGTAAAAACTGATGAAGAAAAAGCTAAAGGACTGTAAATAAACAACAATCGTAATAGCGAGGTAATGTAAAAAAAAGAAGTGCAGATGTAAGTACACATTTTCTGAAAGAATTGGCATGAGTATAACTAACGAACCACGCAACTCTCTAAGGAAAAGCAAAAACGGAAAAAGAGAAAGAACTAAAGAAAGAGAGAAGCAAACAGTTGTGGAAAATATCGATATAATAAAGTTGTAGTTCTTGTCTGTTTGTTTGCTTGTTCACAAACTGGTTTTGAAGATAACATTATAACATCATATATTATGTAGCTACGTTACATAGGGTACTTGGATAAGAATATGTCATTTAAATCAAAATGGTTACGACATTATCGTGGGGTTTGCGTTCGCGCTTAACATCCATAAAAAGGAAATACAACGTTTTATTTTATTTATAACTTTTAAATTATAGAAATTAAATTAAAACTAAACAATGTGAATAAGGGGTTCAGGCCTTGTAGCAGGAATACACAGAGGTTCTCAATGATTCCCGGGAAATGATGGGGAGTCTCAATGGGGAGTTAGAGACTATAAATTTGACGAAATTTGTTTTAAGTAATGTATTTTTATTTGCACGTATTCCCACACCATCAATACTGATTTTATTATTGGGCCCCACCCCCAAAATTGAATATTTATAAAGAACACGTTCAGAATAAACAAATTGTATCATAGACAGGGCGCGAAAGTAATAGGATTCCTCATTAAATGCCGGGCTTGCGAGTAGCCCTGCTTGAATAAATGTAGAAAATGACCTTGAGAAAATGAATGAAAAATTGTGGAGCATAACACGTCACTCAATAAGTCCCGGGACTAACTAATAAAACAACATTTTTTTGCAAAATTCGGTGCTTTTTAGGAATAGGTATCCATAGATTTTCAGTCGGACGTAAGTAGTAAGAACGGAGAAAGTAGAATCAAGTTCCGACTTTTACCAGAATATACAAATAAAAAGGCGCTGTCACTTAGCAGACAACTATTTTTCAATCAATTAGTAAGATCAAGTTCCGATCTTTATATAATTTTGTCGATATCTTTATTATTTTGCAAATTTCTATTTGGAATTTTTGGGATATTTTTTAATTTACCTTTATCAAAAGAGTTATATAAATGAATAAAATGCGAAAGTTTTTTATTTATTTATCACCTCTATACGACCATCAAAACGGGATATCGTTATTTTAATAAATCCCATGTTCCAGACCTTGTGTCACATCTTACCGCTGTGGGGGGGGGGGAGATAAATACATCGATATTATCATTTCAAATACAATATATATAGTACTAAAGAAACACATAAACATTCAAATATCTGTCTAATTTGCATAACTTTTTTTTAATTGTTTATAATTAATTAATGTTTGCTGTTATCCATTTATGATTATATTATTTTATTTCCCCAGTGTATCTACCATAGTTTTGTTTAAATTAACAGTTATTAATATAAGTAATTTAATCAAAAAATGAATAAATTACGAAAAAAACATTCTTAAAATATCAAGGGAGATAATTTAGATTAAACTAAGATGTCTAAGCTAGCTCGAAAGATATACTGAGTTCACAGTAAATGGGAGGTGATTGGGTTTTCGCTCTCTCTCTCTCTCTCTCTCTCTCTCTCTCTCTCTCGCGCGCGCGCGCGCTCGCTCTCTCCTTCTCTCAAAAATTAAAAATAATAAAAAGTAAAATTTGGCGTCGTCATCACTACCTGTTATTCCCCTTCTCTAGCGACGATATATTTTCTTTTTTTTGTATTGTTTTTGAAGTACATGATTTATTAACGAAATATAAGAGCAAAATATATAAATATAAAGTGTGAAATAAAAACGTCTTTTACTTAAAATACAAAAAAATAAAATTGGACTTTCTGTTTAAATTGTAAGCTTTTTTAATTTCAAGTTTTCTTTCACTTAATAAATTTCTCGCCCCCTCCAATATTAAATAAATAAATTAAAAAGGCATGCTGACTTTTTTTTAATTAACCCCTACTCTTTAGGAAAAGGGGTATTTTTCCTTTTATCTGGCGTCAATTTCTATTTACGTCACGTAAATTATTTAAAGTGAAATAAGTTTCGGCAATACTCATAATGAACTTATATTTTTTACTTAAACGATGTTTTAGTAAAAAACAAAACAAAAGAAAACATTAAAAACTCTAAGTTATATCAATGTTCATCGTACACGTGAAACGCCAAAATAAAAGTTAGATCGGAAAAATATAGTCGTTACCTAAACAAGTCAAGTAAGAGTAAATTTCGCGTACAACAAAATTGTAGGATAAATTTCAGAGCTAACATTGTTGTTTTAATCAATGAAACGGGCGGGTGGAAAAAAAAGAAAATTGCAAAAATTTTCCTTAAGGCCTTATCGCCTGACCCTCTACGAGGAAACGTCAGAATGATAAATTAAAAACTAAGAAAATCGAATGAGATATGAGGGGAAAAATTTGTTACAGTTGGGGAAAACGATTGAGAAAAAAAAGGTAAATCTCTCCACGTTATGGTAGATTTGAATCATTATATATATATATATATATATATATATATATATATATATATATATATATATATATATATATATATATATATATATATATATATAAAAGGGGAGAGAGAAATAGGTAAATATATACAGACAACAGACAGAAAGTTTTAAAAAATAAATTTTTTTTCTAGATTAGGATTGGCGCAATGGATAAAGGTATTACGTTATAGTGAGTTCTAAGCGACAGTCTTCTGGGAGTTGAATATTCAATGTTCACTACAGGCGATACTAATTAAGAATAACATAAACATAACTCAAGACTTTTACCTGGTCATGGCTGACAGAACGAGAACAATCTACATTGGTGGGTAAAATAAAAGGTTCAGTTCGAAATTCCGTATAGATTTCCGAGTTCGACACAAAGATTCCCGAGTTCGTCAAAACACACCTGAAGAAGATCGGATGTTACATCGACCGAAACGTTGTAAGGATAACATCTCAGATGAGAATTATAGTCTGAATACTCCAGATAATACAAACTCTTCTATTTTTGTTGTCCATGGCAGCGTCAGATATCCCTGCTAGTATGAACTGAAACTGCCGAGGAAAAGCTACAAGACGTCAAACTAGCAATAATAGTCACGTTTACCACAAAGGAACGAAACGCTATACAAAAAAGTAAAGAAAACAAAATGGTAAAGTTACGAACATTCAAGTGCACGCGTTTTTTTTTTAATTCCGCAAAGGTGTCGCTACCATTTTTTTGTTTCGTTTATTTATACAGAAAGTTCTCCATTCACTCAGAACAAAGGAATAACT
>OY744522.1:142311744-142374244 GCA_963556195.1 Sepiola atlantica
GGAGTAAATATGAAATAAAGATTTCAGACAAAATCGAAATTAGTTTATAAAATAGTGTGTAAGCAAGGCAACATGCTAGTGGAAATCCGGACACAAACACATCATTAAAGCTGGATCATGATATGTCGGTCGATTCGTTCGATCATATTCATTGGTGAAATAAGCTTCATTAGACAGAACTCGATATTTTATACAGTGAAGCTTGGGGGAAAAATCAAGCGTCACTGTACAGCTCATTTTACTAAATGAATATGGTCGAACGACTCGATCGAAATATATTCGTTCAGCTTTAATAATATGTTTGCGGTCTTTATTTCTAATTTTCCGTATATATATATATTAAATTCTCGAAACAGTTTTTCATGGTAAACAACTGATAATCTCTTAAAATAGTGTTAGAAACAAACTAATATAATAACTGTAAAAAATAAATTGACTTACATGAGTGATTTTCCACTGGAAGACTTGGGACTATAAGTTTTTTTTTTGTTTTTTTTTTAATATAGTTTTAATGGTTGAGAAACTTCCGAGACTATATATATATATATATATATATATATATATATATATATATATATATATATATATATATATATATATATAGTTTCTACGAATTGCTCTATGCTTTTCTAGTATTGATAATTTTGTTCCAACAATGCATAGGTTGTTTCGGAGAATGAGAAGTCAGGGTGGAACTGAACAGCAAATTCTTGGTCTTTTGGATAAACTTCTAGTACGCTATCCGGAAACAGTAGCTAAGTTTGGATTTGAAATGGTAGTTGTCAAGTAAGTTATTAAATCAGAGACATACAGTGGACAATAAGGGTTCTGAGTTATATATATATATATGGCGGGTGACTCACAGATAGCAGGGAACGCTTACTCTCTCATGAGAACCTGGTTCTACGATGTAAGCCTACGTTACATAAACCATATTCCATATCTGTCAAGTGTTATTTTTATTTACTTCATTTATTTATTTTTGGTTTGTTTTATAGCATATCAACTAATAATGTCAGTGTTGTTTTTATTTTCATTCCTATTATCATAAATAGAGCAGGTGTTTAATCAAAATGAAAGATTCTGGGGAAATACCGGTACCATCTGATTTTTTCTCTTTCTTCTTCCTTTTAATTCACAGCGTTTCCAATTGGCGTTATAAGCTAACTGTCGATTTTTTCTCTTTCTTCTACTTTTTTAAAACTTTTTTAACATTTTTTTCTTTCTTTATCCGTTTCTACTGTTTATTACACGTAACTATTTTTTATATAATTAATATATGTGTTATATATACGATTATACATGTTCTACATTATTTTTTATTTTTATTTAGATAACTTTGGATTTGCTCTATCAATTTATTTTGATTTATTTGATAAGACTTAAAAGCATCAGGATGGCCAGTAATTGCCTTATTTAATTGTCTAAATATTTTATTTTGATCGCCACCTTGTTTAATCATTCTTATTATTAGGTCAGAAATTGGGGGCATAAAATCTACCAATTTTAAAGTAACACGAGCAATCCTAAGAAATTCGGACATAATACTCCCGTAAAATATATACACAGGACAGGTACTATTTTTATGTGGTATTCGCACGATACGAAAAGGAAATTAATTTCTTTTATCAAACAGTTTATAGATAAATATTTTATCTTCAATTGTATATCCAAATCAAGAGAAGTAGCTTGTGTTCCTTTATGTTCACAGTTTAATTTTAACTCTTTAGGATATATTAAATGTTTAGTATTTGCAAACTCATCGCTATCATTAATGCAAACAAGGTCGTCAATATATCGCCTACATCCATGATAACTATACGCTCTAGATATATAATTTTTTTTATTAATGATGATATATACATATATTCAAGTCTATGTAAATATAGATTTGCCCAAAATGGAGAAGGATCCAAACCCATTGGAATACCTATTGTTTGGAGTAGTACTTTATTTCCTATTTGAAAGTAACTCTCTTTTATAAGGTGACTTATAAGCATTGTCAGACTAGTTTGGGACACACTCGTCTTACTATTTTTAGTTTTACACCAAAAGGCTTTAGATTTTGCAAAGTCTACGTATTTACCTTTTCCTCCTGTATATACACATATGAACTTAGAAAAATACAAAATTATTACATATCCATTATTAAGTATACAACTTCCAAAACTTAGACACCAACAAAGTTATAGTGTACATATAGTGTACATATATTTCTGAGATAAATTTATTCATATCTTATTCAGCACATAGAAGGACGCGAGTCGCCAACATTTCGCTAATAGCCAGTCAGACAGTGGAGCCTTAATTGGACAACAGATACATTAAAACAGAGTTTCCAATAATATTAAAATAACATTATTTATCAAAATTCATTATTTTGTTTTGTATGGTTAGCTGGAAAATCTAACAGACATCCATTTTTGATGTATATATATATATATATATATATATATATATATATATGTATATGTATATATGTATATGTATATGTATATGTATATGTATATATATATATGATATGTATCAATATGTATGTATATATATATATATATATATATATATGATATGTATATATATATATATATATATATATATATATATATATATATATATATATATATATATATATATATATATTATATATATATATACAGTGTGTTCAGAAAGTCACTGTGCACTTACATATTTATTAACATACATGTTTCAATATAGAATACAGGAGGTAAAAATGAATGACAATTATAAATTATGTTGAAAGTGACCCAATCTGTTACATATAGGTGGGAGTTCTCTGTAACACACTCTGAAGAGTGCTTGTTCGAAGCATTAACATTATATATTGGGTTCGAAATCCGAAATATAACAAAGAAAATTATTAGAAAAGTGCACAGTGACTTTCCGAACACCCTGCATATTATATATATATATATATATATATATATATATGTGTGTGTGTGTGTGTGTGTGTGTGTGTGTGTGTTTGTACGTATGTGAGTGTCTGTATATCATAGATTCTGAGCTATAGCACTTTCGCTGAGGCCAATCAGCCGGTCGGTAAATTTGTGGGTGGATGAATAAATTACTATTGCGAATCTTTGGCTTCGGCGTGTCGAGTTTCTTCTGTCATCTCCAAGGTAGGAGGAATTCATTTGAAGATACTCACGTGGGTCCAGATAGAAGCCAGTATACGTCCACCAAAGTGTGTCAAGCTATTTGAACTGACGTTGCATGGACCGCAACTCTTTTGAACCCTCAAGAAATATGGGTATCAACGCTGAGAATAATAACCAGGCGAAAAACAATGTACTCTTTCTTAAATTCCTCTGACTTTTCTAAACAGCTAATCTCCAATTTCTAATACGGTTGTGGGCCCCCAGTTTGAGGGCTTTGGGGAGATTGGAATTACCCCTGAGTGACCATCACTCCTAATCCAATCTCACCCGGAGTGATAATGCCTGCAAGGGTTCAATTTATTGGTTAAACAGAATTTGCACAGGGCATGACTCTAAAATGGTTCGAACACCCTTTAGCAAGGTATTGGTTTCTATAATCCATGCAGTAATTCCATTTCCCAGCCATTTCTTTTGCTTATCCCCCTTCGCTCAAACATTTCAACTACCTTATATCTCTCCCTTCAACTATTCTGGGTATGACACAAGACTTCTTGACTTCAATTTGAGAGTTTTGGAGCGTGTGGAGTCAGCGCTTGGCTAACACTACTTTAATGTCCCCTTTTGACCCGGAATACTCGTTTCTGTTAGACTCCCATCCATGGGTTAAATAGAAACTACCGTTTACAGGCTATTTTTTTTAGAAAATATACGCCGACGAAACAGATTAACTTACAAACCAATCGTACAGAAAACATATGTACGAAGGAGAGTAGAAAGTGGACCTTAGGTTTACTTTCGGCATCCTTGTAACTTCCGCTTCCCTTATTTTGTTCTTTAGTCCTTACATTCCATGTGTGATGTTTCTGACAAAGGGGGAGAATTGCTGTTTTCTGGGTCGGAATCTATCCATCTTATTGTTGGCTAGTCTTTGTACCTTGAGGTAGTATTTTTTTTTTAGATCCTTACAGCAAGTTGTTTCATGCCGTGTCAGAGCAAATAATCTAACGCCGGCTGATATGCCGTAAAACCCCCAAAATGGAATCCTACTTTAATGTTTATTTATAAAAGCATTGGATGTAAATCGCTTCCAAACTTCCAATCTTTTACAAACATAAGAATTTGATAAGAATTTCAAAGCCAGACATATCTTTTTATTCGACAGTTTTAATGTTTCTAAATTCCTTCTAAATTTCAAAGGTTACGAAGTAATTAATCCCGTTTTTACTATTAAAAAGAAGATTGAAATGCCTGCCTTGTTCGCGAATAAACTAAAATGCATTATGGTGGATTTTATTTCGTAATTAAATTATTTTTTAAAACAGGATTTTTAAAAGGCTCGTTTTAGTACTTTTCTTAAGCATTCTATTTTCACTGACATGCCTCATTTCTGTCATTTCTTTTCTCTCCTTAAAGTCCCTCCCCGCGTTGGCGATGTCGATCACCACACTCATCCCAACACACATGGACTGTTTTCATCTCTTTCTTTTGCTTCAGGAAAAAAATAGTGTTATAATTTCTATTATTCTTTTCAATCAAGTTTATCTCCGACATTAATTCTCTCAAGCTAATCTCCATGCCATATCAATTTTCTTGTGTTCTTCTGGAGATATTTATCTCGCAACAGACCAACGCAACCCTTCTCCATGAACGTACCGGCATCCAGGTTGCCTTCAGCAGAAAGAGGGGAAGCTTTTCTTCCTTTACCTCAAAACAGACCGGTCTCCATCTGCGACAAAATCCTCTTCAGAGACAACTTCTATTTCAAGAACTTCTAAGTAAAAAAAAGAATTTCTTTCTTTAAAAACGATGTTCTTTGATTTATGTTAACTTTTCAAAAGATTATTCATGGGAATCTTTTTTCTTTGATGTCTTTGTACTTTTATTTTAGTTCTAACCTTAACCCTAACCCATCTTGCCAATAAAATCGTGTCTTCTTATTTTTCAAATAGTCTATCTTTTGTGCCACGGATACACACTATTCGTAAATATAACTCATCACTCAATAAGTCCTGGGCCTGACATCAAAATGGCGAGACTAAAGAAATCCCCATGAATTTTATAAAGTACTAACTTTAAAATGGCACGTGACAAAATGTAAGCCCAATCGGATTATCAGTTTACAAATTACAGTTATTTAAGTAAAGCTACTAATGGAAAAATCTGAATTTCGTGTATTGATAAAGTATTGCTTTCTGATAGGAAATATATTGGTCACGTAAAACAATAGCTGGATAAGTGTTATTCGAACTCTGCTCCGTCGGAAACAACGGTTAAAGGTGGTATGCTGACTTTAAACTCGGTAGTACACACACAAATATTGCTGAATATTCAGGTCGTTAAACTTCGGCAGTTGTTCTGGAAAAAAGAGAAAAGTCCACAAACTCATTTTGGCCGATAGTATATTGAAGTTGCTTGAGATAGTAGAAAAGATGAATATATCAGATTCAGCATTTTATATGGGCATTTGTCACTGAGAAAGGCATGTTCAAAGTGGGTGCCGCATTTGCTCACAGTCGATCACCAACAACAACCCGTCGACGATTCAGAGCGTAGTTCGCAACTTTCAACGTAACGAAGAATGAATGAATTCAATAAATCGGCTCACATTGATTATATTGATTTTTCAAAGGCTTTTGGCAGTATGAAACTTCTGAAAATATGAAACATTATTGATTCATCATTAAATAACCTAAAATGGGTTGATATGACGCAAAACTATCCAAACAACAATCCTCCCCTATCTTTCCCTCTAATCTATTCATCCTTATCTACACCCCCACCCTTGTTTGGGTTCCTTCATGAGAAACATTCCACTCGATGATGTAGTGACGAAGGTTTTGTCCAATCAAGTCGGCTGATAGCAACAACGACGCGGCCCAAACGTGGAGACGAACGTCCCTATCAGTGTAGTTCGGATCTTTGCTGGTGAGCTAATAAACGAAGAAGCCCCACGGCGAAGATAGGGTTAGGGTTAGGGTTAGCCCCACGGCGAAGATATCAGTCAGACATAGGGATGAAGATGGGGTGTCGGTAGAGAAGAAGAGAGATAGAGAGAGAGAGAGAGAGAGAGGAAGAGAGAGAGAGAGAAGGTGGGGCAAATATGTATATAGACAGATCTATAGAGGGAGACAGACAGACAGCAAAGAAAAGTTAGAGAAAGAGAGACGATGATAGAGAGACGGTAAGAGCTATACATATCTATTAAAAGAAAGAAAGAGAGAGAGGGGGAAGAAAGAGAGGGAAAGAGGGAAAGAATCAGCTCGGGGAGACAGACATAAATATTGACAGAGCTAGAGACAGACAGACAGACAGACGGACATACCGCCAAGCAGAGTTACAGAGAAACGATGAGGTAACGGTTGAGAGCTAGATAAACCTATTGAGAGATGGTGCAGAGGCAGTTAGAGAGGCAGGGTGAGGGAGGAAGCTAGAACTATAGAAGGACGCAAACAGTCAGGCAGAGCTAGAGAGAGAGAGAGAGAGAGAGAGAGAGAGAGAGAGAGAGAGAGACAGAATCAGAGAGGGAGAAAGAGGGAAGGGATATAAGCAAAACTCAGAGAGACACACACAGACAGAAAAAAACAGGTGGCGCTTGAGAGAGAGAGAGAGAGAGAGAGAGAGAAAATCAGAGAGAGGGTGAAAGCTAGAGACAAACATATAAAGAAAGAAGGATTTAGACAGGTAGAGAGGGAGACAGTGAGAGAGAGAAAAAGACAGAACTAGAGATACAGTGCGACAGAGAGAGATAAAGAAAAAGAGGGAGAGGGAGGGAGAAGGCGGAATAATAATAATAATAATAATAATAATAATAATAATAATAATAATAATAATAATAATAGAGAGCACTAGAACTAGAGAGATGGGAGCTCCGACTTCATATCGAACCGTCAATCTTCAATTACTTCCAGTACAGCCTATAGACCATCCTTCTTCATGCCGTGTGATACGATCATCGACAGGCCCGTCAGGCAATGTGCTGAAACGGGATATCATTTCTAAGGTGTGAGCGTCAAGATAGATCTGGTTAGCCTCATTGTGAGATTGGCCCGTATCCCAGCATGCCTTGAGCGTACCTTTTCTCTTTCTTTCCCTTTGCCTCATCTATCCTAAATTCGTTTTTTTTTTCATCTTTAGTTTTCATCAAACGTTTGTGTGTATTGTTCAATAACGAATTCGTGGGAACCTTTTGAAAGGAGACAAGAAAATGGCGGCCGGCACATTGTCTTTATCGGGCGATGAATTTTCTTTTCTTTTTTTTTTTTGAAAAGAGTATCTTTCACTTAAATGACGATAATTTGCTATAACAACGGGAATTAGTCAGCTTTTGGCTTCTGCTTCTTATTGGTGTCATATGTCTGCGTGAAAATCGTCGAATTCCACCTCTGCCGTGGTGTGCGGTGAAAAACTAAAGTCTTTTGAATGTTTTCGGATTACCTTGAGCGTAAAGTGGTTGGCGGGGAACAGTGGCAAAATAGCGGGAAGGCTGATTTCCTTGGCGGTATTTTCAGGGAGGATTTGTGGGCAAAAACATGGAATGCATAATCACGGGAACTGATCAAGAAAATAGTTTTATCAATTGTTCAGACAATTATTCCATTTTCTTACGTTTTCCTCATCCTTCCTATTTACTCTTATTTAATTATCATTTTAATATTAAACACACACACATACATACATACAACATTATATATATATATATATATATATATATATATATATATATATATATATATATATATATAGTGTAAATCAATGTTATAGGAGAAATAAAAAGAGTGCCCAAATACTTGTGCAAGAGCATACATATTTTTTATGACCACTATACATTGTTATGATCTTCCATCGTTACCTTCGGTTTCACGGGAACACTTGAAACTCGATCCGCAGATTTAAAGATACCAAATGTGACCAATTCATCATCGGCTGATGAACCGGTCACATTTGGTATCTTTAACCCTGCGGGTTGAGTTTCCAATCTCTCCTGAAATCGTGGGTAGCGATTGTTGATCATGATAATGTATAGTGTTGATTGATATATATATATATATATATATATATAGCGACGTCGGACTGGAGTTGAAAAATACTTGAGGTCCGGGGTTTCGAATCGCATGACCGGTAGTGAATAGTCATATCTCTATGCTGATGAGTCCCGATTGAAAAAGGGCGAAACGTATACGTACATAGATAATAAACAATAACAAATATTTATTATTTGTCGCTCCTTGAAAGTAGAGCACTGTAATTGGTAGTATTAACACAGCATGACGTCACTTGCTTATAATGCATCATTCCTTCCCTCAAGGAAAAGCCGCCGTTAAAGTGTTAAAATTATCATAGTTTATTCGCTGTTTACAATTGGCCCAGCGATTAGCGACGTCGGACTGGAGTTGAAAAATACTTGAGGTCCGGGGTTTCGAATCGCATGACCGGTAGTGAATAGTCATATCTCTATGCTGATGAGTCCCGATTGAAAAAGGACGAAACGTATACGTACATAGATAATAAACAATAACAAATATTTATTATTTGTCGCTCCTTGAAAGTAGAGCACTGTAATTGGTAGTATTAACACAGCATGACGTCACTTGCTTATAATGCATCATTCCTTCCCTCAAGGAAAAGCCGCCGTTAAAGTGTTAAAATTATCATAGTTTATTCGCTGTTTACAATTGGCCCAGCGATTAGCGACGTCTCACTGGAGTTGAAAAATACTTGAGGTCCGGGGTTTCGAATCGCATGACCGGTAGTGAATAGTCATATCTCTATGCTGATGAGTCCCGATTGAAAAAGGACGAAACGTATACGTACATAGATAATAAACAATAACAAATATATATATATATATATATATATATATTAATCTCTTTAAATATGTTAAATAATTCTCAGAAGGACTTTAACGAAAAGTTTGTTTTTTAATATACATATTAGAAAATTAAGAAATTAGAAATGAATCTCATCTAATAAGTAATTAATCGACTTAATTTCCGCCATTCAAACAAAACATTTATTCTAGATAAAACTTAAACATCTAGATATTTTCAATAACTAATCTCAATATTTAATTATCCTAAATATACCGACTATAACATAATATTATTTACTAATCCCTTTAATTAATTCATTTAAATTGACTTTTATTTATATTCAATTACTTAAATCAGTCAAACATGTAACTTATACAAATTATTTTAATCGAATATCTGCTAATTTCCTTCTCAATCTTACAATGTAATTTAGATACTGGTAAAATCATAGTTACTTCCCTTTGACTTATTGAGAGGATACATTAAACAGTTTGTTGAATTATACCTTTTGCTAAATAAATATTTAGTTTTTGTAAATAAATAGTGACACGAATAAAATATCCCACTTATTTTGTGGAATTTTTTAATAATGAATGTTCAAATGAAAACTATTTTCTCCCTGGAACAACATCATTATAACATAACATAATGTTTTAACAAATATTTAACAAATTATGGGTGAACTGTCAATATCTACCGGTTCAATGTCCAAATGTTTTTCTGTTTGTATCCTTACCAAAGTGAATTTATTCGTTTGGCCATATTTTTGGTTTATAAAAAACGTTTACATACGATAAAATCGCTACATCCATTAAGTTTTCCAGTTTTTTGTTTTACCGTTTTAAACTTTAAAAACTTCTGATGAGAAGTCTGAAACAGACCAGGGTCGCCGGTTTAATATCTTTGTGCCAGAATAAATTTTCTCTGAAACACGTGCAATAAGTCTTGGGCGATTCTTTATTTCTGAAACTTGATTTTGACGATTTAAATCGATGTTATATATAAGCAACCCCGACAGATTAAAAAATTACCGATGAAAGCGAGAGAGCAGTTCATAATTACAACTCAAGAAAACCCAGAATGTTATCGCCTTGGTCATTCCGCCCACCCCGCTTACAATTACGTATTTTTCATATTATGGTATTTTTTCTCATAATTATAATTATATTTTTAAATGGTATTTTTATTTCTGTGTATATTTATATATTCTCTATTATGGACCTTTTGTCTTATTATTTTATGTTTTTCTCATAATCATAATTATATTTTAAAATTGTATTTTTTATTTCCGTGTATATTTATATATTCTCTATTATGGACCTGTTGTCTTCTAATTATTTTATTTTTTCCTTATTTTAACATCTACTATAATTTGCTTTGTGTTAAAAATTTATTTATTTACTTATTTGTTTATTCATTTAATGATTCTTATTTATTTATTTATTTATTTTATTATTTATATTATTATTATTATAATTTTTATATTTTATCTTATGATATTTTATTCTCTGTAATTTTTTATTAATTATCATTTTTTATCACTTTTGTGTTTCTTGATTTTATTTTTATTAATATATTTATTTTATTTTATTTTCCTTCCTGGTCCGTTCTGTATTTGAAATATTTTAAAATTTAATTTGCTGTTTTATAGTTATTTTTATTAGTTATATAATCTTTGAACTTACTGATGGAGTAATATATGGTTGCTTAATAGGGGTTTATGTCTGATATACTTACAAGATGTTTTTTTTTCTGAAATAATACTGAAATTTGATGTGTTTTCTTAAATGACTTCTATATGTTATATCGTAAAGGGTGTTGATCATCAAAATTATAATACAAAATAATACAAAATATTTTTTCCAAAATTGTCTTGGAAACGATTGTACGCCAAATAATCGTTGTGAAAAGAAAATGAATGATGACAATAAAAATTAGATAAAATACAATATTTATTATTTCATCAAGTATTCAAACAAGGAATATTAAACTATTTTCTTTTCCTTAATTCATGGGTTTTCAAAAATACGCTTTTTCATCAGAGGAACTGTATTACTGGTCAGGATAAGCGCACTGGGCAATTGGAAGCATCGGAACGAGAAATCAACACCTATCTCCGTAACTCTATGAGCAAACATTAAAAAGTAAATGCATTGGGTATAAATAACTGTTTAATCCCGTAAGATTCACCAGTGTTTCAATTTTACGCAGGATTGCCAGCTTATCAAGATGTTGTGACATCAAGATCCGCTTCAGCTTCCGGTCTGAGCGGAGCATCTTACATCGTGTACAAAAAACTGTACAGGAATTCTCAAAAGGTTACGGAAATATTTCAAAGTCACCTGGAGAAGAGGCGGGGTCGTGGAGCAGTGGAAATTCAAAGAAGGGTTAAGGATCCTGAAGGAAGAATCATCAAAGACGCTGGACCAATTCCGTTTCATTTCCTTGTTGAATTCCGGGAGCAAGATCTTTTTCCGGTTATTATGTTTCGAATTTGATTCCTAGAAATAGCTATATTGATTCATCAGTCCAGAAATGCGGGGTCGCCGGTATGCCAGGCTGCTTGGAGCATACGGGAGTCCTAACACAACGTCTGGGAGAAAAAAGGAAAGCAAAAGATACCTGACAGTTTTATGGTTTAATTGCGCAAATACTTACGGTGGAAGAAGTCCTAAGGAGACATCACGTGCCTTCAACAGTATGCGAACTTATAACCAACTATTATGAATAATTCCGGCTGAGTATGTTTTTTTTTTGGGGGGGGGGGGAATACAATCGTCAGAATGGCAGAAACTGGAAACGGGCATCATTACAGGTTGTACATTGCTGTCCTCTTCTCATTAGCAATGAACATGGAGTGCAATGCCTAGGTCAATTGTCTAAATCAGATTCACGTCATAAGAGTTTACCTGGACGATTTAATCGTGACAACGGCATCAGTCACGGCAGGTAGATGGCTTTTGAATGGGGATTGAATAGAATATTACATAGGCCAGAATGAATTTTAAGCCAATAAAGTTGAAGTTTCTAAGACTGAAGAAAGGTGAGGTCGCGAAGAAAGCTCGATTTACGACGAAAGAGGCAACAATACCTACCCGAAGTGAAAAGCCTGTTAAAAGCTTGAGCAAGATTTTCAACAGTAGTATTTAGAACAGAGCCGCAATTAAGGACTTTGAGGAGTGACTGACAAAAATAGACAAATCGGGACGTCCAGGGTGTTTCAAGGCATGAATATTTCAACAGACAGTGTTGCCCTGGATATTGTGGTCATTGTTCTTCTATGATTTTCCTATTACCACTGTGAAAATGCTGAAGAGAACAATCAGTAATCGACGGAGAAGATTGTTTGGTTAACCAAAATGCTAAAGCAGTGCGACCCTCTGCATTAACAGCAACGCGTTGTAGCTTTCCTGCAGCAGACTTACAGAAAAATTTAAAGTAACAAAAACAAAAACAAGGCTGTAATAATCTGAATTAAGAGATGCCAAAGCGACGGCAGTTGGAATTCAGATAAAATCTGACAGTAATAGGGCGCTGAAGGCGAGTTGCGAGTGGAAGAAGAGAGTCTTAGGACATAAAGCTATATTAGAGTCAGTAAGGTTGGGTTACGTCCCCCTTCACCAAACCAACAATGCCGAAAGTAGAGAAAGAACTCAATTCATCTAGAATGAAACGCGCCCTGACACAGAAGTAGAGCGTTACTATAAAATGGTCAGTTTTAGTCAGCAGGGAGTCTGTACAAAATGGAAGCATGCCGAGAGGAAGATAATTACCTGGTCAGAGTGGTGGCGGTTAGATGTTAGCGAGGTTCGTTTCTTCGTTAAATCGGTTTATAATCTCCTACTGAATCCAACCGATTTTCTATATGGGGATCGAGCGACATCTCTAATTGAAAACTATGTGCAAAGAAATGATCTTCATAGTACGTCCTAAGCAGTTGCTCCAAAGCTTTAGGTTATGGTCGGTACCGTTGACGACACGATCATGGCCTGGAAGCAATCGCCAACGAGGTGAGAAAAGCAGTATAGACTGGCAAACATCAGCTTGTGAATACATGGAGCCTGATAAAGTTCGTCAAAGATGGGGTCAAGACATCGAAACAGAAAAAAAAAGAACGGACCAGTTATCTTTCGCCGATGACTGGAATTTAATATTGGACTTGAAAACACAACTGAAATTTCGTAGACACAAAACAACACGGCTGAGACCAGATCTGATATTGCATTCAAAACAAACAAAGCAATTAATAATCTGGGAACTGTCGGTGTCATGCGAGGATTCCATTACCTTAGCTTACGAGGAGAAACGGACCAAACACCAAGAACTAGTCGAGCAATGTCAATCCTAAACGAAGTTGCTTGCATTTTTTTTTTTGCATGTCAGTCGCTATGCAGAGCACTGGCAAAAATAGGTGTAGTGGGGAGGGGGCGAGGGCCTGTGCTTTAAAGGACATAACGAATAAAGTGTTAGCTGTGCCCAAATGGATTTGTCTAAAAAGTTCGAAGCCCTGGAAAAAATGAGTATTGATTTACTCCTCTCCAGGAGTTAGGCACAAGGCCAGTTTTTATCTTACTCCCACAAGTAAGATGTGACCCAAGGTCGGGAAAGTGGGGTTTAAAAATTGCCTGGGCAGCCCCGTCGGCATTCCCCGGTAGGGGCGCCTCGGGCAGTAAGCAATAAACTTACTCCTCCCCAAAGAGGGGAGGCGAAGCCTGGGAGAGTGAACCTCCTAGAACTGCACAGGACAGACCAATAGACCGGCGTAAATCAAGCCCCGAAGGCCAAGACAATACCAGTCTATGGGGTGCAGTATCCATCGGAACAGATACTACACTTTGATCTTAGCCAAAAAAATGAGTAGGTAATCGTTTGCGAAGGAAAAAACACCTGTAACTTTTAAATTTTTTTACAATCTATTATGCTGATATGTTTATTTATTTACTTTTTAATCAGTACGTTAGACTGTTTAATCAGTACGTTAGACTGTTTAGTGTGTAACATTTACAGCCGTAAGTGTGTGCGTTTAATATAACATGGGGATTTCAAATGTTAGAAATTATGCACCTAGAAAATGTATTTGACGACTGTGTCTGCTAACGATACTCGGGTTTCATCTGTCTTGTATCCTGGATTTCGGAGAAGATCTGGCTTGTTTATATTTCAGAATGTTCCATCAGTCCCGTTAGGCGCGAAGAATCTAAAATAGAAAGTTAATTGATTACCGGTAGAAATCGTAGCGGTTCCCGCTTAAAATATTTCCGGATGGTTTTACGAACTGCTTGCTGTTTATCAAAGCATAGAGTGGTAGTTAATGTTATTGTAATTATTTTATTGTTTTATTATTTATTTAGTAATCAGTATATTGAGTAAAGGGAATGTGGAAATATCTGCAGTCGGATTATTTAGCGTATGTGAAAGTATTCTCTATCGTTTGTCTGCGGTAGAGATTTTTATAATTGGTTTATTTACTCAGTGTGGATTTAAAATAAGAATGAAAATGTATGACATATTCATAATTTGGCAATACTCATGCTCCAAAATATTCACCATCAACAATATTCGTTCTTGCGGACATATGTTATTGACATTTAAATGTTATTATCACCCACATCAGGTAGAAGATCGACAATTATAGACAATTCTTCATCAGCACAATGTCTTTATCAATACAATTCATACAATATATAATTGAATTGTACAATAATTATAAACACTACATGAAACAAACCAAAGTCCAGAAATCCAAATAAGCCAAATAAGTAGAGACAATTTCTTTTGTTTTAAATTTATATATATATATATATATACATATATATTATATATTCCATATATATTATATATATATATATATTATATATATATATATATATATATATTCCATATATATTATATATATATATATATATATATATATATATATATATATATATATATATATATATATATATTAGTTTTATGCAAAGGAGGTCAAAAGTGCGTGGGGGCACTTCGTGAAAATATCAGATATCTCCGATTTTTGTGAAATTTTCACAATATATATTAGACATTAATTAATAAATATTCCCCAAATTTAACTTTCTTTGTCGTATTTAAAAAGGGGTTTTAGGGTGTATAATATTGGCACAACCTACATTTTGACATATCAAATATTTCTTAAGATACCGTAAGCTTAAGTTTTCAATGTTAGCTATTTTCTAGAATCAAAATCTTTAAATGGATTTTGATCAAAATTAGAATAATGATTCTAGACATAATGTTTAGTAGCATTACATACTGATTTTAATCTTAGTAGGAGACATAAAAGTGATGCAACTGTTCTGTTCGGGTAATTAATTATACTCGTCTTCTAGTATATATATATATATATATATATATATATATATATATATATATATATTATTTTATTTTTATTCATTATATTTAATCTGAGTAGAAACAGTTATTTATATGTGTGACTTTTTTGAAGCCCAAAATAATTAGGATATGTTATTTTAAAAGTTTGTATATATTTAATGTTTGTAGGAAATGCATAGCTTATATATTATGCATGTGCCTGTCTAAAAGTACATTAGTGTGTTTGGATTAAATTCCATGTTGTAGTTCTGCAGATTGTAGCCATTACGCATATCCGGATATGAATATTCGCACGTGTATGTGTATTGTGTCAGTTTCGATTCGATAATTTAGGTTATAGCGTCTGGCCAACTTTCTTTTGAACTTGAAAAAGAAAAACGAAATTAATTTTACAGAATTAAAATTAAAATATATATGAATTAAAAATCAAACGGATAGAATATCTTAAGCAGCCCGAATTGTTTTTTTAATGAGCTGATCACGTTTTCAGTTTCAGAAGAAGGTTTTGCCTCATTCTTATTAAAGCTACCGTAAGGTAAAGATGTTGACCAAAGAGGTCAGGCTAACCATGGTTCTGAAAATGTGTAACAAAATAATGTTTGTATGCATAAATAAAAACTTATACCTAATATATATATATATATATATATATATATATATATATATATATATATATATATATATATATATATATAATGGTAATAATCCAGGTGAAAAATATCCACAGGGTGGTAATCCAGAGAATTTTAACCGGGTTTATAAAAAGTGCTCAATATCAAAATAGAGCTTTATATATGATAGTTTTATTTACACAGACATGTACAAAATCTGCGACACTGGCATGTCGATGTTATCGATCAACAGTTACTATAAACTGAGATCTCATCAGGCAGAGTTAGAATCCGATCTTAACCTCAGATCATATTTGGAGAGAATGAAGTGGAGGGGTAGAGACAGAGAAGAAGAAGGAAAGAAATTTAACATTTCAAAAATTAAAGCCGTTAAAAAATTAAAATTAAAATTAAAATTAAAAATTAAAAATT
This sequence comes from Sepiola atlantica, assembly GCA_963556195.1. Classification (NCBI taxonomy): domain Eukaryota; kingdom Metazoa; phylum Mollusca; class Cephalopoda; order Sepiida; family Sepiolidae; genus Sepiola; species Sepiola atlantica. The sequence goes on from OY744522.1 coordinate 142,328,068, forward strand.
AAAAAATCTAAAAATCTAAGGTCTAGAATCTGAAACAGACAGGGCAAATAAATAAATAAATAAATAAATAAATAAATAAAAAAATAAGAATATATGGTGGAAAGAGGAACAAATAATGATGAGGGGAGAGACACATAGAGGAAAAAAAGAAAAAGAAGAAGAAGAAGGAGAGAGAGAGAGGGCGTCTGTTGATTTTGGTCGGGAGGGAAGGAGGGGGGTAGTAGACATGCACGAATTAGGTGTCAAAAAACCGTCGAGTTTATAAATGTCTTTTTCCAAGTGAACTGTAGTATGCGTGCGTGCAAACTGGGCTGATTGTTATATTGGTTGGGGCGGTGATAAAATGTGTCGCGGTTCCGGGTTTATATTGTCTTTATAATTTGTCTGGAGTTAATTTGAATAAATAAGTATATTCGTTAAATGTAACAGGAATAGTAGTAGTAGTAGTAATAATAATAATAATAATAATAATAATAATAATAATAATAATAATAATAATAATAATAATAATAATAATAATAATAATAATAATAATAATCATAATAATAATAATAATAATAATAATAATAATAATAGTAGATACCATTAATAATTGAGGTGAAATAATGAAAATAATAATAAATGAAGTATAATAAAAATACTAAAAAATACCAAAAAATATTAAAAAATATAACTAAAAGAATGACTGGAAAATGCTGGCGTTATTAATTATTAATAATAATAGTAATAATAATAATAATAATAATAATAATAATAATAATAATAATAATAATAATAATAATAATAATAATAATAATAATAATAATAAAAATAATAATAATAATGGTAATAATAATAATAATAAAAATAATAATAGTGGTCAATAATATTTTAGAGTTTATAAAAATAATAGTTTAGGAAAGAAATAGAATAATTAAGGAATATTAGGAATCCTAGGGGGTAGTGATTATCATAATAATATTAAATAATGATAAGATAATGTTTGCCGATATTATGATATGGGTTAATGGTTGCAATAATGCTGATCATATAAAAATAGTGGTTTAACAGACAACAGTAATCAGAGTGGTAATCCCAGTAATCTTAACAATAGTAGTGATGATAGTGAAAAATTATAGAAGTAGTCATAATGGTGGCAATAACAGTAGTAGTAGTAATAATAATAATAATAATAATAATAATAATAATAATAATAATAATAATAATAATAATAATAATAATAATAATAATGATAATAATAATAATAGATACCCCTAATAATTGAGGTGAAATAATGAAAATAATAATAAATGAAGTATAATAAAAATACTAAAAAATACTAAAAAATATTAAAAAATATTAAAAATATATAACTAAAAGAATAACTGGAAAATGCTGGCGTTATTAATTATTAATAATAATAGTAATAATAATAATAATAATAATAATAATAATAATAATAATAATAATAATAATAATAATAATAATAATAATGATAATAATAATGGTAATGATAATAATAATAAAAATAATAGTTTAGGAAAGAAATAGAATAATTAAGGAATATTAGGAATCCTAGGGGGTAGTGATTATCATAATAATATTAGATAATGATAAGATAATGTTTGCCGATATTATGGTATGGGTTAATGGTTGCAATAATGCTGATCATATAAAAATAGTGGTTTAACGGACAACAGTAATCAGAGTGGTAATCCCAGTAATCTTAACAATAGTAATGATGATAGTGAAAAATTATAGAAGTAGTCATAATGGTGGCAATAATAATAATAATAATAATAATAATAATAATAATAATAATAATAATAATAATAATAATAATAATAATAATAATAATAATAATAATAATAATAATAATAATCATGATAATAAAGATAATAAAAATGGCAGTGGAGGCAAAAGTAAGGTAACGGTAAAACATGGCAATATTATTAATAATAGTGCTACTGTTAATTTCATTGCTGCAAATAACAATAACTATGATAGTAACGTCGGACATGGTGTCACCACTGATAACAATAATTATCTTGATAAAAAGTACAGAAATGAAAAAATGAAAAAATGAAAAAATGAAAAAATGAAAAAATGAAAAAATGAAAAAAGTGAAAAAAGTGAAAAAAAGTGAAAAAAAGTGAAAAAATGAAAAGAATGAAGAAAATGATTCAATGACAAATAGTTAAGTTTAAGATATTAATAATAGTAGTAATAAATAATTGATAATGATAATCTAAAAAATATATAATCTAAAAAATAATCTAAGAAATATAGAAATATTAATCAAAGAATGGATAAGCATAAAAGGGGGGTATTTAAGAGTAAAGAAAAATACAGAAGATGACCATTAGTGTTAATCGTTGTGGGTATGATAATAATAATAATAATAATGATAATAATAATAATAATAATAATAATAACAACAATAATAATACCAACCAATACTACCGCTTACAGTACTACTACAAATAATACTACAAACAAAAAAGCTACTACTAATAGAGATAAAAATAATAATAATTAATAAAAGGTATAAGATGATAGTTGTGTTGACAAAATTTTCAGTTGGTGGGGAGGTGTTTTTTTTTTTGTTTTTTTTTTTATATATAATAGCAGCCTAAGGGGTTATGAGTGGATTACTAAGAAGGTGTAATCTGTTATGCCTACAGTTAATTGATGTTTCTTGTTTTTTGTTTAGAAGTTTGCCCCTATCGCTGAATTTAATTATTTCAAGTTTTTCTGTTAGGCAAAGGTAGCAAGGTGAGTTTAGGGAACCACAGGTGCTAGTTCTTCTAATTGTGTTCCAAGTTACTGTTGGTGATAGGTTATTGTTGTATAGTTCCCAGTAATATATAGAAAGTGAGGTTCTTTTTTGATATGTAGGGTTATTAAAAGAACACTTATGTCCAGTATATCTTTCTTTGAAGGTATTACCAGCCATACCTATGTAGAATTTTTTCAGGGTTGGGTTTTCTTTAGTAGAGATGGTTGCTTGATATACTGATTGGGTTATTTGGCAATTATGTTGTAATGGGCATTCTTTTTTGTTTGTGCAGTTACAGGCCTTGGTATTTGCTGTTTTAGTTGCGGTAGTTTTTTCATTTAGAATTTTGTTGTTATGTTTTTTTATTATTTTTTCTAAATTTTCACCACAGCTATAGCTTAATTTGAGGGTGTTTTTATTAAAGATTTTGTGCAGTATATTGTTGGGAGGGAAGTGTAGATTGATTAAGTCTAAGAATCTTTTACCGAGTTTGGTTTTAACCATGTTGTTATATGGGGGTGTGAACCAGATAATTTTTCTACCCCTATTTTTGCGTCTGTTGTTGGGAGGTGTAGGTTTGGTGAATTTAATTTGGGTGTTTTTGTATCCACTTTGCTTTAACGCTTTATTGTAAAAGTCCTTGTGGTTGTTAAAAATTTCTTCATTAGAGGAGTTATCACTAATTCTTTTTTCGATTGATCTGGGGATGTGTTTAATAATGGTTTTTGGGTGGTTAGAGAGTGGGTGGACATAGATCGGGTTGGCATTGTCTTTAGTATACGGTTCATAAGTTTCTTTATCTAAGTTAAATGTTACGTCTAGAAAATTAACTATTTTAATGTTAGATGTTATTATTATTATTATTATTATTATTATTACTATTATTATTAATAATTAATAACGCCAGCATTTTCCAGTCATTCTTTTAGTTATATTTTTTAATATTTTTTGGTATTTTTTAGTATTTTTATTATACTTCATTTATTATTATTTTCATTATTTCACCTCAATTATTAATGGTATCTACTATTATTATTATTATTATTATTATTATTATTATTATTATTATTATTATTATTATTATTATTATTATTATTATTATTATTATTATTACTACTACTACTACTATTCCTGTTACATTTAACGAATATACTTATTTATTCAAATTAACTCCAGACAAATTATAAAGACAATATAAACCCGGAACCGCGACACATTTTATCACCGCCCCAACCAATATAACAATCAGCCCAGTTTGCACGCACGCATACTACAGTTCACTTGGAAAAAGACATTTATAAACTCGACGGTTTTTTGACACCTAATTCGTGCATGTCTACTACCCCCCTCCTTCCCTCCCGACCTAAATCAACAGACGCCCTCTCTCTCTCTCCTTCTTCTTCTTCTTTTTCTTTTTTTCCTCTATGTGTCTCTCCCCTCATCATTATTTGTTCCTCTTTCCACCATATATTCTTATTTTTTTATTTATTTATTTATTTATTTATTTATTTGCCCTGTCTGTTTCAGATTCTAGACCTTAGATTTTTAGATTTTTTAATTTTTAATTTTTAATTTTAATTTTAATTTTAATTTTTTAACGGCTTTAATTTTTGAAATGTTAAATTTCTTTCCTTCTTCTTCTCTGTCTCTACCCCTCCACTTCATTCTCTCCAAATATGATCTGAGGTTAAGATCGGATTCTAACTCTGCCTGATGAGATCTCAGTTTATAGTAACTGTTGATCGATAACATCGACATGCCAGTGTCGCAGATTTTGTACATGTCTGTGTAAATAAAACTATCATATATATATATATATATATATATATATATATATATATATATATATATATATATATATATATATATATATATATATAAACGATTAAAAATTAGATTCCAGTGGCAATGTCTTTATTCATTCTTAAAGGGATTCTGTTCTGTACGGACTGTTTCGTTATTACTCAGACAAACAAAATACAGAGTTATACATCTTTGATTTTCTATAAGTATGACTCATCAGAAGGAAAGGCAAAACTCGTATCAATAACATTAGAAAATAAATAATGGAAAATAAAACTTACGTTATTAAAGCATTTATGTATGCAAGCTCATTAGAAAAATAAATGACAGTTTACTTTCATGAATCGAAGCCATATTCCACACTGATAGAGCTAGCAAAAATACGTATACTTTTCCTAAACATAAAAATTCTAAAATAGATCTTAAAAACCAATATAATTAGAGAAAAAAATAGAACTAGATCCTCTAAAGAATAAAAAAAGAGATGGTCACTGGAATCCAATTTTCTATTGTTTATTGATACATGCTCAGAAGTTTGATTTCAAATTATATATATATATATATATATATATATATATATATATATATATATATATATATATGTGTGTGTGTGTGAGTTGTCGGTTATTTTTAATAATAATAATAATAATAATAATATATATATATATATATATATATATATATATATATATATATATATATATATATATATATATATATATATATACATATATATATATCCCTGGGATTGGTGCTACTCTAACCGCACTGAAGATCTGTGATACAGCGAAACAGTCCATCTGGTGATGACTATATAAGCCTCCCATTCCCGGCTGAGCACTGTTATTAAATTATATCACTCGCTACTTCTAGCTCTTTGTAAATAAATAAATAGCGCACTGTAAAAGTGACAGTTAATGTTTATATAAAAATATTGTAGATATCATTAACCACCAGCACATGTGCAGTGGCTTAGTGGTGAGAGCTGCCGACTAACTATTATCTACTATCTGTGATGGCTGCTAGTCTAGCTGCAGTGAAGCGCTGTGATACATGTGAATGACTCATGCTTATATGCTCAGGCGCATATCATCAGGACTGGCAAAATAATAATCAAATCGTCCGACAAACGTCAGAATATTAGCTCACAGGAGCAGCAAACGAGGTCGCTCTTCTTAAGGTTATAATTGCAGTGGTGGGGGTACAAACATTTAAAGCATGTCGAAATTTATTTGTTTAGTTTTTATTTTCCTACCATTGGCTATCATAATTCAAGTCGCCACCTCCCCTCTACAATATGTATGCATTAGAGAACTACACCCGCCAGTCACATACATGCATAGACAGAATATATACTCATACATTCAAGTCATGACACACCCGCAAATAAGGGCATATATTTATCACCATTTAGAAAAGTTATATACATACACTCGCCGAGAATATATATATATATATATATATATATATATATATATATATATATATATATATATATATATATATAATTTTTGCGTACATAAAAGGAATCCATGGACACTAGGGCAGGTCGATTTTGGAATCATGATGATGCGATGCCAATGATAGTTGGGGTTTGGCATGGTAAATAACGATACAAAATATTTTTTCCCAAATCGTTACCGTTAATTGAGGAAACCACTTTAAAGGTTGGAAATTAGCGTTTTCGCATGGTTTTTCGGTGATCAGTGAAATATTTCCCGCCGTAAAAACATTCCGTACCGTTGGAGAAATAAACATGTGTAAATATCATTTAATAAAGATTTTGTCAACTAAATTATTTACATTATTCTCAATAAATCAAATAAAAATAAATAAGGATCATAAATAATGAAAAATATTCACTTGTAAAGGCAAAATTGAGATTAAATATACAGTGTTTAGTAAACACAGTATTTTACTATTTACGTAAGTGACCGATAAAAGATTGCTTCATTTTTTGTCTCTCGTGGAATTCACGATTTGTGATTTTTCAGTAGAAAACAAATTAGACTAATTTTAATTATCAATAAAACACCATTAAACCGAAAAATGCCTCCATTTTAATGATGAAATAAAATAAATATAATGTTTTTATTAATAGTGACGCTGGAACTTTCTTTTGGGGGTATTATTTAAATTTACACCGTTTTAAATGCATGGTTTGTTATTGTATATCGAATGTATGAAATATTGACCACTGTTGGATTTTAATTGTAAAAATAATTAGTAATTTTGTATTTTTATGTAAGAAACTTAATTATTTGACATAGAAAGAAAAAAAGCTTGTTTAATCTACATAATTTTATATTTTAAGTGTATCTGGCGTTTCAAACGCGTTTGTTTTTCTCCGTCGAAGAAAGATTTCCATTTTTAGGTAAGTAATTTATTTTCGTTCTATTTTTTTTTTCGTGTTTCAAATTAAATTTTATCAATGAAGTTTGTATTAAAATACCATAATGTTTCAGTTTTGTATTAGAAAAAACTAATTTTTAGTGCATTTAAAGTTATTACCCATCATTTATTTTTCTATTTTACGGACCATTTTTTTTCTGTGTAAAATTACCGATTATGTCGCTAGAGTAATCCGTTTTTTTTTTAACGCAATATTTTAGATTTTAGAGTATTTTTATTTTTAGTGTAGTTGTCATGAATTGTGTGATCATTTTACATTAAATGTATTTGGGAAAGTGATCCCCCACTCTAAAATCTAAATTATTGGGTAAAAAAATAAGGATTTTATCATAACTCAAACAGTATTGAGTCTGTTTAAATAGTCCTGTCATTTTAAGCCACACTTTTAGATGCAGCCTAACCCGAACTCCAACAGACTATCACTAAAGCTAACCAAAACTCCTTACCATAATTGTCAGCCATTTTTTAAAATATGAAACTAGAAGATATAAATCAAACTGTTTTAGACTTATTCATTTATTTTCTTTTTTTTTCAGATAAAAATGTCCGTAAAAGGACGTTCTGTTTTAACTCGCAGTAAGAGTTCCAAAAGATTTGCTGGTCCACCTTGTCCTTTGGATAAAACGGAACCCAACTTTATGACAAGTTATCCAGTTTAGTTATTTCCTTGAAAATACCTATCCCCACTTTTCAAATAATGATATTTCCAAATTGATCGCAAAGGAAATAATATTTGGCAAGCAGTGAACCCACAATTGCCTTTGTTAAGGGAATATTATATAGGGCAGAGGGTGTATTTTGCTTCAAGAGGGCCAAACTGATTAACAGGAAAACTCTTACTGCACCCAAAGTAAAAATAATTAAGGAACAGCTGGATACATTATTTGATATTTCTTCATGTTGCTGCAAACTGCCTGTCTTAAGATGTGATGACTTTGCTGTAAAGTGCAATACAGAAAATTGCCAAACAAGGCATATCGTATGCACTTGTCCTCCTAACAAGAAGGTAATATTAATTCTATTGTTGTTTGAATTTTTTAAATTGAACTAATTAATGTCCCAATTTTCAATATTGAAATTAATTGGAAAATATGAATTAACTTCTGATAATCTTTCTTTTTCTAGTAAATAATATTGTGATATTTTCCTTAATATCTATCATGTATGCTAGATATGTTATTAAACACATAAACATTTTGACATTTCAGGTTCCCATTGAAGAGAGAGAATATTTAAAAGATCAGAGAGAGAAAACAGGACCAAAAGGCAGTTTCCAACTGTGACCTATTGACAAAAATGCTGTCAAAAAATACAAAAAAGATTCAGCTGAAACAGATAGATTAGACAGGCACATTGAAAGACAGCAACAAGATTCTTCACATGTTGCTTCCTTTACATCAGAAATCTTTTCACAGACATCTTCCAGTGAAGAAACAACCGATGACAGTTTTGAGTCAGGGAGACAGTCCAAGGGACCTTACAGTCTTTTAAAAGTCCCAAGATATTCTATGGAACTGATTATAGGTGATATATCTTCTAACCTTGGGGCTAGTCTTGTTAATGCCTTTCTATTAGACTTACAACACATGGGCCTTCTTCATCCAACCATTGATTTAAAAGACATTATTATAGATAAATCAAAAATAGATAGAGAAAATGCAAGAGTGTAAGTAACCAGCCATCAAAAACATGTCCAGGAATATGAACATCTTATATGCATTGGAGTTGATTGCAGAGTTGATAAGGACACTTTATATTACAAGGAAGTTACAGGGGAAAATGGTGAAAAAATGATTAAGAAAAGCAAGGGACCAGAGCGCCACTTAACATTTACCAGAGAGATAGGAACTGCAAGTAAATATCTCGCTCATAGAGTGATACCCAACATTGGTGCAACTAGTGTTCTTCTAGCAGAGGATGTTGCTGCTGTTCTAGAAGAGTACAACAGTGTAAATACCATTAAGACAATTCTGGTGGGCAATACCAGTACAAACACTGGTTGTGAAACCGGGATGGTTACAGCTTTGGAGAAAAAACTTAAAAGAAAGTTACATACCATTGGCGGTTCACTTCATCAAAATGAACTGCCATTTAGAGCCATCTTTAAATTAATTGATGGAACTACAAGAAGCCCTACCACTTTCACTGGTCCTTTAGGGAAACTTTGTGGAACTAATTACCAGGATTTGCCCCAGGTAGCATTTCATAGTATTAGTGGTCCTCTGTATAATTTATATCTTACTGCAGAGGTAATGAATGATTTAAGTGGTGACCAGCAGCAAGAAGCAAGGCACAAGCACATTATAACCAAAACATTGTGTCACCAAATAAGACCTTCATTTACTTCGAAGGGAACCTACAGGGAACAATTTAGTTCTATTATAACATAATTTGGTAAACTTACAGTATTGTCCTCACAACAAAAATTACATAAGCTAAAACAAAAATAACTTCAATGCAAAACAAATTTAAATAAATATATCGAATCGCATACTTTAAAAAGCGAAATTAACGGTATCAAAACTAATTATTATTTATCATAGCTAGAAAAGAGTCAGCAGTTAAAACAAGAACATGGCGCGACATTTCGTGACAGTCTCACTCCAATATGGTAGTATTTTCAAAATCGTTTACACTTCAGGTGAAAGACAAAAATGTATGAAATTAAATTCGGTTTTCACATGCTTAAATTATGCAGGTTTGTAGAGAATTTTATTCTGATGCGTTTTTATATAAGGTAAGCGTTGTTTTATTTTTTTATTTAGAAGTTATGGCCTGAGGACTACACTGTAAGCTTACCCATAATTTTATATGGTGCAGTAGGTTTTAGCACATTGTTCAATGAACAATTCAAATTTAAAACATTTGTTCCTATAATCTGTTGCCAGTAGTATTATTGTATAATACACTTTTATTTATATATTTTTAAAAGTAATTATGACCAAAAATATAAAAGTGATTAGCCTTTTTTGTAATTATGTACAATTTCTACAGTTCTCATTTATTGAATACAGTTAAAAAATGACATATTTTACTAGTGGTGATTCATACTTAGAATTCTGGTTTGAATATATTTTCTATTCATTGTATCTAACAAAAAATATCAATTTTATCTGGATTTATTAGTGAAATAGTAAAATTTTGAAGTCAATTTGTCAGCAAAATCCTGCGGAAATTAGGTATTTCTGAACATTTTCGTACCTGATCTTTAAAACTAAATGCTCAGTTAAGTTTTAAAGTTAGGAATCTAATTTTTGGTATCAGTTCTCACAACACCAAACCCCAGCTTTCGCCACCGTAGCAGCGTTGATTTTCTAAAAAAAGTGGAAAATCGACCTGCCCTAATGGACACGCGTTTCTGGCTATCATACGTTATCAGCATGGCTAATGTATATATATATATATATATATATATATATATATATATATATATATATATATATATATATATATATATATATATATATATATTATGGTTTCCTTGTACAGGGGCAAATGGGGGAAACATGAGTGCGGCAACTATCGAGGCATCTTTCTATTGAATGGGACAGGAAAGGTATTTTCTATCATCCTGTTGAATCGTCTAAATGCATACATCTGCCACTTTGTGTTTCCTGAGAGTCAGTGTGGCTTTAGAAGTTGGGGTACCACTGATATGCAGGAATAGTTTATTGCACATTGTCTAGACCTAAGTCTGATCTTTGTTGATCTGACAAAAGCGTTCTACACAGTTAACTGAGATGCGCTGTGGAATATGCACGATAATATGAAAGCACGCGTCAACTACAATGGTTGCCTCTCTGAACCCGTTGCAGTTGACAATGGTGTTAAACAGTGTGGTATATCTGCACCTACTTTGTTTACCATCTCTTTTGCTGTAACTCTGTCATTGGCTTTCAATACCTGTGACAGATTTTGCACAGTGAATCGGCTGTAGAACTTACAGTTTTTAGACTTCGTCAATGGCATTCTCCACTGTTGTTCGAGACTTGCTTTATGCAGACGACGTGGATCTCGTAGCTCACTCGCAGAATGATATGCAGGATATCATTGATAGTTTTGCATTGGCGTGTAGAATAATAGGTCTCACAATAAGCCTGGGTAAGACAAAGGCTATGTTTGCCTCGGCCCCTGGCAACCTGTATCAGGAACCAGATACATTTGTTGAAGGCCACAAACTGTCTGTAGTGGATTGTTTTATGTATCTGGGTAGTGTTTTTTCGAGGAACGGGTCGTTGGATGCTGAGATAAGTAGACGTATTGAACAGACTGGTGTGTTTTTTGGTCAGTTAAAAAAGCGGGTATGGGCACCACGTGCGATCAGGTTGGAAACCAAGAGCTCTGTGTATGAGGCCTGTGTTGAATCAACTTTGTTATATGCTTGTGAGACATGGACCACTTACAGAGCTCATACTTACCTGCTAGGGCGTTTCCCTCAGAATTGCCTTAGGCACTTGCTTAACATCAGTTGAGATAGATTTACCCCTGACACCGAAGTGTTGGAGCGAGTTGCTGTTCACAGCATCGAGTCTCGTATAAGAAAACACAGACTTCGTTGGGCTGGTCATCTTGGTCATCAGTAGATAGGTCAAGGTGAGGGAACGTGTATTTTGACGGCAGCAAGCTATTTGAAAAGCTGAAGCGAGCAGCGAGCAGCGAGCAGCGAGGAAGAGACGGGGTGTGACACCTCATGCACATGGAGGAAATATGGAACAGCGAACATGCCAAACTTGCAATTTGGTAACTATGTCACGTGCCGGTTTTTTACGACTATTCCGCGTGGCTGAACCTAGCGAGATTCGAAACATTGGTGAAGGGAAAATTATTCCTAACTAGCATTAAGGTAAAATGTTCTTTCGTATAAATAATGGAATTCGTTCAAAAACATCGCAAACAAAATAAACAAATAAATGACATCTATAAAACAGCGATACATTTCAGTACTAGCGAAAATGTTCTCTATAGTAGAGCTACATGCTTCAGAATCTGAGGTCCTGGTTTCGAATAGCGCAAGGTTCAGTCATGCTGATGAGTTGTAAACAATGAAACCGTGTCCATAGATTTGATAATTAAATTGTAATATGTATATATATATATATATATATATATATATATATATATATATATATAAATGAGAGAGATACCTTTAGTGTAAACAATAATCGCCGAGAGATTTTCTCATATAATGTATTTTCGCACCCGACTAAATGCCAACCCCTTATTTAATAATCCCTTAATATTTCTTTAGATATTCCTTGATTACATATACATAATGTGTATGATTATGTATAGCTTATATATTATGCATGTGTCTAAAAGTACATTAGTGTGTACACAATCCGAGAAATGTGAACCGCTAATCCCATGTGATCGCATTATTTTAGTAGTGTGTGACCTATATATATTGACCTCCCAATATCTACAAAAACTCCATTATCGAGGTTACTTAGATAATTATATTTTATTTTGATCAAAGAGAGAAATATATTATCGTCTGCGTTTTTGCCGGACATCCATTAAAAGCGAATTATTTTATTTTACTCATTACTGGCAAATCATAGAAATAAAAAAGAAATAATAGAAATGGTAATATGGGTTTTAGAGTCCGGAGTATATAAGGGCCCTCATTCATTCTCTGGAAACGCCAAGAACGCCTCGATGGATTAAAGACTACACATTTACTTAAAATCATGTTAATAAATGTGACTGTACTCAAAACGATGCTGAGTACATCTTTTGGCTCTACTTCAAAAATTAAATATAATAAATTAAAATGTTAAAATAAGAATGAAGAAAATAATATGATATTATAGGCTGGAGACAGGAAGACATTTCTACTACTACTACTACTATCTTACTGCACCACTTTCACTAATACCCTAGGTATGAATCCGTATATCATAGTCTAGGGGTAACACGCTAGACTATTGACATCAACATCGAAAGTTCGATCCTTGTCTAAATGAGCTATGCTGATGACGGCTGTGAGCCAGAGACACGTGTCCATGGATTACTTTTATGTACATATAAAATTAATGAAAAAATATATATTAACGAAAAATACGTCCTATAAAGTTAAGGGCGACTAACAATGCAATCTTCTGTATTAATCTGTATCTCATTGGGATGTTAACAAGTAATTAATAAAGCAAAGTAACAAACGCTGCAAGAACTTACAAAAACAATTACATAAAAGTACATTAAATATTTAAGTGATAAATTTCTAAGCAGGGCGTCAGTAACATCAACATCGAAGGTTCTAAATGAGCTATGCTGATGACGGCTGTGAGTCAGAAACACGTGTCCATTGATTACTTTTATGTACGTATAAAATTATATATATATATATATAATATTAATTTTTTTTCATCTACAGACGACGTCGTTTCGAGCTCTTTAACCTTCCCCAGTGTAGGAGTGGCGGGGGTAAGCGGTGGGATCGAACGCCGTTCGTAGATTCAGGCTAGAATCACAAGCACTTAGTGAAATTAAGATACACTTACCCGGGCAAAGTGTAATTGTTGTCTACAGTGTTCAACGCTTAGCGGAACTAACTAATCGCAGATGATAACACACTTTTCAATTTCAAACAAGTCTACTTTTAAGACTATTACATCTTTAAAGGGGCTTTTAACTATATATATATATATATATATATATATATATATATATATATATATATATATATATATACGTTTCGTCCCTTTTCAATCGAGACTCATCAGATATGACTATTCACTACCGGTCATACGATTCGTAACCCTGGATTACAAGTATTTTTCAACTCAAATCCAACGTCGTTAACCGCGCGGCCAATATTTGAATAAACAATGATAATTTAACACATTTAAAAGCGGCTTGATGTCCAGGCATTCTACTACTATTAAAGAAGGAATGATGCATATAAAGCAAGTGACGTCATGCTGTGTTTGTACTACCATTTAGTGTGATCTACTTATTTCACGAGGAGCGACAAATATAAAATATTTGTTATTGTTTATTATCTATGTACGTATACGTTTCGTCCCTTCGATACATCCATTGAGATGTTTCGATCATTGGCTCTAAAAAGCTACGATTTCATCGGGCTCAACATTTTAGTAGTTCATATTGAACAAAGAAGAAGAAGAAGAAGAAGAAGAAGAAGAAGAAGAAGAAGAAGGTAAGATGGGGCTGGGAAACGGGCATATATTTCAATTGGATATACAGACACACCAACACTAGACATGGATATAACTTTTGCACAACTTGCGTAATTTTCAAAAACAATTAGATGACTTAGTTACAGATGGAAATAAAACAAATTAAATTGGATAATAATTAATTGTAAGATACTAAAAATACCAATAATGCTGATAATAATGATACTAATAATACTAATAATACTAATAATATCAATAACAATTCTACTACTACTACTACTACTACTACTACTACTACTACTACGAATAATAATGATAATAATAATAAAATAATAATTCCAATACTACTAAAATAATAATAGTATCACCAATAAAAATGCTGCTAATACCAATAACAGTACTTATACCAATAATAATACTAATACTACTAATAATACTAATACTCCTAATAACAATAATAATACTAATAATCACACCAATACTAATATTAATAATCATATTACTAATACTAACAATACTACTACTACTACTAATAATAATAATACTCATAACAATACTAACAATAATAATAATTCTACTACTAATACTACTACTAATAATAATAACAATAGTAATAGTAGTAATAATAATAATAATAATAATAATAATAATAATAATAATAATAATAATAATAATAATAATAATAATAATAATAATAATTCAATAAAGACAATAGAAGTTATATAAATATAAGGTACATATAATATGGGTAGTCTACAATTAGCATCTCAGTATAATTGAGCAGATATATAAATATATAAATAAAACAAATATATAAAGAAATAAAGAAATAAATGAATTACTTACTATTTCTTACACTTGATCGAAGTTTCATGTTTTTTGTTAAGAAGTTTATCCCTGTCACTAAATCTAATTATCTCAAGCTTTTCATTTTAGCGGAGGTAACATGGTGTGTTTAAGGACCTCCAGGTGCTAGTTTTTCTGATACTCCATAAATGTTTTGAAATAGTCGTAAACTGGGATATAAGTATACAGACTTTTATTTTTGAATATGATTTAAATGTGACTTAAGTCTTATATATGTGCGTGTGCATGCGTGTGTTTTTATTGACAGACGAAGGTAATACAAAAGATTAAAATTATTGGAATAGTCCATTATAAACAAAACGAAATATTAGCATAATCATAATATTATATCACCCGCAGAGAGAGAGAGAGAGAGAATTTGAATGTGGTCTTTTAAAAAAATTTAACTAGCTTTGCTTGAGAGGCCCCTTTCATAGTTCCTCCAGCTATTGGGGGCGACTATTACTAATTGGCGCCCCCTGACAACTTTTACCTGATTCAAACAATCTAAGTCGAGCTCCATCAATGAAGCAATTTCTTCTAGTATTATACTAGAACTTAGTTTAATCAGCGTTTGTTTCTTTATAAGGCTGTTTTCTTATATATTTTAATACACAATATGCATGCGAAAATATTCCTCAGTTTTTGGAATTCAGTTTTTTTTTAAACAAATAATTTTAATTGTTTTAATTAGTCGTAGTTTGCTATTAACTCATCAAATGATCCATCTCTTACTAAGTTTCTGCCTATCGCACTCACCCCCTTATCACTATATGTTGTTTAACCTCCCCCCCCCCCCACTGCCGTTCTTATTTTATACGGTTCCCCTCCTCCTTTCCCCCCCCTCTTTCCCTCTTTTTCTGTTTATCCAAGGTGATAAAAATAACTTGAGATTAGAAGAGTCCATTATAAGCAAAAGGAGACGTCGCCACGGTAGTAAAATTATTTAAACCGTAACTGTAGATGAGAAGAGAGAAAGATGGAGAAGGCGAGGCAGATATATCATGAAGAAAAAGATTAAATTTGAGATTTTATCTATTTATTTTTTTAAAGTCTAACTGGCTTTACAAACTCATTTATTCTTGATTCAAACAATCTAACATATGCTCAACGATTCACACTTGTTTTAGTATATATATATATATATATATATATATATATATATATATATATATATATATATATAGAGAGAGAGAGAGAGAGAGAGAGAGAGAGAGAGAGAGAAAGAAAGAAAGAGCGAGAGGGGAAATAGAAGGCTATCAAAATGCAAGAAGTGGAAATATGCCGGTGTTGCGAATGGTAGGAAATAAAGTGATCTTATCAGTAAATCTTACTTGATTTAGTCTCAAATTTTACACAATGATCTGATGCGGGTAACCGTGTTCCATAATATATTTCGAGGTAAGACCTTTTTATCAAACAGTGTTTCAAATGTAAAACTCGTGTGGCCTTCAGTGCTGGTGATATTATTTTGCTTTGTATTAGCACAGTCAATTGCACGGATACCCCGGCAGCAAATTAGATTTAGATGTTTTGAATCATGAAATGAATCCCGTTAAATTTATTTATTATTGTTTTATTTATTTATTTTAAGTTATTTGGTGTGTGTTAGATTACTTTTAATTAGTTGTTATTATATTCATTTATTACAAATTAAATCCGTTAACGATTTAAAAAATGTGATTTAATATTTGATATCAACCCCTTTATATACATATGACACACAATGCTTCAAGCAAACTAAATCACCTTATATATATATATATATATATTGGTACAGAAAAATTACTAATTTTTCTGTACCAAAATAAATAAATATTATGCTCTTAATTTTTAACTTTAATTCTTAATTAATCGAGCACTCTGCTGGGATTTTTCCTACTATATTACAAAAGAGATTACATATATATATATATATATATATATATATATATATATATATATATAAATTAAAATTGGTGAATTGTGTACGAAGAAAACGAAGAGTACCACGGTAGATTTGATTTGGTTATAAAATTATTTTGATAGGATAATTAATATATATATATATATATATATAGTAAATTTAATACATATATATATATATATATATATATAATAGTATGTTTAATACATATATATATATATATATATATATATATATATATATATATATATATATATATATATAGCATGGTAGATCTAAATTAGTTATATGTTACTTATCAGTAATTAAATTCCTGTTAGAGAGCTCAATGTTGTTAAAGAGAAATTTTAGTAAATCTGAACTGAAAAATACTCAATTAATCTTGATAAATATTTTACCTACTTTATGGTTGGCTCTTTAGACAAAACTTGTTGTTACACCTGCAAAACGTGGAAAAAGTTCACATCCAGGGTCTTTCAGCCGGGGCTGGTGGTGAGGAATTTCGCTTTTATTGCATATTGGAAGGGGAAACTTCTTTTCAATCGTTTAGTCTTAATAGTCAGTCAACATTCTTCTCCGTTTCCACACACCGAACTACAGCAGAAGATTTCGCATTTGTTTTTTTGTTTTCTTTTCATATAATTAGAAGAACATCTGTTCCATGACGAGTAAAATTAATTCCCGAACAGAAATAGTTTGCACCACTTTTATGTCTCCTTACGAAGATTAAAATGAAGGGTACTGATATCGAATATGAACCAGTTTTCGGGAACGTCAGTCCGGCAGGGTTCGGGCATGTTACGTAAATACCTGAGAGATGCCGAGGCGTATTTTGACAGAAAATAACTTCGATACGTTGCTGCGACGTATTTTTTCAGTTTTATTTTCAAGATAGATAGCAAATAACAAAAAAAAACTAAAAAACAGCAAAATCACAGTTAATAAATAATTTTATTGTTGTATGTTTTAACAAAACAATGCTAAACAACTGTTAATAAATATATTTTTTTCATTTATTTTTGTATTCAGTAAACTGGTAAACAAGTAGTTTTTTTGTGTTTCTTAAACTAGAAAAAAATTCTTTTGTGTGTGCCTTTTTTTGCTTACATTGTCTTTTTTAATCAGTTGGGTTAGGGTCGGGTAGGATCGCGTAGGGTAGGGTAGGGTAGGGTATGGTAAGTTAGGGTAGGGTAGGGTGGGGTAGGTTAAGGGTTAGGGTTAGGGTTAGGATCGGGTTAGGGTAAAACAGATACTCGTTTATCTCAACCGCATGCTCTGGGTCTCCGATCTGACGAGGATTTCATAACAAATAATTTTCGCAGACTTCCCTCAAAGAATCTTCCAATCGGTCTATCTGCGTGTTCGGTGATCCAACGCCGCATTTCTTCCATGTCGTCTGCCAGCTGACAGATGATTGGCTAATCGCCTCAGCACCTCGCGAGTGTTTACGTAACATACCCGAACGCTGCCGACGCAAAGTTCCCAGAAACTGTTTCATATTCGATATTAGTACCAAATAAAGATATATTATTCCAATTTTTATTTAAATCAATTAGATCATATTGATTTCAGAAAATGTCTAAAATGTACAGATTAAGCTTAGGAGATCTTAAGAATAAATTGAAATTCAGAGAATTGTGCGTAATTGGTGTATATCGACTATAATCTGATATATATATATATATATATATATATATATATATATATATATATATATATAATGCCTTCTAAAACTCTTACTCATCGTCGATTATTTTTTGTCAAGTGGTAGCTAATTTCAGAATTTAAAAAACGCCCCCCCCCCCTAAAAAAAAAGTTTAAAAAATGTGAATATTTTATAAAGTAAGATTGATAAGTCTTTACTATCCCAACCGGGGTTGTTTACACCCTCAAAAATTCAAATTCTACTTTTTTTGCGATTACATGTAAACAGCCCGAAAAATATCAGCAGAGAAGTAATTAAAAAAAGATATTTTAGATTTTAGATTGGGTGATCACTTTCCTGTATTAATTTAACGTAAAATGACCAGTTAGCGGTTTCTCAATTTTGGGACGGAAAAATTGGGGTTGGGGCATTTTTATTGTATTCATCCAATTTAGTTTTTTCCCTGTTTTAAATATGAATTGGGTGGATATTTAATATTTTTAAATGTTACATGTTTTAGATTTTTTGTGGGACGGGCTTTTTTAAATTCTGAGTCAGTCCCCATTTGCCCAAAGAAATCCGAACATGATGGAAAATACTCGCGTTTGACTAAGTAATAGTGACAACAGCGAACGTTAACGTTCACCGAACAATCTAAACAATACGAACAGAACTGTTTTTTAACCATACACCTAACCTAACCCTAACCCTAACCCTAACCTAACCCTAACCTAACCCTAACCTTAACCCTAACCTAACCCTAACCCTAACCCTAACCTTACCTAACTCTAACCCTATCCCTAACCCTAACCCTAACCTAACATAACCCTAACCCTAACCCTAACCCTTACCCTAACCTAACTCTAACCCTAACCCTAACCATAACCCTAACCTTACCTAACCCTAACCATCACCATAACCATAACCTAACCCTAACCCTAACCCTAACCCTAACCCTAACCCTAACCCTAGCCTTAACCCTAACCTAACCCTAACCTTAACCCTAACCTAACCCTAACCCTAACCCTAACCATAACCATAACCTAACCCTAACCCTAACCATCACCCTAACCCCAACCCTAACCTAACCTAACTTTAACCCTAACCCTTACCTTAACCCTAACCCTAACCTAACCCTAACCCTAACCCTAACCCTTGCCCTAACTTAACTCTAACCCTAACCCTAACCCTAACCCTAACCCTAACCTAACCCTAACCCTCACCTAACCCTAACCCTCACCTAACCCTAACCTTAACCCTAACCCTAACCCTAACCATAAGCCTAACCTAACCTAACCTAACCTAACCCTAACCCTAACCCTAACCCTAACCCTCACCTAACCCTGACCCTAACCCTTACCTTAAACTAACTCTAAAGTAAGTTTTAGTTTTAGTTTTAGTTTGCAAAATCGATTTAGTTCGGTTCGTATTGTGTAGAAGCATCGGAACTTGATTCGGCTTTCTCTGGAAAGTCGAAACTGCTTTGCCTCAGAAGCACTAGATTCTTGAGGGGGGGCGGGATTACATGTAAACAACCTGACAAAATATCCGCAAAGAAGGTATAACAAAAATTAAAATAGTTTAGACTTTATAGCGGGGTAACTATCCTATATAAATTTAACGTAAGATGAGCACCAATTTCTAGGCCAGTTAATGTTAAACCGAGACATAAAGCTACCCAAAAAAGCCCATCCACATTTATAGTTAAAACACAAAAGAAAACTAAAATGGATTTAAAAAAAATGCCCCTCACTCATTTTTCCGCCCAAAAATAAAACTCCAACTCGATATACCAATAACTCGTCAGAAGTGTGTGCTCATTTTACGTTTAATGTATATATGAAGGTGATCCTGTTATATTATGAGATGCCCCGTATGCGAAAAGAGTGTAGGTCCACTAGTTTTTATTGTGAGAAAGGGTGAACTTACTTCGCGTTCGGTGCAGATCGAAGGGACATCCATTTTGGGACAGATAGATTTGTCATCAGAGTGGGTAATCCCGAGAAGTCATAACAACCGGTGAGACTTGACCAACTTCAAAGGTGAAGTTCAATAAAGGTCAACCCAGTTCTGGTGATGATCTGTATGACAGGACAAAGGACCATGACGTCACTCCTTCGTTTCGTAAGAAACTTAGGTTTGAAGATGAGTTACTAGTTTGGTAGCGAACGGGACGGTGGACCTTCTCTGGGGATCCTGAATTGGGTTAGAAGCGGCCCGGACAATCGAGAATGTAATCGCACGTGATAAGGGCTGTATCTCTTGGAGATTCAGCAATAATTTTCCGTGCATCGTCGCATCCCCCAGCAGGAAGAATGAGCGAATGATGACCACGGAATGAATGGAAGCAAAACTCTTTTCGCAACGCACGAATAAAAGATTGAATCTCTCTAAAGAAAAATCGTCTCCGCGTTTCTCTTCTGCCTGTCGATAAAATTTATCCACAGATCGAATATCTTCAACCCCGATCACAGCCAAGGAGACACCACGAAACCGACGGTATCAATCGGCGATCACGACCAGGCGACGAAAGAAAAAGGAAAGTAACTTTCTTTGTGTAACATTTACCTTTTGGTCGCCGTGACCAGTGCTCCCCACATGGGAGCGCTCGACCGAAGTCGCCACGGAAAAACAACGTGCGCGGTCCGAAAGTAACTTGTTAAAAAAGGTCGGATGTGTCGTTGCAGAACGGTTCAAAAAGAGAAAGGAGAGAAAAATAAATCTTGGCACACACGCATTGGCAGATTGAAAATGTTTGACGCGGGGGTTGGTGTTGAATATTTTGGAACGTTTCTTTGATTTCCTTTGCTTTTAATGGTTGTAGCATGCTGGGGACGACTGATGCATACGTTAAAAAAACAGAGAGAGAGAGTGAGAAAAAGAAAGAGAGAAAATGAAGATAGAAAAAGAGTGAGATAGCCAGCCCACCACTGCGAGAATGTTGCAGACAGGTGGAGGGGAAGAGAGAGAAGGCAAAAGAGAGAGAGAGAGACACGCGAAGGGAGCTGAGATTTCGAATCAGCTTGCGACTATGGAATTGTTGCAGGCCGCTCGGCCGTGGTAGACGGCATATCTACCCGTTATGGTGTCGGACGCTGATTTTCTTTATTATGTATGTACTGTGATTGTTTTTTTTTATTGCATTGCTTAAAAGTAATTGTTTTATTGATCTAATGTTGTACTATGTAATTTGTATGGTGGAGTTGGGTTTTCCATTCGTTCTGTCGGTTTCAGTTTTGATTTTTTTTTTGTTTTTGAATGAATCTATTTTGAGAGTAGTCGGTTAAGTGAGAATGCTATAGCAATTACGTAAAATTTAAAAAAGAAAAGCAGATAATTTAATGGATATAAATTTGGGTCAGCCGGGCGATTGGAGTTGATTAGGTTCGGGCAGTTGGCGACAGTGAGAGTGGGTTTTGGTCGGATCGTGGAAACCCCATAGGCAGGGTTGTGTTTTTTTCTAGGGAAGGATCCCCGTGTACAGAATATGTACAGGCTTGGAAAGTCAGTGAGGGATTCCCGACGTTTGCTCATATGCTCTCTTGTATAGAGTACCCATGCGTAGTGGCGATGCTTGTAGTAAAGTCTGTATACGTTAAAATTGCAAACGGGATGGAATGGTGGAAGTTTGACCATTCAGAGGGTCGCCGCATGGTCCCTTTTAAGGGCGGTCACGAGTTTTGTCTTGACAATATCGGACAGAGTTCGAACCGCGTGCGTTAGATTGCGAACGGGATAATTACGGAGTTATGGTCATTCTGTGGAACCACGGAAAAGGACAGTGGTCAGTTATGGAAATTGTTTTTTGTGACCCAGGTGTGCCAAACTGCGCCGATAGGTTGCGTGAAAGTGGTAAAGATTTTAAGCTTTGCAATTGTGGTCCCGTTTTTTGTGGATTTTAAATGTTTGCCGACGGGTGTGCTGCGAAGATGCCTCACCCCTTTACCGCATAGATAGGGCCACGGGAAGGGAACGCATGGAATTGGTGTCTGCTCAACACCAGTGGGGATGGAGTCAAGCTGGGGGCAGATGGAACCATGGAGGAGATTGATTTTAAAAGGAGGTACCGGGTGTTAATTGAATTGAATCAAAAGATTATAGGTTGGGCCTAGTTTTGGTCATTCGGCGTGTTCCTGGAGCAGAGATGATTCGATGTGACATTCACCCTGATACCGTATCGACTAGTTAGATCCATGGGATGGGGTCCTCCACGTTTGATGAAAAGGGCTGGGAATTAGAAACACGGGTGATTGTTCTCGGACATTCGCACCGGGGGCACTGAGATGTCCGAAATATATGGTCCAGATTAGTAAGTGATGTAAGGACGGTACCTCACGTAGATCTTGGAGGCTGACCATTTAAGTTTACAGGTTAATGACAGGGGTTTCTGTTTTTGTTCCCCTATACCCGATAATGTGCATGAAATTGGCAATCGGTCGTACACCAGATGATGCAATGAATGATATGTGTGTGAAACGGGTGCCCAGGTATAACATACGGCCAATTCAGGGCAAAGGTCGCCCGATTATCGATTTTGATGGGATAGCCGGTGAACCGATTCAGATCGTAAGATGACTTGTCTTACATCCCAGGATGAGAATAGTGTGATGCCAATGGATTTCTGGCTGGATTCGGAGGATTGGAGCACGGTTGTGTTTGGTTCCAGATCCTAACCAATGCCAGAGATGGGCGTTTGTAGAAAAAAATCCAAGGATTGTTTTTTCTGATAACAGAGGAAGGTATGTTATATTATGAGGCCCCCGTATGCCTAAAAGTGTGTAGGTCCACTAGTGTTTATTATGAGAAGGGGTGAACTTTGTCGAGTTCGGTGCAGCTGACGCTGACACGCACCGAATGGAACCATTATGAGTCACTCGTGTTTTGAAAGGTCATAAAAACATGAGTGAACAAAATGTGTTGCATGTCTGGCCCACATGAACATCTGTGACGTCACTCTTCCTTTGTGAGAAATTTAGGTTTGAAAAGAGTTACTAGTTTGGCAGCATCCCCCAGCAGGAAGAATGTGTGAATAAAACGAACGGGAAAACCCCCACAGCGAATAAAAGATTGAATCTCTCTGAGAAAAATAGTCTCCGCGTTTCTCTTTTGCCTGTCGATAAAATTTATCCACAGATTGAATGTCTTCAACACCGATCACAGCCAAGGAATCACCACGAAATCGACGGTATCAATCGGCGATCACGGCCAGGCGACGAAAGAAAATGTAAGGTAACTTTTTTGTGCATAAGATTATCTGTATAACGAAAAGAACTAAAAAAAACAGGAAGGAAAAGTGCCCCATGCTGTATTCGATATACTTAACGAACAATGTTTAAAGTGGTTAATGTTTAATTTGAAATGTTTAAAAAGAACTAAAAAAATCTAACGAACAATGTTTAAAATATTAAAAGAATTTAAAAGCAACTATGTTTAAAAAGAAAAAGTAATGTGTAGTAGATTGACAGTTTAAAGGCTTAAAATCGCCCTAAGAAAATGTCGCTTGAAAGTGCCTTACGAAATGAATTAAAAAAAGATTGAAACCGCTTAATAATTTTCTCAGAAAATTTCGTATTGTTTTCGGTTACGCGAGAAGATTAATTCACAAGCGTTATGTAACGAATGCCTTTTTGGGACCGTAACCAATTGTTTAAGTGGTTTGTGAGAACTGCCGCGGTCCAGGCAGGAGTAGTGACTATGTAACAATCCCCTTTTGGTGCCGCCCTTTTGAAGGGCTATGTAACAATCCCCACTCTAAAATGTAAAATATTTTGTTTTTATTTTAATTCCTTCTTTGCAGATACTTTTTCAGGCGGTTTACATGTAATCGTCCACAAAAAGAAGATTGTTAAGTTTTTTCAGGGATAAACTACGCCGAGTGTGATAATAAAAAATACCATACCCCACACCTCATTTATATTTAAATCATAAAACAATAATTTGGATAAGAATAAAAATAATGCTACCACTCCAATTCTCCCGTCTCAAAATTGAAAAACCATTCGGTGATAGTTCTCGATCTACCGCTAAAATGTTACAAAAAATGTTGTATTCATTTTGGGGGATATTTTTTCAGACTGTTTACACATAAGCACAAAGAAAGTAGAATTTGTAAGTTATTGAGAGGATTAAACTACGCCGGGTGTGTAAATCGTGTTTGAACTACGTAAATTACGTACAATAGATTCCATCTGTGAATACTTTTTTTAGATGTAAATCACGTTTCTTGTAGTATATTTACACATTACAAACGCGCGTTTCTTCAGATTACATGCGTTTTAATAAATAGATTATAAGTCGAAATGGTCCCTCATTAAATATTATTGTAAAAAACAACAACCTGAAACCGTTTGTATCGTCTATACACAATATTTTCTCGCATTATGTTTACCACTTCAAACTCATCATTTACCCACAACAGCTAATCCATTTTAACTTTAAATGTAATTTGTATGTTGTTAATAACTAAACAAAAGCATAAGTTTACTGATGAAAATAATTGTAACAAGCTTCTCAGAACGTAATCTATTATAAAACGAAAAATAAACTTACTATGACTTGATATGCGATGCCATTTTGACTGAGTGGATCTGCTAGAGAGGTGGTTTTCGAGAATGTAATTTGGAATACCGGAATGTGATTGATGAAATCGGATTAGTCACACGAAGTGTTGTTGTGTATAATACTCGTAACTTCACTGTATTGGACATTCAATTCGATATGTAAGTATTCTTCGGATTTTTTTCTTTACATATAAGTTTCAACTGATAATATTTACTAGAATTTATGAGCATTATGTCCGGGCGGTTTTACTGACTGTAGAAATAGAAGACTCAATGTTTTAATTTCCTTTTATTGTTTAGCGTTCGGCAATTATATTCCATTATTCCGGAATAGGATTGCCACCAGCTAATCAAAGCGCTGTAAAAATAAAAATATAAGAAGTGGGGGGCGATCTGTATTTACTTACGGAAGTTATAATGAATAAAAGATAACATCATGGAATCAAAAAATGAAACAATGAGTTGGAAAATGTATCCAATTAAGGAAAAGTTTTGGTGATAGATGCGGTAGTGGCAGTAGATTTTTGTGTGTGAATAAAAGTTACTCAGATTTCCTCTAAGTATGACCTTTTTTAGAGAGTCAGGTAGGTTAGAATTAATGTAGAAAAATACGAAATCGAATAAAACTGATTGATAATTTCCAGAAACACGCATCAGTTATTGGCATGAAGCCTCACCATATTGGAATGCTATATAGCGCTTGTGTTTAAATCCTATAGTGACTGAATTTTCGTGGTTATTTTATATATATATATATATATATATATATATATATATATATATATATATATATATATATATAGATATGTGTGTGGGCGTATCCTTGTAGGTGTATGTTGTGAGTGTATGGGTATATATGGTTCTATTAAAATATCTATGCACTGTATAGGTAACACGGATAGTTTCTGTCGAGGTACGTGTGTATAAGTATTGGTTAATACACTGTGTATGGCTACTGATTTATGTGTGCGTTTATTTAATTTTATTTTTTATTTTTCGTTTGTTTAATTATATATATATATACTTTATATACTTTATATATATATATTTAACGCTATAAAATAATTATTTTATATCAAGTCTTAGCGTGATAGAAGTATGCTCGATATTGGGGATAAAGCATTATTAGAGGAAAGAATTAAATAATAAGATACTTAACAATAATTAGTATATTATTGTTGTTTCCCTTTTGAAGATAAGATATATTACTTTGAAAATCCACGGATTAAAGAACCTTCTCATATTTTATTCCTTGGTTAAATATTTGATCATAATAGACTTGTAAAGTATGTAAAACATATAATTAAATGCAATTAAAAACAACTTGTGGACGAACAAATCTAAGGAAATACAACTTTATGTTGATAAAATCGACATGAAGAATTTCTTTAGTGCAACTAGAATTGCCAGCACAAAAGGCATAGCTCCTTTGCGAAGTAGGGATGGCTCTTGAATTCTCAAAAGTAGTGGAGAAATCTTAACCCGTCGACGACAATGCGATGCATCAAATCCCGCAACGACATGTGAGCGATCATGATTGCTGGCCTTGCTTTGGAAAATAATAAGGCTGCCGGTATGGACAACATCCCTGTCGAAATATATAAGTCGGCTGGGCCACTCTTGTATTTACCACTGCATTAACTTATTGTCAAAAGAAAATACCAACTGGTTTAAAAGATGCTCTAATTACAACCATTTTCAAGAAAAAAAGAGAAAGAACTGACTGTGGAAATTATAGAGGTATTACACTACTATTAAAAGCTGGAAAAACCTTGGCTCGTATCTTAAGAAAGAGACTAACACCTCTCGCCGAGTCTGTTTTACCCGAATCATAATGTGGCTTTCGACCGGCTTGTGGCGCCAACGACATGATATTCAGTCAAAGGAAGCTTCGGGAAAAAGGCCAAGAGAAACAGCAACCTCTCTCTATAGCTTTCGTCGATCTAGCAAACGCCTTTGATAGTGTAAGCCGTGAACTTCTCTGCGAAAATCTTATCAAAAGCTGGTTGTCCAGAGAAGTTCATCAAAATAATGAAACTACTTCACAACGATATGATTGCAACGATAATCGCAAATGGCAGCTCTACAGATAAAAGTAAAATCTGGGGTGAAACAGGGATGTATAACTGCACCGACTTTGTTTTAAATCTTTATTGCGGCTGTACTTAACCTAATGGATGGTCAACTTCAACCTGGTATCTACATAAACTACAGAATGTATGGTAGAGTTTACAACGTGACACGTCTGAAGGCCAGAACTAGAACAAATGTTGATTCTCTTATTGACTTTCAATATGCAGATGATAATGCGGTTTGTGTTTTGACCGAAGAGGACTTGTAAGCCTCGATTAATGCCTTTGCTGATGCATACTCCAAACTAAGACTAAAAATCAACGTTCGAAAAACTGAGGTGTTATTTCAGCCTTCACCTCAAGATAACAACAGAAAAACTCCTAATATCCAACTAGGCAGCGAATTGCTGGAAAACGTGAATCGCTTCGTGTACCTCGGTAGCTACATCGCCTCCAATGCCACCATTGACGGCATAATCCAATATCGTATTAGGTGCGCAAGTTCTGCTTTCAATAAACTTTGTTCCAGAGTCTTTGATGATAATGATTTAAGGCTTGATACCAAAATATTGGTGTATCGAGCCATTGTCTTTCCAATACTCTTGTATGCATCGGAGATCTAGACGACATACCGTTGACATATTATAGAACCCGAAAAACTATATCAAAGACTTTTAAGAAAATTGTTTAAAATTAACTGGCAAGATCATCAACCCGACATGAATGTATTGGAAGAGTCTGGTTGCTCTAGTATAGAGGCTTTAATTGTTAAAACTCGTTTGAGATGGGCTGGTCACGTTGTAAGAATGAGTGACCAGTCCTATCCTAAGAAAATATTTTATTCCGAACTGAATGTGGGAGCTAGGAGGTTGGAGGACAGAAGAAGCGGTACAAGGATTGTTTGAAGGCGGATATGAAGAGGTGTGGAATTGATCACACAACATGGGAAGCGAGTGCACTTTGGAGGAATGGAATAAGGAGTGTTGTGGAAAGATTTGAAAGTAAATGGCGTCATCACGCTGAAGAACATAAAGAAGCAAAAATAGTGCCCCACGAAAATCAATTGCCAAACGATAATGTATGCCCGATCTGTGATAAGATGTATGGATCTCGAATTAGACTTTTTTCTCAGCTGAGAAATGAAGCCCCTCGACATCCATATACTCGATTCGAGTGACGTCCATAATGATGATGATGATTAAAGTATGTAACTTTACTTTTGTTTTATTTCATTCATTCTTCTCTCTCTCTCTCTCTCTCTCTCTCTCTCTCTCTTAACTATAAAAAAACTGTAGAGAATTTAAATATAAATGATAATGATGAAATGTATATACCATCATGTGAATGTGAATCCTCCCCTTTATGTAATACTGGCATAGGGCATATAATTACCGGTAATCTAACGATAGTTAAAAATTCTAAATTAAGAAAACTCTTAAGTAAAGGCCCAAACTATAGAGAACCTAAATGTTTAAATTATGCGAAATATGTTAAGGAAATAAATAAAGCGTTAGATAATTTCACTGCATCCATGGCTAAAAAACATAAACTATTACACTCTACATTTGACGCATGGAAAAATAATATACTTAGATTCGTAAATAAAAAAGTAGAACGTTTAAAAGAATTTAAACACCCTAAAAGAACGAATCCCCTCCTTAGAAATCCACAAATAACTACGGAGCTTGAAATGCTTCAAAATAGGTTTGTAATAGTTCCTATTGATAAGGCGACAAATAATACATATAGCTTTTATCTGTAAAAAGTATTATATACAACGCTTATTGCTAGAAGTAGGAATAATAGGTGAAGTTTCAGATACTTATAAATTAAGTAATAATAAAAGCGATAACATTATTATAAACAATACTGTTATTTGTGAAAAATTAGGATTAAAATTAGAAGAAAAATACAAAAAACTTCCATCTATGTATTGGATACCTAAAATGCATAAAACACCAGTTGGCGCCTGTTTCATTGATGCCTCAAAAATGTGCATCACTAAACCTTTAAGTAAGGCTGTGTCTAAAATCTTTAAATTAATTATAAACCAAATAAATAATTTCCATAAAAAAGTAAATTCTATAGTAATATAAACCTATTTTGGGTGGTAAATAATTCCGATCTAGTAAAAGAAAAATTAGATCGTATTAATTCTCGTAAACAGGCTAAATCAATCTCGACATACGATTTTAGTACATTATATACAAAAATACCCCATAAAGAACTTATTAAAGAATTAGGTAATACTGTAGATTTAGCTTTTGCAGGAGGAAAAGGTAAATACATAGACTTTGCAAAATCTAAAGCCTTTTGGTGTAAAAATAAAAATGGTAAGACGAGTGTATCCAAAACTGGTCTGATAATGCTTATAAGTCACCTTATAAAAGAGAGTTACTTTCAAATAGGGAATAAATTATTGCTCCAAACAATAGGTATTCCAATGGGTTTGGATCCGTCTCCATTTTGGGCAGATCTATATTTACATAGACTGGAATATATATATATATATATATGTTATCATTAATAAAAAATTATATATCTAGAGCGTATAGTTATCATGGATGTAGACGATATATTGACGACCTTGTTTGCATTAATGATAGCGAAGAGTTTGCAAACACTAAACATTTAATATATCCTAAAGAGTTAAAATTAAACTGTGAACATAAGGGAACACAAGCTACTTTTCTTGATTTGGATATAAAAATTGAAGATAAAATATTTATCTATAAAGTGTTTGATAAAAGAAATTCATTCCCTTTTCGTATCGTGCGAATGCCATATAAAAATAGTACTAGCCCTGTGTATATATTTTACGGGAGTATTATGTCTGAATTTCTGAGAATTGCTCGTGTTACCTTAAAATTAGTAGATTTCATGCCCCCAATTTCTGATCTAATATTAAGAATGATTAACCAATTTAGACAATTAAATAAAGCAATTACTCGCCATCCTGATGCTTTTAAATCTTATCAAATTAATCAAAATAAACTGATAGAACAAATCATAGGATATATAAATAGAAATAATGTATAATATGTATAAACGTATGCATAACACATCTGCTAATTATAATAAGAAAAACAATAAAAATACAATAGAAAGAAAGAAAGAAATGTTAAAAAAGAAGAAGAAGAAGAAGAAGAAAATCGACAGTTATGAACGCCGATTTTAAACACTGGGAGTTGGCAAAGAAGAAGAAGAAAAAGAAAGAAAAAGAGAACAAATTAACGGTTAACTTATAGACGCAGATTTGAAACAATGAGAAAAGAAAAAAATCCACAGTTGTGAACGCAGATTAGAAAAACTGTAAGTGAACAAGGAAGATTAATATTTATTTGAGGTTGACGACAACGCGGAGATGGACAACAAATGAGGACGAGGGAGAAAAGGAGGAACTAAAGGTATATATATGTATGTATGTATATATATATATATATATATATATATATACATATTTATTTATTTATTTTTTATTTTTTGATGTGTTGATGTTTTTTATATTTATAATATAAAACTAAAAATAATACATTAATCACTTAAATAATAGTGTCATGGATTCGTCCAAACACTTTAAAATGCAGCAACATTTTTGTAAGTAACGGATAAATTTTATTAGACAGATGAACAGCACAGGTAAAGAATTTTTTTTTTTGTGTCTTAAATAACTAATATAAGTTAGCAAAACATTTATATGGAACAAAACGTAGATTTAGTATAAGGAACGTTTATGTTTTTGTCTTTTAAGAGAAGTGGGGTCGATCAACTCTGCTGGGAAGCCATGAAATTAAATACTGTCTTGTTTTTAAATTCCCGAAACAGTTTTTCATGGTAAACAACTGATGATCCCTTAAAATAGTGTTAAAAACTAACTAATATAATAACTGTAAAAAATAAATTGACTTACATGAGTGATTTTCCACTGGAAGACTTGAGACTATAAGTTTTTTTTTAGTTTTTTTTTTTAGTTTTTTTTTTTTGTGAATATATATATATATTTTTATATAGTTTTAATGGTTGAGAAACTTCCGAGACTATATATATATATATATATATATATATATATATAGAGAGAGAGAGAGAGAGAGAAACAGAGAAACGGAAAATACAGATATAATGTATACCTTTAAATTGGAATCTATCATGAAAGAATTGATGTCTGATATACGAGATAGGGTAATTATATAGGCACATAAACGATAAAAATAAAGATTGTAAAATACAATATCTTATTACGTCCACACTCACAAAACAATGTTTTCAAATAAAAGAGATGTATTATTTTTTTAATCTCTTTTATCTTAAAACACCCTGTTTTGAGCAACTAATGACGTAATAGATATTGTATTTTTACAATATTTATTCTAATCTTTTACTTCTATCTCTCTCTCTCTATATATATATATATATATGTATGTATATATATATACATATATATATATATATATACATACATATATATACATATATATATATGTATATATATATATATATATATATATATATATATATATATATATATATATATATATAGGTCTTTACGCGCTCCACTACTTTTGGACCTGCTCCCGCTCTTGCTTCAACGCCCAAAAATTGGAGCTGGCTACTCTCACACTCCCCATTTTTAAAAAGGAGCCGCTCCAGCTCAAACTCCTATAAAAAAGGAGCGGCTCCTTTTGAGCGCTCCATAATGAAAATGTACCTTCTTTCATAAACGTTCTATTCTGCCAATGAGTGGTCGAAAGATAGGGGTGGGTGTCAAAGGATCTCGTCAATATGGGTGGGGATGTCACTTTAAGTGTAAGACCGTAAGATAATATTTGACAAAATCTCGCTAATATTTTGAGATGTGCAAAGGGTTATAGGAGAACATGTCGGACGAAGCATAGGATTATACGTAAATTTTCGTTTCCTGAGGTATAAAATAGAAATAGAAAAATCCCTGAAGTATTTTAAAACAATTTTAATGTTCATTACATTAACAACCTATTTTGTCAGGGGAGGAAAATTTGACCCGATATTTTTTCTATTTATTTTGGAAAGGAATTTAGATTTGTTTTAAGTTTTACTTTTAAACATTATAAATGATTACTTTCTTTAAAAAAATATCTCTGGAAAGGAGAGACAGCCAGGGCAACATTAATCGTCGTGTTGTTGTTTAATATATGTTTGTTTTACGAACGTAACTATATTGTATACTGTATAATATACATTTATTATTTACCACAGAGAAAAACTTTCAAACAAATCGATTTATCCAATTTTTTTTCAATAGTTCAATTTGGGGCAAAAAATAAACAATGAAGTTTATTTTTTAAAGATTGAATAAAAAAAATAGTTTTCATAAGTTGGCCTAAAAATGTCAATAAATGGTCAGTAAACAATTCAGAAATTCATTTAATGTCTTAAAATGTCATACAAAATATCTGGCCTAGACCTTGAGAGTTGAAAAAATATCGAGTCAAATTTTCCTCCCCCGAAAAATTAACTAGAGCAAGTTTTCCTAGGTCGGGCAAAAACATATATTAAAATAAAAAATTCGAATAAAAAAATGGAAACGTCTGTATTTTAAATCTCTAACAAAAACAAACTGTTTACAATTTTAATATTCGATAATAGATTTTTTTTTAAGATAAAGAAAGATATCTAATCTACTTTCGGTTCTAAAAAACAACAAATTAGTCAGAAAGTCTAATTATTTGCTTTTTTAATTAAGATTTAAGGCATTTTCTTTAATTTAATTAAGTTTAAACATCGGTTTAATTGTAGAATAGGGATTGCTGTTTTTTCGCTCATTTCGCCTGGTATTCGCCCAAATTTCGATTGTTGGTCTTAATTGTATTTTTGGTCCTGAAATAAAATTCTCATTTAAAGTGTAGAAAATCTAACATTAATTCCAGATTTTAATCGCTGGCAGCCATGTTGGTTTTTATTGTTTTTTTCCTTGGACTAAATATATTTTTCCCTTGGACTAAAGATATTTTTTACTGCTTTAACATTTTATTACACACAAAAAGAAAACTTTGAACATTCATTTTACAAAAGCAAGTTTTAACGGAATTTAACGAATTTAAAAGCAAACATGAAAAGGTTCAAACATACTAGTTGTGAATTTAAGAATAACAAAATGTTGTCAAAGAGACGACGGGTAAAAATGTGGCATAAAAAACAATAAAATTAAAAGAAAAATTGGCTTATTTGTTCAATCAGCAATAAACATCCTTGTCATAAATACAAAAAAAAAGTTCAAGTCTTTAAGAAAATAACTTCAAAGACATCAATAGAATCACTGGCACATTTGAAGACATTTTGTTGTCAAATTGTGTCTTGCCTTAAGAAAACTGTCCTATCAAAAATGAAACATGTAAATGTAAAAATCTACTTGCGTCTATAAAAAATCCTGAGAAGTTCAAATGTTCTGTTTTCAGGTGTAACTCTCTCGTTCTTTCTCCCTCTGTCTCCCTACATCTCTCCCTTCCTCTCTGTATCTCTCTCTCCCTGTTTCATATACATTTACCAGAGATATAATTAAAAGAATAACTCAAAGAGTTTAGCTGAGACTTCCTTTTCGTTTCCTTTTGATTGCTGAATTAAAAAACTTATGTTTAAAAAAAATCAAATACTTTTGGAGCGAGGAGTGCGGAGCGACAAAAACCACGCTCTTTAGTCCCAAATGGAGTTGTTCACGCTCCACTCCCGCTGAATATAAAATGAGCCCTCTTCTCCTTCGCTCCAGCAAAAAGGAGCACGCTTTTGGAGGGCTCCGTAAAGTCTTGTATATATATATATATATATATATATATATATATATATATATATATATATATATATATATTATAGGTGCATTCAGATGACCTGACGAACAATAAATCTATGACCATACCTTTTATCTGGTCTTTCAATTTCTTAATCTTTATATATCGCCGAATAAGTTGAATTCGGCTGTAAGAGACAGTTAGACGTACCGTGTAAGTTTTTGGAAATAAGTTTTATCTTTGGTGGGGGGAGGGGCGTCTAGATTTTGTCAACATTTCTCATGTGAGTTTTTTTTTTCATGTATTATTTCATATATTTTTATCTGTGGCTATCTTTGTCAAGAGCTCATTTTGAACCCTTTCTATCGTCTTTTCTCATGTCTTCGGATCGAGGTGCTTTTTCTATAACTTCTAGATTAACAATTTCTCTGATGAACAACAAAGTTAAGATGAATATTGTGTATTTCTCTTGATTCTGCTCCGAAACGCGTGTAAAATGTAGAAAATGTATTGAATTTGGAAAAAATAAACATGAATACATATTTTAAAATACGATATAAAAATGTTAAAAAATTATGTTTGTTTGTCTGTGAGACAAATAGGAATTACATGTATCTGTTGCCTTGATTTTTGCACCTCTATTTCATCCGAAGGTAGCTGGAAAAATTAACACCCTACGCGAAGACAATCACACATAAACTTCGAATAATCATGTTTCCAGAAACTTTCCAGAAACTACATCATCATACATCAAAACCTACATTGAGATCCCTACATCTTACTCGCACAAAATAGTATTCGAATGAGACGGTAGCAGCCTCATCTCTCTCTTTGAATTAAGACCTCCTACAAAACCCATTACACCGGTTACATTAGGTTACACGTTATTTCACAGGGAAATAAGCTGGAAAACACCGTATCCAGACTAGGCAAACAGGCCAATCAGCGCTCAGATACCAACACTGACAGAATACAAGACACCGATAAGCCAAATTAACGAACGCGCAATTATTTTTGAATAACTGATTTTAATTGTACGACTTTTCATAATCCTTCCGATTTAGTTCAGACAGTGTCGGCGTGAAGTTTCTTTATTTTTTATGTATTGTTTACATTAAAATAAATAGTTAAGATATTAAAGGATATGGTTGAAGTGTATTTCTAACACTTAAGAAAACATTCTACCGACAGACAGGCAGACAAAAGACAGACAGTCAGACACAAATTATCTGCATGTCTGTCTTTTGTCTGTCTGTCTGTCTGTCTGTCTATCGATATCTCTGCCTATCTATCTAACTGTATATATGTCTATTTTCTTCCAAGTATACACATAATATTATTGTATATCTTTCTACATTTCTAAGTCTGTACATCGTTTTACTATCTATATATCTATCTATCTATCTACCTATCTATCTATTCATATGGCACAATGCGTGATATTCGTGGTCCTTGTGTCAGACTTGTTTCAAGAACAGTGACTTTCTGCGTTTTTAGATCACTGAGTGCGCCCTGCCTCGGTCATGTTTGGAGGACTGATGGTCGGTGTCAAAACAATTCAATGACAGGTGCATTTGATGGGGTCACAGATCAAACTGTTGTCGTTCGAGAAAATCGGTTATGAAACTCAAATATAAACATTTGACAAGGCGTACACTGATGACACCAGTATTCCCTCTTTCTCTCTTTCTCTCTCCCTCTTTCTCTCTCCTTCTCTCTCACTTTCTCCCCTTCTCTTTCTCTCTCTAAAGAGAGACTGGTTTTTGAAATCCGAACAAGGTAGACGCGTTTTGTTGCGTTCTCTACAAAGTTATAAAAATGTGTTTCGGAAGAAAATAAATATATTTTTATATTAAAAAATAAAAATGGTTTTATTCCTTATTACAAATAAGGTTCTTTTACAGCACAGAGGGTCCCTCCTAGTTAGCCGGTTTCAGAAGAGAAGGCGACAGCGATTATCGTCTAAACGACGATTGCTCACTGGTAAGAAAGGCGAGTAAATTACGTGCACATGCAGCCAGACGTCTCCCGTTCGACATTTCGCCACAATTCGTCCCTAGGATAAAAGATCCTGCCACATGGATGCCGCGACAAGGATAAACGTTCCGAAAAGGTCTGCCGCCCCGTCAAACGACTTTTGCCACATGCGTGCCGTGTCAAGATGTATCCCAAACGCCAAAGGAACTTTGCCACATTCATACCTATCAATGAAAATTTCTCTATTAAAAATGATATTTGAATGCATATAAGAACAACAATAAAAATTGCAGAAGTCTGTAAATGTTTATCCTTCGATGATCGAGGACAGAACAAGGTACTTATGCTGTTTTCGGGCCCGTACAGTGATATTTTTCACATAAGATGTTCTTACTATTTGTACGTGAAAGTACAGAATAGTACAGCATAATTAACAAAGCCATCATACCCATGTTAAGAATGTGTTTGTAGATGATAACGTTATTATTTCAGCACGATCTGTAAACTGCAGAAGTACCGAGAACATATTCAGTATAGCGTTATGTCGGTTGTTTACAAATGCTAAATCATTCTTTTAGATTTATCCCGGGCAACGTCGGGACATGGGGCCTGCTAGTATATATATATATATATATATATATATATATATATATATATATATATATATATATATATATATATATAATAATGGTAATAATCCAGGTGAAAAATATCCACAGGGTGGTAATCCAGAGAATTTTAACCGGGTTTATAAAAAGTGCTCAATATCAAAATAGAGCTTTATATATGATAATTTTATTTACACAGACATGTACAAAATCTGCGACACTGGCATGTCGATGTTATCGATCAACAGTTACTATAAACTGAGATCTCATCAGGCAGAGTTAGAATCCGATCTTAACCTCAGATCATATTTGGAGAGAAACTTGGTTCTCTCCAAATATGATCTGAGGTTAAGATCGGATTCTAACTCTGCCTGATGAGATCTCAGTTTATAGTAACTGTTGATCGATAACATCGACATGCCAGTGTCGCAGATTTTGTACATGTCTGTGTAAATAAAATTATCATATATATATATATATATATATATATATATATATATATATATATGAATAATTGCGGATGTATATGCTGATGTATGTCGTTCATGCGTATCGCAGTGTATTTGTGCATAAATGTATTTAGCGGCCCGTATGTGTATATATGTACGTAGGTATGCACGTGAATGTATTTATGCATGTATATAAGCTGAGACTTGTGTATGTTGCAGACATATGTTTTAATTGGTTATATTATAATATCTATACCCGTATTTCATATTTTGTAGTTAATTACTCCTCGGTAAATATCACTAATTATTGGTTTTCTTTTACTAGGTTTTCATGATTCTATATATGTGTGTACACGTACGTGTAGCTGAATCTAGCTGTGTGTGCATATGTATGTGGGAGTAACAATACCTTTATGTATATGTGTATATAGGTTTGCGCAGTAAATCTAGTCCGTGTGATAATCGCTTCTGCTTTTATAAGTGTGCGTGTGTGTCGACATTTGAAAGCTCGGAAAGGATATTTCATGCTTGCATCTCAATGGATGCATAAGTTGATTAACCTACGTATGTGTGTAGATGTGTCTTACTGAATGTGTCCGGGGATTGAAATAAAATTGACATGCGTATGATCGTAGGGTCCGCGCAAATTTCATAATATGGTAGGTGTATTTAATTCTAAGTTTTTTAGTGATAACAGACCGCACCCACCTCATTTTGTTGGAACGGGAAAAAAGTTGCAAATCTACCGACTTATTTGCGCGTTTCCAAATATGTTCAAAATATAATATGATTCTTGTAGTAGGAATACAACAACAATTGTTACTACTACTACTACTACTACTACTACTACTACTACTAATAATAATAATAATAATAATAATAATAATAATAATAATAATAATAATAATAATAATAATGATAATAATAAATGAAAGAAACTGAAAAATTAGAGATTAGATTTAAAACAATTAAAAATATTTTGTATCATGTGGTCATCTGCATGGCAAGATTTAAAAAAAAAAGTCGGCATTCCTTTTTTCGTTTTCAAACTATCAACTTGGTCTGAAGAAGCTAAACCTTTACAACGTTCTAGCAGAGACATGTCTGCAAATATGTAGCCAAAATGTTTTTACAAATAAATGATTACACTTATATATATATATATATATATATATATATATATATATATATATATTACTGATCATTTTTTTAATGGAAATCGCTCCAGACATGGCATGAATCCAATTGATGTAAGGAGCTGGAAAAAAAATTAAAAATACTACTTCGAGGTCAAAAACTAGCCAACAATAAATGTTATATGGATAGATACACACCCAGAAAACAGCCATCCTTCCCCTTTGTCAGAAACATCGCTCATGGAATGTGAGGACTAAAGGACAAAATAATGATCTTCTGTAATACAAACATTAATAAATAAATTATAAATATTACGCTCTTATTTGTTATTTTTCTTAATAATCGAGAACTCTGCTTGGATTTTCTTCCAATAATCTTACACACACACACACACACACACACACACACACACATATATATATATATATATATATATATATATATATATATATATATATAAAGAAAGAGAAGATAAAAAAGATTATACTATGCCTATGTATATATAGAGAAAGAGAGACATGGAGGGAGAAAGGAGAGGGGGTGAAAGAGCAAGATTTATGTTGGAGGTTGCCAAGTTGCGTTGATTGAACATTGGATACAAATTGTGATTATTTCTTTTTCTGCTCTTGCATTTTTTTAATGCCCAATATTTCGAGATAAATCTCTTCTTCACGGGAATGTAAGAATTGCGATCGGAGTTTTTTTTTTACGAAGAAATTTTTTTTATTGCATATTTGTTGTTATTGGTCTCATACTGTGAAATTAACATGTTTTGTGAAGCTAATACGCTGTTTGTAACTGTTAAATAGACATATTATTGACATAATGTCGTCATAGTTAATATGATCAAAGTAATATATAAGAATTTGAGCATAAATCTAGTATGAGTATATCTGTGTCAATCATACACTATATATTGTTTGAAATTACAAGATTGTTGTCATCCTACGATAAAGTAAAGTCCCGCTCGAGCGTTGAACACTATCGACAACATGACGCTTGCCCCCTCATCTCGGGTAAGTGTACATTAATTTCAATTACTCCCTGTGGTGATTTCTCGCGACCGTGTGGGCTTGGGCGTTAGGCTTGTGATTTTAGGCTGAATTTACGAACTGCGTTCGAGCCCATGCGACCGCCTGAAATCACAACTCATGCACTGCTGAGTGTAGAAAACCCGAAACGACGTCGTCTGTAGGTATAAACCACTTTAATATATATATATATATATATATATATATATATATATATATATATATATATATATATATATATATATATATATATATATATATATAGTGTTATAGGAGAAATAACAAGAGTGCTCAATTACTTGTGGAAGAGGGAAAATTATTATTGTGGGTCACACTATTATTATATCGACTAATGAACCGATCTGTGTTTCAGTGAAACTGATGATACCGATGGATTACCATAATAATGTATAGTGTCCATTATATATATATATATATATATATATATATATATATATATATAGAGAGAGAGAGAGAGAGAGAGAGAGAGAGAGAATGAAAGGGAAAGACATAGATAGATAGATAGATAGATAGATAGATAGATAGATAGATAGATAGATAGATAGATAGATAGATAACTTTAAATTATATTTATATTTCAAATTCCTTTTTAAATATTTTATAATGACTAATTAAAATAAATGTTCTATCAAGAAAGCATTAGGTTAAACTCTGCAAAATAAACACACGATGCTAACTAAAGAAAACAGAGCTTAAATATATCGATAGAGTTGAGAGGTTAATCGTATACATAGAAGTATCCATATAAGTTTATACATAGAGAGAAATATATAGATAATGTTTTTTTAGCTAATAAAAAATAAAATGGCATTTTCACCAGTTAAATCCATAATTTTTTTCTATGTTCTAAAGAAAATAAGAAATGATAATATTTGAATTTATTTGTATAAATATAAAATCTAAAAATAAAGTAACTTTGACACAACTGTAAAACATTCTTGGTATGCAATTTTATTTTGATTGGGTAAATACTATCTATCTATTTATTTTTCTATATAAAAATATATATATATATATATATATATATATATATATATATATATATATATATATATATATATATATACTAGCAGGGCTATCCAGTGTTGTCCAGGTTAGAGTTTGGGATAGCATGCTATGCAACATCATGGTAGGGAAAGTTTAATTTAACAGCAACCTGTGTTCTCTTTGATTATATATATATATATATATATATATATATATATATATATATATATATATATATATATATATATTTCATTTAGATCAAAGGGAAAACAATTTTTAGTGGATGGGGTTGTGCCCTCTGGGACACTCTTAATATTATCAAAATTTTCTGAAATGTTGGGAATAGACATCATTTTTGGTCATTTAACTATGGTTTAAATTTCATTTGAATCTAAGGGAAAACAGTTTTCAGGGGCCACTCAGCGTTGAAGTTATATATTTCTTATATAGCCTATAATCTTCACTGAGTAGTCAACATGCTAATTCTAAAGCAATTCTGTCCAGCGGTTTGGGTGAAGATAAGATACAAAGATCAGGCGGACACCCACACACACAGAGTTACTATTTTATATATAGAGAGATAGATAGATATGTGTGTGTATGTGTAACATTCTCTCCTAACCTAATTAACTAATGAACTGAGCATTACGAATTATCAAATATGTATGCTAGACCACACGGTGAGTAGCGTGGGCACATTATATTTTGTAAATTTTATCATTTAGGGGTTTTCCCCAAAAAAACTCGTCGCCCCTAAATATCTTATAAAATTAGCGAGATACAAAAAAAATTAATAAAGAAAAAAATTGCTCTACATCAAATTTTGAGTTATATTACGCAATAAAATTTAAAGTAAGTAATACGCACAAGCGTCAATAATATATACATATATAAGGAAATTGACAACGTCTTTGAGGCACTCATGAAAATGTATTTAAGTGACATATTTTGAAAATCAACACAACGTGCAATTTAAATACATATATATATGAGCATGTATACATATATATTAGCATGTGCGTGTATATACAGGGTGGGCAAAAATAAGGGTCATATTTTTAAAAATTCATAACTTTTTTATTTATTGATTTTTTTTTTTTTTTTTAGAATAAGTAAAGGACCCCTTCCGAAGCAAGCATGAGCCGTATTAGCCCTAAGAAACGTACCCTCATTTAGAAAACATTATTTTTGCTTAAAAAACTCAAAACAGTGTAAAAAACAATACTTTAGTTTTTGTAAGTTTTAAGAAGTGTTTTTCGGCTAAAATTTGTTTTGTTTATTTCAAAAAATCTCGGAAGGGTCAGTCTACACACACATAAAGTTTGGTGAGTTTAACTTTTATTTTGTGGAAGTTATTCAAATTCAAGTTATTCAAATTTAAAGATAGGACCCTTATTTTGGCCCACCCTATATATATATATATATATATATATATATATATATATATATATATATATATATATATATAATTCTACATCAGTAGATTATATACACGAATAATAATAAAGAGTATCCTCTTTGGAATTCAAACGGAAAATTCTACTAGACACGTTACCAAATGGCAGTTAGTATAAGCGACGTCCATAGTTAAAAAAAAAACGAACGAAACAGTGAGGAAAAAGTGACAGAAACCAAAAGACACACCAATATATCTGATGTTCTAAAAAGTTTAATAAAACTTTCATATTCATTTTTATCAAGAAATATTTTTTTAGAAAAATTAACAATAACTACGCGAAATATTAACAATCACGTAAACGCCTTAAATTTACATGACTATTTTTATTTTAAGCATAACTCAAAATTGTTTCGTAGAGTTGTCAAATAATTACTTTCCAATATTTAGCAAATTATTGTTTTTTTTTCCTTCTGAGGATAATAGTAATTCTTTGAAAATCCATGAATTAAAGGTCATTCTCATACTTTATTTTATTTCTTGTTTAAACACCTGTTGATTATAATAAACTTGTAAAGTATGTAACTTTACTTTTGTTTCATTATTTCAATATTTCCTATGACAATGCTCTATCCCCAATATCGATAGGATCTATTATAAAATAATTATGTATATATATATATATATATATATATATTATTATTATTATTATTATTATTATTATTATTATTATTATTTAATGTACCCACATAAAATGTTATAAGGAGATACTATCTTATGTTTTGATTTTCAGTATTTACTTCAACAATGATCAATACGTGAGTATTTATTTACTCCTCTCCAGGAGTTAGGCACAAGGCCAGTTTTATCTTACTCCCAAAAGTAAGATGTGACCCAAGGTCGGGTCGGGAAAGTGGGGTTTGAAAAGCCAGCGCCCGAGAGGTGAGCACTCTGGTCATTAAAAATTGCCTGGGCAGCCCGTCGGCATTCCCCGGTAGGGCGCCTCAGACAGTAAGCAATAAACTTACTCCTCCCCAAAGAGGGGAGGCGAAGCCTGGGAGGGTGGACCTCCTAGAACTGCACAGGACAGACCCATAGACCGGCGTAAATCAAGCTCCGAAGGCCAAGACAATACCAGTCTATGGGGTGCAGTATCCATCGGAACAGATACTACACTTTGATCTTAGCCAAAAGGCCAACCTGTACTAAGTTATGAAAATATATTTTCATAACTTACTATCTATCTATCTATCTATCTATCTATCTATCTATCTATATATATATATATATATATATATATATATATATATATATACATATACATATATATATATATATATATATATATATATATATATATATATATATATATATATATATATTCAGATCCTCTGTTGTTCACTTAAGCGTTAATACTGTTTGTGAATGTATGAACTCACACTTTCTCAATGAGTCTAATCTTTCTTTGTGTACTTAAAACCAAACGGAACTTCCATTAGCAGAGCTTCTTTCCAACAATTTCCCATCTGTGGAATGCAATACCACGGGACTGTTTCCTTAATGACTACAACATAGATGCCTTCAAGATCAATGTCAACAAATATTTGTGGTACCGTCCTCTTAAGTAATCAAATCCTGTACCTTCAGCTATCGTTTTCAACCTCTTCATAGTATTGTTCATCATGCAATTGACAATCTCATTGACTTTTAGTGGTTTTTAGGCCTTGATAAGTAGTGACGCATTAGTATTATAAAAAAACAACAACTTGCAAATCCCTTTCCTTGTGTCTTATATGCAACAATAGGTATTTTGGGGTACTTTCAAATGTGTTGCTAAACGAAATAAAAAAAAACAACAAAAAACTAACCAATAAACCAAATAAAACTAGTCCATTTACCTATTTAATAATGACAACTCTTTATATTAATAAAATTGTGTGACCACTTCTCGTGTGTGTGTGCGTTTTTTGTCGCCTCTTCCTCACGAACACATTATTTTGTTTTTACTATTAATAAAAAAAGACATTAGATGAAAAAAAAAAATTTTTTACATCTTATTATAAACATATATAATTCTAAAATCAAATTCATCATGATACATTTTTGTTTCTTCGTCAAAAAGTAAGAGATTTTAATATTTTGTTAATAGTTTAAAAAAAACTGCATTATTTTGAACTCTTGAAAAATTGAATAGTATTTGGAAGTATTTAAACTGTCGTATATAAAGGCATTTCTGGCTTTAAAATTCTTAGCAAATACTCATGTATAAAAGGATTGAAAATGCTGTAAGCTATTTACATCCGATAATTGTATAAATAGAGATTGAAACATTACATTAACAAAATTAGTTATAGTTTTATAACAATTTGGTTCAATTAATAATTTCATGACTAAACGATACTGTATGAATAAAATTTAACCCAGAAAATCACGTTTTATACAGGGTGGGCAAAAATAAGGGTCCTATTTTTAAAAATTCATAACTTTTTTATTTATTGATTTTAAAAAAAGCATGAGCCGTATTAGCCCTAAGGAACGTACCCTCATTTAGAAAACATTATTTTTGCTTAAAAAACTCAAAGCAGTGTAAAAAACAATACTTTAGTTTTTGTAAGTTTTAAGAAGTGTTTTTCGGCTAAAATTTGTTTTGTTTATTTCAAAAAATCTCGGAAGGGTCAGTCTACACACACATAAAGTTTGGTGAGTTTAACTTTTATTTTGTGGAAGTTATTCAAATTCAAGTTATTCAAATTTAAAGATAGGACCCTTATTTTGGCCCACCCTGTATAAAAAGCGTGATCCTTTACAATTTGAAAGGAATTTGGAAGTATTCAAACCGTCCAATGAAAAGTCATTTAAACTGGCTTTAAAATTCTAAGCAAATCTTCATTTATTTTGGAAATGCTGGAAGCTTTTTACATCCCATAATACCGAGATACACTTGAGCTAAAAAAGCGAAACCTAAAAACAACAGAACAAAAAAATGTCTGATGTTTGTTTTATTATTATTCAAATGGCTTCTCAAACACATTTTCAGAATTGAAATATATGTATAAATGGTAACACTGAATGACTGTTAATTTTTATATTAATAAAACTGTGTGACCACTTCTCGTGTGTCTATATAGTTGTGTGTGTGTGTTTTTCTCGCCTCTACGTCATGTATACATTTTATTTTACCATCAATGTCTTATTTATTGAAATCAGAAATCCAACAGCGTGAAGTACTAGAACGAACATTTTAGAAATCATATTTAAAAAAAAAATAATTACGAAATTAACTCCATCAGAATGCATTTCAATTTATTCATAAACAAGTCAGACATTTTAATATTTTGTTAATAGTTGA
This sequence comes from Sepiola atlantica, assembly GCA_963556195.1. Lineage (NCBI taxonomy): Eukaryota > Metazoa > Mollusca > Cephalopoda > Sepiida > Sepiolidae > Sepiola > Sepiola atlantica. The sequence continues at coordinate 142,372,925 of OY744522.1, forward strand.
AAAAAAAAAGGAATGTATTATTTTGTGACTCTTTGAAATATGAAAGGCATTTGGAAGCATTTTAGCTGTCGAATAGAAAGTCATTTTTGACTATAACATTCTCTGGTTTAATCAAAAGATATAAAGTTTGGGAAGCTAGTGACACCCAATCTACTATTATGTGAGTTAATGTTTGTTTCCCTAAATCTTTCTTCCCATTTACAAAATATCACAAAAAAAAACACACGTTAAAATAAACTTTAGTTCTGGGACTGAGTTACGTTTAAAAAAAAATTCATTTGATTTCTTCTAATTAATCGTAATTTGTAATTAACTTAACTATCTATATATTTCTCTCACCCTTTCCCACTGTATAGTGATTCAGCCACTTCGTAATATATTTTAGTGTCTCTGTGAGTATTTACAGAAAACGTGACTTCTCTTTTTCAGCGTTGTTTCTTAATTGTTTTTTTTCCATCTAATTTACATAGTGTGTTCTTACATATCGCAAACACGTATGTAAATTACATAGAAAAAAAATCAAGTCGCATTACTTCGAGATTATCCATAAAGATAATATAGAAGTAAAGAGACTTATTATTTTTAGTTAGGCAAGAATGGTGTCTTATAGGATATATAACAGTTTATGAATTTTGGGATGAAATCAAAGTAGAATAAATAGTGATAGTGGTTGTGACTCAGCGGGTCACGGGTATGCTTAGTATATATATATATATATATATATATATATATATATATATATATATATATATATATATATATAATGGTAATAATCCAGGTAAAAAATATCCACAGGGTGGTAATCCAGAGAATTTTAACCGGGTTTATAAAAAGTGCTCAATATCAAAATAGAGCTTTATATATGATAATTTTATTTACACAGACATGTACAAAATCTGCGACACTGGCATGTCGATGTTATCAGTCAACAGTTACTATAAACTGAGATCTCATCAGGAAGAGTTAGAATCCGATCTTAACCCCAGCTCTAAATATGATCTGAGGTTAAGATCGGATTCTAACTCTACCTGATGAGATCTCAGTTTATAGAAACTGTTGATCGATAACATCGACATGCCAGTGTCGCAGATTTTGTACATGTCTGTGTAAATAAAATTATCATATATATATATATATATATATATATATATATATATATTTCTAAAATATAGTCACCAAGAATGAAACTAAAGTGGAATAAAAAGTGGTTGTAGTTTGCATGAAATAGAAAATGCAATAGCTTAAAATAAAATTATTTATTTAAAAATCATATTTAAAAACAAACTAATATTATTAGGAAATCAAATCTACCATAATACA
>OY744522.1:142384244-142386744 GCA_963556195.1 Sepiola atlantica
TTTCATCTTAATAATCTTTATGATGTTCATAAGGTTCTATTATTATTATTATTATTATTATTATTATTATTATTATTATTATTATTATTATTATTATTATCAGTTTATCTTTATATTTTAATTTTATATCTGTAACTTATTCTTTTTCCAATATTTGTCTCTGTACGCCCCCCTGTCAATAGATGTTCCTCTAATACGAGCTTGTTATTTTTTCCTTGAATTTCTGTAAGATGTGATGCTAAAGGCGCTGATAAAGATCGTTTTGGAGTAGCTTTTGTTGATTTTTTTAAAAATAAAAAAATAAAATAAAGTATTTCCAGAATGTTTTGGAAACGACCGTACACCATAAAAGACTTGTTGTTCTAAATCTTTGAACAATTGGAATCTTATAATTCATTAAATCTTCTTATATATATATATATATATATATATATATATATATATATATATATATATATATGCTGAGTTTCTTATATTTTTAGAGTACTCAGTATGTTATAATGTAGATCTATGAATGTACTAGACGTAACCGTGACCCGTTGAGTCACAACAACTATTTATTGCACTTAGATTTCTTTCTAAAATTCATAAACTCTGATATGTAGGTGAATATATTCTTCTAGCATAACTAAATACAATAAGTCTTTTTGCTTCTTTATTATCCTTATGGACAACATAGGCATATAAGGACTTATTATTTTGCTATCTACTTTAGGTAGTGTTTTCTGCGTGTACGAACACATTATGAAATTAAATGACAACATTAAGCAATTGATAAACAACGCTGAAAAAAGAGAGTCACGCTTTCTCTAAATATTCACATAGATATTTAAACCTTAAAAACGTGGTTTTCAAACATTACTCAATCCCAGCACTATATGTTTTGTATGGATGTTGTGTTATTAAAGTATATAGGAAAGACGTATTAGGGTAACAAACGTTGAAAATAAAATAAGATTCCTTTTATAGTAGCCCCTTGCGCTTCAGTGGTAACATTCCTTGTTTGGGGTGAATAAAAGATAAAACAAAAACAAATCCTATCGCAGCTCTGACTCTATATTGATTGAACCACTCCCTAAAAATTCTTAATGTCTCTGTTAGCATTTAGAGAAAGAATATATTATGTTATAAAAATATGCTTTTGATTAGTAAGGTACATAGAAGGGTTTGTGTCTCATTCCCAAAGGAAATCATTGCAAACATTTCTATGTAGCTTACTTGCCATAAGTATATTTTTATATTACTATTTGGCTCTACTCATGTATTGATAGTTGTTTAAGCGAATACGGAAACAAAAAAATATAGACGTAATATATTATGTTATGTATGAAAAAGCAAATTATATATATATATATATATATATATATATATATATATATATATATATATATAGCTTTCTGCTAGTATATATATATGTGTATAAAAAATAAGTTATATATATATATATATATATATATATATATATATATATATATATATATATATATATATATATACTAGCAGAAGGCTCCGGCGTTGCTCGGAATTAAATTAGGATCACTACTACGTACTTTTTCACTCTGCTCATAACACCATAATACTTTCTTTTTTCTACTGACTCGCCTCTCGCCCCTAATATAAATGGAAGAAACTGACATTTCTGTCACATAGCCCTCCTAGAGCTTCAAGAAGACACCTCTTGTCTTCCCTGGAACAATTTACATATAAATATACTTTTAGCTTCAGTGTAGATTCCCTAATTTTCTTAATATAGGGAACACGCATACATACATTGACAAACACATACACTCCCGCCATATATATATATATATATATATATATATATATGGACAATTCGGAAAATTGAAAAAAAAAAAAGTCGCATCAAACAAAACCACTCCGTTTTATTTAATAATGTTTGCCTAAATGAAAATATGCTGCCTAAATACACACAATATATATATATATATATAGGTGTGTGTGTGTGTTAGAAAGATGTATATGTTATTGTATACCTAGCTGTAACAACTAGCGTTGCTTGGGGAGTCTTTATCTTTCTTTTTATGTTTTGCTTTGTCTTTTTTTTAACTATGCCGTTTGTTTTCTTATCATATATATTTTATAATATAGTTTTGAAAGCTAAATTTTAATACGGACTCATTTGCTCATTGAACCAAATTGTTATAAAACTGTAACGAATTATTATTCAGGTAATCTTGGTTTAATCTCTATTCATGAACTTATTCGATGTAAAATAGCTTCCAAAACTTACACACTTTTAATACGTGAGGATTTGCTAAATATTTTAAAGCCATAAATGAATTACTATTCGACAATTTCGATGCTTAAAAATGCCTTTTAAATTTTTAATAGTCATAAAGTAATCCATTCTTTTTTTTTCAGCTACTTAAAATAGCTGATTTGTTTACGAAGAAACAGAACTGAATTATATTTCGTAATAAAAGTTTGTTTTTTAAATAAGATTTGTTTTTAATCTCGTTGTAGAACATTACGTTATTCA
>OY744522.1:142391744-142424244 GCA_963556195.1 Sepiola atlantica
AGTAAACCTTAAGATAATAATAAATATTTCTTAAAAACAATAAGCTATTTAAAATTACCAATAGGAATAATATTAAAATTGGTAACTGTTGTACGGAAAAGATGCATTAATTAAAAAACAAACCCCAAAAATTAATTAATACTAGTAACAGTAATAGCAGTGCTAATGCTACTACTAATAATAATACTGTAATAGTAATGTAATTGTTGAATAAAACTAATTGTACATTAATAAATAAATGTTTAAAAGCTTATGTAATATACGATAAATAATAATGTTAATAATTTACAGGAAGTAGGTATAGAAGAATATAATGATAGATGTAGTTATTATATGATGATATTCAGGGGTGGAAGTCAATATAAAAATCGTACCACATTGTCTAAATATGTGTGAAAAAATAAAAACACTTAGCCTAATATCAATCAGGAAATATTAAAATTATCTGCTCCCTGCAATATAATTTGTAGAAACTGCAAATTGTGTTTAAAAAATGATACCAACATATAAACATCACAAACCAAATTTAATCTAATATAAAGTCAGTCAAATCCTAGATTTTCTACAGCTATAGCATTGAATCTGACAGATCGATAGTTGATTCTGCATAGCCAGTGAATTACGGACATTTTCAATCTGTGTTCTTTACATAAAAAAATCCCAATCGATTTTATCGATTGAATATTCTATCCGAGCCGATAATTCTTTCAGTTTCACTGTTTATTTTCAACAGGTATAATTATTCAATGCTATCTCTCCGTTTGTTCTATATAAGTAAAATGCAATTTTAATTTTAATTTAATCTCCGATTTAATAAAACACCCATGTCCTCAATATAACGTGTTGCATAGCGTCTGTAAAACACATTTGCACTAGTATATATGGATGAGAAAATGCACGAAACGTGATATCATATGTATAAGTACTGTTAACTTTGTGGTTCGCTTTTTGATTGATCTCAGTCGAACGCATTTCTAATGATCGGTGATACCGTGAAACTGCAGAAAAGTTGTAATCTAAGTACATTTTATTATCATTCTCCTCTCTCTCCTCTCTCTCTCTCTCTCTCTCTCTCTCTCTCTATCTCTCTCTCTCTCTCTCTCTATATATATATATATATATATATATATATATATATATACAAACTATGGCCATCGTAATATTACATTTAAGTGTTTGTAAAAACAACAACATAAATATTTCGATACGGTACTTCTGCAGATTAGGGACGAGTCGAATTTATTTGTTTTCATTTTAGAAGAACTACAATAGTGTAAGGGCAGTAAACCTTTTTTTTTCACATATAGTACATTTTTAGTACATAATTTCTCTGAAAATAAAATATACGTGAATACCCTGAATATGGATTTTCAAAAATTAAATTAGGAATAAATAAATAAATAAATAAATAAAACTAATGCAAATTCAATTAATTAATCGAACATTTATTGAAGAAATTAAAATTTGTGAAAATCAACAGTATTTTTTTTTTCAAAACGAATTTTTTCTTTTCAATATTAAATTAAAACAGTTATCTTGTTAGGGCAAACACATTTTTGTCTTTTTTTAGTTTAAAAAATAAAACACGAAGTTTTTATATATATATGTGTGTGTGTAAATTGAAAAAGGAAAACCAAAGAATATTATTTATGTATTCATCAACGTTTCGTCTCTATTGTAAGACTTCCTTAGGATGATTATTTTGAAGAAGACATCATAACAGGTACAGAATGTTTAGGCCACTGGTTCAAAACTACGGCGTTTTGGGCAGACGAAATCAAAATATGAGATACAATATAGATGGTGGCGGTTTGTAAGCAACGATAGGAGTGTTAACTTCATTGATTGTAACACCCCCCCCCACACACACACACTTCCTATTTAATCCATAGTATGTCAAAATGAACATAGCAGATATGCCAGGATTTCAACTCGGAATGGACGGTTCCATTGTCTGTGACGGTATCATTTGGAGCAATAACTCACACCGATCAAGAAACATTGAATATGACAATTATTTTAAAACATTCTGATAAATGTCATATTTGTTCTCACTATTTATTATCCTCGTTTCTTCTCGTGTTTCCTATTTGCGAGGGGGAGGTTATGCTGAGGAATCGGGGGATTTTTGTAAATGACACTAACTCTAGAAACTGGCTGTTTGCAGCCCCACCACACACATTAAATCGGCTTTGTGTTCTGTCCTACCAGCATGTGTTAGTTTTCGTGAATGACCACATTCTTTAACCTAACAGCTGACCAGCATATTTGCATCTATCTGTTTAGAATGATCAATTGTTTTTTTTTGTTTTGTTTTTAGGAGGTGTCACCGAAAATGTTCTTTTTTAAATTTGTAAATACTTTTTTTTTTCCAAACAGAAAAAAATGTTACATGTTTATTTTATTTTCTTTTTTTTTTTCGTTCAATGTGTATTTCTCTGCTTTACGACAGCAAGGATGGATCCCTATCTTTCCCCCTTTTCAAAATGGCTGCCATCCTTCTCCGACCAAGACACACGGGAATCTAACTGTTCGCGAGGACGGTTTGGTGAGGGGTGAGAACTCCTGAAATTTTAACAGATACTCTTTTTCTAAGGTTGCTTATTGTAAAAGTTTAAGGTTTTTCGATCACCAAGAAACCGTTTGTTGGTCAATTGAGTGAGATGCAATACTTGCCCGGGAGAATATCTATCACAGCAGATAACGACCCACACGCCGAATGCATAACAATTTCTTTTTGTTTCGTTTCACTTTTAAGTGAAAGTGTATTTTATTTTTTATTAATTTCTGTTTTTGTTTCTTAAGAAAGTCAGTTGTTTGCAATATGAGGTGAGATAAATAATGATGGCTTGTTTAGACTTCATGACCCATTTCCATAATAATTTACATATTTGTCTCCATAGTCAGCAATTTTATCGATCAAAAGATCCAGCTAGTCTGGAATTCACCTCGACGAGTTAATCGGGTTTTCTCTACGTAATCTTTGCGAGGAGGATACTGAATAAAATTCATTAATATATTGACTGAAAGTTTCAATCTCTATATTAATAACATTATGAGACAACTTCTCGTCCTTCTGTGTATGTGTGTGTGTTTTTCACCCCTGCTTGATTTCCACATTATTATTTGTTATTTAATATTAATCGATTTTAAATTGAAATAAAAAAATGCAATATCCTAAAATAAAAGGAATTTTTAAAATCCTATTTAAAAAAAAACTTAATTACGAAATTAAATCTATTAGTGTGCATTTCGGTTTCTTCAGCTATTTTAATCTTTTGTTAAATTTCGATAAAAACTACATGGCTCTTCAAAAGATGAAAGTAATTTGGAAGTATTTAAACTGTCAAATAGATCATCATTTCTGGCTTTACAATACTTAAATTATAATCGATTAATAATAGCTAATAAAATAATAATGAGTAAGTCACGTAGAAGCGAGAAAAACACTAGCACATGCACAGACACATGAGAAGTGGTCACACAATTTTATTAATATACTAAAGCACTCTTGTTGCGTTTATTGTATAAAACTAGCAGGGAGACCCGACGTTGCTCAGGATTGAATTATGTACTTTTTCACTATTCTCATAACACCATATTACTTACTCTGTTTTTACCGCATCCCCCCCCCATCCCGTTTCGCCTCCTAATATAGTTGGAAGAAGCTGACATTTTGGAAAACTCTCTGAATTAGTGTCTTATACATATGGTTTAAGTTTCATTACAATCGGATATTGGATATTTTAAGGAGGTGCTCTCCCCATGGGTCACTTCGAGGTAGGGACACGTAAATATTCGGCACATAGAGGGCAACATAGAGAGTCAGGACGACTTCCATTGTCTTCCTCAGAGAATTTTATACATATGATATAGGTTTCATCAAAATGGAATATATAGAAGTTTCAAAGGAGGTTCGGCCTCCACAGCTCCCTTAGGTTAGGCGAGCACTTAGAGATTCGGGACCACTTCCATGGTCTTCCTTAGAAAATTTTATACATATGATTTAAATTTCATAAATGTCATACCCCTTCGGGTGCACTTAGAGATTCGGGACCACTTCTATGGTCTTCCTTAGAAAATGTTATACGTATGATTTAAATCTCATAAATTTCATACCTTCTTCGGGTGCACTTAGAGATACGGGAACACTCCAATGGTCTTCCTTAGAAAATGTTATACATATGATTTAAATTTCATAAATTTCATACCCCCTTCGGGTGCACTTAGAGATTCGGGAATACTTCCATGGTCTTGGCCAGTAAATTATTCATAAGAATACAGTTTTAGACGTTATGCCGGTTCTCTAATCTTTCTTTCTATAGGGAACACACACACATCACATACACACATACACACATTGCACTTTATATATACAATGTTATTAAATATATAATTTCGTAACTTTGACATTTGTTGATAATCAATTTTTAAAAAGAAAGTATTTACGTTAAAAAATGGATGACGTCTTCAAAACAGTTATCCAGTTCCCTGTAAATACGTTAAGGTCTTTATTTGGTGGTCGCAATAAACTCCCTCCCTCAAATTCGCTTTTTATTTACGTTATTTGCCCTCTCCTACCCCATCATCTCAAACATTCATGTCTAAATGAAGAGTGTGCATGGTGACAAGCAAGCAAGACGACAACAACATCAGAGATGTTTTAGTGGTTTATTAATAGACGACCCGTGACCCAAATTCTCCCCCTGGTTTGACTGGTGACGTAATCATTTTGTGACGTCACCTCACTGTTCAAGCTTATTCTTTACTTTCCTGATTTGATGGATGAGGTTATAATTTAGCAACGTCATTCACTTTGCACGGTTATCCTCTTATTTAAGGGATGACGTCACAAAAGGATTACTTGATCCAGTATACACAGTAATGAACAAACGGATAAGCAAACAAAACACAAGGCAAGCAAGATTCACAGAATTTTTGCGGTGTATAAATAGTAATAATATATATATATATATATATATATATATATATATATATAATCTTTTTTTTTTAATTGAAAAGTTTTTAAAATTAAAAAAATATCATACGAAAACAATGTTTTAAAAATGTATCTACATTTATCTAAATTAAATATATATATATATATATATATATATATATATATATATATATATATATATATATATATACAAGTATATACTTAGTAAAAATTGACGGAAAATTGATTATGCTTTCCCAGTGTTCACATTTGCTATTCACCTAAATATATTACCAGTAATTTAATTTATTTTATATAAGGTGTTTCAAATAAAATAAATTTATTTTCCTTTCTTAAAGTATGGCTTTTCAAAGACTGAAATCTTATCGTCAGAGGAATACAAACAGATAAGTCGGCAAGTAAATTACCAAAAGTAATAATTTGATGTCTTTTAAAATTATGAATTTTGGTAATTCTCCTACTGACTTATCCGTTTGTATTCCTCTGGCCATAAGATGTCATTCTTTGAAAAGCCATGGCTTAAGAAAGGAAAAATAAATTTCTTTTCTTTGAGACACATTTTTTTAGCAACTGATGACGTAATAGATATTGTATTTTTACAATCTTTATTCTCATATTTTACTTATCTATCTATCTATCTATCTATCTATCTCTCTCTCTCTCTCTCTCTCTCTATATATATATATATATATATATATATATATATATTAGATTTTGTAGAACCTATGATCAAGCATTTTATTGTTGCTGTTTATTTCAACTAATTTGTGATACATGTTCTATATATTCTTCTCTCTTCCTCTTTTATATAATGTCTATCTCTATCATTCTCTCTCTCTATCTCTCTCTCTTTTTCTCTCTCTCTCTCTCTCTCTCTCTCTCTCTCTCTCTCTCTCTCTCGATCCTGTGAAACGAAGACGAGTTTTCCATTTCGATAAGCTTATCTGCTTCAAGTAAAATTTTAATCGAATAAAAAACAAAATGTTCACAAATTAAAGATGAAATGTATTTTCAATTTGTGGCGAAGACAACAGCGGAAACGATAGACGCGACGTACCTTACACATTTCCTCAGATGCTTCCGGGAACGAAACCGAGCACGATGGGTCGTTCTGTGACGTAAGCCCGCTACGAGCGGGGGACATTTAAGTATTTAGAAATACTTTAATTCAGCTTAAATACCTTTTTTTTTCTTTTCCTTATAGCAAGATCACAAATGCACTCAACACAAAAGATAACAAAACACAAATTCAACTGCGTTGATCAATTGTTTACAAAACATAGTTGACAGATCATAAAACAGATGATGAACTAGCAATCTGGAGGACAGATGTGAAAAGGCGAATTGGCGGGAATTGTTTAGTGATCTCAATGAATATGAGGGGTTTTGAACTTTAAACTGTGTAAAACGTGAACGAAATAATGTTTGTATTATTATTATTATGATTTCGATTATTCGGATCACTATTCTTATGACAACGATTCGACCGATGTAACCTCCAACTAAAAATGCAAATCATCATAATCCAAAAGCGAGATTACCCCCCCCCCATATATATATATATATATATATATATATATATATATATATATATATATATATATATATATATATATGGGGGGGGTAATCTCGCTTTTGGATTATGATGGATTATTATGATTATATATATATATATTATATATATATAAAACTAAGAAAAACATAAATAAACAAATAAACCCATCTGCTCGGTCATGACTTAAGGGATGAGAACAATCTACATCCGTGGATGAAATAAAAGCTTCAGTTCAAAATTGCATCTCGGTTCCAGAATCTGACGTGAAAATTCCCGAGTTCGATTAGAAGGTACCCAGTTTTAATAAAGATTCACCTGAAAATCGTCGGGGGTTACATCGTCCGAAGCGTTGCGAATAGTAGTCCGAAAAATCCAAATAATACAACAAACGTACATTGCTTTTATTCGGACTACTGTTAATATTTACTTATATATTACATACAGATGTGTATTTTGGTCTTCTTCAACGTTCATTGACGGTGATGGTTTTCCCGTATTTAAATATGAGCGTCTGTTATTATTTGTGAACGTTGTTGGCTTTTTAACCTAATGTATTATATATATGTATATCAAAATAAAAAATAATGTGAAATAATGAGGAAGAAAAATAAGAAACTAAAACGAAATAATATAAGAAACTCAACTTCGACCTTAACGAGAGCCCCTTTCTCCCAAATTAGTGATACATTTTAATCCCAGGATATTTTCAATCGTCTTCAAGAATGCAATGTTTTTCTGGAGAAGCCGCTGCGTGCGATTTAAATAAAATATAATTTAAAAAAAACTACAACGGTTTATTGAATCTTTTCCATACACACCTATCATTAATATATATATATATATATATATATATATATATATATATAAATGAAATAATAAAATAAGGTGCGAATCAAATTTTATTAGAATTCAAAATTCAGGCAAAGTATCTCATTGATTCGCACCAAGTATCTATTGATTCGCACCTTATTTTATTATTTCATTTTATATTATGCTATTTATGATCTATCCAGTCTATTAAGCTTCAGTCTTTATCCAGATGTTTCACTAATTAAAAGATATTAGTTGCCTCTTATATCTTTTGTTGAATTAACTTCATATATATATATATATATATATATATATATATATATATATATATATATATATATATATATATATATATATATATATATATATATATAATGAATATTTAATTATCAACAGACGTATATGTTTCATACTTGCGGAATCATCAGTGTAGAGATAATTATTCAAACCGGTCGCATTATTCGAACCTCGGAATAACAATCACTTTTAACTCTAAATGAATGAAACCATTCCGAATAACTATATGAATTGCTGAGTAATAAATCCTATTATGCCGAGCCGAAAGTCAACCGTGTTAACTGTGTTCAACAAAGAGTGCATGTGTGTATGTGTTTAATGTTTTGGAGAACACAGAGGCTCTATCATGTATAGAATTATTTTGGGAAAAACTATACTATAATCATAGCTTCAATACCGTTGATCCCATTTTTTTACTCTCTTTTGTGTACGAGCGTTTATAATATGCGTTTTTTTTTCTCATCTTTTCTCAAAGATTTACATTAGAACAGACAGGAATATATATATATATATATATATATATATATATATATATATATATATATATATCATGGACGGCGGCACCAGGGGCGCAGGGGGGGGGGGTCAAGACCCCTCACTTTTTTGCTTGGCTCCCCCCATTTTACAGTCATTAACAGAAACAAGATGGAAAAATTCTGTTTCCATCTATCTGAAAGCATTTTTTTAATCCCTTTTCTGAATATGTAGAAAGAAAAGCCTTTGATTACATTCAATTAAAAAAAAATTAACTTGTAGTCGGGTAGGGGTGAATTATTCAGAACACATAATTCCCGTCAATTTTACCCAAATTTTTCAGAAAAATCATAATTTTTGAAAACGTTCTCATAATTTCTCACTGTGGATCCCTGGTGTACTACAAAATAGATTTTATACACATTATCATTAAAAAAGAGACCAATTAAAAGGTATTAAAGTATCAAACACAGTATTTTCTCTAAAATTCTTTATTTTTCAAGGAAAATTTAAATTTTCTGGTATTTAAGTAACATTTTTCAGAAAATATTCAATGAACGAACAAACAAAAGTAAACTTGTCAATAATACAATCAATCTATTTGAGCATGTTTCATAGGTATGTCTGATTGACCTTGCTGTGTGTCCAGTTTAATCACAAATATTACAATAAGGTTGGGGGCGTCGTGAAGCGATTTCAGGGTGAGACATTATTAACATTCGTCGAAGTATATCATGAATATCATCCTTGGTGGACAGTTGCCGAGACAATGCAGCTGGACCACTTAGGAAAGACCGAACGTGCTTGTACCAAGACTCTACTGGACTCTCACTCCATTTTGCTATCGAGTAACCGTTATTCCACTTGAACTATGGGCACACATTTTGATAAGCTTCAATACCGTTGAATATATTATATACAGTATCTTTTGAGCAAAGTCCAATGAACGCAATTTGAAGTGAAGAACAGAGAAACAATACAAGTCTGCCTTGTTAATACGCTTCTCACGAGCTATTCTAATTCCAATACATACATTTATACTTTTATACTTAATACATTTAAACTTTTATATTTTTTACTTTTGTACTTTTATATGCACCTTGTCAGTTAATACTTTTAACTTTATGTATTCTCTATATTTGAAAAACCAATTGATTCTTGAATTTTGCCATTTTTACTAGAAGACACTTGCTGATATGTTTCAAATGAGCCATCAAGCAGTGTCAGAAAATTATTTTATATCTAGATTAAGTCCAAAAAGATGTATTTGGCCAAAAATGACCAAATTTAAATTTCTGTTTGTTCTTTTTTCACCAGAAGCGACTTGCTAATATGCTTCCAACAAGACTTCAACCACAATCAGAAGATCATTTCATGTCTAAATTATGTCAAAAAAGGTATTTTTAGTCCAAAATGCCCTAATATTGTAGTTTGGACCCAGACACCAAAAGATTTTTTTTTTTTAATGTTTCTTTATCTATCACCAAGAGTATTCCATTCCACTTCTAACGAGTCATCAACCACTACCAGACGATCATTTTAAACCAAAATATGCCCCAAACAGTGATTTACCGCCAATTTGCCCAAATAAGGTAATTTGAGACGCGAAAAAATTGAAATATTTTGAATTTTTCTTTTTCTATAACCAAGAGAATTCCATTCCACTTCTAAAAAGCTCTCACCCACTATCGGACGATCATTTTTAGTCAAGATGTTGAATTTATTCCCATATTTGGCATTCTGGGCGCAATGTGGGCTCCCCCACACACTTTTTAGGAGAGCCCCCCCCCACTTTTATAACTGTCCCGCCGGCTCTGTACATATATATATATATATATATATATATATATAATTAGTTGCATTGTTTTCGTACAGACTACTATCTTTATCTTTATGTCGTGTTTTGTGCCGATGTACCCTTCGACGATTTTCAGGTGCATTATTCATTTACGTTGATGTTTCCCTCTTATTAAAATAAAATTTCGGTTGAATATTTGCTAATATTTCTCACTCACTCGATGTATTCATTTTAGAAAAAAATGAAAATCAACGCTTTATGGGATTTCAGAAAAAAAAATGGACCTTCACAAATAATAAAGAAGCCCTCATTTAAATACGGAAAACCCATCGCCGTCAATGAACAATACCGTTGGAGAAGACCGAAGGACACATCGGTCGACACGTAGTTTGAATATACGTAAATATATGTAAATATTGACAGTAGTCCGAATAAAAACAATGTACATTTGTTGTATTATTTGGATTTTTCGGACTACTATTCTCATCCTGGGTGTTTATATTCATAACGTTTCGGTCGATGTAAACTTCGACGATCTTCAGGTGAATCTTCATAAAAGCTGAAAACCTTCCAATCAAACTAGGGAATCTTTATGTAAAACTCTGGAATCGGGAGGATATTTTGAACTGAAGCCTTTATTTAACCACGGGGGTAGATTCTTCTCATTCCTTCAGCCATGACTGGGCTAATTTGTGTTATTCCTAATTATTATCGGCTTTTCAACCTACAGAAAACTCTCGACGCTCTTAACCATTAGACAATATGTCTATGTCAACAAGTCTAGTATGAATCTTGTGAGCCTTAAAACTAATCTTTTCTAGAAGTGTAGTTATTATTAATTATTACTATAGAATTATTAGTTTTTTCCCCCTGGTACTCATATTGCAATTTTCTTACTGGTGTTCTAATCTACTATTTACTATTATTGGTTCCATATTGCAAAGTTACTCAACCTTATTTTTGCCGTGGCCACATTAAATCAAATACGTTTTCTGTATTGCCAATTTGAGTTCTTAAATCCTCTGCCCCTCCCCCCCCGCCAACTTAATGCATCTAGCGAAATAGTTGGTATAGTACTATGGCATCAAAACTCCATGTGTAAATCACAGAATAACATCATTTGAATAAATAATTTTTTATATACCCAAATGAAAGATTTATTAACAGGTGAATTGCAGTTAAATGTCATCATTACAGAAATTTGACAATTAAAATAACGAAAACAAAAAAAAACTGAAAGATAAGTTTGTCTACTTTAATTTAAAGAAATGTGTTAAAAAAATAATAATTCAAAACCCCCTAAAATAACAATTTTGCGTAGATCAGTTGCAACACTTACAATAACAAAACGTTTTCTTTTTTAGATTGGTTATGTATTTAAGTTAATAATAAATTTAATATTGCATAAGCAAGTTGACAAACCGGTTCTGTTTCGATTCACCAAAGTTAAGCGACGTTGAGCCTTGCCTGTACAGATGGATGACAATTTGGGAGTACCAAGCGCTGTATGTTGAAGGACGACGAAATAACCCTGTAAAGAAAATTCAGTCTTGAAGATGCCTTTAGCAAGTACTTCAGTATAACCTACTATTTGCTAATCCACACTTGTGTTGACACAATGGACCAACCATCCCCTGTGCGAAAGTTCTGTTCTCAATAATGTGGTGAAGCTCTCCGGAGAGCGTATGATACCCTTATTTTTTTTTTAATAAATTTAATTTTTTTTACTTTTAAATAATTACTAATTACCTAATACTCCATATCTATATTTTGTGTGTCCTAAATATTCTGTGGCCATTCGTGACCAGACATTTTCAAATTTGGTCTTGTAACCCATGTAAATATCTCTTTTTGCGATCATATTGTGTTCAATTCTCTACTAGGTCAATTTATGAGGTCATTGTCGTCCAACATATGCGCTGCTTCTTTGTAAAGTCTTACTCGCTACCATTTGTCTGGTTATAATTTTTACTTCGCTTTACAAGAGCAGATAATGATAACTCCTCATCAATTAAATTAAATAAATAGATAAGAATGTGAACAAACAACTCGAGATAAGTACGATCTTATCGATCGATACGTAAATATATTGATAGGGAGGATCAATAGACAGACTGGAAACTCTTTTTATCATAGAAATATCAGAACAATAAGTGTGCGCATGTGTTGGCTTCCATTTTCTTTTGCATAATATTGTTGATGAAATTACTTACGAATATTGTTTCCGGTTTTTTATATTACCGAGAACATTATGTTATTAACTGGAAATAAAATTAATGATCCAACCGGATTAAAAGAAAAATAGCACAAATAAAGATTGAAATGATATCTGCATTAATACAATCATGTGACTATTTCTTGTGAGTCTGTGGGTGTATTATATATATATATATATATATATATATATATATATATATATATATATATAGAGAGAGAGAGAGAGAGAGAGAGAGAGAGAGAGAGGGGGGGGGTATATAGAATTGTTTATTGCAAGTTCATATCATATCAGACCTATTGTTGTTCGTCATCTCGGTGAAAACATGAAAAACATTTTGGTAACAGCAAAACTATATGGTTCAAAAACATTGAAATAAATAACAATTTTGATATACTCATAGGCACTTACGACTCGGCTTACTTGCAAACCTCATTAGGATGTCTATCCTCAATATCTTTAGCAGAATAATCGTTGCATATTAGATAGGTTTATATCGCCATAACATACATCTTAATTTCAAATAGTAATGACCAATTAAATTTAAATATACAAGAATAGAATCAGGGGCGAAATTTAAAGGTCATAAAAATATTACTATCAGAGTTAATGACCTGTTAATGTACATGGTCGACATATGATTGCATATTTTAGCCACTTATCATATTTTAGTATATTCATTTAATAAAATTGTCAGCCAGATATCGTCTGTCTGTTAGAATTCATGTCCAAACGTGACTGTTTAAATTACCTTTTAAAAATTATTTCATAATTGAAACAATTTTATTCAAGTGATGTCATGACCAAAGAAAAATGGTTAAATCATTCTACCGCTCCAGAAGGTACCTGACTCCTGATGCAATCCTCTACCTGTATAAGAGTGAGATTCGGCCCAAGTTTGAGTACTGCTGCTACATCTGAGAAGGTGCCGTCCAGGGCACGCTTACTTGCCTTAAGAGACTACAAAATCGATTTTGCAACCTAGTGAGGGAGTATATAATTTATTCACTGCGGCCTTTTTTTCTCACAGAATAGACGTTGCTAGTCTTTCCCTACTCTATCGGTATTTCCATGATAGGTGCTCGACTGAGCTTCAAGTTTTGCCCCCCCCCCCACGTAAGACCTTTCTCAGCAAAAACTTGTCTTGCGTCCAATGCTGCAAAAAAATTCTCCTTTTTGACTCTCTGCACTGAACTTCAATTCATTTGTAAAAACAGACGCTACCAGCACAAGCCTTCTACAGTAAGTGAAATCTAGATACCTATATCAAGCATCCTCAACAACAGAGTGGTCTCTATCCTTTTACAAAGAGCTATTTTTTAAGCACCAAAGTGCTCTACTCACAAAGGTAGGGTGTGATACAGCGAAACAGTATGACTATATACATCTTATCGGATTGAGCACTGTCGTTAATGACATCGCCTGCTACTATTTAGCCTAATGCAAAGCTATTTGTAAATAAACAAATCGAGCACTGTTAAGTAGCAGTCAACGATTATTTTTAAAATTGTAGATATTATTTACCAACATGGCATCGTGGTTACAGCTGCTGACTATCGACTAGATGGTTTTAGGTTCGATCCCTCATTTGGGATGAGTCCTAGTCTAGCCTGACTGAAGAGCTGTGATACAGTGCAACAGTCTTTTGTGGATGACTATCTATAAAGTAATGAAACTAGACAAACAAATGCCTTTGGAGACTACGTTTTGAGATGCAATATTTTATTAATAATCATTTAAATGTGTGTGTGTGTTTTTTTACTCTTTTTCTTATTAATTTTGAATCATAAAACATTCTTCTTCAGAGAAAGAGGGTCCGAATCAATTTAAAGGCAATACCTGATTCGGACCTTATTTCTCTGAAGAAGAATGTTTTATTATTCGAAATTAATTTTTTTTTAAGTTTATAAAAACAGAACATTTACATGATCTTTAATAAAATATTTCATCTCAAAACGTGATCCCCAAAGACATTTGTTTGTCTATTTTCATTACTTAAATTTCTAAAGATGCTTAAAGAACTTCATTTTAATATATATATATATATATATATATATATATATATATATATATATATATATATATATATATATATATATCGGTACATACCTCGGAGGTCTATTCTTGTACCAGCGAGGCTGCCTTGGAATACATGTCATGCAAAACATGGCCAACTGTTGTCTCTCTCGTGACGTATTCGAAAAGCATTAAAGACATTATCAAGGAATAATTCATTCTCTCAACAATAAATCCCGTTGAATATAAATATTTATTTATATTTCTTCCTTTGTAGGCGTCAAGTATAGGCTTGTTAGTCTTAGTCAGTATGACTTCATCAATTTCTATTCTATTTGTGATGGGGGTGTTATGTAGGTGTAGGTGTTGCCAGATAGCACTATCTTCTCGTGAATGGTTAGCATGACGGCGAGCCACGGTCGGACGAGTGTGAACAATGTAACTATTACCGTATGAAAACAGAGTTAGGTAATGGAATACTTGATGGTTCATGTTGATTTTAATGTTTTCATTTTTTATTTTAAAAGATTTTTTATTTCTTTTAATTACGTCCTTATTTGAAAATATATTTTAATAAAATAGGGATATTATGTTTCTTGAACAACTGTAGAACTAAAATATTTAAAAAAATTCTAATTGCAGATGGGACCCTTTGTAATTTGTGTGGCACTGATTAAAATAAAAAATAAAATATCTGGATATTCTTATCAACTACCTGTATCTACCCGACGTTGCCCGGGTGGAGCTCTTGGGAAGTTTAAATTATTTTTTTAATTCTGATATCTTCGGGTAATATGAGTTTGCTAGTGTACACCTTCTATCTAAAAATAACGGAAAAAAATTATACTTCGCCAATGTTCGCACTGATGTAATTTTATGATTTTATATCTATAACTTATTATTATCATTTCCGATAACCCACTGTTAACTTTTTATTTAGAGTGGAGGATTTCTTTCCGAATTCATTTCAGGCGGCGGAGATTGTCTGACTTGCTATTTGCCTTCACGCTTTCCCTCACAACTTGAAATGGTTTCGTCCGGGGGCTATTAAAAAGGCACGTGTTTTACGCGCTAACTTTTGCGTGACTGGATGGGTTTATATTTATTTCCATACAAATAAATTCACATTGGTCTTTTTGGGAAGTTTTAGTTTATTTATTTTTAACTTTTGGGATGAATGCTTTCAGAAAGAAAAATATTATTGAATCAAATGCTATTTTCACGTTAAAAATAATTATTTTAATTAAAGTTAGATAAAAAAAATGTATTGGATGATATTTTTAGTTTAAATAAAAACAAAATAGATTTTATAATTTTTGATTTTGTAATTAAATAGAAATTTCGTAGTATTTGAAAAATAGCTGTCGTATAAAATAAAATAATGAATTCATATTTTAATAAAAAAATAAATAGTAAATTCCTATTTTCATAAAAATACAATAATTATTGAAACTAACATACTTAAGTAAGGGTATCTATTTTTTAAACTGGTGTGGTCTATGAAACGTTTTTACTTTTATTTTTGTTTTTTATACTTCATATAATTTTATTTTAAAACATATTGTTTTTAATAGTTGCTTTCCTTAAAAATCAAGCATGTATGTGGTCCGTATTGCTAGAGCTGTTCTTACTATGGGTGTGAGATAAAAAATCAAGCAAGTATGTGGTCCGTATTGCTAGAGCTGTTCTTACTATGGGTGTGAAATAAAAATCAAGCAAGTATGTGGTCCGTATTGCTAGAGCTGTTCTTACTATGGGGGTGAAATAAAAATCAAGCAAGTATGTGGTCCGTATTGCTAGAGCTGTTCTTACTATGGGGGTGAAATAAAAATCAAGCAAGTATGTGGTCCGTATTGCTAGAGCTGTTCTTACTAGGGGGGGGGGTGAAATAAAAATCAAGCAAGTATGTGGTCCGTATTGCTAGAGCTGTTCTTACTATGGGGGTGAAATAAAAATCAAGCAAGTATGTGGTCCGTATTGTTAGAGCTGTTCTTACTAGGGGGGGTGAAATAAAAATCAAGCAAGTATGTGGTCCGTATTGCTAGAGCTGTTCTTACTATGGGTGTGAGATAAAAATCAAGCAAGTATGTGGTCCGTATTGCTAGAGCTGTTCTTACTAGGGAGTGAAATAAAAATCAAGCAAGTATGTAGTCCGTATTGCTAGAGCTGTTCTTACTATAAGGGGGAAATAAAAATCAAGCAAGTATGTGGTCCGTGTTGCTAGAGCTGTTCTTACTATAAGGGTGAAATAAAAATCAAGCAAGTATGTGATCCGTGTTGCTAGAGCTGTTCTTACTATAAGGGTGAAATAAAAATCAAGCAAGTATGTGGTCCGTATTGCTAGAGCTGTTCTTACTAGGGAGTGAAATAAAAATCAAGCAAGTATGTGGTCCCTATTGCTAGAGCTGTTCTTACAATAGGTGTGAAATAAAAATCAAGCAAGTATGTTGTCCGTATTGCTAGAGCTGTTCTTACTATGGGTGTGAGATAAAAATCAAGCAAGTATGTGGTCCGTATTGCTTGAGCTGTTCTTACTATGGGTGTGAAATAAAAATCAAGCAAGTATGTGGTCCGTATTGCTAGAGCTGTTCTTACTATAGGTGTGAGATAAAAATCAAGCAAGTATGTGGTCCGTATTGCTAGAGCTGTTCTTACTAGGGAGTGAAATAAAAATCAAGCAAGTATGTGGTCCCTATTGCTAGAGCTGTTCTTACAATAGGTGTGAAATAAAAATCAAGCAAGTATGTTGTCCGTATTGCTAGAGCTGTTCTTACTATGGGTGTGAGATAAAAATCAAGCAAGTATGTGGTCCGTATTGCTTGAGCTGTTCTTACTATGGGTGTGAAATAAAAATCAAGCAAGTATGTGGTCCCTATTGCTAGAGCTGTTCTTACTATAGGTGTGAGATAAAAATCAAGCAAGTATGTGGTCCGTATTGCTAGAACTGTTATTACTATGGGTGTGAGATAAAAATCAAGCAAGTATGTTGTCCGTATTGCTCGAACTGTTCTTATTATGGGTGTCAGATAAAAATCAAGCATGTATGTGGTCCGTATTGCTAGAGCTGTTCTTACTATGGGTGTGAGATAAAAATCAAGCATGTATGTGGTCCGTATTGCTAGAGCTGTTCTTACTATAGGTTTGAAATAAAAATCAAGCAAGTATGTGGTCCGTATTGCTAGAGCTGTTCTTACTATAGGTGTGAAATAAAAATCAAGCAAGTATGTGGTCCGTATTGCTAGAGCTGTTCTTACTATAGGTGTGAAATAAAAATCAAGCAAGTATGTTGTCCGTATTGCTAGAGCTGTTCTTACTATAGGTTAGAAATAAAAATCAAGCAAGTATGTGGTCCGTATTGCTTTAGCTGTTCTTACTATAGGTGTGAAATAAAAATCAAGCAAGTATGTGGTCCGTATTGCTAGAGCTGTTCTTACTATGGGTGTGAAATAAAAATCAAGCAAGTATGTGATCCGTGTTGCTAGAGCTGTTCTTACTATGGGTGTGAAATAAAAATCAATCAAGTATGTGGTCCGTATTGCTAGAGCTGTTCTTACTATAGGTGTGAGATAGAAATCAAGCAAGTATGTGGTCCGTATTGCTTGAGCTGTTCTTACTATGGGTGTGAGATAAAAATCAAGCAAGTGTGTGGTCCCTATTGCTAGAGCGATTCTTACTATAGGTGTGAGATAAAAATCAAGCAAGTATGTGGTCCCTATTGCTAGAGCTGTTCTTACAATAGGTGTGAGATAAAAATCAAGCAACTATGGGGTCCGTATTGGGAGAGCTGTTCTTACTATAGGTGTGAGATAAAAATCAAGCAAGTATGTGGTCCGTATTGCTAGAGCTGTTCTTACTATAGGTGTGAAATAAAAATCAAGCAAGTATGTGGTCCGTATTGCTAGAGCTGTTCTTACTATAGGTGTGAAATAAAAATCAAGCAAGTATGTGGTCCGTATTGCTAGAGCTGTTCTTACTATAGGTGTGAGATAAAAATCAAGCAAGTATGTGGTCCGTATTGCTAGAGTTGTTCTTACTATAGGTGTGAGATAAAAATCAAGCAAGTATGTGGTCCGTATTGCTAGAGCTGTTCTTACTATAGGTGTGAAATAAAAATCAAGCAAGTATGTTGTCCGTATTGCTAGAGCTGTTCTTACTATAGGTTTGAAATAAAAATCAAGCAAGTATGTGGTCCGTATTGCTTTAGCTGTTCTTACTATAGGTGTGAAATAAAAATCAAGCAAGTATGTGGTCCGTATTGCTAGAGCTGTTCTTACTATGGGTGTGAAATAAAAATCAAGCAAGTATGTTGTCCGTATTGCTAGAGCTGTTCTTACTATGGGTGTGAAATAAAAATCAATCAAGTATGTGGTCCGTATTGCTAGAGCTGTTCGTACTATAGGTGTGAGATAAAAATCAAGCAAGTATGTGGTCCGTATTGCTTGAGCTGTTCTTACAATAGGTGTGAGATAAAAATCAAGCAAATATGGGGTCCGTATTGGGAGAGCTGTTCTTACTATAGGTGTGAGATAAAAATCAAGCAAGTATGTGGTCCGTATTGCTAGAGCTGTTCTTACTATAGGTGTGAAATAAAAATCAAGCAAGTATGTGGTCCGTATTGCTAGAGCTGTTCTTACTATAGGTGTGAAATAAAAATCAAGCAAGTATGTGGTCCCTATTGCTAGAGCTGTTCTTACTATAGGTGTGAGATAAAAATCAAGCAAGTATGTGGTCCGTATTGCTAGAGTTGTTCTTACTATAGGTGTGAGATAAAAATCAAGCAAGTATGTGGTCCGTATTGCTAGAACTGTTATTACTATGGGTGTGAGATAAAAATCAAGCAACTATGGGGTCCGTATTGGGAGAGCTGTTCTTACTATAGGTGTGAGATAAAAATCAAGCAAGTATGTGGTCCCTATTGCTAGAGCTGTTCTTACAATAGGTGTGAGATAAAAATCAAGCAACTATGGGGTCCGTATTGGGAGAGCTGTTCTTACTATAGGTGTGAGATAAAAATCAAGCAAGTATGTGGTCCGTATTGCTAGAGCTGTTCTTACTGTAGGTGTGAAATAAAAATCAAGCAAGTATGTGGTCCGTATTGCTAGAGCTGTTCTTACTATAGGTGTGAGATAAAAATCAAGCAAGTATGTGGTCCGTATTGCTAGAGTTGTTCTTACTATAGGTGTGAGATAAAAATCAAGCAAGTATGTGGTCCGTATTGCTAGAACTGTTATTACTATGGGTGTGAGATAAAAATCAAGCAAGTATGTTGTCCGTATTGCTAGAACTGTTCTTATTATGGGTGTCAGATAAAAATCAAGCATGTATGTGGTCCGTATTGCTAGAGCTGTTCTTACTATGGGTGTGAGATAAAAATCAAGCATGTATGTGGTCCGTATTGCTTGAGCTGTTCTTACTATAGGTGTGAGATAAAAATCAAGCAAGTATGTGGTCCGTATTGCTAGAGTTGTTCTTACTATAGGTGTGAGATAAAAATCAAGCAAGTATGTGGTCCGTATTGCTAGAACTGTTCTTATTATGGGTGTGAGATAAAAATCAAGCAAGTATGTGGTCCGTATTGCTAGAGCTGTTCTTACTATGGGTGTGAGATAAAAATCAAGCAAGTATGTTGTCCGTATTGCTAGAACTGTTCTTACTATAGGTGTGAGATAAAAATCAAGCAAGTATGTTGTCCGTATTGCTAGAACTGTTCTTACTATAGGTGTGAGATAAAAATCAAGCAAGTATGTGGTCAGTATTGCTAGAGCTGTTCTTACTATAGGTGTGAGATAAAAATCAAGCAAGTATGTGGTCCGTATTGCTAGAGCTGTTCTTACTATAGGTGTGAAATAAAAATCAAGCAAGTATGTGGTCCGTATTGCTAGAGCTGTTCTTACTATAGGTGTGAGATAAAAATCAAGCAAGTATGTGGTCCGTATTGCTAGAACTGTTCTTACTATAGGTGTGAGATAAAAATCAAGCAAGTATGTGGTCCGTATTGCTAGAGCTGTTCTTACTATAGGTGTGAGATAAAAATCAAGCAAGTATGTGGTCCGTATTGCTAGAGCTGTTCTTACTATAGGTGTGAGATAAAAATCAAGCAAGTATGTGGTCCGTATTGCTAGAGCTGTTCTTACTATAGGTGTGAAATAAAAATCAAGCAAGTATGTTGTCCGTATTGCTAGAACTGTTCTTACTATAGGTGTGAGATAAAAATCACGCAAGTATGTGGTCCGTATTGCTTTAACTGTTCTTACTATGGGTGTGAAATAAAAATTAAGCAAGTATGTTGTCCGTATTGCTTTAACTGTTCTTACTATGGGTGTGAAATAAAAATTAAGCAAGTATGTTGTCCGTATTGCTAAAACTGTTCTTACTATAGGTGTGAAATAAAAATCAAGAAAGTATGTGGTCCGTATTGCTTTAACTGTTCTTACTATGGGTGTGAAATAAAAATTAAGCAAGTATGTTGTCCGTATTGCTAGAACTGTTCTTACTATAGGTGTGAGATAAAAATCAAGCAAGTATGTGGTCCGTATTGCTTTAACTGTTCTTACTATGGGTGTGAAATAAAAATTAAGCAAGTGTGTTGTCCGTATTGCTTTAGCTTTTCTTACTATGGGTGTGAAATAAAAATTAAGCAAGTATGTTGTCCGTATTGCTAGAACTGTTCTTACTATAGGTGTGAAATAAAAATCAAGAAAGTATGTGGTTCGTATTGCTTTAACTGTTCTTACTATAGGTGTGAAATAAAAATTAAGCAAGTATGTTGTCCGTATTGCTAGAACTGTTCTTACTATAGGTGTGAAATAAAAATCAAGAAAGTATGTGGTCCGTATTGCTTTAACTGTTCTTACTATGGGTGTGAAATAAAAATTAAGCATGTATGTGGTCCGTATTGCTAGATCTGTTCTTACTATGGGGGTGAAATAAAAATCAAGCAAGTATGTGGTCCGTATTGCTAGAGCTGTTCTTACTATGGGTGTGAAATAAAAATCAAGCAAGTATGTGGTCCGTATTGCTAGAGCTGTTCTTACTATAGGTGTGAGATAAAAATCAAGCAAGTATGTGGTCCGTATTGCTAGAGCTGTTCTTACTTTGGGTGTGAGATGAACAGGTTGGTAAAAACCAGAAGTTCGTGAATTCTTGTGGATTTTAATAAAATTCAATTTATCTTTAAATAGACTTGTAAAACGTTCGGTTTAGTACTTAATACTATTGAATTGTTTTTATTTTAGTAAATAATCGATTAATAGTAAATAATGAAATAATAATGTTTATCTTACGGAGAGGAGAGAAACATACACACACCAACACACGGCAGTTGTCTTATAATTTTATTAATATAGAGAGTAGTATTGATTCCAATATTATTATTTCTTTGTGTACAGTCAGGTTTTCGACTTAGTTTACTTTAGAATATTTTCATTTGTGAGTGAAAATATTGATGGGGAAACCGTTATTTGCCAGGGTTAAGTGCTTATATTATATATATATATATATATATATATATATATATATATATATATATATATATATATATAAATATATACAAAGTATTTATTTAAAAACTATATATTACAGTTTAGTTTTAAATATATAATTTGTATTTTAGCTCGAGCATTCTTACGATCGAGCATCCTATTGATTTCTTTTCACCGTACCTTGACACACACACACACTATATATATATATATATATATATATATATATATATATATATATATATATATATATATATATATATACATTACTAATAGGTCACCAATTACTAAATGCCAAAGGCCACTCGAGGATATAGATCAATAAGATTGTCAGTTAGATGATGAATAATATTATTAGAGGATTTGAAACGATGCGTGGAAGAGGGAAAATGTGATTATTTCAGACAGTGACTTCACTACTACTTGTTAACATTGGACTCGAAAACAACCATCTGATCAGCAGAGAAGTAGTCTTTCAGTATGGAGTTCCACAGTTGGGAAGTTCTTGGAAGGAAAGTTTCTTCATAGAAGATTCATTTGGTTTAAGTACACAGAGGAAGAATAGAAAGTTCGTAACAGTGGTTGTAGTTAGATAAGTTTTTGTTGTGAATGTTTTACAGGGAGGAACCCGAGATTAGAGCCTAGCCGAGCAGCTACCATGGAAATCCCGATAGGATAGAGTAAAACTAGGAAGATGGAGTATTGCGTCAGGAGTAATCTACTTTCTGGAGAGATAGAATGATCCAACTATTTTCCAACGATCTTATATAGTTAAAATGATTCATATTTTTATTAGTAAAATGATTCTATCTCATCTTTGCGTTGTAACATATATATATATATATATATATATGTATATATATATATATATATATATATATATATATATATAGCTAAGATTAAAATAAATTTTATTTATTTTACACCACCATTGTTATGGTTTTTTCAACAAAAAAATAATACTATTACGAAACAATGGTTTAAAAAATATGTATAAATACCCTTTCTTATTCAAACCGGCGTCACCTCGCCTACAGACATAACGTGATTTTCTGACCAAAAAGTCCATTTCCATCGGACGATGAGGAAAAAAAAGAAGAAAAGAAAAACACTCTTTGAAAATGAGAAGTATATTCTCGAAAGTTAAAATTAAAATAAATTTTATTTATTTTACACCACCATTGTTATGGTTTTTTCAAAAAAAATTGTCATATATATATATATATATATATATATATATATATATATATATATATATATATATATTAGTATTTCATGCATCCACATAAACTTTTATAAGGAGATATAATATTTTATGTATCAATTTTCAGTATTTACTTCAACAGTGCTCGATACGTAAGTAGAGCTAGGTAGTAAGCCCAACGACTGGCTGAGAGAATAACAAAGAATCTGATTGGTTAAGTAAATAGCTGTGTATATAAAAACACCCAGCAAAAATAACTCCATGCAGTTTAGCCTGAAGATTCCCCCCGGGGATGAAACGCGGGAGCCCCTGTGTAGCTTAATTGCCATAAATATATTTTCATAGCTTACTATATATATATATATATATATATATATATATATATATATTCAAACGACACAATACATTAGTATGATTTTCTATGATACGTTCGGTTTCACGGAAACAATGGAAACTCAGCCGCAGGGCAAAAGCTACCGAATATAACCTTTTCTTCGGTCGATGTTTTGATAGCTCACACTATCAAAACATTAACTGAAAAATCAGTTATATTCGGTAGCTACTGCCCTGCGATCTGAGATTCCTGTGGTTCGGCGATACCAAAGGTGTCGATGGAAGATCACACTGATGTATAATGCCAACTAAAAGTTAAAAAATATGCATTTATATACGCTCTTGCACAAGTGATTGAGCGTTCTGGAATTTTCTCTTATAACACGAAATTACACTACATATTTTTTTCTTTTTACTTTTATTCGGCAAAAACAAGGCACATTGCCACTGAGACGCACAAGAGCTACTGCGAATGAGGGACCATACCTACAGGGACATCCTATGTAGGGAGTTGTACAGCTGGATGCTTGTTAACCTTACATTCAAATTATTGCATGCAAGTACAGCCAGGAAAATAAGGAGCTGGGAGGGAATTCAAAATAGAATATGCATATTTACATAATGTTTACTCTCGCTCTCTCTCTCTATATATATATATGTATGTCTATCTCTCTATATATATATATGTCTATATATGATATATATACATATATATATATATATATATATGTATATGTATGTTTAATATATATATATATATATATATATATATATATATATATATATATATATATATATATATATATATATATGTATATTATACATACATTATATATATATATATTGATTCATTCTAATGACGATGCAAAAATCAATCAAAAATCATAATTTTAATTACCGACAAAGACCTCCGAAGAATCCGACTAGATGACTTTCGGGAAACCTTACAAAAGGATACCTCACATAACTAATACACAATGGTTTCGAATTAGCAAAACGATATCACGAACAAATTGTGGCATACTTCTAAACACACAGCAAAAGCAACTTAGCACTATATACTGTAATAACAGAAAACCTAAAACTACTTAATTAGAACGATACGTTTAAAGATATACCCGAAACAGAAAAAAAATACTTAATAGCAAACACCAACTAAAAAAGAAAAAAAACCCACACATCTTAAATTTAATCAACATACAACACAGGCGTCATGATATGTAAAAAGGAAAGCTGTGGTGTTTGTGATATAATTATAGAGAGTAATACTTAGACGTTTGAAAACCATAAAACAGTGTTCCAATATATAAATAATGCAGCTGCACTTCAAAAAATGTACTCAGATTCACAAAATGCAATAAATCTTATGTAGATAACACTCAAGCACTCAACAACAGAATCTCACTGCAAAAAAGTATCATCAACTACCAAACAACAAAAGACTATTTGGTTTCTCAACATATCCATGAATGCAGCAACGGTGAATTTAAAAGTATGACAATATACTAAACAGAGGATTACTCCTACCGCTTAATATATGAATAAACTTCAAATTTACACCAGTACCTAAAGAATCATAACACACAGCACACAAACGCATACTACACATCATATAAATATCTACATATGTGTGCATATATGCATGTATACGTACATGTATATATATATATGTATATATATATATATATATATATATATATATATATATATATATGTACAAAATCTGCGACACTGGCATGTCGATGTTATCGATCAACAGTTACTATAAACTGAGATCTCATCAGGCAGAGTTAGAATCCGATCTTAACCTCAGATCATAACATCGACATGCGAGTGTCGCAGATTTTGTACATGTCTGTGTAAATAAAATTATATATATATATATATATATATATATATATATATATGGCCCTAATTTTGTTCTTTACTTCTACTTTGTTTTACTTTATATAAAATTTTCAAAGTTTATTGTTGCCGACAATATTTATAATCGCATTGTCGGCTTCCCCATCCTCTGATGAGAAGAAATGTTTTCTTTGAAAATCCATGGATTAAGGATATGAGGCTCCTTGCTCTGAACTTTTGATGTTTTTAATAAATATTGTATCTTTACAATCTTTTATTCTCATCTTTTACCTCTAAAATAAATTGCTCTATTTATATATTGAGCTTTACACTATCACGATAGATTATTATTATTAAACGATAATTTAATTATCGTTATAATTCTACACTTAAATATTATTATATATATATATATATATATATATATATATATATATATATATATATATATATATATATATATATATATATATACGTGTGTGCGGGGGTGCATGTGTGTTTATGTGAAATATATAAGTATATGTACACATCTCACCTAAATACGCACAATAGATACGCCATACACACAAACCATACCAAATCCACATATGAACTATTACTATTCTTTTATAACAGTCTAACATATAAACATAGACAACGAATATATACTTCGCTACTGTAAAACAGACACAACACACACAGCCTCCTAGATCCCAATATAATAATTCAATATACATATGTAGATAACAAGTAAATGTAGACAAACACTAACTAAAACGATCACACTGGTTGGACCACAAACACACCATGCAAAACTCATATATACACCATTACCATTACCATTTCTTTATAACAGTCAAATATATAAACACAGAGAACGAATATATCAACACTAACTCTACACACACAAAATCAGACACACACATAAAAATACCAATAAAAACACACCTATCAGACAAAACGAACAAAACACACAGACATACCTATAAACACACATTGAAAGCACAAATACACAAACACACCCACACACAAAAAGGTTATATCTACACAAATAAAATAAACACACGCTATAGACAGAAAACAAAGACGCCACTAAGAACACAAATAGTCATTAAACTACTGAATTTGCTAATATTGTCCAATTAAATTTCAACTAATAAACACTAACGAAAAAAATCTCCTTCCAGGTTCTTGAATGTTAAGTCTGTGATTTTTAGAGGGTGTCAGCCATCTTAGGAACTAACCCGGTTTGAATGAATATTAGGATGTGAGAGCACACCAAAAAGAATAAATAGACAACAGATATCTAATGAAAATATAATGTTACATTAGTTTCACATCTTAATATTACAATTCTACATAATATATGATTTATATTTCATTTTTAATTTTAATATTTAATATTTATATTTATTTAAATTTTATTTTTTCTTCTGTTTTTATTTCTATTACATGTAATTATATATTTATCTATCTATCTATCTATCTATCTCTCTCTCTATATATATATACATATATATATTATATATATATATACATACATATATATATATATTATATATATATATATATATACACAAAGAAAGAGAAAGAGGGAATATGCGAAGATCTTCAGAAAAAAAAGTAGTTCACCTTAGGCAGCTGATAAAGTCGTGTATATATATATATATATATATATATATATATATATATATATATATATATATATATATATATATCGGACGCGTCTTGTAAAATTTGAATTTCTGTTCATTAAAGTTCTTACTTCCAACCGAGGATGGTTGCTTTCTAAGAACTGAAATGTTTTGGTAGAGCTTTTATATGTGTTTGAGTTTACATTTTTGTTAGTTTGTTGATTCGCTTATCGTCAAATCCAAACACACATATATATATATATATATATATATATATATATATATATATACACACACACACATATATATATATATATATATATATATATATATATATATATATATATATATATATATATATATATATATATGCATTAACATATTCTTAATCTCGTAGCTAGTTCAAAGTCAGCCTATTGACTAAACGGTAGAGTTTCGATCTCGGCTTGGCGTAGTCACTTTTATAGCCATGCTTAAGAGCTGTGATACAGTGAAACAGTCTTTATTTGGATTACTATATATGGTTTTCAAACTATAAATATATACTTATACAATGATAAAAATGTATTTCAAAAATATATATCGAAAGAAAGTGAAAACGAAAAGAAAAAGAAAAGGTAATAATAATAATAATAATAATAATAATAATATATATATATATATATATATATATATATATATATATATATATATATATATATATAAATTGGTTACCTCAGGTCCCATATGGCTTTTCACCAAATCTGTTGAAGCAGGTGAAAATCTTAACGGAGATTTTTCTCATAAAAAAACTTCTTAAAGATTTTTTCGACTAAAAAATAAGGAAAGTGAACGAATCATTTTTTCAAGCGTGTTGAAACGAACACTACGGCCTCTTGTCGTTTGGGGAATTATTCGATATAATTTTGGTAAAATCTTTAAATGCGCGAATTCCTCACCTGTCTCCCACACCATCGAGAATGAATTGGCTACAATAAGAATGATGGAAACAATAGCTTCGTTCAAACAGGCGCAGTGGTTAACTCGCTCAGCGAAGACCTCAAGTCTTAAGACTTAACCTCTTTTAAATGTGTCGACTCGTCTTGTAAAGACAAACCATTCATTGTTTTAATGAAAAGCAACATTTTTAGTGTAATTGTATAGTACCTTTCGGATGTAACACAAACATGTGCGGTCGGGCTTGTCGGGCTCAGCCGGAATGTATCTATTTCAAGCAACAAATCTTTCGTAATTAATTTTCATCCGTGAATTCAGTTGTATCCAAAAGTAATTTTTTAAACTTTGTGCTTCAGAATATTCACCGAAATACATTTCGTTAATATTGTTCCTAATAAAGAAGCAGACAAGCGAGAAAGAAAAGGATAAATTAAAATTAACGTAACTAATTCGTGCTGTTACGTTAATAAAAAAGAAGGAAATAAAACAAAGAAAGTAAGTAAAAAGAATAATTAAATAAAATTTACTTTGCTTGTCGGTGCACGTGCACTAAGCTCTAATCAAACTGGATACTGAATGAGCAATCACTGCTTTATTTTGATAAATAATATTTTTCAAAACAAGAATCAATTGTATGCTTTTTTTTTTTTTATATTTTTATTACAACACATTTTATTTTAAATATCCGTCTTAAATAATTTATTCCACAGAGTATGATGGTTGATCGTTGAAAAAAAGATCAATTAAATTTTGCTTGAGTTGAACTTAACTGCATTGTGCTGTTCGAAATGAGCTAGGCATATTAATAATCAAGGAAAATACTCTAGCAATCTAAGCGTACAATTTCACGGAGAGCTGCTGAGCAAGTGATCACACGAGAGCATCATAGAAGGACAGTTCGTATATGCGCTGTACATAGTTAAAACACACAAACAAAAAACGATGAGAAAAAAGACTCTAAAATGTATGTTTAGTTATTCAGAAAGATTTCATATCTATTTTCATCAAGAAATACATTTTAAGGAAAACATACAGAGGGTGAAGGTAAAGAATAGTTAACAAATACTCCTCCCTATGTGACGAATGTGCTTCTAAATAATATTGTTATTATTTACAAACCCATTCTTATCATGAGGAAGGCGGGAGATTTTGTTAACTATTTTGTACATTCACCGGACAGAGAAATGTCCGAAATTTAAAACAAAAAATACATTGACGTCTATGAATTTCAATGCTTTCATGTTTTTCATAAGACTATGCTATCTTTTTTTTTTTTTAAATGTTAAGAAATGCGTCATTTTAAGCTGAAGAACACTATATATATATATATATATATATATATATATATATATATATATATATATATATATATATATATATATATATAAGATTCCCCCGGGGATGAAACGCGGGAGCCTCTATGTAGCTTAATTAGCATGAATATATTTTCATAACTTACTACCTAGCTCTACTTACGTATCGAGCACTGTTGAAGTAAAAAATGATATCGCCTTATAAAATTTTATGTGGATACATAAAATAGTAATATATATATATATATATATATATATATATATATATATATATATATATATTATTATTATTATTATTATTATCATTATAATTATTATTTCATGTATCCACATAAAATGTTATTTATAAAGAAATATAATTTTTTATGTATTAATTTTCAGCATTTACTTCAACGGTGGTCGATACGTGAGTAGAGCTAGGTAGTAAGTTATGAAAATATAAAGTGCTTTAGCCTGACGACTCCCTCCAAGGATGAAACGCGGAAGCCTTTGTGTAGCTTAATTGCTATAAGTATATTTTCATAACTTACTATATATATATATATATATATATATAAATATATATATATATATATATATATATATATATATATATATATATATATATATATATATATATATATATATAAATATATATATATATATATATATATATATATATATATATATATATTAAAGAAGAGTATAAGAACATTGGAACAGTCGGAAGAAGTACCGATGTTGTTCTGATCTTCTGAAATGCATATATAAATAAATATTACGCTCTTATTTTTTAATGTTTCTTCATATTCGAGCACTCTATAATGGTTCTCTCCCACTAATCATACAAAGAAGATCTCTCTCTCTCTCTCTCTCTCGCTATATATATATATATATATATATATATATATATATATATATATATATATATATATATATATTAAGAGAAATGTGATTTGTTGTGTCACCGATTGAGCTCGGGTTATATTTTTTGAATCAGGAACACGTTAGTTTGTTTTTAAAGCTAGATAATCTTTTTTGAATAATAAGACAAAGTCCAACATTGGTGATAGACACTGTAATCTTTCCTTGCAAAAATAATGACAATTCGTCAGTTGCTGCTCAGCTTACTTTGAATTACACATTTAAGTGACCTTAGAAATAAATTGAACTTCAGGAAATCTTACTTCATTGGCATCCAATGACTATGGATCAAATCCAATACAAATCTGAAATATTTAAATTATCAAATTGTGTGTTAAGCCTATATTATGTTTTCCCTAAAATCCCTTTAAATACTTCAAAGAAACTGAATTTTGGCGAATATTTATTGATTGCTGCTTACTACCGTTTGTTAAAATTTTCACAAAGATCAAAGGTCTGAATTTTCACGAATGGCTTACACTCCCACTTTGCCCTTATGCAGAAAGCTAAATTAAACTAGATATAACCTATATTGTTTCAAAATTAATACAAAAATATACATACAAATATCTAAACATATTCAAATACGTAACTTTATATAAATAAACTTATATGAGAATCAGAACCACATGTTTCTGCACACGCACTAAACAAAATAATATATTATCTGTACCCTGATGATGACTGAAGCGAGTCGAAAGCTTGGGCATATATAAATTAACAACATCATCAATGGTTAGATCATTCATATAAAATTTGCTAAAAAAACATCACTTTTATTCGAAATTGCAAGTCACATCAAATCTTACAAAGAGAAAGAAATGTGTGTTTTACTTATATCATACGGTATGTTCTTTAAAAGAAGTGTTTTTTTGTGTGGAGTAATTTTATATTTAATTTGTTATTTCACTTGTTTCTATTGAATGAAGTTCTTCAAATCAATTTATAGATAAAATTCCCCAAAAGCTGTCATATATTTATACTGGTTGCTTTTAATTGCCTATTTAGCCAATTGCACAATAGATTTTCCTCTGCTATAGGAACACGTTGCCTATTTTGTATGGAAAACAACTTCATCATAACCAATGCAAAATTGACATGATTAGACAACAACAAAATAAGATTGGCAAAG
This sequence comes from Sepiola atlantica, assembly GCA_963556195.1. NCBI lineage: Eukaryota > Metazoa > Mollusca > Cephalopoda > Sepiida > Sepiolidae > Sepiola > Sepiola atlantica. The sequence continues at coordinate 142,422,630 of OY744522.1, forward strand.
CCGAATTTGAGAAACTCGTCACGACAGATCGACTAAAAGAAATTGTTTTCAACCACATTAATCGGATTCTTCAAACCAAAGCCACCGTTTGATCTTCCTGAAAAAACGTATGAAAATCATCCGGGGCTTTGAAAGCATCATCAATAATTTAGAAGCGATGTTGGTTTTAACATCATTAGACAAGAAAACAAAATAAAAATATAAAATTGTTAAAACAGAATCTAAAAGGAGTGAAGAAAAGTCGACTAAAAGAAATGGAGTCAAATATTGAAAATAATTTAAATAATTTACCATCGCAAGAAATGTATCAGGCTGCGTGAAGTAGGTTGAACGCTAAACCTCCAAAACACAAGTAAGTGCATTCAGAATACTAATAAAACAATAATACTAATAAAACAATAATTGCAAATCAAGAAGACATTCCCAAACACTGGGCGATTTTTTTAATGCAAGTATATGAGGATAGCAATAAAAATTGTTGATTAATAGAGAACTCCACATCTGTGAAGAACATCATCCAATATTTCACCCAACAATTGAATCAACAAAAGCAATAAAATGGTTAAATCCCAAGGATTGATAATATTTATTCCGAAGATTTGAGATGGGCGATGAGCTTCTAATTAAGCCAATACTCTATATTCTCAACGCAATTCTACAAACTGACTTGAGTCCTCATAAGTTTAACCCTCTTAGCGCGGCTGTCGAAAAATTGTGTCAAGTCTACCACCTCTAATAGCAGACGAAACTTCATGCAAAACTGGTTTTATTTGCAATAAACATAACAGCACAAATATACACAATAAATTCAGCAATTGACTAATCTGTGCATGAGAAAATGACAATTTTCCATGGGCGGATGATCAGCCTCATTATAAATTCAAGATGGCCGCCATCGCAATGTGCAAATTAGTAAAATTTTACAGTTTATTTTGATAAACCTTCTTATATACTACAAATGTCATATACTTTGTCTGGACATAAAATGAAGGGTTAATCTTACAGAGTCATTTAAATAAAAACAGTGTAAAAATAATTTTTCTACAAAAAAAATTATTCAGCACTCATAGGGTTAAACAGGCCATACATGATTTTTTGAAATGACAGTACTTTTAAGGTAGTTTGGTCTACTTGTCCAGAAGAAATGTTAAGAGGATCCAGAAAATGTGATGAACCACCGAGAAAATAACATCATAACGTATTTTGGAGACAGATAATACATGATATATCGTATTAATCAATATACGGAGAAAATGTTTGATGATGATACTTCTGTTTGCGTGAAGTTTGTCTCGATTAAATTCTATTATATTTGTGTTTCTTGTTATAATTGTCTGCACTCAAATAATTTAAACTCATATTGAAAGCAAAAACGAATATGCGTAAATGATATTTATGATATGAAGCATTTTGGGATTGTTGTTATCGCTATGCTCACAATAAGAACACATATATTAATATCAATTTGTTAATTGCATTGACGCGTTAAGAAAGTTGAATGACAAAACCCCAAAACATAAGTTAGAGCATTGAGGGTAGTGATGGTACAATAATATTATATCTAAAATAAAGTGAGATGTTCCCCTGTATCGTTGATAGTTATAGGTTTCTAACC
>OY744522.1:142436744-142449244 GCA_963556195.1 Sepiola atlantica
AATTAAAAAAATAAAACCAAAAATATTATTTATGTATTCATCAACGTTTCGTCTTCATTTCAAGACTTCTTCAAATTGATTGATTTGAAGAAAATAACACACAATTACAAATATTTGAAAAAGTTCGGTTCGTTTGTGACGTAAAAAAAATGATTTTTTAACGATACATAGCAGTTAGAATTTAATATGTGTACTGCGTCTATGAAATAGAGAAAGTCGTTAGAATTTAAAAAATGAGGTGCGACATATGACGTCGAACAAAACATAATCATTAGAATTTGAAATGTGTAATATATTTACTTCTCACCAATCCTTCACACAAAAGTTAGCCTTAAAAAGTCAACAATTGGTTTGCATTTTTTCTATGTAATCAGAAATGATAACAATAATTTCTATATGGTATATTAAATTACTGGCGTAATTCTATGATTTGATATATAATTTTTAGTAATATATCTTGATAAATAGCGAAAGCGAACAGTGGCAGAGTGTAATATTTTCCCCGTCATTTTGGATGGAAGGTGCACATTAGTATATATATATATATATATATATATATATATATATATATATATATATATATATATATATATATATGTATATATATATATATATATGTATATATATATATATATATATGTATATATATATATATATATATTAAATGACAGAAGATTAAGACAACATCGGTTGTAATTAGATATGTTAATAAATATCACGCTCTTATTTTTTTTATTTTTCTTCATAATCGAGAACTCTGCTTGGGTCTTCCCCCACTAACGTTACACACACACACATATATAATATATATATATATATATATATATATATATATATATATATATATATATATATATATATATATATATATATATATATGGGGATAAAATGTACGATATATCATAAAATGAAATGCTGTGAAAGCCAGGATGTGTTAAAAAGACAAAGGGGGAAAAACAAAATTAAATACAGGAAAAAATCATCAATCGGTTTCGTTCGGATCAACGAACGTCTTCAGAAAAAAATGTATATGTATATATATATATATATATATATATATATATATATATATATATATATATATATATATATATGTGTGTGTGTGTGTGTGTGTGTGTGTTAAAATAAAAATGGAATAAAGGATAAGCAAATAAACAACTAGCAAAATTAAACACAAAAACACATATTGAAAAGTTCTACCAAAATATTTCAATTGTTAAAATACAATCATCATCAATTGGTAGCAGAACTTTAATCAAAAGTTGATTTTTGCTAGTTGTTGATTTGCTTATCCTTTATTCCATTTTTATTTTTACATTTTGTCTTAAACATTGTTTCTTTTATTCCTCATATATATACATTAAATATACATATAATATATTTATATAATATATGTATGATATATATATATAAAATGTATAAAATAAATACATATATATATAATACATATATTTAAATGTATAATATATATATACATATAATATATATATAATATATATATAATATATTTATATTTATAATATAATATATATATAATATATATAATATATATATAATATATTTATATGTATAATACATATATATATACATATAACGTATATATATATAATATATTTATATGTAAATATATATATATATATACATATAACATATATATATATAATATATATATAATAAATATTTATAATATATATATATATATAGAGAGAGAGAGAGAGAGAGATAGAGAGTGAGAGAGAGAGAGTGAGAGAGAGAGAGAACGTTTTATACGATTAAACTGAAATGCATTAAAGTGCATTTTATTTTGTAATTATATTATTTTTTTAATTAGATTTTTTTTAAGTCTTTTATTTTATGCTTTTGTATTTATAATTTTTTTTATTTCAGTAAATAATCGATTACTATTAAATAATTTAAAAAAATGCTAAGGTGCAAGCCACGTAAGGGCAAGAAACGCACATATCCCAACATCCGAGAAGCTGTCTCATAAATGTATTCATATAGAGATTTTAAGTTTCTGGTGACATTTCTCATACCCCACACTTCTGGTGTTCTGATTAGCGAGTTGATTCCAATTCCCAGAAGCGAATCATTTCGTCGCTGAAATTGTTCAACGTGATTCCGATGAAATGAACATTTCATTTGGTGCAACGTAATAACATTTGTCGCCGATACATCAGCCGGGTCGATCGATTAGCTTTGCCAGGCGTCACGTTTATTCGCTTCAAGAGAAGAAGCAAAATGTCGATTTTCTCTGACGAGCTCTTATCACAAGTTTTATTTTCATTAAAAGCAGTTGTTTTACACCGCAATACACGTGTCTGCGTTATGGGTCTGTATTCATGGCCGTTGGGGTAGGTTGATTTTCAACTTCGTTTGAATATCAAATGTTTCCCTGAAAAGAACATTGAGTATCGGTATGATGAGTATTGACATCGAATGTAGATTTCTAATTTGAACCAAATGTTTGTGCAATTTGAAAAATCATCAAACAAAGAGAAACGGAAAAACGATGACAATCAGGTTTTTTAATAACTTCAAAATTTTGTAATATTTTCGATACCAAATATTAGACACTTCAAGACTAGTGTCTTAATCGAAGTACACACATTTAGAATCGTTACGTTTATACAAAAACTTGACGAATACACGTCTTAGGACTGGTAAAATTAATTCTTCGAACAGAACAGTTTTTCACAGCTTTTATGTCCCCTTATGAAGATTAAAATTAACATATAATCATACTTAACCTTATGTTTAGAATCCTTAATCTAATTTTGATGAAAATTCTGACATGATTTGGGTTTTTAGGAAATATCTAAAATGTAAAGCGGTTGTAAGAAGGAATTGTAATTCAGGGAATCTTGCTTAATTGATGTCGAATGAATATGGATCGAATTCAATGCAAATCTGAAATATTAGAATTTTCAAATTGGTAGTTGTGCACATAGTATGCCCTTTCTCCAAAACTTTTTAAAATACTAAAAAAAAACTGTAATTTGAGGAATATTTATTAATTGATGTCTATTACCTCTTGTTAAAATTTCATAAAAATCGGAGATATCTGAAATTACACGAAAGAATTCCAACCCATATTTTTACTCTCTTTACAGAAAACTTAATTAAACTAAATATAGTTAACATTACGACTTCTTACGCTAAGCAGCTGTGTTCCAAAATTCATAATGATCGGTTAATTAATTTAGAAGTGAATCCGGTAATACAAATATATAAACAAATACAGGCACGTATATTTAGATAAATAGAGATGTTTCAAAAACGAGGAATTACGACTTTAAAACAACTTGTTCAAAAAATTAGTTCAAGTTAGAACTTTGGTCTCGGTATTCACCATTGACCAACGCCCAACTTTCTCCGCATGGAGACATTTAATATTCCCCAAGAGTTGAAAATCGACCTACGCCAATTGCCGATCATTGATTTGCTGTACTCAAAAGCTAGACATGGAAACACGAGATTCCACACACACGACATCCAATCACATTACATATATCCTCAAAGCCGCTGACTGGTAAGTTCGACGGTTGACCTAAAATATTATTGTGTATTTTGCCGCACTTTTAAATAAATGCATTTGACGCTACAATTGCGTGTACTCTCAATGGCGAGTTCGTTGTTGGCGTAGTAAATAAAACGCTTGACTGCTGACCACATTTGGATGTGACCGGTCGTTCGTGTTTCGTGGATACACTTGCTACATCTAGCCACACTGATGAGTCGGAGACGACGAAACAACACTCTGTAGATTACTATATATATATATATATATAAATATATATATATATATTTATATATATATATATATATATAAATATATATATATATTCACTATTTATTTCATTAGTGCTCAATGCGCGCTTAGAGCTTATTGGGAGTATAAAAATATTGTTTATGGCAAGTAAGCTACACAGAAACGTTCAGGTTTGATTCACGAAGAAAATCATCAGGCTAAATGATGATCTTTTTCTTCCAGAACGAAACGTGTGCGTATGTGTAATCAGCTTATGAGAAAAACAAAAACACTAGAATGCATACATTTCTGACTCTCACGGACCGGTCGTTGGTTGAACATCCAAGAACAAATATAAGTATACTTCATTTTGATTCATTAAGAATTAAAAAAAATGTTGTCAGCATTGTAGTAAGCTTTTTTACTGTTTTGTTTACTTTTCTGGCTAAAATGATAATATAATGAATTGGATGTAACTTAACTCATTATGTAATTATGTCTGATTGTAAATAAAACAATTAACAATTATTTCTAAATGAATAAATGCGGAAGTTGGTTCGATTTCTTTCACTATCGGTAAAGTCAAATCGCCCTATTCCAAGACATTAAACGCACAATCTTTTCTTTTCAATGTACTGCTTATGTATATGCGATATTAGTCGCAAGTTAAACAAATTGCATATTGGTTTTTAAAAGGGACATTTTATTAATTAACTATGATTTGTTATTTTTTGTTTTTAATTCAATGATCGTTTTGATTTTAATATAACAAATAGTTATGGTTTACAATTATTTTATTCCCTGTTCAAAAGTTTCGCATTTCTGTTCAAATGTTCCTTTCTTTAGTTGTGATCTATTTCTAAATTGCAAGTTAAAAGGCAAATTGATTTCTTCTTTCTTTTCCTTTCTTTTCAGTCACATTTAACAAATTAATAAACTTGTATCGAAATGACCAAAATGTTAATGCTTATCTATCTATATAAATAAATGAGACAGATTTTTATTTCGTATTTCCGACAAAGTTATGAATAAAATGTTTATCATTTTTAATCAATATATCAAGTATTAAAAGTATTTTAACAAGACACCAATATATATAATTTACTATTGCATGTATATACACATGTATTATAATATATAAAATAATATAATATATTACATATATATTTTCAGTATTTATTTCAAAAATGCGTGATTAGAGATTAGTAGTAGTATGAAAATATTATATTTATAGTACGTAAGCTACACAGAAACGTTTATGTTTCATTCTCAGGGGAAATCATCAGGCTAAATGCGTGCATGTGTAGTTTATGGTTGCTTTTATATCTAACGAGTGCTTCCTCTATTAACCAATCATGATCGTTGGCTTCCAAGCTATTTATGTCCATTATCCAAGGGCTGTCAATCCCTTTGTTTGAGAGGAGTTTTGGCGCTCCCCACTTTTAACTTGTCAAATTAACAAAAGATGACTTTACTCCGATATGTGGGAAATAAAATAATTTATCACTCCTACTTTTTAACGTGTCGCTATTTTAGATTTATTTTTCTGTTACGATATTTGTATTTATTCATTTTTTAATTAATAGATACATACAAATAATCAAATCTAAAATAGCCATAAATGACACAATTCTATGATTTTATATGAATATTTTAGTTATATAGAGAGAGACATAGCGAGTACATAATTGTTTCCGTCATTTTTTACGGAGGGTGTACACTGATAAATATATATTACAAATAACGCTATACAATGATACGATCGGTCATCGATATCTGCGGTTTCACCGAGGCACTGGAAATCTAGACTAAATTTTACAGAGAGTATTCGTTCTTCAGAAAATGTGCTGAAAAGTTGTTATCCGATAATTTTGTTTCCTTCATTATGGATTGAAAAGTGATCAGCGCTTTCTCGTGTTCTGGCATAGCAGGCTAGTTACAAACTCTGTTCGTTACGAGATCCAGTCTTTTCTTCGAAGATTTAAGGAACATCCTGAGTTATGCCGACGTCTTAAAACTGGTGACTTTGCAATAAAACATATAATTAAAGAATCATAAACTGCTTAGATATACCGTTAGATCTCGATAACACCGTTCTCGTCATTTCATAACCAACACAAAGCAAACTTTGTGTTATGTAACAGTAAATAAAATCACCGTAGGTCTATCATTAAATCAATTATCTCAAACATCTCTACTAGAATTTCTAGATTATCTGTACATAGACACATCTTCGAATTCAATCGTAATTACTAGAATAACACTCTTTTAAATTCTGGATATAAAGACAAAATTAAATTTAACAAAGATACAAATGAATCCATGAAAAAAGTTAACATTCTATCACATAATATGACCATAGAAAATAAAGTAAATAGACATCATACTAATAATAGTAATATTAAAGTCACCCAATAATAAGAACACATATGCAGCTTCTACAAACCAGTATAGATTAAATAAAAATTAAAATATTCTAACTAAACAGTGAAAATAAGAACTAAATAACCAATCAAGATAGCGAAAAGGAAAAGGAAAAATAGAAGTTGGCATAACTAGTTTCACCTCAGATTTTAAGTTAACGTTCAAACAAATATCTCCAGGGATTTATTTTAAATGTATCCAAAAGTTTTTGAAGCACCTTATGAATACAGAAAAGTTATTAAGTTATTAGTAAAACACACCGATATATTATTCTACGGTCTCAGCTAAAACATAATTACCTGAAATTACAATAAGATTTTAAAATTCCAAAATGATAAAAAGTCTAGTATAAATGTAGTTGCAAAGCTAAAGATAATTGCCGTCTAAAAAATAATTGCATGGAAAAGGATGTAGTTTATAGATGTGTTGTTAAATTAAGTATTAATGATAATGAAAATACTACTACTACTAATACTACTATTAATATTGTAATTTAAATCTAATTAAAACTTTATCTATTATGAAAACAAATACTAATCTTCTTAACAAAGAATATGAAATTATTTATTCCTGTTTGCATTAAATAAAATTTGAATATGACCAGTTCAAGATAGGTTTTAAAAATTGAAATTAATTCGAACTATTATTAAATAGAGAAAAAAATATGATGATAATTTTGATGATAATAATAATAAATAATAATACGGTTTCAATTTAAAAATAGAATTTCGCATCGATAGCTGTAATACGTATAATATATACCTATAAATTATGACAGTTTTGCATAACTTTTATCTCTTCTAACGAAGATTAAAATCAAGGTATGCTTCTACTAAACCATCTGTCTAGAATCCATATTCCAATTCTGATCAAAATACATTACATGATTTTGATTCTAGAAAATGTTTAAAATTGAATCTTAAGGGGTCGTAAAAAGATATTGAAATTCATGGAATCTTGCTTCATGATTATGAATCAAATTAAATGCAAATCTGAAATATTTGATTTTTTTATGGTAGGCCGTGGTCATATTATACCCTTAAATCCTTTAAAATACTTAAAAATAAAATAAACTGAAATCTGAGGAATATTTATTAATACCTGTTGTTAAAATTTAACACAAAAATAGGAGATTCTGAATTTTCACGAAGTGCTTCTTACCCCTTTACATTAAAATACATTAAACTAAATATAGCCTACATCAATATCACTTACGCCTACCAGCCGTGTTTCAAAATTCATCATGATTTAGGAGTGAATCTTGTACATACAAATATGTAAACATATAAACATACCTAATTTTATATATAAATATATATATATATATATATATATATGTATATATATATATGTGTGTGTGTGTGTGTGTGTGTGTGTGTGTGTGTGTGTGTGTGTGTGTGTGTGTGTGTGATTTATTTGTTTATTTTCTTTGCGATACTTCTGAACGAATTCAATTATTTATACGGAAGAGCATTTTACCATAATGCTAGTTAGAAATTAATTTCTTTTTACCAATGGCATTCCCCATATTGGGAATGACATATATTTTTAAAATTAACTATTCACGGACATGTGTTTCGTCATTTACGACTGATCAGCGTGGCTGAACCTAGCTCGATTCAAAACCAGTGTTGAAAGCCTGGGCCAATCCCCTCTAGTGCTGGAATATATCGCTTTTTATTGATGTCATTTATTTGTTTATTTGGTCTGCGATACTTTGAAACGAATTCAGTCATTTATACCGAATGGCATTTTACCTTCATGCTAGCTGGTAATATATATATATATATATATATATATATATATATATATATATATATATATATATATATATATATATATATACAGAGAGAGAGGGTGAGAGATAGAGAGAACTATATAATATTTGTTAATGATAATATTTGTTGTATAAAGGTAGGCTATTGGGGTTTTTGTATGTTTTATATGTTTACTGTTTAAGTTAGAATTTATGTTAAGAAAATTTACCTCTTTAAGATTTATATCTATTTCGAAGATTACTTTTTGTGTTTGGATTATTTATTTCTTTTCGACTGCTACTCTACTGGGTTGGTTATCGACTAGTTTGACCATCTTCTCTCTATATTACCACCTTTTTCTATAAAAGACTATCATGATTATATATATATATATATATATATATATATATATATATATATATATATATATATTTCTGTACCAAAAAATTAATAAATATTGCGCTTTTAATTTTGATTTTAATTCTCAATTAATCGAGCACTCTGCTGGGATTTTTCCTACTATATTACAAAAGAAGTATATATATATCAGGTTATATTGAAAAGAAATCAATAAAGTGCTCGATCGCAGAGGAGTGAGAGCTAATATAATTTATTTGAAAACTATTTTTTTTTTAATTCTATGCCCAGTGGAACGCTAACGATTCCACTGGGCATAGATTTTTTTTAAATGTAAAAAGTCAGCCCAATTCGATGAAACTGCGGTACGTTTTTGAAATATCTAACATAGTTTTCAAATTAATTATATATATATATATATATATATATATATATATATATATATATATATATATATATATATATATAGAGAGAGAGAGAGAGAGAGAGAGAGAGAGAGAGAGAAAACTGCATATTGTAACGCCTAAATTAGTATTTTGACCTTTCTTCACCCATATGTATAACTCTGATTTTTTGCAATGCGTTATTATGCTTATGCCATTTTCAGGGATGTCTATATACTGATGGGCAAAGTTCTATACGGAGACTAAATACAACTCTCTCGAGTAAAATTCAATGAAGAATCCAATGTTGGTTTTAATTTTGTCATAGAGGGTTTTACAATAATATGGGATTTTCGATTCGGATCGGACATCTATAAACAGCAACGGTGAGGTTTTATTTCATTTTATTTATAGTTTGAAACTTATAGAAATTTAAATTGTATAAATGATAATATGGGGTGAAAGGCTATCTAGATGTATTCACTTATTCCGCATCAATATATAAAACTGTCTGTATATACCCGGCGTTACCCGGAAGTCTTTTACTTTCGTCTTCTCTTCACTTTTTTTAAGTATACCATTTTGACCAAATTATTTTTAATAGGATTTAAACAGTTAAATTACAAAATGGTCTGGTCATTAAATTATTAATTGTTAGGAAATTATGGCTAATTTTCTGAAGGTAATGTTTTTATATATATTTATAAAATTATTCGATGTAAATGGCTTCCAAATCTTTTAATACATGAGGATTTGCTCAAAAATGTGAAGCTTGTTTAAACTACTTTCTATTCAATAGTTTTAATGCTTCCGAATGCCTTTCAAATTTTGGAGGTTTACAAAGTAATTCATTAGTTTTTCAATTATTAACAAAATATTATAATATCGCTCTTGTTTACAAAGAAACGGAAATGCATTGTGATGGATTTAATTTCGTAATTAGATTTTTTTTTAATAGGTACTGTACGATGTTGCATTCCTCATTTCAATAAATAATCGATTAATAGTAAATAAAAGTAATAATGTGTAAATCACATAGAGACGAGAAACACACAGACACACAAGAAATGGCCAGACAATTTTATTAGAACAGAAATCGGCCGGCAAATATGGTTTGAAGCATGATGTACGATCTTCATATGCCCTGCGTCAGTCTGCACTTGTTTACTCTGTAGCGTGTTATGTTTTGCCGCTGAACGAAAAACGCATACAGATTGAAGAATGGTTATTTTCGCAGTTTGGTAATACAAAAGAGTTTTCGAAGGAATTCCACAATATATTGATTCGAACGTTTTATGCTTGAATTGCATTAATAGAAAACATTGGAATTTTTCTAAAATAATAATACAGAATAACAGCCGTAAAATTGATGTGATCTAATTGATAAATTATGCTTGCGAAAATGGCGGCCAACCTCGTAAAGATTGTTGTTATTTGTAGACGGCGGCGGTGGCAGAAACAAAATGGCTGCCTTGGCGACTTTCAATACCTAAAGATTGATTGGCTGGTTGGATTGGGTTTTATATGTCAACTGTCGTTGGTTCATTTTATGCCGAAATCGTACATATGTTTTGTATACTAATTTGTAGGTTGTTTTATTGACAGTATATTTTGTACCTCGGCACCACTTCGAGCCACAGTTGATCTGGAAATTGTGACAATAAGTAACGATTCCAAACTCTCCACAGATTTAAAATTGGGACTTCATCACTGGATCCATTTTGTGTTGTGCTCAATATGGTTGGGGAGAGCTAAAGTAGGTGCTAGGATTGGAAAATAGAGTAAGGCAGAAAAAGGGTAGAAAGAGATGGCAAATATGGATTTCGTGGGAGTGGGGTGAGGTAGAGACGAGCGCTTTGCTCAGGGGTGATTGAGGCAGTTTAGTGTCGTGCCAGCGACAAATTTTATTTAACCCATTAATGGGATCCTAACAAGTACTATCATTCCGAGTCAGAGTGGACCTGGAAGTAATGGTAACTAAGATGTGACTCCACACTCCTCAAAGCCCCCAAAATTAACGCCTCACTACTGGATGCACTTTATTGCTATACCAAGGAGCTCAAGAGCTAAAAGGGGGAACCTATCATGAAAATTGCCAGACTTAATTATCGGAAAATGATATATATATATATATATATATATATATATATATATATATATATATATATATATATATATATATATATCGTTACTAAACAACGTATACTGCAATCATCTGAAGATTGACAAAATTGGACTGATTGAAAAAATACACTCATCCGAATTTTGCCATGAAACGCGCGTACGGGATGGAGATTAAATTTGAATAAATTACTTTTGTGTGTAAAATGAGAGATGTAAAAACTCATCGAGGTACAGAAATAAAGAAGTTGTTAAAACCAAAGTAAATTTATGGTCTATGGAATGCAAATATATATATATATATATATATATATATATATATATATATATATATATATATATATATATATATATAATAGTTCAAGAAATATTTCCAAGAAACTTTCAAAGATAAACAGCAAGTTATTGTAACAATGCAGATATTGAAAGATCCAGTTTGAATGCAGTATTGAATAGTAAGATGATTGATGCCAATAAAGTCCAAAAGCAGAAATTGATTTTACTCATAAATTGATTTTTTAATATAGTGTGTTTCCTTTATTCCCCCATTAAGGTGTCAGAAAATTTTCGGGGGAACCTTCCAACTTTATCAATCTATTACGAAATGAGAAATCCGATGTATCGGTAAGTTTAAAACGGATACATATGTTAAGAAAATAGCATTCATTCAAAAATACCAGTCTCAACCGTTTTATTTTTGCGTATATTTTTTTACTTTGTAGGTCAAAGTTCATAATGTATTCTGTAATAAAGTATCCAACGTATGCTTCTTTTGTTAGACATTTTTAGAGGAAATAAAAACAAGATACAAATTAATTACAGAAAACTGTAAGTCATTACCTTCTTAATTAATCTTCGTCTGGTATTTTGGGGACGGTTTTGAAGCCTGGTTTAATTTATAGTCCTTTTTTTTGGATTGTGGAAGTCAAAGAACTTCCTGATGGACCTTCTCTCCCCCCCCCTTGTCAATCTGTTACGAAATGCGAAATTCGGTAGAGATGTGCCCGACAGAGAGAAAGAGTGCCAGAGTGTCTACATTAAGGAAAGAGTGTGTAAAGAAGATAGTGTAAGAGAGGTAAGAGAGGGAGAGAGACCATGAGGGAGATAGTGTGAGTGTGTCTGTGAATGTGTGTGTGTGTGTGTGTGTGTGTAAAAGAGAGATTACATAAGAAACGGAGAGTGTAAAATAGTGAGAGAGCGTATACGAGAGAGAAAGAAAAAGAGAGAGAGAGAGGGGGTATGAGAGAAAGAAAGGGAGAGAGAATGCACGAGAAAGAGAGAAAGAGTGTGTGTTTGCGTAAGTGAGTGCGTGTAAAAATGTGTGTGTAAGAACGATAATGTAAGTGGGTTTATATATTTTTAATATGTCGCGTGTGTTATAAAGGTGTACCTTCCTATTACTACTACTATTACTACAACTACTATTGTAGCAATACTTACAATAATAAAAATAATAATACTCCCACACACCCATCACTTTCCATAAGAAAACAAAATATAACGCGGTAGCACCAGCATCAGTTGGTGTCACAGAAAATAGTTGTGAAGGTCTGGGAGGACGGAAACACCGAAGAGGGAGAAAGCATCATCCAAACTTCTACTGGAAGGACACGGAATCCAGGGGAGTCGCATTGTCATTTAAATTCTAGAGAAAGTCCAACGGTCGTTCCCAACGAGAATCCAATGCTAAACGGCTGTTGCGAGAAC
>OY744522.1:142454244-142479244 GCA_963556195.1 Sepiola atlantica
CCTTATAAAATTTTATGTGGATACATAAAATAGTAATATATATATATATATATATATATATATATATATATATATATATATATATATTATTATTATTACTATTATCATTATTATTATTATCATTATTATTATTATTATTATTATTATTATTATTATTATTATTATGATGAATACATTAAAACAAAGGAGAGGATTGGGCTGGGTGAAGGTGAAAGGGTGTGAGGAGAAGGGGGTGGAAAAACGATGAAAGGGGGAAATAGAGACGAACTGAGAAAGGTAAAGGGATAGATGTTTTAATATAACGATGTTACACATACTTTTTAACACCTTTTTTTGTTTGTTTTTATGGCCCATGCAACACCGGGTAGCCTTGCTATTATGTATATAAATTGAATAATAAATTTAAGAATTATCAATGGGTGTGCAATTGGGGGAAACGACCAGATAGTAAAGTAATGAGGGTTTCTATTTCCAAATCTTCTGAAATAAAATAAACCATTCTTGTTATCCATCACTAATGTTTGGAGAGAAACTCTCAAACATTCTAACATGATATTTTATCTGCGAATTCATTCTACAGAAAATTCGTATCTTTTAAATATTTGTACAAAAACAAAGAAAGAAATTACAAGCGATAAAATCATTTTAATTTTGACGCTTCGCCATGATAACATTTAGAAAATTGCCTTAATGTTTTATTTTATTCTTTACTGATATCAGTTGTTAACTTCGTCAAAAGAAATTATCCAACATTTTACAGAATTTGATTGGAACATTAGATTCGTTTGCAAGTAAATGTTCTTATATTGTTAACTCTACTGCGATTGTACACCGATGATTACTGGGAGTGAATGGGGACTTTTGTGTCGTACCCTTGAACTCCATAATATATTTTTATTACTACTTCTTAATTTCTCTAATTTTCATGTCTATCTATCTATCTATCTATCTATCTATCTATCTATCTATCTATCTATCTATATATATATATATATATATATATATATGTATATATATATATGTGTGTGTATGTATATATAATTATTTTTAAAATAAATATTTAAATATTTTAATAATTTATTAGTATTTCATGAGACACGTATGAGGTGATATAATAAAGTGTGTATAATTTTTCAGCATTTACTTCAACAGTGCTCAATACGTGAGTAGAGATTAGTAAAGTATGAAACTATGTTTATGGCCATTAAACTACACAAGTGTCCACGTTTTATTTCGCGGGAGAATCATCAGTTATGTCTATGTAGCTTAATTGCCATAAATATATTTTCATACTTTACCATATATATATATATATATATATATATATATATATATATATATATATATATATATATATATTAGTATTTCATTTGTCCACATAAAATTTTATAATAAGATATAATTTTTTATGTATCAATTTTCAGTATTTATTTCAACAGTGCTCGATACATAAGTAGAGCTAGGTAGTAAGCTATGAAAATATATTTATGGCATTTTAGCCTGAAGATTCCCCCTGCGGATGAAACGCGGGAGCCTCTGTGTAGCTTAATTGCCATAAATATATTTTCATAGCTTACTATATATATATATATATATATATATATATATATATATATATATATATATATATATAGAGAGAGAGAGAGAGAGAGAGAGAGAGAGAGAGAGATAGTTGGTTCTGTTGAGTGGTAATAAATCCAATAGAGTGCTCTATTATTCTATAAGAGCGTAAAATTTATTTGTCTGACGAGCGATAGAACGGATTTCGCTCAGCAATGTTTTGCCACCCGCGTTTTAGTCGCGAGACTTTTGGTACTATTGATATCTAAATTTATTGTAGTTCCTGTCTTTTTGTTTAGTTGGTTCAGGAACACATTCTTGGGATTCCTCATAACTCCCTTCCCTCTCTCTCTCTCTCTCTCTGTCTCTCTCTCTCTTTCTTTCTCTCTCTCTTTCTCTTTCTCTCTCTCTCTCTATTACCCTATAATATCATATGCGTATATACATGAAATAATAATAATAATAATAATAATAATAATAATATATTAATATATATATATATATATATATATATATATATATATATATATATATATATATATATATATATATATATATATATTATTATTATTATTATTACTCGGAAGAATACACAACTTATGACATAATCACTAGTATGTTAACTATGTTAGAGTATATCTTTGTTGTGGTCTCTTGGTCTTATCGGCTTACCAGATTCCAGGGCAATAATTTATCTTGTCTGGTGGCGTATCCAGCTTAGTGATGTTACTAGAAGCAAGATCACTTTGAAAAGGTGCACCATTCCTCGTATAAGCCAATGTGGGTAGCCTTCCGAGGCGATCTTATTGGGCTTCGAATACTATGTTATATTGAATATTTAGTCAGGGTTTACTTGTAGGAAGAAGTATCCTCATACCAGGTTGTCCTGACAAACCCCTGTACAGAGAGACCTTAGACACTCGACGGCAGTGTCTAGTAGGCATTCAAGTTCTACCCTTATGTGGGTGGGTGTGTGTGTTTGTGTGTGTGTCTCTGTGTGTGTGTGTAATATGATTAAACGTAGAATTCATCAGAGAAACCTACAATTTTTAACAATCTTAAGGTGACATGGCAAGATGAGTGAAATAAAATTGAAGTTACTTTGTGTAAGAGACTTCAAGTTATTCGGCCATCGTAACAAACACGGTAAACGCTCTTAAATATTAAATGTGATTTATTGATTTGTGTCTAAAACGTTTCCGGCTACACTTCTTGCTTTAGCTGCCAATAAATTTATCTGTATACAAAAATTAAGGTATCTATCCTCATACACAAGATATTATAAGTATTAACTATCTTCAGGTGAAAGTTTGGTATCTATCATAGAAATTATTTTTCATTTTAGATAAAACCTTTTTTAAAATATCGTGTGTCGATTATGTCGCGGATAACATCATATATTATTATAATGGAGATTGTATGTCTGTCTGTGTGCAACCGAAACTACGTCACTACCACTGTAACAAGTCTGCTCAATGGTTCATTTAATGCTGACACAAGTTATAGAATAAATTGTTATAGGTTGGATAATTATCTTTATTTTTTTTCCGGGGGGGGGGGTAGGAGAAGTGGGTCGTTGATATTTTATTGTAGAAAAATAGTTGAAAATCAAATTTCCTTGAAGACTCTTATGTCTTTAAAGAAGTGTAAGATGTTATTCTGGTAAGTATTTTCAAACATCCTTCAGAATATTTGAATTGTAGTATTGTCTTCGGCTTTGTTTGAGATCGTGATAGTCCATTAGTATATATATATATATATATATATATATATATATATATATATATATATATATATATATATATATATAATAAATTAACACGGAATCACATAATCAGCGACTCAATAATTTATGTCGACCCTACTCGGTGTTATTCAAGCATCCAAGCAAGATGATTACATTTTTGAAAATGAAAAAAAAGAAACTCACGCTCACCATTTCAATACACATATAGACAGAGCAAAATCATATTTCATACACATCTTGAGAGAGAGGGAAATTAACTATTTAAGACGTATATTAAGGGGGAGGAGAGTGACAATATATTTAATATATATAAGAAGAGAGGGTGATTGTAAGATTTTTAACGGAAGGCAATACAGTGAAGGGGAAAGAGAGCAGTAAATAAATATAGAGAGCAGGAAATTGCATGATTTACAACGGAGTAGGTAAGGAAGTTACGGTTTCCCAAAACGAGGTCATTGTGAGTGCGAGTTTCTCTTTGTTCATTTTCAAAAATGTAATCAGCTCGCTTGGATGCTTGAATAAGACCGAATAGGGTCGAAATTAATTATTGCACCGGTGATTATGTGATTCCGTGATACTTTATTTTATTCTTGCTCTGTGTATTACATTGAGCTCTCATACCCGGATTTTATATATATATATATATATATATATATATATATATATATATATATATATATATATATATGAATCTTGGCATGGGATAAACGTTGGGGATTTTTCATTTTTCAATAAATATTTGTGAGTAATATATGTATGTACTATACCGCCTGATTATATGATAATTTTAATGCATTTTGAATAAATGTACATACTAATTTATTTCGTGTGATTAATATAAATATTAGTTGTTATATTTGCATAAATTGGAACAAATACATTGAAGACATTGCCAAGGCTGCTGCAAAGAAGGTTGGCTCCCTCTGCCGTGCCAGTAAACTCCTCACACCTGACATTATCCTGTATCTCTACAAAGCCACCCATGCATAGAGTATTGTTGTCACATCTGGGCTGGTGCATCATCTACTAGTCTCTCTCTCCTTGACAAGGTCCAAAAAAGAGTCGCCAACCTAATAGGTCCCTCACTGTCAACCAAGCTCCAGTCCCTGTCCCATCGCCGCAATGTAGCATCCTTATGTTTGTTTTACAAATACTTCAATGGATTATGCTCCGATGAATTGGCTACTCTGGTGCCCCCTCGACGTAAAGTCACTAGACACATTCGACAAGAAACTAAATCTCATTCATTCACTGTGGAGGTTCCCAGATGTCGGAGAGCCTTCTACTCAAATAGCTTCTTTTCTCGTGCTGCTGGCCTCTGGAACTCCCTCCCTGCCCCCTGTTTCCCCGACAGTACAAACATGCAGAAGTTTAAAACTAATGTAAACAGACATCTCGCTGCGCAGATCCCAATTTAGGTTGACCCCCCCTACCTTCTCCCCTTTTCTTTTTTCTCAGTAGCCCCTTACGTCTACAGTGGCGTCTGGCCTTGTTTGGAGTGAACTATGTTTAAAAAAAAAAAAAAATTAAAAAACAGTAGAAAAATAATTAACTATAATTGTATTAACTTCTTTCTCACTTAGTATAATAATACAGTGATTGAAGTGGGAGAATGTGTGCGTTATTCTAAAAAGATAGGCGAGTAAGCAATTGCACGTATGAAATGAACGAATATACATAGGAAATTGCAACGTTACACGTTGAAGTACGCTTCTATGCAGGTAAAGCTTACTTCTAATAAGTAGATTGTTATACTATTAGAGGGATAGTGTTTTGTGTCTAGAGAGAGGGTGAATGATTGTGAAAATGGGAAAGAGCGAGAGCAAGCGAGAAAGAGAAAGAAAGAATGTGCGCGTGTAAGAGAGAGAGAGAGAGAGAGAGAGAGAGAAAGAGAATGGAAGAGAAAGAGAGCGATGGGGGGAGGTGGAAAATGTAGAGAATAGGTGTAGCTAGAAAGAAAAGTGAAAGGAAAAAAATAAATGATGGAGGTAGATAATAGTGTAAACGTCATTCAAATGTGTGTTTCCGTGTATATTTTCTGTTTTTACCTCTCTGATGACAATTCGATAAATTAAAAGCGCCGTTTATCTCTGTCGATCAACCAACCAAACACCCTCCTCCCTTCTTTTTTTTTCTATTTTCAATCTTCTCCACGTGCGCCGAGGAAAATTCTCCAAGGAGACATACACACTTTGTCTTGTTTTCTTTTGTTTTCTTTTGTTTTTTTAATTTTCTGTAATACTTTTTTCTTGCACAACAGTACCAAAACCAAAATCACGTAGCCACATGTCCGCAATAAATAATGTTTCTTCTTCTTCTTCTTCTTCTTCTTCTTCTTCTTCTTCTATATCTCTCTTTCACACTCACTTGTCTCTCTTCCTCTATCTCACATGCTTACCTCTATTCCGCTCCCCTTTTCTTTCCTCTTTCTTTTTATCACGCTACCCCCTCACTTTCCTATCTCTTTCTAACCTCCCTCTGTACCCTGTATCTCTCTATCCACTTTATCTCTCTATTTTTCTTTCTTTCTATCGCTTTCCATCTCTCTTTCTTTTCCCTCTTTCGATTTCTCCGTCTCTATCTATCTCTATCTTTATCCCACTCTCTTTTTCCCCGCTTTCTTTCTCACTCCCCTCCTCTCTTTTTCCTGACTCTTTCTAATCTAACTCTACGTATCCTTCTATCAATCTAGGTCTTTTTTCTCCCTCTTTATCTCTCTCATTCTCAGTTTTCCTATTTTACGGCACATCTACCCTTTTAGACTCATTTAATGCCGAAACACAATGCCTATTGTAAAGGATTCATTATTTCGTTTAGCTTGTCCGTTTTACGACACATCCACCATTTTTGCTTTATCTTATGCCAAAACACTACCCATACTAAACGACTCATTAATTGGCTTAGTGTGCCCGATTAACAGCATTTCAAGCCTTTTTGGGGTGGTTCAATGCCAAAACAGAATATCTATTATCTACCTCTTTGATAGGAGGTTAGACACAAGGTCAGGTGTGGTTTTGAGAAGCCAGCTCATTAGTGTAAGTGCACTCTGGCCTACAAAAAAAAATGCATGAAAATTCCTGTCGGCATTCCCCGGTAGGGGTGCCTCAGATGATTAGCAATAAACTATCCCCTTTTCAGAGATAAGGTAAAGCCTGGGGGAGTGGAGTTCCTAGAACTGAACAGAACAGCATTCTAACAGCAACAAAGCCACTGTAAGACGAGTTTGTATAATAATTCTCTTATACGTATTATTAACGATTCATTAATTGAGTTGGTTTGCCTGTTTTACCACCTATAAACTCGTTTGCACTATTTTTCTCCGACAACAATACCAAATTGTAAACGATTCATTGTATACAATTAATTGAATACTCATAACAGGGGCAAAATGGCGCATTGATACATTTCCCAAGGGAACTAACGCGTCGGTGATCACGTTCTTCAGGGCATGTTGACTTACTTCACATCTGAAAACGTTTCCGATTAATAAATAGTGTATTTAATGAATGAAATCATTTATATTTCAAAGAGGAAAAACGATTTCAAATGGATTGAAAATTGTTTCAGAATGTTTCAAAATAAATTATGTGTCAGATAAAGGCGTGGCATACAAATTTCTACCGCCCCAGAAAGTATCTGACTCCTGATGCAATCCTCTATCTGGAGCGAGATACGTCCTAAGATGGAGTACTGCTGTCTCAGAGGGTTATTTCAAAATTGACTTTGCAATCTAGTGGAGTCCCCTTTTCACAGAAGAAGCGTCATTTCTACGGAAGGCGCTCGACTGAGATCCAATCTCTGATGCCTCCTTGTAAGACATTCACAGCAAGAACGAAAAAAATACCTTTCTTACTTCCCCCGTGTGTCTAGCATAAGGCGGAATTGTTGCATAGCCACACTCTTGGGCCGCGGCTTTTCTCGTTTGTTATACTCGTCCCTAAAAGGGCCGTGGCAGTTCACATTTAATACTCGTCATTTTTAAAACATCATAAATCACATAATTCATATATTGTTTGCATACCTTTAGATTTCTCCCTCGCCATGTAGAGGGTCGCCGTCTCGATGTCGTCTAGTGGATGAATTCTTTCTTCTTTCCTTCCTGTCGTGAACCACGCCGTCCGTTGTCTGCAACAAAAGAGTCCTGACCGACTCACTAAACAACAATCTCTTTAACTTTCAATTATTTTTATTACAAGCGTTAGTTATTTAATCAGTTGGGAGACATTCACTACGTCGAGAGAGAGAGAGAGAGAGAAAATCATTACTTTATCGTAGTTACTTAACAATTATTTCCTTAACCATTCATGGAGGGGGATAGGATATCCCTAGCTTGTATTTTCTTAGGGAAATATTTCCATTATCTGCTGTAGTTTACATGGTAACAATCACGTCTCCTCGGTTTGCCTCCAAAACCCAGACTGACTAAAATTCGCTTCTCACGAAGAACGAGTGTTGTCACGGATCCCTCTGTTTCCCACGCAAAGGCCTGTGACGTCATAGAGCCTCTCGCAGGTGCACATTGACCCTTGATCTGGGATCTCGTCACGCGGTGACCTTGTCACGTCTGTGATTTCCGACTGTGAGAACAGGCCATATTCTGCACTCGACTACCGGGTCCACCAAACCAACGATTTCCAACAGATACGTCCATTCCCATAAGGCCATTATCCAATAGAATTACCACTAACTGACTTCTTCTCAGGGGCTTCCCGTCTATAGAACATATTACCACGGGACTACTTCCCTGCAAATTACAACATGGTCGCCCTCAAATCCAATGTCAACAGATTCTTGTCAAAAACCGTTCTTAAAAGTAATCAAACGTTCTATTCCATAAATCATTTTCAATCCTCTCATAATATTCTTCATCTTTCGACTAACAATCATTTCATCTAATTAACCCTTATTCTCGAGTTGTTTTTTGCCTTAATAAGTGGTGACTTATTAGTATTAAAAAGATGGTCTATGAAAGTTTCGTTCAGACAAATCATTTTTATCCAAGACCATGAAGTTTTATTTACGGCATATTAGCTCCTTCTCATTCATTTTAATATTGTAAACGATTTCACGTTACTATTCTACTATTTATGTGTAAGTGAAAACAACGGCTACAATAGTCCCGAATAGATTTGAACTATAACCTAATAGACAGTGTCTAATATGTTTTCGACTGCTTTCCCCAATCAACAAACTTAAACCTATTAAACGGTTGAAACGCATGTACAAGTTTAGAACAGATGAATCGATAATGACAAGCAAAAAAAAAGATAACCTAAAACAAAAAGTGTACATCGCAACTCATTTCATTCTTGATTGATAAAGGTGGTACGATCACCGAAAATGTTACAACCTTTAATAAAATAGAATATACTTATATTTGATTCTAGATGATCAAACAATGGCTAGAGTGGGAGTAATAAACAAAACAGTGAATCACGGATTTCTGAATTTTATTGTTTTTGATTTTTTTGTAAACAATTATATATATACAGGGTGTCTCAAAAAAATGTACTCACTCGTAGAATGACGAGAACTTTGCTTCATCGTTCCACATAATTTTGTGTGCAAACTCGACATCTTCTGCACATTTTGCCATTCTAAGTGTGAGTACATTTTTTTAGACACCCTGTATATATATATATATATATATATATATATATATATATATATATATATATATATATATATATATATAATTATTAATAAATCATTTATTTTTTAGTTTTTATTATTAATAAATAAATATTCAGAACAAAATAATAAGCTACACGTTTATTTATAATCATAAATGATAATAAATAAAAATAAATAAATTTGTAACTTACTATTTCGTGCTGAGTGTACTGGACGATTTTAGAGGCAAGGTAAATCACAATTATTTTTTTTTTTGCTTTTTTGCTTTTTTGGTAGGAAACCATTCCCTTTGTTAAAACCTTCAATGCACTTGGTTTTCCGGGAATACTTTCCAGATACTTTTTAAAATTTTTCTTCATGAGGTCTTTAGCTCCTATTATAACTGGGATAATGTTGATGTTTTCTAGGTTCCAGTTTCTCTTCATATCATACATTAGGCCTTGGTATTTTGTCACCATCTCCCTTTCTGCTCTGTTTAAAAGCCACTGTCATTTGGAACACTCACCTATGTCTGCAAATGTGTAACCAAATAATGTTTGTATAAACAAAAAATAGTATACCATATAAACAGCTCTATTTTTTAGCATATTTATATAAACACACACATTTTAGTCGTCTCTTTCAGGGGTATCCATTGTCGTCTCTCAATACTGAAACGATGACATATATATATATATATATATATATATATAAGTAGATAAGTGATTAAAAAAATCAGATAGAATACAAAATATAAAAGATATAAAAATATAAACAATTGTAAAGGTTTAAAATATGCAACGAAAATCATCACCATTGAATAAACATAGAAACAAACAATTGATGATGTAATAAATATTATATTTGATACAATTTTTATTCTCATCACTTATCTACTTATACTATTGCTCCAACTCGTATATCGAGTTTTGAATATTCAAGATAGGATATAATTTAAAGATGTAATCATGATTTTTATTTTCTTACTGCACACACACACACACACACACACACACATATATATATATATATATATATATATATATATATATATATATATATATATATATATATATATATATATATATATATATTAAACCAGAAATTACCACGACGGTTGAACCGGCGGTTTCGTACACTGAGTAATTAGATCTCAGGCACTCATCGGCAACCGTCGAAATGGTTGGATAATTCAAACGTTTTAATATAAAAATTAAAACCACATGATACTCGTTTGATTGGATGCGCGTTTGTGCTATTAATTTTAAAAAAAATAAATAAATAAATAAAAATAATTTAGAACTTGGATAATGAATAATTGAGTAAATTAAAAAGAAAAAAGAAAAAAGAAAAAAAGAAAGAAAATATATATATATATATATATATATATATATATATATATATATATATATATATATATATATATATATACTATAATGTTATAATACATAATAACGAACATAAGGTTTTACGGAATGTCGTTGCCTAAGACTGATTGACCAGAGACAAGTGCCGCAGAAGATCATCAGCCGTAATGAGTCAAAAACAGGAAAAATATATATTTGCATGACTCTTCCAACAGTGAGAGACCAAAATGTATATGAACAGTGAACCACCGAAAGAATATACCATGTAACAATGGCTCGCTTATGCAAGATAGCCGTCTAGGGAGTAATTGGCACTATAATTAGCATATCTTATCTGCGTCTATGGATGCACTTAACATCGCCCGGGCATCGGAACGCCTAAAAAACACAAAACAATAAATACTAATAAATTAAGTTTAGTTCCGCTCCGCTGATCTTGCTGCTAAAACTTCGGAAGTGACAAAGTAGCTAACTCTATCGTACATCTTTCACACTCTTTTTAGTCTCCCTTTCTCATCCATCCCGGATATCAACACGAACCTAGACTCCCATGATTCTCCCTATCTTTTCATAATAAATCTATCCTACTACCCCCACTTCTCACCCCTCCCCGGCATACCCTGTTAGTCCTTTTCTGCTAATATACTTACCTCCTACTGTCTCATACGCACCTTCTTCTGTTCCAGCTTCTCGGCCTTTTGGCTAAGATCAAAGTGTAGTATCTGTTCCGATGGATACTGCACCCCATAGACTGGTATTGTCTTGCTCTTCGGGGCCTGATTTACGCCGGTCTATGGGCCTGTCCTGTGCAGTTCTAGGAGGTCCACCCTCCCAGGCTTTGCGTCCCCTCTTTGGGGAGGAGTAAGTTTATTGCTTACTGTCTGAGGCGCCCCTACCGGGGAATGCCGACGGGTCTGCCCAGGCAATTTTTAAATGGCCAGAGTGCTCACCTCTCGAGCGTTGGCTTATCTAATCCCACTTTCCCGACCTTGTGTCACATCTTACCTTGTGGAAGGTAGATAAATAAAACTTCTTGGCCTTTTGGATAAGATCAAAGTGTAGTATCTGTTCCGATGGATACTGCACCCCATAGACTGATATTGTCTTGGCCTTCGGGGCTTGATTTACGCCGGTCTATGGGTCTGTCCTGTGCAGTTCTAGGAGGTCCACCCTCCCAGGCTTCGCCTCCCCTCTTTGGGGAGGAGTAAGTTTATTGCTTACTGCCAACGGGGCTGCCCAGGCAATTTTTAAACCCCACTTTCCCGACCTTGGGTCACATCTTACTTGTGGGAGTAAGATAAAAACTGGCCTTGTGCCTAACTCCTTGAGAGGAGTAAATCAATACTCTTGCACACGCTGAACTTGAGCATGTGTTCTATTTCGACTATTTCTTCTGCCACACATGTTTGTATGCGTAAACACTTTGTTTCTCCTGTAATATGTGTTTTATATTCTGAAAGCATGAATACATTCTTTAGGCGAAATATCGATCTCTCCACGCATGTCTTCTTGTTGATTTTATTTTGTTCCATTATTTTTTCTTCAATTCACCCCAAACAAGGCACACTACAACTAAGGGGCAGATTTATAAGGACACCCTAAGTGGGGAGTTGTGCAAAAAGATTTGTTCTCATTATATTTAAATTTATGTATGTTGGTACAGTCGGGGAAACAGATAGCAGGGACGGAATTTCAAAGGCAAGCGGTTCAGGAAAGAAGCTATTTAGAGTAGAAAACTTTCCGACATCTGGGCCTTCTACAGTGACGGTATCTGATGTTGCTGCTTGCTGGGTTTGTCGGGGGTCCAGGGGATGGAGCTCGGTAGACAGTGCGGGGATTATTGGGTTAGAGACTCTTTTGTGGGACATTGTCCAAGAGGGAGAGACTAGTAGTTGGTGCACCAGTCCAGATGTGGTATCAATGCTCCACGAAGGTGCGAATGGTGGTTTTGTAGAGGATACAAGCGGGTGTGAGACGTTTTCTAGCCAACCTTCTTTTGCAGCAGACTTGGCAGTATCTTCTATGTATTTATTCCAATTCATGTACAGATGTGTTTGTTCCTTTTTATTTTTGCCAATACATTTTGTCATATTTTCTTCCTATCAATCTCTCTCTGACAAACACACGTACACACACGCGCGCACTCATACACACACACACACACACACATATATATATATATATATATATATATATATATATATGTGTGTGTGTGTGTGTGTGTGTGTGTGTGTGTGTGTGTGTGTGTGTGTGTGTGATTATGTAATTATCTAAAATTGTTTAAGGCATCTTTACCTCGTTTCTGTCCACTGAATTCAAAATTAATTTTTCAAAATACTGCCTCCACCCAAACCTTCGAAGGCTTTGTAAAAATTCGATCGCACATATGCATACAATAACCGAGTGAAATGGGGCGCTTTAATATGATTGTTTAAAATAATAATTGAACATGACTGGACATAAAGAAATACGTACAAATAATTAGACGGAATATACAACAGTGGACGTTATTGATTTATGTGTGTTTTCCTGACTACAGTTTTATGTAGCGACACAGAAGAAACATAATTTTTCATGTTATCCTTTCGCTCGCTTTGTTCTCTGTTTTTCTTTCTATTGTTTTTCATGTAAAAAGCATTTTTTTTTAATTGAGATCATCAATTATCCTTATTCTTATGAGCATTTCTTTATGAAAAAATAATTGTTTGTTGTAACTATAAAAAGTTACAACAAACAATCATTTGTTCTTCTCATTCTCTCCATAACACTCGCCCAGAATAATTATGTTAAATCAACTTTGCCAATGGGTGTATCGGCGTAGAATATCAAATATATATACTGTTAAAAAAAGTTATGGCGTTTTAAGAGTTTATCTGTTTGTGTGCAAATAAAAACATGTGATTGGTTAACAAAAAAAGGAATAGACAGAATACACATTAATAAGAAAGTGGTGTTTACGATTTCAATACCCGAGTTCGAACCTAACGTAGATCTAAAGCATTTTTAAGTGGATACGTGTTTTAGAGTATGTTTCTTCGTGCGCAAATAGAAACATGTGATTTGTTGAAAAAAAGAGGAATAGGCAGAGTACACATTAGTAAAGCAGTAGTTTTTACACTATCAATTTAACTCGATACGTGTTTGATCAATTCAAAGAAATTAACATAATATAATAGCATTAAAAATATTACATGAATATTTTTTTTAATAAAGTGACCATTTATTTTTTGATAACTTGCAAAAAATAGACATAAAAGATATTCGTCATTAGTTCAAAGATTATAAACATCATTTCTAACTTTTTTTGCCAATTAAACAATACGTAAATACGTTCATCGTTGCAAACACTAAGTAGCGTATTTTTCCACGAAATTTCACTAATATTTTCATTCGTACTTTGTATGAAGCGGTAGACACTAGGTAAAGTTGGAAATTTACATACCCAGGTATTGTACCAACACTGCTCAATGAGCGGGTATAAACTAACATCAATTTAAATAAGTAATGCAAAGTCAAGCGTCCGTGTATTCATTAAGTAGAAAATCAGAAGACGATAGAACGAAGAGAACACATGTGCAAAAAGGAGCGAGTGAAAAAGACTAAGACATGACATTAATAGTGTATGTATTTGTAATTGGCACTACTTATATAATATCATTAGACTTGGCTAATGTTTAAGAGAATTGGAGAAACATGTACGATTATAATTAAACAATCTGCTTTCCATAAATAAATGTTTGTAGTCAATCGCTAACTTCAATCTACGCTTAGGCTGTTGGTAAGTGGTAGGGAATTGTCACGGCCACCTAGATAAATAAATTATAATCAGAGGTCATAGAAACTTGTGAGGCAACCAACCAACCGACCGGTATTTGTGGTTTGTAGAAATAATAAATTAATATTTCAAATGTTCTATGTCGTTCGTAGTCATTAAATCATTTTCAAAACAAATTCCAGCTAAGAAGAGTGAAATACAAGATGGCTATCTGGTCAACAGGAGGGTAATCTACATAAAGTCACTAAGATAGGAATATGAAGGACAAATTACTACACCGCTACACACAATGACTGATGTTGTTTAATCTATCCCCTTTCACTGTTTAATTACCTGCACAAAACAAGGCATTGATTTCATTTGCTTAATTATTCCTATATAAAATGTAAAGAAAAAATGAAATAAAAATCTAAGTGTATTTGT
Source organism: Sepiola atlantica (assembly GCA_963556195.1). Lineage (NCBI taxonomy): Eukaryota > Metazoa > Mollusca > Cephalopoda > Sepiida > Sepiolidae > Sepiola > Sepiola atlantica. The sequence continues at coordinate 142,468,730 of OY744522.1, forward strand.
TTTGTTTTTGTAACTATCCCAAAAACTGGTTCATTTACATTTCACACCGCATAAAGTCAGTAAATTTTACTTAAAAAAAGATTCTACATTCATTAGAAAGAAGTTATCTTTTTCTCAGTATCCGTTTCAATTTAGAACTTTGAATACAATATATAAATAAGCTAGTGAAAAAGTATTAGTTTATATATTGAAAAATAGTAACTAAAACCAAATATTAGTAATTTGCATTTAAAAATAAACATAAGAGAAAATAGAACCAGATTTATCACGTTGCACAAGGAACTAAAAGTTCTCGAGACTTATAGTAAACGGGGAATTATTGACAAACGAAACGTCTCAGGTTAGTAAATTTGATTTCAGTGATAGAACGCAAGTATTCGGGATTGTAATGAAACGTTCAGAATGTCTATCCCGTGAATACTCGGGATAGTCAGGGAAAAGATTAAAGGCTACCCGGTGTTTCAAATTGGCATGGCTAAAACATATGAGAGGTAAAAATTATGTACAAAATCTGTTTTGAACCCCCCTTCTCTCTCTCTCTCTCTCTCTCTCTCTCTCTCTCTCTCTCTCTCTCTCTCTCTCTCTCTCTCTCTCTCTCTCTGGGAACTGGTTCAATATAATAAAAAAAATTTAAAATTAAAAAAAGAAACTTGATTGACTGACTATTTGACCTAGATGATGTAAGATATGTAAGTGTATCTTGGGTCATTTCTGACTTTTACCCGGACACACGTACACAGAATTACGACTTTCCTTTATATGGTAGATTTGGAGTCTTGGGTATAAACAAACGAACACCGATGCTTCCTTATAGTATGATGAAGACGAAGTTATGGGACTGATGAAACAAATAGGCCAGAAAAAAATATCTCCTTAAGGTAGTCTGCTGTCTACACGAGCAGCGAGCACCCGATCGCTTTGGAGGCTTTTTAATTATTCATAACATCCGAACAGTTTCACGCATCGACTGAACCAACCCATTTTTCGATTCTTTTCCGTCAACATTCAGCATCTCGACAGTTCCAAATGATATTCCATTTCTTGCGTTTCATTTGCCTTTCTTTGATCTGATAATGTATTCCCCTCCTTTCTTTCTGTCTTTCTTCCGCCCCTTCTTTCTTTCTTTCTTTCTTTATTTATTTTATTCCTTTTATTCTTTTTGCTTTTTACTTTCTTATTTTCTATATTACTTTCTAACGATTCTTCTTTCGATTCTTCTTAATTTTCTTTGTTTTTTCTGTCTTTTTGCTTCCTTTTTTTCAATATTTCTGTATTTTCTCACTCCCTTTACTGTGCTTTCATTTTTATTATTAGTATTTATTATTTCTGTCTGTTTTTCTTTCTATATGTAGTTTAAATTATTTTTTATTTTCCTTCTTTATTTTTCTTTCACCTTTTTTTCTCTTTCTTCCTATATGTATTTCTTGCTTTATCTTTTTGTTGGTTCTTTCTGTCTATATTCCTTTTTTTTTTCCATAATTGTTTTATTCTATTTCTCCTTTCTTCATTTTTATTATTTTTCTATCTTCTTTTTGTCAGTTTTTCTTTCTACATTTCATTCTAAATGATTTTACTTTCCTTCTTTCTTTCTTTCTTTTTCTTCTTCTTTCGCTCTTCTCTGTTTCTTTCTTTCTATATTTCTTTCTAAATTATTTTACTTTCCTTCTTTCTTTCTTTTTCTTCTTCTTTCGCCCTTCTCTGTTTCTTTATTTCTATATTTCTTTCTAAATTATTTTACTTTCCTTCTTTCTTTCTTTTTCTTCTTCTTTCGCCCTTCTCTGTTTCTTTCTTTCTATATTTCTTTCTAAATTATTTTACTTTCCTTCTTTCTTTCTTTTTCTTCGTCTTTCGCCCTTCTCTGTTTCTTTCTTTCTATATTTCTTTCTAAATTATTTTACTTTCCTTCTTTCTTTCTTTTTCTTCTTCTTTCGCTCTTCTCTGTTTCTTTCTTTCTATATTTCTTTCTAAATTATTTTACTTTCCTTCTTTCTTTCTTTTTCTTCGTCTTTCGCCCTTCTCTGTTTCTTTCTTTCTATATTTCTTTCTAAATTATTTTACTTTCCTTCTTTCTTTCTTTTTCTTCTTCTTTCGCCCTTCTCTGTTTCTTTCTTTCTATATTTCTTTCTAAATTATTTTACTTTCCTTCTTTCTTTCTTTTTCTTCGTCTTTCGCCCTTCTCTGTTTCTTTCTTTCTATATTTCTTTCTAAATTATTTTACTTTCCTTCTTTCTTTCTTTTTCTTCTTCTTTCGCTCTTCTCTGTTTCTTTCTTTCTACATTTCTTTCTAAATTATTTTACTTTCCTTCTTTCTTTCTTTTTCTTTTTCTTTCGCCCTTCTCTGTTTCTTTATTTCTATATTTCTTCATCCCTTCTTTCCATCTCATTTTTCTTTCCGTATATCTTCCTAGATTTACTTCTTTATTTTTTTCTATACTTTTTTCCGTCCATTCTTTTTTCTTTGCATTTTTCTTTCTCTGCTTTTCTTTCTATGTGTATTTCTTGCACCAATGGCCTCTTTCGTTTTATTTTCCTCCCATTCTATATTTATTTGTATAGTTATTTATTTTCTTATTTTCCTTCCATCTTTCTTCTTTATTCTTTCTTTCCTTCTGTCTATCTATCTTTTTCTTTCTTCCTTTACTGTAATATTTTCTTTTCTTTACTCTTCTTTCTTTTTGCTTATACATCCTGTTATTTCCTTCTTCTTTACATTCCTTCATCCCTAGAAAGATTTTCCTTCATTCATTCTTCTTTCCTGTTCTATGAATTATTTTCTTTCATTCAATATTGACGCCTATAACGTCTTTATTTCTTTCGTTCTTAACTTCTACAACTTTCATTTTATTTTGTATTATCATTTCTCTTGATCATTTCATTACCCCATTTCTTTTTTCGTACCTTTTTAATTTTTCTTTTCTTTGTTCTTTGTGTTATCACGTTTTTATCTCTTTTTTCTTTGCTCTTATCTTTCTTTGTACACATATATTCTTTTCTTTCTTTTCTTTCTTTCTTAATGCCTATAATCTTTCTGTATAATTATTTATTCGCTCCTATAATATCTTTCTAGTTTTCCCTTCATTCATTCTGGCGTAGTCCACATAATCTTTCTTTTTGCTTTTATTAATTTTCACATAAAAATTATTTTTATTTGCCCTCGTCTTAATTTCTTCACTTTAGAAAATTTTTCTTTCCTTATTTTTTTTTTAATTGTTACTATAATGGCTTCTTACTATATTTTCTTTCAGTTATTCCTAATTTCTTCCCACAGTTTTTATCTTTTTCTTTTATTTCTTTCTTCCTTTTACTTTCAAACCATTCTAAACATTTTTCTTTATTTGTTCTTTATATTTCTTATGTTAGTCGTCTGCTCACATAATTATTCATTCTTGTGTTTAATTTTGAAGTTTTAAAAGTGTTCTCTTTATATTAGTTTGTGTCGCTTCTTTCTTCTTCTTTCTTCTTCAAATCTCTTTCCTTTTATTCATTCTTTCCTTCTTTCTTTCCTTTTAATTTAAAAAAAAATAGTTTACTTTTTTTTACATTCCTTCTTTCTCAGCTCCTATAATTCTTTTTTATTTATTTCGTTTCCCATTTTGGGTATCCTATAATATTTATGTTCTTTCTTTCGTTCTTTCCTTTTTGACTCTTATGATTTTCCCCTTTTTTTTCGTTATCTCTTTCTTGGCTCATATATTTTTATTTCCTTTTTTGGTTCTTTCTTTCTTTTTTAGCTCCTATAATTCTTTTTTTTTTATTATTTCGCTCTCTCTTTTTTGGGATCCTATAATATTTATTCTTTTTGTTCGTTCCTACTTACTCGGCTCCTATAACTTTATATACTTTTATAGTTTAATGTATTTTTTTATTCTTTCTCTCAGAGTGATGTACTTTCATTTTTTAGACTTGCCATTGTATTGTTCGTATTAAAAATGAATAGAATTTTTTTTTACTTTTTATATTTTCATTTTTTATCTATTTTCTTTTTCATATTTACTCTATTTCCAAAACTTTTTTTCAAAAGTGTTTATCTTTTCTTGATATCAATTGAATATAACTTAATTTCACTCTCCATGTAAATATTATAAATATTTTGTGTAGCTATGCAACGATAAAAGAGAAAATAACAAAATGGCTCAAAGAATAGCACAAGAGCACAAAAGAAAAGTATCTCAAATTTCAACAATAAATATTTGTTTTATTTTCAAAAAGAGAAAAATTAAAATCTATATTATAAAAATTGTGTGACTACTTCTCGTATATCTGTGTGTATATTTCTCGTGGCAATGTAATTTCGTTAATTACATATGTAATTATTTTTTATTTATATTTAATCTAATATTCATTTAAATAAAAATGCAATAGCAGAACATAAAACCCACGTAAAAATAATTTAATTACGATATTAAATCAGCCGGAATGCATTGATATTGGGCGATGTTAATATTTTCTTAATTGTTGAAAAAGAAATTGCTTCGTGACCCGTCGAAATTTTGAAGGATATTTGTAGTATTCAAACTGTCGAATAGAAAGTAATTTCTGTCTTTATATTTCTTATCAAGTCCTCACGCATTAAAAAAATTAAAAACTTTGAATGCTATTTACATTCAATAATCTTATAAATAGAGATAAACACAACATTATCTTCATGACAAGATTAGTCATATTTTTATAACAATTTTGTTCAATTAATAAATTAAATATCAAACGATACCGTAATAATTAAATTTAACTTTCAAAATCCTATTTAAATAAAATAATAATTTGGTAAAAAAAACGGCGTGGCAAAAAAGTAAGAGAAAAAAACGAAACAAAAATGAAAAAAAAGTGAAAGTAAAAGGACTCCCGGGCAACGCCAGGTAGGTACAGCTCGTAATGAAATATAATTAGCATCTTTGTTCCAAAGGAAAATTAAATTTTAAAATATTTCCTCGGGGGTTTTGCTGAATAGTAAACAGCATAATATAAACGGTCGACGGAGAGCGAAAAATGAATCAACGCTTCGCTTCTCACTGCGCATGCGCTTGCAGCATGCGTAAATGCCCACACGATTGGTTATTTACTGAAAACTTACACAAGATCGTCTGCACACACGACTATTATCTCTATTTATATCAGGTTAGGTAAGTGTATATGTTTATATATTTGTATTCACCCCTAGACTAATTAACCGGTCATTATGAGTTTTGGAATACAGCTGCTAAGGGTAATGGTGTGTAATGTGGGCTGTATGTAGTTTAATCTAATTTTATATAAATGGGGCAAGAGGAGAAGAAGCCTTTCGTGAATATTCAGATGTTTCCGATTTTTTGTAAAATTTCAGCCACATTAAATAATAAATATCCCCAATATTTAATTTCTTTGAAGTATTCTAAAAGGGGTTTTAGACAACATAATATGGGCATTACGTTCCATTTCAAAATTCAAATATTTCAGATGTGCATCGACTTTGATCAATTGTTATTAGATATGAATTAATAAAAATTACTTGAATTTCAATTACGTTTTAAGATCCCTTACGCTTAAGCCTTAAATTTTAAACATTTTCTAGAATCAAATTCATGTAATTTATTTAGATAAAAATTAGAATAAGGATTCTAGATATGACTTTTAATAGCATAATATGATCTTGATTATAATCTTCGTAAGAGGGCATAAAAGTGGTGCAAAACTTTTTTGTTGGGGTAATTAATTTTACCCGTGCTGAGACTAGTATATATATATATATATATATATATATATATATATATATATATATATATATATATATATGTCATACTACGCTGATTAGCCATCTGTAGTACAGGCGTTTTACGGAATAGCCAGCTTTTTGAACGCTACCGTATCATAACATAAGCGGAAATAGTCTAGCAGCGCTATCCAGCACAAATTTTGAGAAGTCCAGTTTACAAACCGGTCCCCTAACATTGATGAAATGTAGTTTCAAATTAGAATGCAATTATCTGAAAAATGTGATGTTTACATATTGTGGGAGTGATTTCTGCTTTCCTCCACCCTACTACTTATATGCCGTCATCTCACACCCGCAAACTCCCGTCTCTCGCTCATGTGCATTTTAGGCATCTTATTCCTACTGCTCACCGCTGTATATATCAATACCTCATGTGTTCCTTATATCATGTATCTTTAAAATGCCTGAATGAAGTTTTAGGTAAAATATCGATTCATACATGTCTCTTTGTTGACTTTTCATGCGTTCCATTTGGATTGTTTCTGTTGTATCTTTTATTTCCATTTCATGTCTACTATACATTCTGTAAGATTTTCATTCTCTCTCTCTCTCTCTCTCTCTCTCTCTCTCTCTATATATATATATATATATATATATATATATATATATATATATATATGTCTGTCTGTCTGTCTCCTTCTTTCTCTCTCTCTCTCTCTCTCTCTCTCTTTCTCTCTCTTTCTCTCTCTCTCTTTCTCTCTCTCTCTCTCTCTCTCTCTATATATATATATATATATTAATGTTTTGTGTTGTTTCACAATAAAAAAAACTAGCAATTTATTTATTATATACACACACATACACACACACAGACATATATATATATATATATATATATATATATATATATATATATATATATATATATATATATATATATATATGTAATAAATTAAAGTCAGTTAGATTCTCGATTTTTCTCTTCCACTAAATCAATATTTTATTCTGAATATCTAGTTCTTTATGTTGATCGTGCCATCATGTTTTCAGAACAATAAAAAGGTCATTTAATTTATTTTCATAAAATCTTTTATTCGACTAAGACGATTGTTAAAATAGGGGCATTTTCAATAATGACTTTAACAGCAACATCAGATAAGGATATTAATAAGAGAAATTTACATTATTCTAGCTATATAAGATTTTAGATAAACAATTATATTTCTTTTAAATAATCATTAAACATATTTCTTTCTTCAAATTGCTTGTATACCATAATAGTCGGTAAAATAATTTTATCTTGAACAACTTATGAAAATGTTGATTATTATTATTATTATTATTATTATTATTATTATTATTATTATTATTATTATTATTATTATTATTATTATTATTATTATCTATTTAATTTATTTATCGCGCTGTCGACAACTACTTGCCATATCATGAGTGCAAAGTTAGACACAATGTCATCTTTTCATGCCGAGAAAATATAAATAAAAATCTAGATTTGAAAAAGTGTTGGTAAAATAGATAAACAATTTCTCTCTTCGATGAAAGCGGTGTCTGGCAACTGGTTGTACCCTGGACTATGTCCGAGCTTACATCGGCCGAAACTATGTCTAATTATAACATACCTCGCTGTCCATCACTAAATGAAAAATATTCATTGATTTACTTGTTTATCCTCTCAACCATTATTAAGGTCGCTTTGGTATGTGTGAGAGGGATAGACATTGAAGTTCCTTTTACCGGTTTCTATTCAGAATATCTCCTTCATGAAATAGTACAAAATGCTGAAACGTTTGAGGGGAGAAAGATGGAAGAGATGTGGGTATCACGTGGCTGCACTTAATGAATGATATTGTCTGACAACTCTTACTCTTTCTTTCTCATGGCTAAAATCTTCCCTTGCTACCCCTCTCCTCCCTTCTCTCCGTAATTGCGTTATATTTTTAAATATTTTTATTGGCTTCTTTCCTTCTTAGTCTTAGCAACTCAAATGTATCCCGTTCTTTGAGATGACAGGGACGCATGCTAAAACCAATATTTTACTTTGGTTTACGAACACAAATGAACCATAATGCTTGACTGTTTTCTATTTAACTTGAGGCCATAAATAATCTGTATGTTAAAAAACTATCAGACATAAAAGATATCGCGTGTCTGTGAGTGTGGTTATAAATAAATGTAAATTTAAAAAAAACGCGTTTATTTATATATTAATAGAATTGTGTAACCACTTTCCATGTCTGTAAGTGTGCGTATGTTTCTCGCCTCTACGTGACTTCCATTTATTACGAAATTAAATTCACCTGAATGCATTTCGGTGTATTCGAAAACAAGTCAGCCTATTTAGAAGTGTGTTAATGAATTACATCTTTAGCATTCATCATTTGAAAGTTAGTTTTACACATTTAAAATGTCGAACCCTCATGTATTAAAATAGTAAATGCTTAAGAAGCAATTTACATACAATACTTTGATAAATATACGTTAAAAAATTACCGTAACAAATTTATTTATTGTTTTATTACAAGTGGGTTTTAACTAATACTTTAATTACAAAATATTTTTTTAAACTTTATTTACTACAAACAAGGCATAGACACGTAAGGGCTACTGTGATTGCAGTTAGATTTATAAGGCGAGCCAATCTAAGTAGGGAGTTGGTCAGCAAGGTGTTTGTTCACATTATATTTAAATTTCTACATGTTGGTACGGTCGGTGAAACAGAGGATAGGGAGGGAGTTCCAAAGGCAAGCGGTAATAATATAGTAAGAACTTTACTATTTAACTTTAAAAGTACATATTTGTTTAAAAAGCTTGTAAAAAACAAACAAGCATAGCAAAATAAATTCGGAACAAAGATTCAAGCAACTAGAATCCCAGGCAACACCGTGTCGTTGCAGCTAGTTTCGTATATAGGCTACCAGCTCAATGTTATTATCTCTTAAATTGTAGTGATAAGCGATTGATATTATCGATTATAAACTATTTGTGTACATCGGTCACTATGACAATGAGCGCGTGAAAAACAGACACAACAAAAAAAAACAAAGAAACTTTGGCATCCTTTGAGTAACGAACTCTGACGTAATCTCTATTTATGCAAAGTTAGGTTTATGTATATGTTTATATATGGGTATGTACAGGATTCACTCATAAACTAATTAATTGATTATTATGAATTTTGGAAAATAGGTGCTAGGCGTAAAGATGGGTTATCTCTGGCTAAGTAGAAGCCCTTCATAAAAATTTAGATACCTCCGACTTGTGTTAATTTTAACAGTAGATATTAGACATCAGTTAATTAATATTCCCCAAATTTCTCTTTTTTAGGAGAGTATATTAAAGGAGTTTTAGTGTGCATAAAATGGGCACAACCTCCCATTTTATAATTCAAATATTTCAGATTTGCATAGAATTTGATCCATAGTCATATAAAGCCAGATTCCCTGAATTTCAATTTCTTCTTAATAGCCCTTAAACTTAAGCGTTCAATTTGAGAATTTTCTAAAATAAAACTCATGCAATGGATTCTGATGAAAATTTGAATAACGATTCTAGACATAAGGTTTAGTATCATTATATTTTGATCTTAATCTTCGCAAGGGAACATATAAGTGGTACACTTAATTTTACCCATCCCGGGACGGATAGTTAACTAGTTTATATTAAATGACGTCACTCAGGTAACGAATTCAATATTTTTTTCTGTTTTAGAGATAAACGATTGATATTATTAGTTTTAAAATCTAGGTTAAAACGCTCGTCTTTATTTACAACAAAAGTAACGAATGAGTTTCAGATAAAAATACTGAACGTCAGTGAGAGATTTGAGAGTTGAAAAGCTTGAAGAAAGTAACAGTGAGATGCCAAAATATTGAATAGTCACTTCATTTATAAAAAAATTGACACTTGGAAATATCGATCAGAATTTTCTATTTGTTTTAAAAGTGTTTATTTTCAGGCCTTTATCGCATTCGCATCGACCTATCGATCTATATAACTGAGTCGATCATTCTTATTCTTTTCTTATCAATCTCTCTCCCCATCTAATTCTCATATATATATATATATATATATATATATATATATATATATATATATATGTATATATAATAAATACAATTTTTTATTTATTTGTATATATAACTTTTTCCTAAAATAGGTATCGTTTGGGCCTGTCTTAGGAGGACATCTTCCCAGACATTACTTTCTCTCTCGAGAAGGGGTTAATTGTCGGTCGCTCTTTCCTGCATTAAATAATATAAACTAAGCTTAATTAGTGACCCAACCGATTACATTGTTCTCGTTTATATATATATATATATATATATATATATATATATATATATATATATATATATATATATATATATATATATATATATATACATACATATATATATATATATATACATACATACATATATATATATACATATATATAAATATATATACATATATATACATGTATAGAGATAGAGAGAGAAAGAGAGAGGGAGAGAGAGGGAAAGATAAATAAATAAATAGATATATAAATATATATATATATATATATATGTATGTATGTATGTATGTATGTATGTATATGAATTTATTTATTTATTAAATAGTTATCCACTGTTATAAATAAATAAATATATACGTCCCTTAATGGGGCGACGTAATGCAGGCGATGTATATAAGGGAGTTAACACTTTCAATCAATTATAAAGTGAATCACCATAAGATAGCTTTCATAAGCTGTTATTATCGCACATAAACCAACAATAAAACATAACTTAACATTTAAGCGATACAAAATCGTACATATT
>OY744522.1:142481744-142526744 GCA_963556195.1 Sepiola atlantica
TATATATATATATATATATATATATATATATATATATATATATATATATATATATATATATATAAATATGTATACTATACTGATTACTGAATGTACTACTCAATTCATTTTACAGTAGACTGTCGATGTTACGCTGTAGAAACCATCATGTTCGCCACCAGAGAACATATGAGTAAGAGAACGAGCGAGGTAGAGGAGGAGAAGAGTGTAGGGAGCAATAAGAGGAGACAGTGATAGTTTCACAAAGAAACTTGATTTTTAAATAAATATAAAAAAATTCTTCTTGTTGTTATAAGTCTTGTTTTGACGGTCGTTCCGTCCTTATCTTTCTTCGCAGTCTGATTACGAAAGAGTACAGATGACGATGTTAAATTAAGAGAGAAGAGGGTAAGAGGGATAGAGATATAGAGGCAGAGAGAGAGAGAGAGAGAGAGAGCGAGAGAGAGAGAGAGAAAGAAGACGACGACGGCGACGATTGATGTGTATCCGAGTTTTCTGTCCAATAAAACGGCAATGCGTTTAAATAATAGAACAACACAACCAAAACGACATTGTAACGATCTTATCAGATCCGCCATGTTTTTCCCTTTCGTTTTTCGTTTATCGTTTTTCGTTTTTCCTATGTACATTTTTACTAAATTTACATTTCTTATTTTCTCTTTCCTTCTTGACATTTTTCGTATTCTCTCCGATTTTTCATTAATTTATTATTTATTCAGTTTTTGTCATTATTTTAAAACACTATATTATTTTTTACTTTTATATTTAAATTTTTACCAGAGTTTTCATTCGTTTTCTATTCGGTTTTATGTTCGTTTTTCGTTTCGTTAGACTTATTTTTTCTCTTTTCTTTTGCCGCATTTTTCTCATTCTTTGCCATTTTTTTTTTCATTTTTATTCGTTTTTTTTTTCCTGATAGTTTCTTTGGATCTTTCAATTTTTGTATTTGATTGCATTTTTATTTCAATCTTCTGATACCAAACGCTAACTATATAAATATCGTTTCACGATATCCTTTTTTATGTTAATAATCGATTAGTCTTATTTTAAACTTTGTTATCATCATTATCATCAATGATATCATCATGGGATAGCTGATATCAATGTGTGTACAATGAATAAATGAATAAAAAAACACAGCTCTAAATAATAAGGAACTCTGTTCACATGAGAAGAAATATTGGTGCTTATGCAGATGAGCGGACCATTAAAAAATGTTTAAAAATTATTTTTTTATAAAAACAATATTATATACTTATTCAGTGTTATCTTCTTACTCACTGTGCAAAAAAGTAGAAAAAATATCCACTAGAACTTTAATTAAAAGTATTTTTCCATTCTGCGTATCGTAACAGCGATTCGTTCACAGAGACTTCAGTTTGATTCTAAAGAAATTATAATAATTATGCGAAATCATAATAAAAAACAACATGGCGTCTCTGTGAACGAGTCGCTGTTACGATACACAGAATGGAAAAATACTTGTAATTTAAGTTCTAGTGGATAATTTTTTTCTACTTTTTTTGCACAGTGAGTAAGAAGATAACACTGAATAAGTATATAATATTGTTTTTATAAAAAAATAATTGTTTTAAATTTTTTAATGGTCCGCTCATCTGCATAAGCACCGAAATATTTTGTCGAATGTGTTTCGTTGAAAAAGAAAATCCACTGTACTAAATATGATGAGTGAGTATTTGCGTAAATAGAGAGGTTTGTTTGTATGTGTGAATAACGGACAGACTAATAAGTGTTTGAGTCAATGTCAGTGATTAGTGCGTGTGTTAGTAAGAGAAAATTAGTGATAGTTGCTTTCTCTCACGCTTGATGTGTGAGTGTGTTTATGGTGTGCAGATTAATGTGTGAGTCAGTACTCATACTAACGAGCTAGATGGGATATTTTTGCTAACTGATTGTTTCGCTCGAAAACTTGCTTTATATCATTTTGTATCGACTTCAGACAGCCTTCAGCGTCTTTTCTTCAACGGTTATTTATTTATTTTTTTTGTTTGATTTGATAGTAGAATCCCGTCGTGGCTACAATCATATATGCATTCCCTTAAAAATGAGACATTTTGCATTAATCGCTATACTAAAGCTGGGTAAATTAATGTTTTTTTCCTATATAGGTTAATAAAACAAAACACGCTCTAAAATATTTCTTAGTTCTGAGGTTCAGTTATGTTTGAAATAAAATCGATTTTAATTGATTTAATTAGCCGTATAATTTTGATTATAAGTACTACTGTTCTCATCTTGCGTTTTATTCTCGCAACGTTTCGGCCGCTGGAACCTCCGACTTTCTTCAGATATATATATATATATATTTAAAAAAAGTGAGGCTACTAACATTTGCAGAAAACGTTTTTCAACAATTGTTTATTATTTTATTATTTTATTATTTTATCATTTTATAATTTAATAACGTGTTTCAAGCCTTTGTGCTCTCTTCAGATATTTTTCCCTTCGATAAAATGGTTTTATTTTTAACAGTTTGGCGTTTCTGCGCATGTGCGCGGGTGGTGTGTGTGTTTTCATATTTTTTGCTTCTCTGTGTCAAAGTTATGTATTTTTTACAGTATGTATGATTCTAACTTTTATCTTTCCGTATGTATGATTCTGACTTTTATCTTTATAAAAACATTTTTCAAATGGAAAAAATATCTGAAGAGCGCACAAAGGCTTGAAACGCGTTATGAAATTATGCACTGATGCTGCACAACCCTCTACTCTCCCTCTATCTATCTCTCTGTTTCTCCCTCGCTCTCTCTCTCCCTCTCTCTCTCCCTTTCTTTCTCTCTCTCTCTCTCTCTCTCTCTCTCTCTATATATATATATATATATATATATATATATATATATATATAAGTTGGGTATGTATATACGTTTATATATATATTTGTTTATGTGGTAACTCCAAAGCTAATTAACCGATCATTGTGAAATTTTGGAATACCGATGAAGCGTAAAAGGGTGGATGATGTGGACTATATCTATTTTAATTTTATTTTATTCAAAGAGGGGCAAAGGAGATAAAGTTGGGCTTAAAGTTCTTGTGAAAAGTAATTTAATGAATTTTAATGAAATTTTCACAATATCAATTAATAAATAATTCTTATTTCAGTTTCTTTGCAATATTTTAAATGGTTATTACGAGGTAGAATATGGCCACGACATTCCATTTTTTTTTACTTTTAAGATGTCTTTAAGCTTAAGCCTAAAATTTCATACATATTTTAGAATCAAAATTATTTAATGGATTTTGGAATAAGGTCGAGACATGGGGTTTAGTAACATATATATTTCGATTTTAATCTACATAAAGAGACATAAAAGTGGGGAATTAAATTTATTATTAACAAGCAGAATAGTTTCCAAAGGATTATGCTCGTTTATATATATATATATACACATATAAACTTTGTCAGTGTCTTTTAAATTACACACAAACGCACGCACGCACACACACACACACACACACACACACATATATATATATATATATATATATATATATATATATATATATATATATATATATATATAACTTTATTGTAAACCGAAAAATAGACTACACATTTTAACTTAGATGGATTTAAATTAACGCAGTGTACACACAGGAATGTTATTAAATCTAGCCCCAACAATCAAATTAGTAGAATAAATAAACAAACAACTAATTAAAATAAACGTCTATTTATCTAACGTAAACGCCAGAGATGACACGAAGGTCAGTATGCTGATAAAATTATGTTACACGCTAGTGTTAATGGAGTTCATAGTATGTATCAGAGGTGGGTCATATAATAAAAAAAATGTTTTAATCCCATAAAAACGATTTGTTTTTAAATAATAATAGTTTCGAAGCTACAAACACCTTGCCGAAATATCTACGACGTTTTATCGCCATAATGTTAGTTACGTAGTATTTTGTTATTGTTTTTTTTTCTAGCGAGAGAAACAAAGCTTTTTTTCTTAATATTTTTCCACTTCCTAAGCGGTAAAAACTATTGCATTCGGTCGCTCTTTTTAATATAGGACAGGCAAGCGGAAAGAGCGATCGAATGCAATATTCTTTACCGCTTAGGAAGTGGAAAACACTAAAAAAACAGATCTGTTTCTATTGCTAGAAAAAACAATACCAAATAACTACGTAACAAACATTATGTTGATAAAAAGTCGTACATATTTCGGCAATATGTGTGCGGTCTCGTAGTAAAACGCAAGACTGTAAATAGTAATATCGGAGGTTCGATCCTTGACCAGGTTAGGTATGCTGATGACGGCTGATAGCCAGAAACAGGTGTCCATGGATTCCTTTTATGTACGCGAAAATTAATTAATAAATATATATATATATTTATATGGTAGTTTTCTTGAAGCATCGTGTGTAATACGTTTATAGAGGAGTAATAGAAGGCTATCACGATGTAAAAAATAGAAACATGTTTGCGTTGAGAAGATAAAAACAAGTGTTTTTGTTGTTGCTTTTTTATATAGTAAATCTTATTTGATTAGACAAGACTTCTACACTGTGATCTAATGTGTGTGATCGTGTTCCATAAAATATTTCGAGGGAATACCTCTTTATCAAATGGTAAGTGTTTCAAATCTCTAACATCCGTGCGGAATAGTGATATTGTTATATATATATATATATATATATATATATATATATATATATATATATATATATATATATATAATAGAAGCTTAGATGCTAGTTACCACGTCTTTATTAGTTCTTGAAAAGATCATACTTGATGAACCGTTTCGTTAACACTTAAACAGCCAATATACGGAGTTATATATCCTGTGTTTTCCATGAGTGTAACTCATCAGAAGAAAGGTAAAAAAAAATTGTGTCTACAACATCAGGAAATGAAAAAATTATAAAATGATATGTGACTCTGTATGTTAACTGTCTGAGTGTGAACGAAACGGTCCGTCAATAAATGATCTTTTCAGAAATGAATAAAGACATGGTTACTGGAATCTAATTTTCTATTATTTATTTATACAGGCTTTAGAGTTAAAAATTACCATCTATTGAGCTTTAATTCTGAAAGTCTGACTATTAATAATGATAATATATATATATATATATATATATATATATATATATATATATATATATATATATATATATATATATATATAAATATAAAGTGGGAGGGAGAGGGAGTACATCGTGTTAATTGAATAAATGAACCGAGTATATGTGTTTTATTTACATATTATATAATTAACGATTTATCGAATAGTACCCGGATATTATGAAGCCAACCTCGACAAGTCTAATGTCTTCTCCATGTCTGATGAACGTTTAGATACATCGTTCTACTCAGTCATTGGACTAGAACAGGGTTGGCTTCGTAAAACCCGCTACCATTCGTAAGGAACACACACACACCTACATATATATATATATACACACACACATACATATATATATATATATATATATGTATGTATATATATATATAAACACATACACACACGCACACACACACACACATATATATATATATATATATATATACAGGGTGGGCCAAAATAAGGGTCCTATCTTTAAATTTGAATAACTTGAATTTGAATAACTTCCACAAAATAAAAGTTAAACTCACCAAACTTTATGCGTGTGTAGACTGACTCTTCCGAGATTTTTTGAAATAAACAAAACAAATTTTAGCCGAAAAACACTTCTTAAAACTTACAAAAACCAAAGTATTGTTTTTTACACTGTTTTGAGTTTTTTAAGCAAAAATAATGTTTTCTAAATGAGGGTACGTTCCTTAGGGCTAATACATGCTTGCTTCGGAAGGGGTCCTTTACTTATTCTAAAAAAATAAAAAATAAATAATCAATAAATAAAAAAGTTATGAATTTTTAAAAATAGGACCCTTATTTTTGCCCACCCTGTATATATATATATATATATATGTCAGGTGTTGTTTAATTCATATAAACAATTACATGAATCTTAGTGTATTAATATAATAGTGCTCAATAAGAGGAAGAGCGGTATATTAATTTAATTTTTTGTTTATACAAATAAATATATAATGTGTATCATTTATTCTTGTGCATTATTCAGTTCGACATATTTGTATGAATGTGAATGATACTATTTATTAAATCTGATACTTACAAACACACGCACACACACACATACACATACACACACACACACACACACACACACATATATATATATATATATATATATATATATATATATATATATATATGCCGTCTTTCGCGTATGTTATCGTTTTAATTACATTTTCTGCCGCATAGCCGGTTGCTAGAACAACTTCGCCACAATAATACTAATTTCATTAAAGCCGACGACAAGGGAATCGCAATGGCGAATCCAATATGTCGGATTATTTGTTTAATACATAATTTTCTTCCGTTCCCAAATGAAAAGGCGGAACGAATCGCCTTTATTTCCTTTTTCTCAACTACCAAAATCTCCCTTTCCTAATTATTTCATTTAACATGTTTAATTACATATAAAAATGGAAGGTTCGGCTAGAGAAACGAAAGAAAATAGCGTTGTTTAAGAGAGAAGAGAAGCTGATTAGAATTTATCGATTCGGATATCAAAGGAATATCAACAAAAAAAATAAAGGATAAACTTTATTTAATTATCTATCTTAGTTCATTTCTCTCGTAACGATTGCATTGGAAATAAAACATACAAATTACACACACATACACATACACACGCATACACACACACACATACGTATATATATATATATATATATATATATATATATATATATATATATATGTATATAAATATATAGTATAATATTCTTTTTAGTATCGAAGAAATAACCAGAGTGTTCAATTACGTATGTAAGAGCAAATATTTTTATTTTTTATAAAGCTATACATTAGTTTGAACGTCCATCAATGTCTGCGGTTTCACAGATACCCTGGCTAAGGATACCAAACGTAACGAGTCTTCAGTCGATACTACGGATCAAACTTTCGCCATGCCCTTTATATGTTAGCTTTGCAGACTGAGTTTCCAGTGTTTTCGTAAACCCGTTAGTATCGATTGATGATCAAACTAATGTTTAGCGTTCTCTGAATATATATATATATATATATATATATATATATATATATATATATATATTCTCTTTTGTTTCATTTTACTTCAGAGGATGTTCTCAAACATTAAGACGCCTCTTCTTGGGGCTAACACTTGATCTCTATATGAAATACATAGATATTCGCATATTCTATTAAAGTTCTTTTTTACCTGTCAAACATTGAGTTAGTAAAGAAGTTCAGAACATTAATTTTCCACAATTGACCAGTTAACTAGGTTATAGGATATGTTTTATGTGGTCTCTTGGTCTTTCGGGATTCCGGGACAATAATTCATCTAGTCTGGTGGAGTATTTAGCTGTGCTATTACTTGATGTAACATTACTTCGATAGGGTGCACCATACCTCGTATGAGTCAGTGTATAGCTGTGTCGAGGGGATCTTATTTGAGCTTTGAATACTTTTATTTTGAATATTTGGTCAGGGTTTACTTATAGGGTGAAGTATCCTCATGTCAGGTTGTCCTGACAAACCCTTGTACAGAGTTACCGAAGACACACGAGGATCGTATAAAGTAGGAAATTTAAACTCTCCAGTAGGTAATTTAAACTCTCTAGTAGGTAATTAAAACTCTCTTAACTATATATATATATATATATATATATATATATATATATATATATATATATATATATATATATATATATATATGTGTGTGTGTGGGGGGGGGTATAAGTGTGTGGTATAAAATATATAGCAAGTGAGGTACACAGAAAAGTTTGTGTTTCATTACATCGACGGAATTCATCAGGCTTACTGCCTAATTTGAAATTCGACAATGTCTTTTATAAGGAAATATTGTTTTCTATACGGCCCCTACTGCCCAAATTTATTTGTTTACTATGGTCAATTCAAACACACACACACACACATATATATATATATATATATATATATATATATATATATATATATATATATATATATATATATATATGTATACATACCCTTATTGTGACCCAGTTTAACTTAAAGTTTATTGTTTTTTTATTGTCTATATAAAAGACCAACTTTCCCACTCCCTTCGGTCACCGAATTCTAACAATTATATATATATATATATATATATATATATATATATATATATATACTACTCTGTAATTATAAAATTAATTCACGAAACAGAGACGTTACGCATCACCCTTATGTCTTCTAACCATGATTAAAATCAGTATATATTATTATTATTATTATTATTATTATTATTATTATTATTATTATTATTATTAAACCATGTGTTTAAAATCCTTGTTTTAATTCTAAATTGTTTAACATTTACGCTGAAGCTTAAAGGGGTCTTAAGAATAAATAAAAATCCATGAAAATATTGGTTAATTCGTGTCTAATAAGAATGGATCAAACTAATGTAGATCATAAATCTTCAGAATTTGGTATAACAATTAAAAACCATTTAAAATACTCAAAAGAAACTGAAATTTGGGGAATATTTAGTAATTAATGTCTAACAGCTATGATTAACATTTCATCAACATCGGAGATAAGTGCATTTATATGAAGGGTTCCTTTGCACTCTTCACTAAATTACACTAAATATAGCCCACAATACTCATCATTACGCGTAACTATACAAATATTCATAATGATTTGTGAATTACTTTCGGTGCCTGAAAAGAGCATATATATATATATATATATATATATATATATATATATATATATATATATATATATATATATATATATATATTCAAGAACTCTGGTTTCACCTTATAAAAGGCTTGATGAAGAGAATGGTTCCCGAAAATTTCTTACAGACTATACAAAAAAAACAACAAAAATGAAATTGAGATTTACTTCACTTTGCTTCTAAAATCGTTATGTTTCTTTTCCAACTTGTGCGCTTATGATTTTATGTTGACTGATTACACCTATATATATATATATATATATATATATATATATATATGAGTATTAGAAGGCTATCACATCGCAAGAAATGGAAATATGTCGGCGTTGAAAAGTAACACAAAAACAAGTGATGTTTTATATGTATATATTTTTTAAAAATTTATATAGCAAATCTTACTTGATTAGACAAGACTTCGCCATTGTGACGTAATGTGTGTGACCGTGTTCCATAATATATTTCGAGGAAGAACTCGTTATCAAATCGTGGGTGTTTCAAATCTATAGAACACGCGCGGAATGGTAATATTGTTATATGATTATAACGCAGTAAATATTGATATCCGCAGCAAATGGAATAAAACTATAACTAAATGCTTTTTTTCCTCAATATTTCATATTTGACTTCATCAATTAAGTCAAATATAATCTCTTCTCTAGTCTCAAAACGGGAACCTTTCAGTGGCGTCTTTAATTTTCGAAACAACCAGAAGTCGCAAGGAGCCATGTCTGGAGAGTAGGGACGTTGGCGAACGACTGAAATTCCATGTTTGGCCAATAAATGTTGGATCAATTGGGATGAATGTGCGGGGGCGTTTTGTGATGAAGTTGCTAATTTTTCGTCGTCCACATGTCTGTTTTTTGCGCCGAACTTCGTCACGGAGACGCCGGAGAACATCTTGATTGTACTCGTTTGTCACTGTTTGTCACTTCCGGTGCGTATTCGTGATGCACAATTCCACGGATATCAAAAAAAACAGTGAGCATTACTTTGATTTTGCTTCGCACCTGTCGCGCTTTTGGAGACTCGGAGTGCTTCCTTTGCCATGACTGTCTTTTTGTTGAACAAAAGGAGTTATGGGTGTACGGGTACCAACCCGTACAACCATAACTCCTTTTGTTACAGCGACAACAACTTGGGCACAAATTTCGCAGCATCTCTGTACATGTTCAAATCATCACGCAAAATTTCATGTGCGGAATCTTTATTCACTTCGACCTATTGGGCAATCTCTCGCACAGTTGAACGACGATCTTCCATCACCAAATTTCGCACCCTCTTCACAACAGCTGCACCCCGAGCCGTTTGGGGCCTGCCAGAACGCTGGTTACTCTCTGTTGATGTGCGGTCATTTTTAGATCTTTAATTTGTGTTACACTCATCGCATCTTCTTCAAACACCTGCCGAATCTTACGAATTGTTTTGCTTTGAGAATCACCAAGCTGTTGATAACATTTTATGCAGTACCTTTGCTCAACAAATTCAGTCACTTTGAGAGAATCGCTAATTCGACGAACACGTTGTGTAGCACCTCACTCAGCGACCGACAGGCAGACACTAACGCGCAAGAAGACAGTGATAACATTCAGTCAATGGCGACTTTATTGGCGCTGGAGGTTACATTCTTAAAATATTTGATCGCATTCATATTTTATCGGCCATTCTGGTTTCGAATCTTGGCGTTAATACACCCAATACGTCTCGCCACACTGATGAATCGTGGATATATATATATATATATATATATATATATATATATATATATATATATATATATGTGTGTGTGTGTGTATCTATATATAATATTTGTTATTGTTTATTATCTATGTACGTATACGTTTCGTCCTTTAATCGGTTTTCGTCAGCATAGAGATATAACTATTCACGTGATTCGAAACACCGGGCTACGAGTATGTTATATCTAGACCCACACGGCCACCGCTGAATAGCTAGATAAACAGTGATAATTTTAACACTTATTTCGTAGGCTTGACGTCAAGAGA
The DNA here is from genome assembly GCA_963556195.1 of Sepiola atlantica. Classification (NCBI taxonomy): domain Eukaryota; kingdom Metazoa; phylum Mollusca; class Cephalopoda; order Sepiida; family Sepiolidae; genus Sepiola; species Sepiola atlantica. The sequence continues at coordinate 142,492,526 of OY744522.1, forward strand.
GCGTTCAACTTAATGAAACGAACGATGCATTTATAACTAGCGACGTCATGCTGTGTTAATACTACACTTACAGTGCCCATCTAGAGGGTTTACTAGGGGCTACAAATGATAAATATTTGTTTTTGTTTATTATCCATGTACGTATACGTATCGTCCTTTAATCGGGACTCGTCAGCATAGAGATATAACTATTCACTACTGGTCGCGTGATTCGAAACCCCGGGCTACGAGTATGTTACAACTCAAATCCCGACATCTAGACCCACACGGATATATATATATATATATATATATATATTATTATTATTATTATTATTATTAATGATTTTTATATCCATTAACATATATATGCTTCGCGTTTTTTAATTTATTGCTCGTCAGTTTGGAATTATGTAACCGCATCGCCTGTCGAACAATTCGAACCCCGAACCCACGTATAATGGACCCTAGTTTCGTAATCATCAGGCCATCGCACCGATCACGCTTTTAACACAAGAGAAATGCGCCTTATATTAATGTAAACACAAGTAGTGTGATTCTAAAGATTATTCTATCTCCCAATGGAGAGAATTATGCATTTCTCTCTCTCTCTCTCTCTCTCTCTCTCACTCTCTCTCTCTCTCTCTCTCTCTCTCTCTCTCTCTCTCTATATATATATATATATATATATATATATATATATATATATATATATATATATATTTCAGGAAATGAATGATGGAAATAAAAATATTTTATCAATTCATCAAATATTCAAACACGGAATATAAAAAAATATTTTTTCTTAATCCATAGATTGTCAAAATAAGCTCTTTTTAATCTATGGATTAAAGAAATGTATTCCTTATATTAATATTTGATGAATATTTGATGAATTAATGAATATTGTAATTCATCCAATTTTTATTTTCATCGTTCCTTTTCATATATAATTGCTCTATCTAGTACATTGAGCATGTACTGATCGCGATATGGTATAATATAAAGATATAATATTTATTTTTGTAGTGTCATTTATATATATATATATATATATATAGTAGATCATCTAATATGGCCGAAATTATCACCAGGTGCAATTTGAAATCATTTAGTTGTTTACATGTTTTAATTTCGCGAGTGTCAAAAACTTTGGGCGTTTGCATAGATGAATTTGATTATACAATAGCCGATGCCATAGTCCGCGACGGTATCCGTTAGGTAGATCACGTGTAATACCGTAAGACAATCTGGTCCCCATAGAGACCATCCCAATTGGACGAGAAGTAAATAAATAAGTTTCGTGTTGCCTTGTCATGTAGGTGTGAAAGCCTTGAGAAAAAAAGGATTTTCGATTGAATTCGTGAAAAGGCTGTTAGCATCAGTACTGGAAAGATGTAAGGGCGACAGGATTTGAGGAAAGGGCAACAGGAAGTCGAATAACAAACAGTCAGCGACGGTCGGGTCCCCGGTTCAAGAAGAGAGATTTGGTTAAAGATGCTTCCGTGACAACGAATGTGGGATGGCGGAGGGGGAGAAGTCGGCCAGACTTGATAGAAATTACACGTAGCAGAAGAAATCACTAGACTTTCAGGATGGTATTACAAATCGTCTGTGGGCCAAAATACGTCATCTTTTATACGATTATGGGTGTTTTGCTTTATGTCACTGTACACCCTCCGCCAAAAATGACAGGAGGAAACTAATGCTTCGCTAGTGTTCGCACTAATTTCATATATAAATTTATATCACTTTCTGGTGAAGAATAAAACGCCAACCGTTGACTTTTTATTTCGAGTGGGGGATTTCTTTCCGAATTCATTTAAGGCGGTGGGGTTTGTTTGACTTGCTATTTGCTCTCTCGCTTCCCTTTCACCACTTGAAATGGTTTCGCCCGGGTGCTAGAAAAAGGCACATATTTTACTAGCTAACGTTTGTGTGACTGGACTGATTTATATACATTTATATACAAATAAATACACATTACTCTGTATTATAGAGCAGGGAATAGTTTCGGAAGAATTAACGTAAACGGCTCAATTACGTTCATAAGAGCAATATTTATTATTTATAGTTGATTATATACAGCAGTACATTGATTAATCATGTGACACCATCGGTTCTGTGTCAGATAAGTAATTTAATCCGGGACTAGAATAAAAATTACTGTCCTCTCATCAGTCAACCGGCTAAAATAACAAGAGAAGCATTGTCAAAGTTTCTGTTATCAAAGAAAACAATATTAGTCTACTTGTATGTCTTGTCTACTTTTCAGTATATATATATATATATATATATATATATATATATATATATATATATATATATATATATATATATATATATATATATATATATATATTGATTTTATTCCATTAGTTGCGACAAAACAAGTTTTGTTTCATTGGTGCAAATAGCGACCAACTCATCGGGCTGGCGATGGAATTCAAAGGGCATAAGTTTTAACTTCACCTTAACGGGAGATTGAAAATTGAAAATACATTGGAGGGGGAGGGGGACAGAGTTGGGGCTATTTGCACTAATGAAACAAAACTTGTTTTGTCGCAACTAATGGAATAAAATCAAAAAATATATATTTTGCTCTGAATTTTCATTGAGCACTCTCATAAACCCGGTTTCAACTTCCTTCGGATTCATACCCCCTGGATATTTGTAACAAGTTAATTATATATATATATATATATATATATATATATATATATATATATATATATATATATATATATATAATATTAAATTATATTCTTTTTTGTATGGGACAGCTTGGATCGATAAGTAGACAAGTATGAAAAGATGAGTTAAAATAAAGACCCAAGGATAAGAAGGTAAAAAAAGGGTTTCCGGTTTCGACCTAAACAAATAAACTTAGTGAAAATGTTTATCATTTGTTCGTGTGAATTTTGACTTACTTTTTATCTATGTTTAATGATAAAGCATAAACACGCCGAATAAAAGTTAAACGCACATGGTACAGACATAACACAGCGAATAAAAAATATGTGAAAAATAAAATAAGAATATATCATATATATAAATAAAAAAATGAATACTGAATCCACTTTAGTTGTTTTCCAGCCAACTTTTTACAGGCACTGATTAAATCTCATCGAGAAATTGATGTTTTGTATATTCTGTATATCACGAAAATTTATGTGACTGAGAAGGCGGAAACAATTGTATGTAGATAAAAACTGTCTTTTTGATGAATTTATGGAAATGCGTTCGCTGCATTTACTTAGGTTTAGATGGCATTAAATTGTATATCCATATATCTATTTAACATCCACTCCCTCACTCATACTATTTACTGTCTCGCTTCCCCTCACAACTTGAAACGGTTTCGTCAGATGGCTATAAAAAGGCACGGTTTTTACTCGCTAACTTTTTGTGTGGTGGGATGGAATTTAGATTTATTTATATACAAATAAATACACATTCTCCTTTATTATAGAGCGAGAGATTCCACGGACGACCATATAGGTCAACACACGGACAGCGAGCAGACAGATAGGGCAAGATATAAAGAGAAACCAAACGACCGTTAAAATACTAAAATATTTGCATCTAATTTTCGGCGATTCTAAAAATAATCGATTTAACTGTTTTTTTGTGTGCGATTTATCTTTTTATCAATTCCAACGCCGGTGGTAACAATTACAGATTTTAAAAAGAAAAAGAAAAAGAAATCAACAACACCGAAATGTTTGTTTCAGCATTCAAGGTCATTTTTGTTTTAGTTTTTGTTTTCTGACTTTTAACCCCCCGCCCCTCCCGCTACCATTTAATAATTTAGATGATTTGATATTTAATCCTTCCGTTTTTTTTTTTGTTTTTTTTTTCGTTTTTACCATCGATGCTTCGGGGTAAGTTTGAATTCGTAATGCGTGACCCTCAAATCGATCGATCGCAATATAGGGTCTAATATCAAGATGGCGACGGGGTGGAGCGAGATAACTGAAATATCTTTTGTTTTTCACCGGCGGCAATAGTAAAAAGTTACTAAATGTAAATGAAGAAATTAAAGATTTGCGAATAATTTAATTATTAAGGCGTGAAAATATGTGCGTGTGTATGTACGTGCATGTATGCGCGTCTGTCAGTGTGTGTACGTATGTATGTATGTGCTTGTGTCTGCCTGTCTTTGTATGTATGTGTATATTTCAACATGTACGTGTGTTTGTGTGTCGGTATTTCAGTATGTGTGTGTGTGTGTGTGTCTATCTCTGTGTATGTGTATGTGTTTGTCTGTGTTTGTGCCTGCTAGTTATACGTCTGCCTGCTTTTGTGTCTTACTGCGTCTTTTTAAGCATGTATATGTGAGAATATCTGATGTTCGAAGGAAAATGTTGAGATTAATACGTTTACGTTGGTGCCAATATTGATTATTGATAAAAAAAAAATAAAGCGAAAAGGAAATAGAAAACAAATTCCTCTTACTTTACTTATCAAACAAGTTCAGAGCACTCTTTGATTGAATCTGTATAATTTTGCGCATACTTTCATGTATACGATTGTACTTAAATAAGTGAAATCACTAATATATATATATATATATATATATATATATATATATATATATTTATATATGATGATGGACTCTCCCGTCGATTTCGACGCATGAGTGCCCCACCTGGGGCTGCCCGCGCGTGAATTTGTAATTCTCATGAGTCGGCATTGCTTCCAAGACGACTGGAAACAATGCCGAGAGCACATACAGCACCTGGTATTCCTAAATGGTCACCCATTTAGTGCTGGCCAGGCTCGACGCCGCTTAACTTCGGTGTTCTAACGGGAACCGGTATGTCAACGTGATTGTGCCGTATTTTTATTTATATTTATATATATATATATATATATATATATATATTCATATATATTTTTACAAAGATAAATATTATATCTTCATATTACATCATATAGTGATAAGTAAATGCTCGATATGCAAGATAGAGCAATAATATGAGAAAATGAAAGATGGAAATAAAATTGGATTAAATTGCATATTTATTAATTCATAATATATATATATGGATAATAATTACAAGTAATACAAACTATTTATTAATTCATAATATATATATATGGATAATAATTACAAGTAATACAAACTATTTATTAATTCATAATATATATATATGGATAATAATTACAAGTAATACAAACTATTTATTAATTCATAATATATATATGGATAATAATTACAAGTAATACAAACTATTCATTAATTCATAATATATATATATGGATAATAATTACAAGTAATACAAACTATTTATTAATTCATAATATATATATGGATAATAATTACAAGTAATACAAACTATTTATTAATTCATAATATATATATGGATAATAATTACAAGTAATACAAACTATTTATTAATTCATAATATATATATGGATAATAATTACAAGTAATACAAACTATTTATTAATTCATAATATATATATGGATAATAATTACAAGTAATACAAACTATTTATTAATTCATAATATATATATGGATAATAATTACAAGTAATACAAACTATTTATTAATTCATAATATATATATGGATAATAATTACAAGTAATACAAACTATTTATTAATTCATAATATATATATATGGATAATAATTACAAGTAATACAAACTATTTATTAATTCATAATATATATATATGGATAATAATTACAAGTAATACAAACTATTTATTAATTCATAATATATATATATGGATAATAATTACAAGTAATACAAACTATTTATCATTTAATGATTATGAGGGAATTCGTTTCAAGAAAAATGAATTTCTGAGAGAAACGCGTGTGGACAGAATGTGATGATAAACAGTGAACAATCTATGCAAAAGTTTTAACACTCAAACTTACTTCAAGTATTAAGTTTCCCCGATATTTCGACCTCGTGATGAGTTTAATTCATCGAATGAATTTTATTAATCTCTCTGTGCGCTGAAGGCAACTTCAAGTTAATGAAATCTATTCCATGACTAAAACATGTCATGGGGTCGAAATACTGCAAAAACTGAATACTTTAAGCAGGTTCCTGTGTTAATATTTCGACATAGTTTGTGAGTCGCTTATCACGTATAGATTTTCATTATTTACTTTAAAAGTTCTCAATACGTGGGTAGAGCAAGGAAGTAATTTATGAAAATATATTGATGGCAATTAAGCTACACAGAGGCGTCCGCGTTTCATCCCCGTTAGGAATCGTCAGTCTAAGTCATGATATATATATATATATATATATATATATATATATATATATATATATATATAGTAATCCAGGTAAGGTAAAAATCCACAGGGTAGAAATCCAAAGGGAATCAAACCGGGCTTATAAAAGAGTGCTCAATAAAAATATAGAGCTGTATTATTGATGATTTTTTTATTCAAACATGTACGAAGTCTGCTACACTGGCCTGATGAGACATCAGCTCTTGATAGCTGTAGATCGATAACATCGACATGCCAGTGTAGCAGACTTTCTACATGTTTGAATAAAAAATCATCCCTATATATATATATATATATATATATATATATATATATATATATATATATATATATGTATATATATTATTGTGAAAGTATATGTTTTAGCATATACTTTCAATACTTTATGTTTACGAACCTCTTCCAATTTAAGCTCGATGAATGTGAACCAGTGACAATAGAGCATGTATAGGTAAGCAAAGTTTATTTACATTCCAAAAGCCAAGCTTTGTTCATTTTTCTTACAAAGCATTTTTCAAAACAGATATACTTCAGTGCAAATTATTTTACGAATCGTTTCGCTTAATTGAACCAAACAACATTATCATGTCAATATTGTATCGTTTCACCTCAAGCTCGTCAGAAAAGTTCATGAAAAGTTCTTAATTTAATTTTGAACGTTTTGTCTATCATGTCACAATAAGTTGTATAATTGTTTTCAAATTTAGAACTTTGAAAAATGCTTTGTAAGAAAAATAAAAAATCTCGGCTTTTGGAATATAAATGAACTTTGCTTACTTATATATATATATATATATATATATATATATATATATATATATATATATATATATATATATATATATATATATGCAAATCTGAATCATTTGAATTTTCAAATGGAAATTTGTCCTCCTATAAATACCCTTTTACCGTTTAAAATTCTCCAAAGAACGTGAAATTTGGGCATATGTATCAATTAATGTTTAATACTTATTGTTAAAATTTCACAAATATCGTAGGTATCTGAATTTTCCCGAAGAGCTTCCATCTTCTTTTACCCCCTTTTCATAAAATTAAATTAAACTAAATATAGCTCACATTACGACCCCTAATTCATCTTCACCTTCATACTAAGTTCAGCTTTTTTCCAAAATTCATGCTGATTAGTTAAGCGAATTCTGAACATACACTTATATAAACATATAAACATACGTAACTTTATATACATGCTAGAAGAATACCCGTTCAAGGACGGCTAAAATAAATTCCCAGAATGGAACAGTTTTACACCTTTTTATTTTATGTCCCCTTGCGAAGTATAAAATAAAGATGTAATGGATTCAATTCGATGCAATTCTGATACAAACCAATTTTCAAATCGGAGATTGTGCCTATATTATGGCCCCTAAAACGCTTTAAAATACTCTAACGAAACTGAAATTTGGAGAAGGTTTATTAATTTATGTCTAATACTTGTATTTTCACAAAAGTCGAAGTGTAGGCAGAAAGAGTATTTCCGCAACTATGAGTTGATGGGAAAATGTTAAATATCTCCACCTATCTTGCTCTCTCTCTCTCTCTCTCTATATATATATATATATATATATATATATATATATATATATATATATATATATATATATATATTCGTGTTATAATGGGATAATTCCAGGAGGAAATCTGGGTATGAGAGCTCAATGTAGTAAACAGAGCAAGAATAACATAAAATATAATAACACGAAAAGATATTATGTGATTTCGTGTTATTATATTTTATGTTATATATATATATATATATATATATATATATATATATATATATAGCTAGATACATGAATAAATGTAAAAGTTTTTTTTCATTTATCACTCCTATATTATAATCAAAACGGGTTACTGTTATTTAAATCAACAATACAACATTTTATTTACCTCCCCAGGAGGTTAGGCACAAGGCCAGTTTTATCTTACTCCCACAAGGTAAGATGTGACCCAAGGTCAGGTCGGGAAAGTGGGACTTGAAAAGCCAGCGTCCGAGAAGGTGAGCACTCTGGTCATTAAAAATTGTCTGGGCAGCCCCGTCGGCATTCCCCGGTAGGGACGCCTTAGGCAGTAAGCAATAAACTTACTCCTCCCCAAAGAGGGGAGGCAAAGCCTGGGTAGGGTGGACCTCCTAGAACTGCACAGGACAGACCCATAGACCGGCGTAAATCAAGCCTCGAAGGCCAAGACGATACCAGTTTATGGGGTGTAGTATCCATCGGAACAAAGGCCGGTCAATAATACAACATATTATTTACTTCCCCATGAGGTTAGGCACAAGGCCAGTTGTATCTTACTCCCACAAGGTAAGATGTGACCCAAGGTCGGGTCGGGAAAGTGGGACTAGAAAAGCCAGCGCCCGAGAAGGTGAGCACTCTGGCCATTAAAAATTGCATGGGCAGCCTCGTCGGCATTCCCCGGTAGGGGCGCCTTAGGCAGTAAGCAATAAACTTACTCCTCCCCAATAATCACCAATATGTTCGTTGTTATTTTGCTTACTACTATTTCGATTGTCTCACTTGATTAAGTGATTAAGATGCAGAAAATTGCATTATTAGTCGCCCTTAACTTCATAGGACGTATTTTTCGTTAATATATATTTTTATTTATTTTATACGTACATAAAAGTAATCCATGGACACGTGTTTCTGGCTCACAGCCGTCATCATGTACGTATAAAATATATAACTTCTATTTTATTTATTAATGTTTTACAGAAGGTCAGAACAACATTGGTACCGTCGGTTTCAAATCCTAACAAAGGAGACCTATGAAGGCGTCTTTATCGAAACCCCTTTCATCCTATGATTATGATAAACACATGCTGAAGAGAGTTTTGATAGAAATTTCTTTATAAGTCTTAGTTGGGATTAAAAACTAAAGTTACCAATATTGTTCTGACCTGTAAAACATTGATAAACAAATACTACTCACTTATTTTTGATTTTCTTAATAACCGAGCATTCTGCTGGGGTTTTCCCCCTCTAACCTTACACACACACAAATATATATATATATATATATATATATATATATATATATATATATATATATATATATATATATATATATATATATATATATATATACAATATTTATGAATAAATATTAAATCATGAATACCTACAGACATTTGCATTTCAAGCTTATTGCTCTCCTCGGTACAGGAAAGTATATATATCGTATGAAAATATGTGTATGGAAAGTAAGCTACACAGAGACACCCATGTTTTATTTCTACAGGAAATCATCAAAGTAAATGCTTACTTGACATATATATATATATATATATATATATATATATATATATATATATATATATATATATATATATATACATATATATATGTATATATATAAGGATAATATCTACTCACGTATTGAGCACTGTTGAAGTAAATACTAAAAATATATACACAATACATTATATCACCTTATATCATGTGTATATATGAAATACTAACATTTTATATATGCACTTCACACACACACATACACACACACACACATATATATATATATATATATATATATATATATATATATATATATATATGAATAGTTCGAATGCAAAACGCGATAAACGCCATTGAAAAAATTACGAAGCTAGCACTATAAAAAAGTGTTGCATTTCAACACTCAACTACAAACTCAAATTATGTTTTGCATAATATAATACCGGAATAATTACTGTTTGCTTTCAAATAAAATAAGCTTATATTCCATGATAAATGCCAGTATACTGAAATCATATGCCCTTACTATTAAGATGAACATCCATATACACAAAATGTACAAAAGCAAGGAAATTCCCAAATTTTTACACTTTTATTGTCATTAATTAAGGGTATGACTACATATCAACCAAACCATTTGATTATCACATCACTACAGTATAAATCTCTATGCATGAGTGGATGAAGTGTGTGAGGTGCGCTGAAGAAAAATTCCTACCAGTAAAATACATAGCCCTGTTGTGCTCGCATACCCTTAATGACAATAAAAGTGTGAAAATTTGGGAATTTCCTTGCTTTTGTACATTTAGTGTATATGAATTTTCATTTTAACCTTATTAAGGGCATATGATTTCAGTATACTGCCATTTATCATGGAATGTCACTACTTTTGTAAAGGCTATGCTTCAATAGAATGGTAATTTTAAAGGGTTTTTTTTTAATTTTCTGGAAAACTAAGGTATATGGTAAACTGAAATTAAAATGCCATCAACTAGACCCTAGAATCTCTATCTCTGCCAAAAATCAGTTGAATCCATCAAATAGTTGATGAGATACATGGTGGCACATACGTACGTACACACGGATAATACAAAATCATGCCTGACCTTTCTGAGTCTCTGGGTTGCCTTGACTAATGATGCTGAAATTCTACACACTCATAGAACCTATCAAATAAAAATTTTGTGCAAAGTTTTAACTAATTTTGTTTATTGGTTTTTGAGTTATGATTGATCAAAGAAATGAGATTTCTAGCATAGGCCGTTTTTGAAGTCTATTACGGGATAGAGCGGTCTCGCGCCTCCCTTGATTCGAAGTCTATATTCAATATATTCGTTCTTGTATTGATTAAGGTCTCAATGTAAACACATTGGATTTATCGCGTTTTGCAGTCGAACTCTTCATATATATATATATATATATATATATATATATATATATATATATATATATATATATATATATATATATATATATACAATGATAATAAAATTATTCAGCTTAATATTTTTCTGCAGTTTGACAGTATCACTGATTTTCGGAACTAAGTGCATTCGACTAGGACTAATTGAAAAGCAAAGAGAAAGAATTAAGAAAACTACTGCAGGTGACTTCGCATTTTGCGCGTTTTTTTATAGTTTTTTTTTTGTTATGTCCGGAGCAATTGCGTCTGCATCCGTGGATATAGGAAGACCCAGCCTCCTTTGAATTGAATGAGAAAACCTGTTCATTTGCAATCAAGCCATAACACCATATAACTTTTTTTTTTATTCTTATTTCTCATATTTTATCATTTGAGGGGGGGGTGAGGCTCAAGCATGTACTCAGCATTGATTTAATAAGTCTGATGAGTGAATAGTGATATTAATTAAAATAATTTTCGGTAAATTTATAGTCTTTAGGAGATAAATTCTTCCGTTTCACCGTTTTACTTCCGGTAATCGAATGAAGCGATGACTCCCGCCTCCATTCCCAGAAGTTGTGGTAATTATTCTATTGGCTGTTGCGGTTGTGACGTCAGCCTTCTCTAAAAGTTGAGGCGAATGTGGTGGACGACTCGATTCGATTGGTGGAGGTGGATAGAAAGCCTTGGCAAACCTGTGGCTGTGGTTTCGGTTCAAAATTGACTTAGGCTCGCGCGATGAAGAATCCTGATAACGAGTGGAAGAAGATCTGGAAATTAAATGACTTTCGTTGTTCTCTTCCGTTTTCTCCATAGTCGATGAAGCAACATTTTTCTTATAAGAAAATAAACGAAGATGTTTATAAAATATTGAAATTACATGATTTTTCAATATAAACCCTATCTATACAATAGATGGGATTGGTTTAATGTTCACTTTATTAACATATTTGAACTTGATCAATCAATGTATATATATATATATATATATATATATATATATATATATATATAGTAACTTATGAAAATATATTTATGACAATTAAGCTACACAGACGCTCCTGTGTTTCATCTCCGGGGGGGGGGGGTCTTCAGACTAAAATGCAAGTAGTTAGTTTTGCCGGGTGTTTTTATATACACGACTAGCTAGTTAACCAATCAGATTCTTTGTTGTTCTCTTAGCCAATCGTTGGGCTTCTCACGCACAAAGGTCCGGTTAGTTTTCCTTTCTATTTCCTATTCTATTGTTCTGTTTTCTATAGATTTGCCTATCCCTGTTTCTTTGTTGTGTCAATATAATGGGTGACATTATTTTAACACGTAGTTCCTTGTATTTCCATTTTAGGTTTTAGGTTTTAAGTTTTTAGGTTTTAGTTTAGTTTAGATTTTTACTTATTTAATTGTTTATTTATTCATTTATTTATTTATTTATGTATTGTTAGACTAGGGTAAATTTTATTCTGTGCATGCGGCTGTTTGCTATCTCACTTCTACAGTTTAATAGATTTTGGGGGTCTTTAAAGTTTGGGATTTCAAATTTCTCATTCAGACATAATCTACACGGGTCGTCTAAATTTCTACATGTACTAGCCTGTCGTATTATTTTCCATTCAATTATTGGTGAGCATCCATTATCTTTGAGCTCCCAATAGTAGTTTGCTAGTGCTGTTTTGATTCGACGTTCTCTGTTTTTAAATGTGCTTTTGTGGTCACAATATCTGGTTTTAAAAGAGATCAAAGATTGGTAAAAGGCAAAAAAAATTAAATTGAAAGACGTACTCATCAGTAATCAAAAATGTAAGTGTAAAAGTAATTTTATAAATAATAATGAAATTTCATGTTTCTGGCGTTTCAAATTACAGCCTTAATTTTAAAGTTAAGATAATATTTACAATATGAGATCAAGTAAAAAAAAACTGTTAGCACTAATGTGATTACAATTGCCTGCTGGATTCTTCTAAGAATGTAATATAAAGATGCCCGTAAATGTTTGTAAAATTATCCGAAAAAAAACATTCAAAAAATAATTTACAGATTCTCATTCTACATATTTTAGATTAATAAAAAAAAAAATTGCTCGAAACTTCCAAATTTATTTTTAAGCCTTTAAGCTGTTATTTCTGGAAAGAATTAAAGATTATATGCAAAATAAAACATAATAATTTACAGAAGTGAAATTGAAATAAATATGAAGAGTTCGAATGCAAAACGCGATAAATTCAATCTCTTTAAATTAAGAAAACATAAATGAAAAAACATCAAATTTCGACTTTGGCTGAAAGCTTATTTGAAAAATAATGTCAATATCACATTATGTAGAACATGATTTTTGAGTGTGGTCGAATGTAAAGATGTAACACGTTTTGTAGTGATAGTTTCGTAATTTTGAAAATGGCGGTTATCGCGTTTTGCGATCGAACTCTTTATACAATATTCCCATTAAATATATTGCTTTGTGGATACTTTCGACTTTTTAAAACCGAAAGTCACCGAAATGTTTACGAAATTTTGTAAAAAAAAGTCTTTTTTTTTACATAACGCAATAGAGTAAACTTATTTTAATATTCGATCAATAGTAAACCAAAAAAGTAGTAATCCAATGTAAGTCACGTCGTGGCGAGAAAAAAAATATATGCACACATACGGGCACACGAGAAGTGAACAGTCAGCTTTATTAATATGGAGATTAAACAAAGATACAAGATTATTTGTTATGGGTCTATTGCGGAGAGACAGACACTTCATTTGATTTATTAATACGGATGATTGTTTTCATGTCAGTTATTTTGTTCTAATATCGATAATATCAATGATGATGATGATGATGATGATGATGATGATGATGATGATGATGATGATGATGATGATGATGATGATGGACTGCAAACATTTAGTCGATATTATCATTTCGAATAATCTTCTCTGACAGAATATTGGGAGTGGTTGGCATGGAAAAGAAAGGAATCAATATTATCATTGTTTTATTTAGGTTTAATTTATATTTTAATTCATTATCTTTTCTTTATTTTTAATTATCGCTGTCGCCATTTCTTTTTCGGTTCTTGCAATGCAATTACTTTGCCATTATCGGATCAATACTATTCTCAATATCAACTGGAATTATCACCGCTCTTTGTTTTTTATGCTCTTCCCCGCAAGCATTTATTCGTGAAAATCAATGTTTTATTATTACGGATGCCTCAAATAACCTTTGTGCTTTCTCCATCACCCCTGAACACTAACACAGTCTAACAATATGTCAGCTCGCATACATTTATGAAATCATAAATATAAGCGTTTTATAGTTACATATAGCCTATATATTTTATTCGTATCACCTGAACATTAATCCAGACTTTTATAATTACAAATAGTTCAAATAGCCTATATATGGTTTTTATATCTCCTGAACCCAGACTTTATAGTTACAAATAGTTCAAATAGCCTAGATATTTTCTGTCTATTTCCTATACACTATTCCAGACTTATAGTGACACATAGCTCAAATAGTGTATATTTTTTTACACATCTCCTGAGCACTAAACCAGACTTCTATAGTTACAGATGGCTCAAATAAGCAAAATATTTCATCCATATCTCTGAAACACTAACACCAATTTTTATACTTACAGATAGCTCAAATAGCCTAGATGTTTTCTCCATATCTCCTGAACACTAACCCAGACAATTATATTCACAGATTGCTCAAATATCCTATATTATTTTCCATATCTCCTAGGCATTAACCCAGAGTTTTATAATTATATATAGCTCAAGTAACCTATATTTTCTTCCATATCTCTTGAACCTAACTACGAATTTTATAATTACAGATTGCTCAAATAGCCTATATATTTTCTGCATATCTGTTGAACACTAATCCAGACTTTTACATGGCTTTTTATGGCTCAAATAACTTAAATATTTTCTTCATATGTTCTGAACACTAAATCAGATTTTTATAATTACAGATGGCTCATAGCCTATATATTTTCACTATATCTCCTGAACACTAACCCAGACTTTAATAATTCCGGATGACTCAAATAACCTATGATGTTTTTCCATCTCTCCTGATTTTTATCCCAGTCTAATAATGCTTGAACAAACATTAATTTTTGCAAATCAACCTTTTATAGTTATGAATGGCCAAAATAGCCTACATTTATCTATAACTCTTCTGAACACCAGCCCAGTCTAATAATACTTAACCAGCAGTGGCAATGACAAACATTAATTTTTGCAAATCAAACATTTTATAGTTATGAATGGCCAAAATAACCTACATTTTTCTCTATCTCTTCTGAAGATCAGCTCAGTCTAATAATACTTAACCAGCAGTGACAATGACGGTACAGACGAAGAATAAAAACGATAAATTTCAATAAGTGGCGCAAAGACAGGCGTCCACTTACGTCCTAAACAGCAACGACGACATCCACTTGCGTTCTATTTTATTTTCTTCAGAGCAAAGCTCTATAACAAGATTAAGAAAAACAAACAAAAATAGTGAGTGTCGAGAAGCTGCTAGCAGAAGAATGAACGAATAAAGAAACAGTTCGAACAGTAACGAGTGAAAAACTAAGACAGGATATTGAGAGTATACGTATATTCCAATATGACTGTTGATTTAGTATTCTCAGATGATGCTAATATCGAGAATCCTGTCATGAACAGTCCCGACAATATTCGAATTTAGTCCATTCCACCAATTATTCTCAAACCTCTTACAAGCTTATTCGGTGATTCTCTAGATTAACTCTTATATCTAAAAAAAAATTGCACAAAATGTATCATGTACGTATCTGTTAGGTAACAAAAAAGACAGTACACCAAAATTTACGCAAATTCATCCAGTACTTTTTTTTTAATCAAGTTTTATCGGTAAACGCTTTCTAGCAGGGATTATTACAATGGTTACGTGAGATTTAAACTAAAGGCGAGTTAATCAGTGACGATTTAAAAGTAATTCAATAAAATGGCGCCGACAGCTTCCATCGATAAAATTTTATTCTAATTTTTAAAAACAAAAATACTTGATTAATTTGAGTAATTCTTGATGTACTGTCTTTTTTTTACTCTAACAGGTAAATACATAATAAAGTGTTTGTGCTATTTTCTTTTAAAGAGCAGCTAAGAGCAGTATTACATATAGGAGTTGATCTGGAGAATCGACAGTTATTCATCTCTCAACTTACAATCATTCTATCTCATTTACCATTATCCTCGAGTGGCTTTCGGCTTTGATAAGTTTTGACCTAGTTAATAAAAAACGAGTTAAGAAAGATACATACACAAACATAGAAGAAATGGTCACACAATTTTATTCATATAGAGATTTAGATTGAGAGAACGCGTATATGTCATTATCACTGCTGGTTTAGTATTATTAGACAGTGCTAGTTTTCAGGAGATGTTGCGAAATGAAAAGGATTACAGGTCATTAAGTAAAAATAAAAGAAAAGTCTACTTGTCGGGTAGTAATACTTTCTTCTTCTTCTTCTTCTTCTTCTTCTTCTTCTTCGGTTCTACGTTTAAAATGGATCCAGTTAAGTGATAAGATTCCACATTTTTGAGTGGCGGGTTGGAGTCAACGAGAGGGGAGCGGGTGTGAGGTGTCAATAAGAACAAAAATAATGATTCTGATGCCGATGTCTTGTTGGGGCCCAGGTTTGTCAAGCAGCAGGGGAAACTGGTTATTGCAGATAAGATCGTTACTTTTCTCCAAAAACCTTCTAGTGTTTACGGAACTTCCAATAAACAGCACGTGACAAAATCAAATAAGCCATTTTTCTGCGTCATATTTAGCGCTTTTAGTTTGTCCTAATTTCTTTTATCCGCCAGATGCAATTTCTTCTTCCATTTCTTCTTCTTCTCCTTCTCCTTCTTCTTCTCCTTCTTCTTCTTCTTCTTCTTCTTCTGCATTATTTCCTTCTTCTTTATCTGTTTCCCCTTCTTCCCCTTTTCTTCTATTTCACCTTCTGCCTCTTCCTATTGCTCTTTTTATTATTATTTTTCTTCGTTGTTTTTCCTTCCTTTCTTCTGTATTATTTTCTTCTTTATCTCCCTCCCCCACTTTTTTTTCTTCTTCTTCTTCTTCTTTTTCTTCTTCTTTTTCTATTTTGACGTCTGCCTCTCACAATGTCTCTTCTTCGTGATTCCTCCTTTTGCATCGTCTTCTTCAACGTCATCTTCATTTTCTTCTACTTCTCTTTATTCTTAATCTTTTTCTTCTTTATATTCTATTTCATCTTTTTTCCCATCCTTCTTCTTATTATTATTATTCTTCGCCATTCTCTTCTTCTGCATAGTCTTCTTCATTTTTTCTTCTTCTACTTTTTTTCTTCTTCATTTTCATCTTCTTTATCTTCTATTTCGTTTTCTCCCTTCTTCTTTCTCTTTTTCTTTTTCTTCATCGTCTTATTTTACGTCTTCATTTTCGTCTTCATCTCATGTTTATTTTCATCATCTTTCTCTTCTTCATTCCCTTCTTTAATTCAAAACTTTTTGTGAAGATTCCTTTGCTTATATACATTCATTTGTATGACTGTCTTTCTTTGTTTTCTCAGTTCGTTGTCTCCTCTCCTTTCTTTTCCTATTCTCGTTTCACTTCTTTCTTTCTCTTTCTCATTCTTTTCCCCATTGTCTTTCTCTCTCATTTCTGTTTCTGTGCCTTTCTATTTCTATATTTTTATTTGTCATGTACTACTTTCCTCAGTCGTCTTTCTTCGTCTATCCATTTTCTTTCTTTTTCCTTTTTCATCTATTTCTAACTCCACTTTTATCATTCCTTTCTCTTTGTTCATTTCTTTTGAAAGTTTATCTTATAATTCAATATTCATTTTCAGTTCCATCAATTTTCAGTTCCTTTCCTTTTTATTCATTCTTAACTTTCTTTCTCTCCCCCCCTTTCCAGTTTCTACATCTTTTGTCCATGCTCTTTCCATTTCTTCGCCCACTTCTTGTCCATTTTATTCCTTTCATTACCGCTTATTTTTCTTAGATAAAACCAAGAAGATTAGTCAAAGAAATTCCTTCGTTTCCACATTCATTTCACTGTCCTAAATGTGTTATCTTCTTACATTTTCACTGTCGTTTCAGTCTTGGTCATTCCTTCCTTTCAATCATCGACGCCATTTTCTTTTATTCTATAGCTTTTCTTTCTCGTTGGCAAACTTCAACTATTTCTCTTACCCTGCCATTATATTTGGATCTCGCTTTCTCTATCTCCATAATGTTCCCTATCTGGCCCTTTACCCCTCTCTCTCTCTCTCTCGTTACCTTTCACTCTCTCTCTCTCTCTCGATCTCTCCGTCTCTCTCTCTCTCTCTCTCTCTCTTTCTCACTCACACACACTCCCTAAAGCAATATTTCGAAGTTCGCTCACTATACAACCAGGAGTAGGAACACTATAGAAACTTAAGTACGAAAATTTCCCTTCTCTATCGTATGGCTATAGCAGTGGCCGTGCTGGCAAAGACGTTGGATAGAAGTCAAAGGTAACTATAGTCCGGGTTTCGAACTCTACAACAGTTGGTATAGTAATATATAGACAATGATGAGGCTTAAAAGACGAAACATAATGGTATGTGGATAATGCAAAATATTTATTATAAAATTATATATATATATATATATATATATATATATATATATATATATATATAAATATATATATATATATATATATATATATATATATATACACACAGTCAAATCTCGTTACTATGCCACCCGTCGGAACTAAACAAAAATGGCATAATAATGAGAGTGGCATAGTAACAAGAGTTTATAAAACGGCTTTGTTTTTTAAAAACACCTTTATTGTAAAAATGACATTATATTTATAAATGAAAATAGCTTTATTGTAATAATGTAACTATTTACTCAAGTCAGGCATCAGTTTAGTCCAAAGCTCTCAAGAATTGTCAGCTGGCGTATCTTCTTTCGACTTTATCTAGCTGATCGCATGCTTGCATCACACCAGGTTTCCTGATTTTCTGCTGCATGAACATCCGGATGGTGCTACATACACGCTGTGTTTCCTCAAAAGCAACGATTTCCTCCTCAACAGTTACCTCGTCATTATCGCTTTTCCCTAGCTCCTACACGCTGCACAACATCTCCTCCGCGATCTCCTCCAGCGTGAAAGACCCACTAGTCGCCTAGCGCACATCGGCTTCAAGAACGTCAGACAGCTTAATCTCTTCGTTCTCGTGCATCTTTTCCTCGACGGGAAGAGCTTCTCAGATCTCGAGCAGCTCAGCATCCTCTGGTTTAGTTTGGATCTGTTCTTCAATGAAATTAGCCTTCGCAAAACAGTGCCGAATTGTCAACTCGCTGACCTACTCCCAAGCACACTGGACGACATGTAGAGCATCGAGCAATGTAAACTCCTTTCCCTCATCCATGGCCTTCAGCCGTTGGCACAGTAAGAGCTTATTGTAGTGGCGCTTGAGGTTCTCTATTATTGCCTGATCCATTGGTTGAGAATTGGATCTTGTGTTGGTGGAAAGAAGACAAGCTAAATGTTGCCCAGCTGGAGCTCGGGGGGAGGGAGGGGTAGAGTAGTCATTAAGGCAAGGCAGCACTTTTCGTCCCTGCTTACCGAGTCGTCCATTCCATTCACGCAATATTTCTTCAAAAAGCTTCGCCGGCATCCACGCCTTTGATTTTGCCTTGTACTTGACTGAAATCTCCTTGTTCTTAAAGGTACGGGGTCTCTTGGAATTGACAATCACCAGAAGAGGGAACTTCTCAATGCCACTCATGTTTGCTCCGACCAGAAGAGTGATCCTTTGCTTGCTTTTCTTTCTTCCGGTGCACCGCTCTCCCCTGAAAGTCATGGTCTTGTTAGGAAGCAGCTGCCAGAAGAGACCAGTCTCATCCATGTTGAGCACATCGTCTGCAGAGTATTGCTCAAGCAACCACCTAAGAACCTGTTGTTACCACTCAAAAAGAGATTGTGAATCCACCGATCTAGCTACACCCTGCACTGTCTTGAAGGTTATGCCATGGCGTTTCTTGAAATTTTCCAGCTAACTTCTGCTGACCATGAAGTCTGGGAAGTGCATCAAATCGACTAGTGTAATCGCCTTCTCCTTGATCAGAACACAACTGACAGGATGATTCTGTTCTCTTGCTTGTTTAAACTACATGGGCACCCCCTCATCTATGGATCAAGAGCCTGCGTCAGTTACATGCGCTTTGATGGAATTCCAGCTTTAATGGCAGCTTCTACGGAATCCTTCTTGCTGAGAATACTCTTCACAGTGGTTCTCTTAACTTCAACGCCCCATTTCTTGCTCATTTCCCTAGCCAACTTGGACTGATTCGGCTCCTTTTTCGTTGAATCGATGATCTCATTCTTCTCCTTCAGCGTAAAGTCTGTTCGCTTGTGTTTCTAGGCTGACATTGTGGGCTGAATTAGAAAAATAAAATATTCAAAAATATAACAGTGTCATAGTAGCGAGATTAGGCAGTAATAAATAGGCATAGTAAATTTATTTTGAATTTTGTCGGGACTATATATATATATATATATATATATATATATATATATTTATATTTATATATATATATATTTATATATATTTATATATATATATTTATTTATATATATTTATATATATTTATATATATATTTATATATATATATATTTATATATATTTATATATATATATATATATTTTTATATATATATATATACATATTTATATATATATATATATTTATATATATTTATATAATATATTTAAATATATATATTTATATTTATATATATATATATTTATATATATTTATATATATATATTTATTTATATATATTTATATATATTTATATATATATTTATATATATATATATTTATATATATTTATATATATATATATATATTTTTATATATATATTTATACATATTTATATATATATATTTATATATATTTATATAATATATTTAAATATATATATTTATATATATTTATATTTATATATATTTAGATATATATATATATATATATATATATTTATATATATTTATATTTATATATATTTAGATATATATATATATATATATATATATATATATATATATATATATATATCTATATATATATATATATATATATATATATATATATATATATATCTATATATATATATATATATATATATATATATATATATATAGAGAGAGAGAGAGAGAGAGAGAGAGAGAGAGAGAGAGATTAGAAGATTTTGTTTCTTTGTTGAATATCGTAGTTTCAGAGTTGACTCTTGTACAGATTAATCCATTTAAATCCGTAATATTGCCTGTTAAGAAGTGTTGGATTAGTTTGTTCACCTGCTCCGTTTTTGATTTTACTTTCTTCCAGTTTTCATTTGTCCTCGTTACTAGTTTCTTTGATGCGTTATACTTCTTCCTCCTCTGTGAGTTATGTGGTCTCATTTCCAATGGTGTCTAACGTTGCAATCAGTATATTGCGTCCTGTTTCTATCTGTGAATTTTCATTAGGGCTATTTTTATTCTGCTTATTTACTTTTCTTTCCCCTTATTTTCAGCAGAGCTGTCTCATATGGTAATCATGTGATTACAATAGCTTTTTGTGGTTTCTTTTATGATAGCATCATTATTATTTACTCACTGGGAGTTTTTAAACGATTCATTATCGATGATATTTCACTGGCAATAACAATTAGTGTTCCCTGGAGTGTGAGTGTTAACCAGTCGACCTAGATTTCTAGCCCTCTTTACCTTTTTCGATAACAGCTGCAAATTATTTTGTGTTATCACAACATCCATTTACCATCGACTTATCGATGGCGGTCATTGGTCTTCTATGTAATTTGGGTAGCAATAAGCTTCCCCAAGGTCTCAGTAATATCCGCACCCTTCCAGTGAAGGTCTGGTAGGTGCTTTCCTTTCTCGGTCATTCCATTCTCATTCACAAACATTTTGTGTGGTGCTAGCCAAGGCTGGTGACATTATTATTATTATTATTATTATTATTATTATTATTATTATTATTATTATTATTTGTACTCACTACGAGTTCTTACTCAGATCATAGTCAGTGATTGCTCACCGACAACAACCAGTGGTCTTTCCTGGAGTCTGAGTTACAACAAGCCTCCCCAGATTTCCAGTATTCTTCACATCTTTTTGATAACCACCACAAATAACCTTGCGGTATCGCAACAGCCTCTTACAATTAATTCTTCGCTGGTAAGGACCATTAGTCTTCTCTGGGATTTGGGTGGCAATAAGCCTCCCCAAGGTCCCAGCATTCTCCGCACTTTTCCAGTAGAGGTCTGGTTTGTGCTGGCCCTCCTCGGTCTTCTCATCCTCCTCGACCCTCTACAAATATTTTGTCTTGTGTCAGCCTAGGCCGGCACCATTTTCTTTTGGTGGGTGGGGAGGGAAGGGGGAGAGCTTATGGTGTTTCTTGTCATTTTTGTTCCTTGGTTCAGTTTTGTGTGGTGTTAGCTGAAGCCGGTGTAATTTATTGGGAAGGGGGATTATGAAGTGATGTTTCTTGCAGTTTATGTTCCTTGGTTCTTGTTGTGGTGTTCTTCGTGTGATTTTGTTTTCTCCCTGTTGTAAATTCCTTTTGACTGGTTACCCTTTATAGCTTATACAGGCTGGTTTCCGCATTGAAGCATTTTCCTTAAGATTGCAGCTGTTTTGATAATTGTCGGCCTGTGCATGTTTTCGATGGTCCCTTTGATTCCAATTTCTCCCAGTCTTTTCTCCAGTTTTGGGGGGATTGTTCCTTGTGCTCCTACGATTATTCTAACTTTCTTCATGTTCCATATTCCTTTCAGTTCTCTGGCTAGTTTTGTGTATTTACTTCGTTTTTCCGTGTCTTTGATCTTCACTCTGTGGTCTGCTTAAACAGCGAAGTCTACGATTTTACAAGATTTTTCGTTCTTGCTGATTTTTATAAAATCAGGTCTCCTTGCTTGTATGAGTTTATCTGTTTATATATCCATGTCTCAGAGAATTTTGTGTTTTTTCGTTTTCTAGTACTGTTTCTGGTTTACATTTGTCCCATTTGTATGCGTATTCGAAATTCAATTGATTGCACAGTTCCCAGTGTATTGCTTTCTCCCACACAGTTATGTCTGTTCTTGTATTCTTTTGGGCCAAATTTGCTACATTCACTTATTATATGATTTACTGTTTCGTCTCCTTGTCCACACAGTCTGCATTTACTGTTTTCCTGGGGGGGTATCTATTTTAGCTTTAATGTAGTTTGTCCTAATCGCATTGTTCTGTGCAGGCATCAGTAAAGATTCCGTTTCTCTGTTCAAGTGTCATTTTCTTAGCCATATCCAGCTATTTTCGTTGGTTTCTTCTCTTGTGAGTCTTATGAAACGTCCATGTAGTTTTTTTTTTCACACTTTTCTTTTCGTGTCTGTTTGTTTACGGTTTCGATGCTTACCAGTCCTCTTCCACCTTCGTTTCTCTTCACGTAGAGTCTGTCTGTATTGTCTTTTGGATGTAGTGCGTTGTGCATGGTCATTATTATTATCATCATCATTATTATTATTATTATTATTATTATTATTATTATTATTCAGGCAAATGTTAAGTTGAAACAAGCTTGACCACTCTATGTATGTTTTTCGCTATGATCAGGGCTTAGTCATCTGCATTCCTTAACACTGACCAATAAGCGGTGTTGTGGGAGATGGGGTTAAGCACGACGCCGTAGTTGGCGGGAATGCATCTCCAGGCGCTTGCAAATGAGATCTTTGGAATGTTGCAACTGCATCTAATATCGGTAACCACACATAACGGAGAAAGACTGAAGAAGGTATTATGTCATCGCTGGAAGATGGGGGCCCCAAGGATAGTCAAGGCATTTATATTCCCATTCTAGAGATATAAATATCAAACTGATCAATTACGTTTGTCATCGGTGTTCACTTAGATACACACGCACACTAAATATATATATATATATATATATATATATATATATATATATATATATATATATATATATATATATATACACACACATATATAATATATATATATATGTGTGTGTGTGTTATTTCCCTGCGCTGATGAGAGCCGTAAGCTTGAAACGACATCGTACGTCGATAAATTATTAAAAATATAATTTAATATTTCATATATATATATATATATATATATATATATATATATATATATATATATATATATATATATATATATATAGTGTGTGTGTATTTAGACAGCATTCTTTTATTTAAGCAAACATGTTTTTAATATAAATAAGAGAATTCCTCTGCTTGATTATACCTATTTTATTTTTTCAATTTTTGTAATAATCTTTTTTGCTTTAAAATAAACAACATTAATAAATGTTCCATATGTAAAACTTTCGATTCTTCGTCGGATCCTGTTCAGGTGATAAAGACAAATGAACAAAAAGCTGGAGAAAAGTAGATAATTTTTTCGGCTGCTTTTTTAAGATGATTCGACGAAGAATCGAAAATGCTAGGGATACCTATGGAACATTCATTATGTTTAAAACGAAAAAGATATTTGAAATTGTGTAAAAATAATCAAAAACATAAGAAAGCTAAGAATTATTTTTAACAATGTTCGTTTGTATATATATATATATATATATATATATATATATATATATATATATATATATATATATATATATATATATATATGTATGTGTGTGTGTGTGTGTGTTTGTGTTTGTGTTTGTGTGTGTGTGTATGTGTATGTGAAAAGACAAACGGAAAACAGGTTAAAATGCAGGAGAAAAAGAAAAACGAGAGATTTTACCAGTTTCGTTCGTATTAACGAACATCCTCAGAAAAAGTTAAGATGTAGAAACAATTTTATTATGAAGGCACACACATGGGAGAATGAAAAGATGATCCGATTGGACCATATGAGAAGACTTTTAGCGACATTGGTCCAATCAGATCATTATTTCATTCTCACATGTGTGTGCCTTCAAAATAAAATTGTGTCTATATCTTTACTTTTTCTGAAGACGTTCGTTAATAGGAACGAAACCGGTCAAATCTCTCGTTTTTGTTTTTCTCCTGCATTTTAACCTGTTTTCCGTTTGTCTATTTTCACACATTTTGTCTACCACGGCATTTCATTTGCATGACTTATTGTGTACCTTACCCCCTATATATATATATATATATATATATATATATATATATATATATATATATATATATATATATATATAATGCTTACCGAACTTAACAATTTCTATGAATTTAAATGTTCTTAAATTTGAATCATGTAAATTATTTATATATATATATATATATATATATGTATATGTATATATATATATATATATATTAAATTATCTCACACATATATGCGAATATATATATATATATATATATATATATATATATATATATATATATATATATATATATATATATATATATATTCGCATATATGTGTGAGGAAATTTAATGCCCTTAGTTTTAAATCTAAATAAATGAAAATAACTTAATTTGTTATTCAATTATTGTTAGTTTAAGAAAATTGAAAAACTAAAACTAAAGATCAAATATTTATACAATCGTGCGACCACATCTCGTATGTTTGTGTGTGTTTTTCTCGTCTCTACGCAACTTGCATATTGCTATGTTTTATTTACGTTTAATTGATTCTTTATTGAAATCAAAAATACAATTGCACTAACACTAACTTTTATAAAAATTCCATTTTAAAAATAATTTTATTACGAAATTACATACACCAGAATGCATTTCGGTTACTTCGTCAACATCTTAGCTATTTGACTATTTATTAGTAGTTTAGGGAAAAAAATGAATTTCGTCATGACTATTCGAAATTAGAACGGAATTTGGAAGCATTTACACTGTCGAATATATATGAGAGAGTCATTTTAACTTGCTTTAAAATTATTAACACATCCTCAAATGATGGAATTTTTTGGAAACTAAGCATTTTATTAATAGTGATTAAAACAATTTAGTTCGATAAATAATTTAATGAGAAACTATACATTAGGAATTAAATTAAACTTCCAAAAAGGTTAAAAAAAACGTAGTTAAAAAGAAAAAATAGTAAAACATAAGCGAATGTTAAAAGTGTCTTGAGCAAAAATAGCACATTTTTACCATTAAATCATCCGAATGAATTGCTTATTCAAAGTCTGATCGGTTACTGATATTGGATTTATTTATCTTTAGAATTTGACAAAAATGTCCACAGGATTGTAACTTTTCTTCTCCTGATATTTATATTTGCTCTAGGTATACCCCAGGCAAAGTCATGTACGTGTGCTAGTATGTTATATGTTAGCACATATGACACTGATGAAAAATATAGACGCTATGTTTGAATTGTTTTACTTTTAGATTTGAATTATGCCCGGCAATCTGAATACGAGCTACAAATTATAACTCGTTTATGTTAATTGGCATATTTTAGTCACAGAGAGAAAGAATGAAAGCGAGAACGAGCGAGAGAGAGTGAGGGGGTACACAAGGATATTAATAGATAGAGTGAGAAAGTCAAATAAAGAAAGAAAGAAAGAAAGAAAGAAAAAGAAAGAACGTAGAGAGATAGAAAGAGGGGGGGTTGATAACTAGATAGATAAAGAGATAAAGGTAGCACAGAGCGATAGACAGCAGTGAGAGAATTGAAATCGCTAGCTGTCATTAGTGTTAATGCAAAGCTCTCTGTAAAAACAAATAGAGCACTTTTTGACTGCTGATATTGCTTATATAAAGAACTAGCAGTACCCGTTGCCCGGCGTTGCCCGGAAGAAATATAAAGGAATGCACGAAAATGTGTAAACAGCCGACAGAACGCAATAGGTTTTAATATTTAAAAAGAATATCGTTTTAGAATTTTGGTAAATCTATGTACCCACGAAAATGATTACTTCCGAGTAGAACAAAAATAGAAATTGTCACAGTGTAGAAGGATTTCTTCTTCACTGACCGATTATGGAAAAGGATCATTTTGTCCAGCCGGGATATTTGTTCGATCTGTAATCTATTCTCTCCTCGGTCATTGAAAGCTAATCCTTCTAGACTGCGGCAATTTTAATTTATGTCGTTACTTTAGAAAATATAATAAACGTTGGTGGATTTTCGCCACATTAAGATCTAACGTAGTGTTTAACTCTGCCCTCGTGGGGAGCCCAGTGAAGTGGATAGTTCTAAATTGAGAAAGAGTATAAAGAAAGATTTGAAAAGCCTTATATACAATAATAGAAATAACCACGTGCTGAAGGATTTCTAATTCATTCACCGTATTTTTGTCTGCCCTCGTGGGGAGGCAAGTAAATTTGATATGAGAGACCCTAGAAGAAAAATACAATTGTACCTAAACTATATATAGATATATAGACATATTTAATAATGAAATATTATTTTGTCCACTCTTACTTACCGTATAATTATTACGGGTGCGAGAGGTAAAGGAAGATAGGTTGTCGCTGCCTGCTGCTAAGTGGTAGTGTCTCCCTTTCACCTTCCTTTAAATCATTACGGTTACGAGAGTGGGAGGATTTTGGTTGGCAACCGGCAACATCCAATAAGTTTGTTTTTTTACTTGGAGTCTTAAACGGATTCTTTTTTACTTGTATAAATGAGGGTTGAAGGAAATGTGTATATTTTATTAAAGTAAGTCAAAGTTATGAAAATATCAGAACATTGCGCGGTATTATGAATGTTGTTTAATGATCGCTGATTGGTTGGTTTGCGAATTCTAAAACTAGTGTGTACGTGACTTGTTCTTTGTGAAATAATATGTTGGCTATGCGCGCCGGTGATTTTTTTTTGGGGGGGGGACTTAATTCTTAGAGGGAATATAATTTTCTACCCTATCTTTGGTTTACTTAGTTGGGAGACTAATAATAATGTTTTTGGTTTAAATTTTAAAAATAAGTTTAAATTTCTGAATACACGGTCGAAGGTAGTAGTCGAATGAAGTGATGTGTTTCGATGCGTTTGGTGCATTATTTTTATTGTCTACTCTAACTGATTTTGGAGGCGAAAACAAACTCTATTTTATATATAGAGATTAGATTTCCTTTCTTACTTCTACCGATGATGCTCGGGCTGTTGATAAAACGACTGGGTTTAATATCAACCTGAAGCAGTTGCATGTCTAGACACAGTGAAAAGCTGTGATACAGCGAAACAATATGCCTGTGGATTGGATGACTTATATATATATATATATATATATATATATATATATATATATATATATATATATATATATATATATATATATACATGTGTGTAAGTGTGTGAGGTGAGTTGGAGAGAATCCTAGTAGAGTGCTCGATTATTAAGAACAATTAAAAGATAAGGGCGTAATATTTATTTATATATTTATTACAGAAGATCAGAACAACATCAGCGGTTTCAAATTCAAACAAAGGGACATGTAATTGTTCTCCTATGCTGGACTCTATTCAGCCTCTGTTTAAGGAGACAGACATAAACACACACACACACATACATTATATATATATATATATATATATATATATATATATATAAAGAGAGAGAGAAAGAAAGAAAGAGAGTGCGTGAATGAGATGTATACATATGGATACAGAGAGAGAGAGAGAGAGAGAGAGAGATAGATATATAGAGAGAGAGAGCGAGAGAGAGAGATAAAGAGAGAGTATGAGAGAAAGAAAGATAGACATATCGATAGACAGAGAGATTGAGATAGACAAAGGGCGATAGAGTGGATTAGAAGGTTTCTACACGATTTCCTGTTCTTGAGGAAGGTTGGAATTCAAATAGGAATAGAAATACTTTCATCGTCATCGTCATCGTCATCGTCAACAAATATAACTCAATTGTAAATAATTAACTAAGTTATGCGATCGGATGTCTTGCATTCATATGTGTGTATATAGATGTAGCTGCAAAATAATTTTTAAAAACTTCACAGTTAAATTTTTAGAAAATGATCGTCAACAACACATCACTAATTGACTATCAAATTAGTACACAGCGATCCTTGAAGCTTTACATATAAAAACGACTATTAATAATATTAACTTTGAATCCAGTACAAATATACTAAAATTTGCTTAACTGATATATTATATATTATTACTAATAATTAAAACCTTCGAAGTTATATCATTTTACCGCCAAGTTGACCCAAATGAATATATAAACTTCGATTATCTTCACAATGCACATAAAACCCGAAGGTGTTTTGCGATCAGACCGGAAGTATTTGGAATCGTGACCATGGCAAATTTATCAGAAATTTCCGACCCGTAACAAAGCCATTTCGTTTTGGCTAGGAGCAAAGTGTAGTATCTGTTCTGATACTACACTTCACTTTTTTTCTCTTCGGTCAGTGAACGAGAAATCCTACTATACTGAGGCAATTTTTATTTTTTATCCAATCCAGAGTGCCCGTTTTTGGGGAGTTGGATTCTCCTATTATTAAAAACCTACCTTTGTGTCCAACTCTGTCTTTGTGGGGAAGCAAGAAAATGGGAACAAAGACGCTGATCAAGAAACTTGTAAACAACAATTTTTCATATTATTTAACTATATATATATATATATATATATATATATATATATATATATATATATATATATATATATATATATATATACATATATATATATGTGTGTGTGTGTGTGTGTGTGTGTGTGTGTGTGTGTGTGTGTGTGTGTAGAAAGAGAGAGAGACTTACAAACAGCTGTTTCGCCGCATCACGGTTCTTCAGTTTGGCTAGACGTAACTTGTTTTCAAGCTGAGGTTCGAAGTTCGAACACCAGATATATAGTGATTGATCATTACAGGGTATTGTTTTTTATTGTACCTCCCGGGAAAGAGAAAAACACATACAAAATCTAGAATATAAATCTGATGTTTCTGTCTTTCTGGCTGTCCTTATTTCTGTTCGGAAAAACTATTGAAAACAAAGTTCCATACGAAGATCAAACAAAACTTCTTTAAAAAATTTACGTGAAATCCCTAAAAAGAAAATACGATTATATTTTAATATGAAAAATAAAAACTATAGAAATGAGCAAGTATTGATAATATGGCGGTGGCCAGATCTATTCATTGACCGGAGAGATTAGACGGCAATACATTGGCAATAGTATTTGAAAAGAAAAACATATTCCATAGAATCAAACACTAACCACTTTTGGTAATATTCGACTCAAAGAAAGTTATTCCTTACATTTGGCCAACAGATGCCAACGGTGGGCGAACAATATTATTGGGATATGTTTTTAATATCGAATTTTTACCGTCAGAGAAAATGGGATAAACTGACAGTCTTTCAAGGCTAACATCGAGATCTGAGGGACCACTAGGGACCACTAGAAATTGTAACAATAACATCTCAGGAAGAAACAAAATATGTCTCGTAGAACACAATGAGAGTGTAATAAGAAGAGACATTCATGTGTTGTGATACAGTGAAGTGAATGCCAGGCGGTTTACCCATTCAGGTAAAGGAAATTATTCAGTCCTCACTCCATAGACAAATAGATTCACTAGTCATCTCTCTATTTCCCCCATAGAAATTAAAGACCCAAATACTTGTTTTTATAAGAACATATGAATATGGCATAGCTTTTACATTTTTATCCGGTTATCATAGCTTTACCATTATCATTGTGTAACCTAGACGACATTTTGAGGTTATTTTTAAGAAACTCATTTCTTGACGCCTGTCTAGTTTAGTTGCTGAGTTTTCGTTGTTTAGTTTTCATTCATTTATCATAACGTGACAAAAAACGACGACTCTGTTGCGATCCACACAAAAGTATTACTAGTCACGATAGAATATGTTCTAAGAGAATCACATGAATATGAAGGGATTCAAAAAATTAAAAGACATGAAAAGTTAAAAAACAGAATTCAAAAATCATTATTTTCTAGATGTGATTACTACATAATGAATGCAATAAGGATAGTTATTGCCGAACCAGATACTAAAACAATTTCATGCTGGCCATCATGGATTATCTGGTATGAAATCGTTAATGTGAAACTACGTTTACTGTCCAAGGATGGACTAGAATATTCAAGGCCTTATAAAGCCTTTTGAAGACTGGGCATTTTCCGCATAATTACCAATAAGCTGTAGTTCAGATTACGCATTGACAACATGCCCAGAAAAGGGATGCTGCCATCTCGTTGTAGTAGACCATTTTTTTAAGTGACCAGAAGTTGTAAAGTGTAGTAGAGCTACTTCAATTAGCGACATTAGAATAATCCGGAAACATTTTTGTAGGTTCAGAATTTCGGATACAATTGTATCGGATAACCCTAACCCTAACCCTGCCTCACACTGCGGGAAGATGTGACACAAGGGCTGAAGGTGGGAATTTAAAAGCCAACGCACAAGAGGCATGTGCACTTTGGCCCACAAAAAATGCATCAGCAGTCCGTCGGCATTCACTGGTAAAGGCGCCTCAAGCGATTAGCAATGAACTAACCTCTTCTCAAAGCGTAGGAAAGTAAATCCTAGGAGGGTGGACCTCCTAGAACTTCACTGAATAATACACCAGAAAAAAAGGCCACCAGCTCGAAAATGTGCAAGATTCTGTTGGACTGATTGTCGAGGATGTATCTTCGAATGGTACGAACAACACAAACCGACTTTTTGTCGGGAAGAATAAATGGTGCTGGGTTTGTGACGGCGATCGCTTGTTGACGAGGGCTGTGATCAGGAGTACATAATAGCTCTCGTTCGTTACCCGGAAACCTCTGGAGAACCTGCTAGTATAGTGTAGATGTGCATGTGTGGACGTTGGTAAAAAAGCCGACAATAATGATAGTAATAGCTATATAAAGGTTCAGTTTGTGTAGAAGAAATGATAATATGACAATAAGAGGAGCGTTTACAACATTGTATTGCTATTCATTATCTGGTATTAATGGCCGATTTGCGGCGTACTTAATCTCACTTCTCGTTCGTCGAGAGAAGGAGATAAGACAATTTTACAGTCCATTACCGGAAAAGTAATTTGATCTGTAATTCCGGGAAAAACAAGCCGAGAAAATATTACAAAGTAGACAATGGAAGACCCGTTTTTTCTTCTTTTTTGTTTCGCTCTCAATCGCCCAAACGCGGTAAAATTTTAGCAATCTCTTTTCCATCGCGCCGGACATATTGGAGAAAAGAGAAATCAAATTGGAAATCAGTTGATTATAGCTTGTCGTTTTGTACCGAGAAGACTGGTTGACCATTTATCAATGCAGTTCGAAATGATGAAGCCTGTCGTCGTCACACCATTTTGTGTCTTCCTCTCCTGAAACGAGACAGGGGTGGGGGGACAATGCGCTTGTAGAGAATTTCGTAATGTACGCACGCAATCACCTTCTTAGGGGTGGACAGTAATAAGAAGATTGGATGGATTGGTTCAGCTTGAAAGTAATATGGTAACATTCACATGAGAAATAAATGATTTAAAGACGCACGGGGAAATGCTACTAACACTTATATATGTGTTCTAAGTGGTTACAAGCGCCGATTATCGTCTAGAGGTCGAGTTTCGATCTCAGCTTCAGGCACTTGGTTGTCTAGCTAAACTGAACAGCTGCGATGTAGCGAAACAGTCTGTATGTTGATGACTAAAACATGCCCCCGTCCTGGGTTGAGCTTTAATAACTTTTAGTATGCTCTTTATTTGGAATATGATTTGAAAATAATTTAAATCCATTAAAGTAATTAAGTTCTTTTTCAGCGGGACACTTTCTTTGTCAAGATTGGCCTATGATTTTGTATAGGTTTTCTGTGTTAATTTCACATCTGCGATTTCAGAATCGATTATCTAGTGCGAATCTTTAATGCTTTTGTGTATACTAGAAATTGGAGGAGAGCGTAATGATCTCCGCGGCGGCGAAAAGGGTTAACAATTGAACAGTGCATCTGTACAAACTGATTCACGATTCGTTCGACAATTTTCGTTTTGAAATTTCACCTAGCACAGCTTGAATAGGCGTTGTTGTTACCAATCAGGGATACGCCCTTGACAATCAGTCTGACAGTTGCCTCGTTTCTGTTAGGTTGACGTATCATTCTGTTAACCCTCCCAGGCATTATCTTCTTCTCTTTCAGAAGGGATTGGTTTATTGCTAATCGTCTGTGGCACCTTTATCAGGGAATACTGACTAGGCTTTTTTTGTAGGACAGAATTCACTTTTCCTAATGCACTGCTTTTCAAAACCTCACCTGGCCTTGTGTCTAACCTCCTGCAAAGGAGATAAATAAATATACCCCATGGACGTTTCTATAACATACATAAATAATTTTTAAAATAGCATTTGCGTCATAATTTTCAAACCAAATACTTTTAGATTCGAACATTGCATTTCTATAATTAGCCATGCCCGTCTGTCGGTTTCATTTAACGTTGACATTTATGTTACCTATAACCTTGATCTTAAAAGTCAATAAGGGAAGAATGAGAATTCGGCTAAACTGTTACTGATTGTTTTTTTTTGTTTTTTAAAGTTGTGAATACGATTGAATTTAGAGCATATCCTCTTCTAATTGTTTTCTTTCCTTTTCTCTCTCGTCAGTTGATCCACAAACAGCCTGCGCATGAAGGGCATCGATACATGCACCGATTCCAAGGTAGGTAACTCTTCTTCACTTATGAAATGATAGCTGAAACCATTTGACTACGTCGGATGGAGACTTGTAACTATTACCTTTAACTATTACGGCTTTTACATCTCTTTATACAGCTTCATTAAATCGACAATCAACCAATTATTCATGATGATTTTATGAGCCATACTCCTCCGTGCTGGCTAAATACAAGTCGGAAGAGAGTGCATTCTTCGTGATCAGTGACACTAGTGGTGTCTTATTAGACTAATCAACCCCCCCCCCCGTTCAAAGTTTTGCTGGCATCACAGTTTTATCAACGAATAAAGCAGTCATTATAGATAAAATCCACAATGGATCTTATATTTATAATTGATGATTTTAATTTAAATTAAAATCATCAAGTTGGTCGATTGCACAACAAATATAAATGGAGTAAAATATTGAAAAGTTCGATAATTTACCACCGCGAGAAATGCATCATGCTGCCTTAAGAAGGTCGAATGCAAACCCTCAAAATACAAATTGCAATATTCAGGATACGAATGAAACAATAATTTAAAATAAAGAAGACATTCTTCAACATTGGGTGAATTTTTATGATAGATTATATTAGGATAACACTAGAAATGATCAGAAATCTTACAATCGGTTAAAGTCTAGGGATTGACAATCTTTATTCCGAACATTTCTGAATAGACAGCGAGCATACTGCATT
>OY744522.1:142529244-142561744 GCA_963556195.1 Sepiola atlantica
ACATTTTAGTGATCTATTTGATGAAATAGATTTCGTAGCCTTTAAACTGACTGTTACAAAGTAATTTCTGTTTGAATTAAAGTTTAAAGATAAAGGTCAACTGTGATGGTCCAAGTGTGATCCAAGACGAAAAAAAAATAATTTTTGAATGCACTCTTGTCGTATCAAAGAACCATATAATGGTTGATAGATGAAATTAAAACGTTATGATTGGTTCATGTTAATTTCCTAATGTACGGTCGCTTTTTATTTTACAGTCAAATGGATTTCGGCATTGATTCCAAACAACTTATTTTACCAAACACCATGTTTTAGTAAAATATACTAACAGTAAACATTACATTATAGCAAGTTATAACAGTACGTTATAGCAAGTTTAATCGTATATGCGAAAACGCAAAAAATAAAGTTGACACAAAAAAAAAAAGATGGTCGATAGAAACAAACCAAGAAGACAGATTACGTTAAGTGTTACCATTAAAAAAAATGCTAAAATAATGTTTTCCTTTGCTTTTGATTACCTGCGGGTTGTTGTTAACCATGTATCTTACTAGAGATTGATGCCTAACAGTGGCTAAGTGGTAAACGACACTGACTGTAAACCTGGGTGTTCCAAGTTCGAATCCAGTTCGTTCCACGGAAGCACTTTCATAAAACCCACAGCTGAAAGTAGATTTAACCTCCTAGAGAGGAGGTAAATAAAATAACTTGGAGTTTTCTCACTTCTATATTTATTTATATTGGCCATCTTTCTTTTCTTCGTCAACTTGATCTTTCCGCGTTACGCGTGTACGATTAAACTTGCTATCGCTTACTGTATTAATGTTTAATGTTATTATTTTTTAATAACTCATGGGTTTAAGTCAAAGTAAGTGTGGGGGAGGGACAATGCCGAAACTCATTTCACCGTAAATGATGAGTTGGCCGTAGATTTAGGGGATTAACGGTTTCGTTATAAAATGGAGCGCTCGCTTATCTGCTGATCTGCGGCGGACGGAATGGAAAGAGAGGAAACTAGATGGACGCCGTCGTTACTTAACGGACGAAATGAGGCGCGTCTCCACACAACAAGACAACAACACTTGAGATGAGCAATATGTTCAATGATTGACCAAATGGCACTCGAAAAGTCGCCGCAAAAATATCCATGAAAGATCGGGAAAGAAGATTTCCGGATCTTGAAAACGGATAGTTGGGCAGGACGGGGGGGGGGGGGCTAACAAAGAAGATTCATTCCAAGAAGGAGTTTTAATCGTTGGATGAAAAGATGAAAATCATGGAATGAAAATCAAGGAGGCAAAAAGATTGTAAGATTGGGGAGTTGGAAGTGATGGGGACGGACCCTGGGAGGGGAGTGAGTAAGTATACGTGTGTAAGCGCGTGCTGGTATACATACATGCGTTCATATAACAAGCCTCCATATATGTGTTTCTGCTTGTCAGTGCGCACATTGTGTGGGCTGCGTAGAAGTACGTGCTAACGTGTGGGCACATGTGCATAAAATATATGTGAACAAAGTTCCTTTTCTAGTACTGCCCGTCTGTGGAACATACAGTATCACGGGACTGCATCTCAGCTGACTAGAACATTGCCGTTATTAAGTCCAATGTAAACAAATTATTGTTGAGTCGAGCTCTTAAATAATCAATTCTGACAAGTTTACAACCATCGTTACCAATCGTCAAGGTGTTGTCTCACCGTCCACCTGACAAACTCAGTAACTCTTTATCCTTAAATGGCCTTTGGGCCGTAATAAGCGGTGACAAGTTTGGTAAAACAATATGAATGTGTACGTTTGTTTACAGACTAAAAAAACAGATCTCGTGTTGGCAAACGAAATTAATTGTGCTTCGTGGTCATATTTGTAAATACAACATAAAAGAAATTCTCCTTGCGAATAAAACGTACAGTTTAACGTGGGGACAACGGGCGTGTGCAAACACGGCAGCGTCATCAAAGGACAATTGATAAAGGGTTGTTCATAGTTGAAAAATGGCCAGTTTTTCCCTAAAGGTGTCATATTCATTCATTTATACTAAAAATATAGTTTTGTGAAAAAGGGGGAGGACTGTCCGAGATATTACAAATGACATTAACACCAATGATTGATATGTCTTATATGTTTTCTATAAGGTTATTCTTCTTTTTTTTTCAAATGTGAAAGAAAATCATCATTAACAAAAAAAACAATCTCAAAATGGAAACAGAAGTAAAATTAAAGCAAACAGAGTGCTCAATATTTTTTTTCGAATAGAGCTATATCAATAATAAATGATAATAAATTGCGCTTTGTGCTCGACTAAGTTTAAATCTCTTGTCGGACATTCACAACAAGAACTCATTTTCTACCATTCCGAAGATAAACGCCCCTTTCTTCCTCAGTTTGCCTTACGTCAGGCGAAAGTTCCTCGAACAAAAAACGAAAAAAGTCTGCAAAAATCGTTGTTTCATTGATTATGTTCTTTAAAATATTTAGTTTATGAATTAAAAACACAATTTATCGCAAAATCCTTCTTTTTTTTTAAGTTTTCTCGTAAAAAAATTCATTTCATTGATTTTCTTTGTCAAAAAATAAATAAATTGTCAAAAAATAAATAAATTGTCATAAACATAAACATACGGTGAGTATTTTGAAAAGCCGCCTCGTTTTGATTTTGACGCCGGTTTATTTTGATTCGGCTTTTTCCGGCTGCTTACGTATTTCTGCGTCGGCAGTAGTCGGTTTTGTCTGGTTCAAAAGCTGTACCAGTACCATTTAATAATTTAATTAGTTGTAGCCTCTGTCTTTTTGTTTGTTCACGATCTCTTCGTAGGGTTTTGTAGATAGATCCCCAACATTACCCAGGGTACTTAGATGCATATAGTTCAGTTTTATTAAAGGGACTCTCCACTCCACTGTTGTGCATATAAATTCCAAATTTCAAAGGAATAGTTTCGAAGGTTTCGAAGTTTTCAGTGGGGGATTTCTGCTAATGGGACCCTCTTTCATCAAAAGGAACTATACTTAGACACGCATCCCGGCTAATGTAGGGGGTCTATCTCTAAAACCCAAAGAGTTCGTGAAGAAACGGACAGATCTCTACATTACACATTATTAGTTTTTTCATTTACTATTTATCGATTCGTGATTGATATGAAAAATGCAATATCGTAAAGTGCCAAAAATAACTCTTAACTGTTATTTTATTTATAATTTAATTATGAAATTAAATCCACGCGTAAAAAAAAAGTCAGCCATTTTTATCTTTTGTTAATAGTTGTAAAGAAGTGAATTATTTCATGACTCATTGAAATTTGAAAGGAATTTGGAAGCATTTAAACCATCGTCATTTCTGGATTTAAAATTCTTAGCAAATCCGCATTGATTAAATAACTTACAGTTTTGGGAAGCTAGACCAGAGAAGATTAAAACGGCATTACCTTAATAAAAAAAAACATTAGTCATAGTTTTATATCAAGTTGGTTCAGTTGATAATTTAATGAATAAACGCTACTATAATAATTAAATTTAAATCTCAAACTTCCACTCAAAAGATACAGCATAGTTATAAAAGATACAGCATAGTTATAAAAGATACAGCATAGTTATAAAATAAAAAAGAGCGAAATGAAAATGGAAATCAAAAGACTCCCAGACGACTACTTGTCGGTACAGCTAGTAGGAAAATAACAAAATCTACATTGAGTCATTAAACATATAACTAGCAAAATACCAGTCCCAGGATGGATATCAACAATATGTATAGCAGTGGTTTTCGATATTATTAATGAGGGGGGGGGGTATACTCCTAAATAATAACTTTACAAAAAAATAGTGTACCCACGTAACTCACCGTGTTGCCTAGAATACGTATCCCATAATTTTTAAGGATAAATTCATTTGTTTACAAGTTTACCCCGCATATATATATATATATATATATATATATATATATATATATATATATATATATATATATATATATATATATATATTGGTTCTTTTCAATAGTAGAACACTTTAAGACAGCTGCCTTTAAATAGGATTACTATATCGCTGATTTACCGAGTTGTTGACAACGGCCGTGAGGGCAAAGACGTTAGAATTATAGTTGAAAATATAACTCGTGTTCCGGGGTTCGGGTCCGGCGACCGATGTGAATAATTCTTCTCTGACGATTCCCGTAAGGATTAAACGTATACGTATGTAAATAGAAACAAATATTGATAATTATATATATATATATATATTATTGACGCTCATGTGTGAGTGCACCGGTCCGGTTAAAATTTTATTGCATAATATAACTCAAAATTTGATGTAGAGCAATTCTTTTCTTTATTTAATTTTTTTGTATCTCGCTTATTTCAAAGGTTCTTTTGTGAGTGGGGGCTTGAGTTTGGAGTATAACTCCCTAACTGTTTAAGTTTACAAAAGAAAAAAATAATGATCTATCTACGTTCTCACTATGTTGCCTAGAATATGTATTTCGTAATTCACTATGATCGGTTCATTAGTTTAGGGGTGAATACTATATATATATATATATATATATATAATTATTTATATTTTCAAATTAACTAAAACATGAAGTGATCAGTAATATTTTCAAATTATCCCATATACACATGTGTTTCATGCCAAACCTGCAATCATCCGTATAGGAGGAGACGATCTCTGCCGGTCACACGACTTGTTGTAAACTTACCTATAGTGCTCAATCTAACAAGAGCTTTGAATAATTATTTACAAATAATATTTTCAAATTAACCTATATATATATATATAGTGTGTAGATTTCAATATTGCGTTGGGAATCCTAATAAAAGAGCTCAATGAACCTTTAAACAGAGCAAAACAGAATTATTAAAAGTGTGTGTATAGTCTTTTTCCTTTTAATAACTCTCTCTCTCTCTATATATATATATATATAATATATATATATATATATATATATATATATATAGATATATATATATATATATATATATATATATATATATATATATATATATATATATATATATATATATATATATATACTAGCAAAAACTACCTGCACTCCGGGCAGCAATTACTGACGCTGTAGTCTTCTTTACAGAAACCAAAGAAGTAATTTTCATTTGACATTTTGGTAATTTAGAGGAAATTTAAAAAAATGATAATTGTCGTAGTGTTATTTGATATATTCTAATATGGGAGAAATATACTGTGCATGAACATCGTCAAATTTTTTTTTTTAGGAAAAAAAACAACAAAAAGGTAAATTTCTATGGTCGTTAAGATATTCAACGTCGATAAATTTTATTTTGTTTCAGCATAAAAATTAAAATGAATTCCTCATTAAAACTGGTTACATAATGAAATAAATAAATATAAGGGTGGAACGTTGATTGGTCAACCACTTTTATATGGGTACTTTGTACTGTTCACCTTTATTATAAAAGAAAAGAAAATACGTAAAGAATATTAAAGAAAAATACTTTTTTTGTAATTTAGAAAGATTAGAGAAGGTGTATTTCTTTTCTATGATAAATCATCATCATTATCATCATCTTCATCATCATCATCATCATCATCATCATCATCATCATCACTATCACTACTAACATGTTAACTCCTTGGCCTTTTGGCTAGGGCCAAAATGTAGTATCTGTACTGAATCTGCACTTAGTTTTATGTTCTCTGTCAGTGAAGGAGAAATCCTTCAAGACCGAGGCAATTGAAATTATTGTTCCAATTCAGAGTATCCATTTTGAGGGAGCTGGATTCTCCTCACGTTAAATATTGACATTGTGCCTAACTCTGCTCTCGTGGAAGGAAGTAAATAGGAATAGGAACAGCAGCAACAACCACCACAACAATAACAACCACAACAACAGCAACACATTTATTTAAAAAAATAAACGCATGTATTTAATTATTAACAGATTAGAAAATATCAATTCATTAGAAACTTTAAAATAAATAAATATGCAAATGAGAGGCTGAGAGGATGATATCATGATGAGCGAACTACATACATTGTGCCCACCCACCCCCCAAAGAAAAAGAGGTTAATGCCTGGGAGGATGATATCATGACAACAGAATAGATAGTACACTAACTCCCCGCACACACAAAACTGGTAATCGTGAGGAAATGGTATCATGAGGAACGAATGTATACTGCACGGCCTTCTCCCCGAAGAGGAGGTAATGCCTGGGAGGAATGTATCATGACGCATGAAAATATACTACAGAAAATTAAATAAGCATAAACTGTTTTAATGTCAATATATTTTGAATAGGTAGAAACAAGTTTTGCATTTATTTATTTAGACAACATTAAAAACCATGGAAAGTTTCATTGTCCACGTGAAATGCTTGCTAAGATGAATATGCCGGCTAAGGAAGAACGATAACTTTCATAATTTTTTAGTTACAAAATGACATGTTTATTATAAACTTGAGTTATCGTTCTTCCTTAGCTAGTATTATGGTGAACGAAAATATACTACACTACCCCCCCCCCTGACAGCCGATAATATCATGATGAACTAACACGACTTCCCTCCACCGAAAAAGGAGGAAGTCATTCTTGTGTGGACGGTCTTATGAGAACAGAACCGATACTACACTAACCCCCCTTAAAAGATATTCTGACTAAATCGAGTCTTGGGGATTTTTCATTCTGGAAGAATTCCCCCCTACACATCCTTAAAACCGGAGGAGGTAATTCCTGGGAGGACAGTCTTATGACAACAGAACCGATACTACACTACACCGCCCATTAAAAAACATTCCAATTTAATCATTTTTGTTTTAAATTTTAAAATGCCTTTTTTATGGTTTCTTGGCATTTTTGCTAAGATCAAAGTGTAGTATCTGTTCGACATCTCAGCGATATTTGACACTTTACTAAAGCCGGGAGTAAATTATCTCTCTTGAAAATGAAATCCTAAATAAGTTTTTAAATGCTATCATTTTTTAAATAAAATCACTTTATCTTATTTTATTTATAGTTATAATAATAGTTATATCGATAAAACGATTGCGTATGTAGAAACACATTTGACAATACAAAGTAAAAAGGTATATTACAGAATATTAATTTATTAAAACCTTTAAAATAAATAAATATGCAAATAAGCAAAATTGAGAT
Organism: Sepiola atlantica; assembly: GCA_963556195.1. Classification (NCBI taxonomy): domain Eukaryota; kingdom Metazoa; phylum Mollusca; class Cephalopoda; order Sepiida; family Sepiolidae; genus Sepiola; species Sepiola atlantica. The sequence goes on from OY744522.1 coordinate 142,536,368, forward strand.
TTGTTTGAGTGAGTAGGAGATGCCTATATATAGTGTATTTCAATATATTATTATATCATTAGAATTGAATAATCCTTACATGTTTTGATGTTAATATAATTAGGATAGATGGAAAAATCTTTGTCATTTATTCATTTAGATAATATTATAAATTTATACACATACATTTCAGTTCATATATAACTTCAGTTTAAATAGCACTGTCTTAAAACAGACAAACCGAACGAGATAAAACCGCAGTTAATCTGTCAAATTCAATAATGTAACTGAAATAAATTTATTTATATAATAATAAATAATAAAATATTATAAAAAATATTGAATAAATAAAAATATATATCAGAGATATTTTTACTGATCACTAATATTAAAAGTTATATATAAAATACTTACGTGTCTCTTGCTAATTATTTTTATCTACTAATAAATAATAAATAAATAAACACGTCCATGAAAAATGGAGCGCATTCCATATCTAAGAGAGGCAATTACGAATGTCGAGGCGAATTTCAGACAGCTGCTTTTTGGTTACTGTTCCAGCGAATCCTGTCATAGTCAGCCACGCTGATGAGTTGTAGTACGGAGAAACGCGTTTCTATTGTATCGATTAATTAAAATAAAAATATGAGAGCAACAAAATTTGACCACTGAAAAAAAAATTCAAAAATAATAGTGTAATATATATCACAGACGATATATATATATATATATATATATATATATATATATATATATATATATATATATGTGTGTGTGTGTGTGTTTTACTTGTTTATATAATTGCTCTCGTATATAGAACATCAATCTTTCATGATAGGTTGTACTTAAAAAGTATACATTATATCTGTATTTTCTGTTATTATATATATATATATATATATATATATATATATATATATATATAGAGAGAGAGAGAGAGAGAGAGAGAGAGAGAAAGAGAGCGATATGCTAAAATGAAATATACCTAGAAAGATCATTTCTATATAATTACTGTTATCTTTATCAAACTACCTCGGACACCACCTATATATGACGATGTTAACTGGATTGAATATCCACAGCTACAACTCGCAGCTTACGGTTATAACATGTTAAAATACTGATTTTCATCGGATCACCAAAGTTAAGCAATATTGTAGTCGAATGAGTGTCCATTGCAGAATACGACACTCCATCATTTGGAAATGAAAGATGCTGTAAAGTCACGTTCTCTAATACCCTTGGGAAAATATGAATGGAAAAATAGGGTAGATTAGTCTCTCAAGCTTTGGTAGGGCTACTAGTCTAGGAGAGGGAACACTTCGAAATAATACTAATCGTTTTCTGCTTAGCTTAGCAGTATTTGATCGTCTTAGATTTTTCCTTGGCACTCGACTTAATCAATGCCGCGTTGTTGGATATCGAAGGTTGGATATTTGAGCAAATGTAATATAATTGTAAGTTTTTGAGCGAATATCCAGGAATGGTGAAGTAGAGGGCTGTCTGATGGGTTCAGAAGGTTAGATCAGTCATAAGCGTGTGAACAGAAGTGAGGAACGTGTGAATCACATAGGAGCGACGAGAAAGAAAGACATTTTTAAGTAAATGAGAAAGCAGCTAGGAAGCGAGTTGAGACGACGTATGAAAATGGGCTCTTAAAAATAAATAGTTAAAACTACGGTCGCGTCTCTTTCTCCTCTCTTAATATGCCCACTTATATATGAAATACCCGTATAAAGGAAGAGGATGTCCATTGAAATATCATCTCGTGTCTTTTTCTATTGATTTTGAATTAGCAACCTTTAAATGTCGTTAAGCAGGAAGAAATCTTAACTATTTCAGCACAACAATTTCCAAGCGAGAAAACCCCTCGTGTCTTGGTTCTGGTGCGACATTTATCCTAAGCGGGTTAAGCAAACATCCTACAAAAGAGGAAGTTTCTAGGGAATATTAGATCAACAAGCGGTTCCCAGTCGCATGTATATCCCGGTCAGGAGAGATGAGTTAGTTTTTTCATTTTTTTTTTCAGGCAGGTGTCGCTGTCCTCCCACGTCTGGTATTTCCAAATGATCACCCATTTTGTACTGACCACGGTTAACTTCGATGATCCAACGAGAACTGGTATGTCAACGTAATTATGCCATACATGAGAAAAAAACCCTCATCATAACTCAGAGTCTAGCTCCGAAAGTCAATTCCACAATGTTTCCATATGTCCCCGAGACGACCGTTCGAGTGGCCATCACGACGACGACAACGACGATGAGAATATGAGTTGCTGAATGTACAACACTTGCTTCACTATAAACCTTCTCTTCGCACAGGCATCTTTTCAAAGGCTATCCATTTTCTCTCGAGACAGAAGTAGATCTCTTCGCTTTCACAACTCGTAAACATAAAACCAACGCAATATTATGTTTAATTATCGTACATGAACTACGTTGTTTCCAAGACACAAGCAGATATTTTCACTTTCTAGCTTTTTTTTTTTGTTTTAAGAAAATAAAATAAAATAGAAGGCGGGAAAATATGTTTTTCCGGGAACACAAAATGGCGGAAGGGCATGTTAAAGTATAGACAAACAGAAAACATGGCGGAGATCACTTTTGTGTCCGTTTTTTTCTCTTCTTTTTGTTGCTTCTACTGTATGTGGAAATAAGAATAGACATTAAGCGAGAGAAACCTATGCCTGTGTGAATCACACTGACTTACAAAGGTCAAGTAAAAAAAATGTCGTCAGTCAATGTCGACGATTTCGCAAAGAGTGGCGGCCATATTGTTTTTACTTCTCACTAATTTCTCTCTGTCCCCACCGTTTATCTTTTAGTCGCTTTTCTGTCTGTCACTCCCTCGCATCCTCTCTACTTTTCTATCTCACCTTAAGCCGTTCTCATCTACTCTTCTCACTGTACCCCACTCTATTTCTCTACCTTCTCTTTCTCTTTCCGGAGACGCGAATAAATAGAGACACGGATTATAGAATCGGCTAAACCGAGATTGAATCCAATCGGATTTGTTTACATTCACAAGGAATAAAAACCTCTTCCCTAGTTACGAGTAAATTTGAAGCTGGTGTTTAATGAATCGTTTCGTCTACTGAACGTCTTTCACCATCAAAAAATCACAAAGACGTTGATATGCTGTAAAACAGACAGACCAAATCCCCCTTCATTTCTAACCTATTTCCCTCTATGATTTCCTCTCTCTTCTTTCCCTCACCTCCTTTCTTTCTAGCTTCCCTCTTCCTCTATCCATTCTCCCCTTCTTTTTCTCTAACCTTTTACTTCATCCCATTCTCTTTCTCTCTCTCGCTTTCTCATTCTCTACCCTCTTCCACTCTTTCTCTACTACGTTGAACTCTCCCTTTCTCTCCCCCCTCTCTCTCTCCCTTCTCCTCTCTCTCTCTCTCTCTCTCTCTCTCTATATATATATATATATATATATATATAACACATTCCCTTTCTCTACCCTCTATCACACATATATCTATTTTCATATATCTCCGTTCTTTCTACTGCTTTGCTATCTTTGTCTTACGCTTTTTCTTTCGTTCTTTCTCTCTCTCTCTCTTCTTTCTCTCTATCTCATTATCTTTTCTACACCACTCCCCCTCTCTCTCCCTCTCTCTCCCTCTTTCCCACTTTCACACACACATACACACACTCTTGCACTACCACGTTGATCTCTACTTTCATATCTCTGTCTGCCTGTCTCTCTCTCTCTCTTTCTCTCTTTCTCTCTTTCTCTCTCCACATTTATCTCACTCTATTCTATCTCCATATATATAGCATATTATTTGTTTTTACCCTCTATCATACATAGTCCCTCTCACATATTATATCTATATTCCTATATTCCTGTTCTCGCTACTGCTTTGATATTTCTGTCTTACACACACACACACACTCTCTCTCTCTCTGTCTCTCTCTTTCTCGCTCTCTCTTTCTCTCTCTTTCTTTCTCTCTCTCTTTCTTTCTCTTTCTCACACACACACACACATACACATACACACATATACACAGTAATTTTTTATTCTCCAAAACGAGATCGAAAAGGATTTCCCCTTTCTTCCAAATTCCCTGCTCTGTCATAAACTGTGTCCATATGATCGAATGGCCATGCCGGACCCTTGCCCGGCTATCGTCAGTTTTTCTCTTCCCAGACGTCTGTTTTTTTACGAGTCTCTCTTTTAGTCCGAATGTCGGTAATCGCAACCAATTGACGCGGGCATTAAGCAAGTTTTACGACCCTCAAAGCGAAAAAGATCGGCTAGAAATATGGGTGTTAGCTTTTTACGATCTCGGTCGCTTAATTGTGAGGGATTTTATAGGAACTCCCAAATGATTGGCTTCGTCGTTGTTGTCTTTCGTTATTTTCTTCCGGGCGGGAAGTCAGCCATTTTTGTTGCTCTTCTTGTTAGAAATAAATGAAAAGAGGAAACGTATTTTCAAACGATTGAGTTTTTCTTTTTTTTTGCAATCAGGAAAAGAATTGTTTCGAACGGATAATTTGTTCGAGAGAATACATGCTTGTCTTAGGGATTGATTCACTGACGAAAAATAGATATGCAGATATACACACAACGAACGTTCTTTTTATATATTAAGTAGATACAGCATGTTTCTCAGTTTTCTTTGTGGTTCATAGCTTTTTTTTTTTAAATACAAGGGACTTAATTCTGTTTGACAGTTATTTATGGCAAATGTATGAGCGTGTTCGTAAAAAATGGTACTTCCAATCGATTTTAATATTTAATCCTATCGACATTCTTTTGAATAGTGATATTATACAGGATTATAGTGAAGGTACGAGGCTAACTCTCCCAGGGTAGAATTCCCCCTCTTGCCACTCATTGAAAGCCGGATTTTACTTTTAAATTGTGTAAGATAAAGATAAATTTTGTAAAACATATAATTACTTATTTCAAGAAGTTCAACTGTAGGTAAGAGATATTTCAATGTTTTATATAAACATTGTCAGCCTCTAAGACAGTGCTTCATTTGTTTACTTACAAAGAGCTTTGCATTACGCTAATAGTAGTAACTGGCGATATCAATAACGACTGTCTTCTAACCCGAGAAGGGGTGAGTGCTTATATCATCATCCACACACAGTGTTTCGCTGTATCACAGCTCTATGTGTATGCAAATAAATAAATTTACAGATCAAATTTATGTCAAACTGTGATTTATTGTCAGTTTCGAAACAAAGAAAAGCTAACACGTATTTGACATAAACATACTTAAACATACTTGAACAAAATCTTCCCGTCGTCAGAGCATTGTTGTCAAATAAAAAGCGTACACAATCAAAGCGAAAACTTATACAGAAAGTCTTTAAATGTTCATGAAAACAATACCAGAAAACAAAAAAACATTGGCGACATGGAAGTTGATACACGTAAAAAAAAAAGGTTTCAAATTAACTCAGATTCGAATGTTCAAAAAGAAATCGTTTGAACATCGAAAACGGCTCATTGGGTGGACACATAAATGGCAATACAAGATTCAGTCACTATAACTGAGAAGATATATAAATAATAAACTCTTACATTTTGCATTCGAAAACCGATACTTGATTTCAAGATTTCGGTAGTTTTTTCAAATCGGAAGAGTTCAAAAAACAAGGGCAGATAATTTAATAAATGAATCTAGATGGACAGGTGTTCAAAATTGGAGAATTACAGAAATTGATTTTATTTCACGAAGAATAAATAGTAAATACTAGCATAACATTGAATAAATAAATCAGCTAACAAAATAAATAATAAACCAACTAAATAAATGAAAACATAACAATAACAAAAAAGAAATGTATTTTTAAATAAAAAAATAAGTAAAAAAAATTGAAAATTGAAAATTAAAAACCAGACCAGAGTAAAACTAAATTTAATTGAATTAAAAAATATTTTTTCAATCAAAATTTAAGCGATTAATGCAATGTATTATCAACCAATCATTTTTATGTTTTTATAACAAATATTTCTTACCAATAATCCACACATTTATGTGTGTATGGGGGTCTTACTACTACTACTACATACATGTCCACATATAAATACCTACATAAACAAATATATCCACATAAATAGCCATGTACTCACACATGTACACACGTGCACATATTCACAATGTATACAAACATAAATATGGACATATACATGCACACACGCATAAACACACACATATGTAAATACATATACATACACACACACACACACATATATATATATATATATATATATATACTCATGCATACATACGAATGTCTAAATGTGACTTCAGCTTAAAGGGTTTTAAAAATAAATTGACATTTAGTGGAATCTTGCTTAATGCGTACCTAATAACTATGGATCAAACATAATTTGAATTTTCAGATCGGAGGTCGTGTCTATATTAGCCCGACCCTCATAACACTCTTTAAAATATTCTCCCCAAAAATAAAATTTAGGGAAAATATATAGATATTTATTTATTTTGTTCTGAATTTTACCCCATTGTAGCCCCATTTGCCCCCTTTTGCATACAAGTAAATTTAACTAAATATAGTCCACATTACTCGCCCTTGCGCATATCAGCTGTTTTCAAAAAGTTAATAATGATCGGTTAATTAGTTTCAGAATTTAGTACGCACCGACACACACATGAATCCTTCACTCTATAATAGGGACAAATGTGTATTCATTTGTATATAAATAAATATATGTACTTTCATCCTGCCACTCTAAAGTTAACACGTGCATTTTTCGAGCTTCCGGGCTCAACCATTTCAGGTGGTGAGGTGAAGCAAGAAAGCAAATAGCAAGTCAGACAATCCCCTAAGACGAAATTATGATAAAGATTTATATCTGAAAAATTAAATTAAAGTTTATCATTTTATATGAATATTTTAGTAATATATCTAGATAAATAGAGAGTGCGAACACTGGCGATGCATAATTTTTTTTCCATCAGTTTTGACAGAGAGTATATATATAAATATATATATATATATATATATATATATAATGAGAATATTTTAGAAAAACAAATATTTTGAAAAACCTGAACAACGCATTTCTTTATGTTTCTCAAAATAAATAATTTATTTATCTTAAAAACTTGAGCACTTTCGGTGATATACACCCTTGTCAGAAGCATAAGCATATATTATTTTTTTTCTCTTCTTTTTTCGATTGAAACATATTTATCGCAGTCAAGTTGAAATTCGTCTTGATGTTATCGACGATTAATGTGTGATATGCCAGTGTGTGTAGCACGCGGTTACGTGAATATTGATTTACTCCTCTCCAGGAGTTAGGCACAAGGTAGAATGAAAAGTCCACACTTGGAAGCGTTGATTAAATGGCAATAATAAGGAGAATATTTTGAAAAAAAAAATATTTTGAAACACCTGGACAACGCAATTTTTTTTATGTTTCTCAAAATAAATTATTTATTTATCTTAAAAACTCTAGCGCTTTCAGTGATCAGCAACATTCCCTCTGCTTGATTACACCTTTTTTTTTTCAATCTTTCTAGTCATTTTATTTTGTTGTGTCAAAATCAAAAATAATAATGAATGTTCCATATGTATCATGTTCTCGGCTGTTTTTGAAAGTCCCTTTTTTTTCTCCAGTTCTTTTTGTTTTGTTCATTTATTTTTATCACTCGAAGGTGATTCGACGAAGAATCACGAGTGCTAGTGATAAATATCGAAATATTCATTATTGAATTGAAAAAATTAAAAAGGTATAATCAAGCAGAAATTTTTTTTTTAAAAGTATAATGAAGCAGGTAAAATTCTGTTATGTTTAACAATGTTTGCTTAAATTAAAGAATGCTGCCTGAATACACAGACAATATATATATATATATATATACAGGGTGGGCCAAAATAAGGGTCCTATCTTTAAATTTGAATAACTTGAATTTGAATAACTTCAACAAAATAAAAGTTAAACTCACCAAACTTTATGTGTGTGTAGACTGACCCTTCCGAGATTTTTTGAAATAAACAAAACAAATTTTAGCCGAAAAACACTTCTTAAAACTTACAAAAACTAAAGTATTGTTTTTTACACTGTTTTGAGTTTTTTAAGCAAAAATAATGTTTTCTAAATGAGGGTCCGTTCCTTAGGGCTAATACGGCTCATGCTTGCTTCGGAAGGGGTCCTTTACTTATTCTAAAAAAAAAAAATTTTTTAAATCAATAAATAAAAAAGTTATGAATTTTTAAAAATAGGACCCTTATTTTTGCCCACCCTGTATATATATATATATATATATATATATATATATATATATATATATATATATATATATATATATATATAATTTTATTTATATAAGTAGAGAAGAGCAAAGTAGATAGATTTAACGGCAAACCGACATAAAGATATACACAGGTAGATAAGAATGGCATTCTATAGACACGAACACTAGAAAACGGTGTAGACGGAAATGGTCAGATCGACGTTGTTAGTTGTCCGCGCACAAATGTGTCGTTTGTTTCTTATTTGCATATTGTACTGATTATGCCGCAAATGCAATTCATATCTTCTTAGATGAATATCGTGTTCGTCTTTTGTAGAGAATGATAAGAAAAGAAATTACGAATGCAATAACAAAGTCAAATAAACGCCATTCCTCAATGAAACTGGCATTTTCACACCTACTTATCTCTCGATCTGCGTAATGCGACACATATTCGACCATATCTAAACAATATCCCATGGTTAGACATGCGCACGCTTGTATCAGTGTGCGCATGCGCGTGCGCTGTTTCGTTTTTATTAATCACATCAACGTGCGTATAAATACACAAACACGTGTCAAAAATTAACGATAATAGCCGAAAGCGTTTACAAATGCCCGGAAACTGTATCATCCATTTTCCATATATGTTTTATATATATATATATATATATATATATATATATATATATATATATATATATATATATATATATATATATATATTAGCCACGCTGATGAATCGTAAAACGACGAAACATGTGTCGGTAGGTAATTATATTTTTTAAATGACGCTCCCCATATGAGGACATCACATTGATGAAGGGAAAAATTATTTAGGTAAAACGCTTTTCCGTATAAATAGTTGAATTCGTTCAAAGTATCGCAAATAAAATAAACAAATAAATGACATATACATTACTATAGTATATTTGGATGGCAAAGCTATGGAGGTTGTTCAAAAGTTGTGTTGCCTTGGTGAGAACATTGAAGCACAAGGAGAGGCTGTGGCTGGTGTGATTGCAAGAATTAAGAGTGGATGGGGTTTTATTTACTCCTCCCCAGGAGTTAGGCACAAGGCCAGTTTTATCTTACTCCCACAAGTAAGATGTGACCAATGATCGGGTCGGGAAAGTGGGGTTTGAAAAGCCAGCGCCCGAGAAAGTGAGCACTCTGGCCATTAAAAATTGCCTGGTCAGCCCGTCGGCATTCCCCGGTAGGGGCGCCTCAGGCAGTAAGCAATAAACTTACTCCTCCCCAAAGAGGGGAGGCAAAGCCTGGGAGGCTGCACCTCCTAGAACTGCACAGGACTGTCCCATAGACCGGCGTAAATCAAGCCCCGAAGGACAAGACAATACCAATCTATGGAACAGATACTACACTTTGATCTTGGCCAAAGTGGATGGGGTATGTTCAGTGAACTTCTGTAATTATTAACCAGAAGAGCGTTATGACTGTCGACCAAGGGAAGAGTCTATAAGGCATGTGTACGCAGTATGATGATGTATAGAAGTGAAATCTGACTAGGGAAGGTTAAGGGCATGCGTTTCATGGAGAGAAATGATATGAGAATGATACGGTGGTAATGTGATTCTTAAAGACAGGCTTAGATCCGATGACCTCAGAAGAAGATTAGATCTGGATCATAGGAATATGTGTGCAAAACTGAAAACTTCGGTGTTAGGGTCACGTTGGTAGTGGGTTAGTAGATGTAGAACAGTTGCGATAGCAGGGGCAGTTCACGAGGTAAGACCAACGAAAACAAGGGAGGAAGTGATAAGGTAGAACTTGAAAGAAAGATAAATAAAGATCTGGTCAGAGATAGGCTAATTTGGAAGTCAATTTCTTAAAGCTGTCTAACACATCATGTAAAACGGACGTAAAACCGAATATGATGTTTTATATTGACTGAATGCGTCGAAAAAAGAAATTGTTTGATAATACTCCTCGAAAAAGTCATTTATCTTTATTCAATCTCAAGATATTAGAGTTTATTTATATCAGTTTATTTTAAATGATCTCATGGACACTCGCCCGGGATTTTCTGTTGCATGTTTCTTGGACACTTCTGTATGCGGACAATGTCATGCTGCTTGCCAAAACGAAGTCTCGATTCTGCCGGCTTTGCATCGATTCTCGAGCCAGTCTGTATACGACAGAGGTGACGATTGCCGACCTGACGGCATGACACTCTTTGTTTTAGAGCCAAAACGTCACTCATATGAGACGCCATTAGTTTTGACCCTTTCACGCCGTCAAGAATTGCGGAATCTACTATCAATCGAAAGCGCACTTACTGACCGCCATACTTACTATTGTTGACCGCCATCAAACCTCGATAGTCGAGAAGACAGATTTTATAGAGAGTAAAAATTTTGAAATAAAAGGTGTTATAAACGTTAAAACTAGTCGAGTTATGTAAAGGATGTCATTCTAATGCGTTTGATATAAATTATGTGTTGTTTATTTTTGTTTCACAAATGTTAACTTTTTTGTACTTTTATTCGTGGTTTTTATTTTCATTTTTGTTTCACGTTTTTTTTTGTAATTATGACGGGTTGTTTTTTTACTAAATTGTTATTTGTAACAAATAATTTAAAAAGTTAAATTTATAAAATTATTGGATGTAAATAGTTTCCAAAAGGTTCGATTTTTTAATCAAATGAGAATTTGTTAAGAGTTTTATAGACAGTTTAAACGACTTTTTATTCAACAGTTTAGTTTAAATGCTTCCAAATTCCCTCAAAATTTCGAAGAGTCACGAAATAATCCATTCTTATTTTTCAACAATTAACAAAAGATTAAAATAACTGACTTGCTTACGAAGTAACGGAAATGCATTCTAGTGGATTTAATTTTATAATTAATTTTTTTTCAATGGGATTTTAAACAACTCGTTTTATTTTATGCTACTGAATTTTTTTGTTTCAATAAATAACCGATTAATAATAAATAAAAGAATAATAACATGTAAGTCACGTAAAGACGAGAAACACACACATACACAGACACACGAGAAGTGATGCTACAATTTTGTTAATATAGAGATTACGTAATTATTCTGTTGGTAAATATTGTTCATCAACCCACAAACCTTCCCACGTACCGGTAAAATGGAAAGTTGCGTTTAATTAATCATATAGAATGAAGCGTTTACAGTAGGGATCGCTTTTAGGGTTAGGGTTAGGGTAAGGGTTGAAAACAAAAAGTTTATGAAATGTTCTGGCTGGGAGCAAAGTGTAGTATACTTCAAACACTTTGGGGATATTTTAAGTAGGATAACCCCTAGAGTAACTGCGGTGCTGTGGTGACTGCAATAATTCTAGCCAAGTGTAGGGTAGTCAGTTATGTCATAGTCGACCAAGGAACATCAACGACCACCATGTTCCCCACCCTTTTGATGGCCTGGTGCCTTATTTGCTACACTATATATATTCTTACCTTATAGCAAATAAATAATTGTCAAGTGTGGTATATCTTCTGATACTAAACTTCATCTTTTCTGTCCTCGATTAGTGGAGGAGAAATCTTTCTAGACTGAGGAAATATTTATATTTTTCCCCAATCCAGAGAGCTCCTTTTTGCGGAGCTAGATTTTCCACACATTAAAAATCGACCTTCTGTCTAACACTGTCCTCGTGGGAGGGGGGGGGGCACAAGTAAACGGGAACAAACCAAATCTGCTTCCTCGTATTTCCAGTCCTCCTCTATCTCCTAAGTCTCTCTCCCCTGTCTTGCCTCTTCCTTCTCCTCTCTCTCTCTCTCGCTCTCTCACTCTCTCTCCCTCTCCTCGATTTTAGGATTATTTCCTCGCATTTCGTCCATGCGCCTCCATTTTTTTTTCATTTCTTACCCCCTTTCCCTGTTTACCTCTTTCTACCATGAACCGCCCATCCATTCTTCATTCATAACATCCCCATCCCAGCTACAAATCCACAGAGCCCAACTTTCGAAAGACCTTCTCATAGTTCTTCTAGTTGCCAGACCGCTATGGGTCCCTGGGGGGTCGACCCTTCACCGTTAATGCGCCGACTATTGTCGAAGCAATCATAATTAACCTTGAAATTCTCTGATCTGTAGACACGGACGTTTCTCGCCATTGTCGAAACGGAAAGGGAATCAACCAAGAACATTTTACGAATACAAAGCCCAACAGCAAAATAAATGCACGGCAGATTTAGATCTTATTTCGTCACTAGCAAGGCCACTCGGCGTTGCCCGGATGTATGAATAAGAAAGTAAAAGAATTAAAAAATAAAATTTCAAATTTCTCCCCCCATCACTCTCACTGTACACATTCTCACGTTACTTTTAAATAAACCACTCTCTCCGACTCCCCCCTCTCTCTCTTTCTCTCTCTCTCTCTGTCTCTCTCTCTCTCCATCTCTTCCCCTTTTTCTTCCTTCATTGTCCTTGGTTAACACACCTCTCTATAAATGTTTAAATATCATAGAAAAAAAGAAGAAAGTAAAAATATAATCAGAAGTTTTTACCTAAATTTATTTTATAATAAACATGGAGTAGTATACCAAAATAATATTTTTTCATTCATATTTTATTATTCATAAGCAAATAGTTTTTAAAATAGTCCATAAAATCTTTCTTTTAAAACTCCCCTCTTTCTCTCTCTCTCTCTCTATCTCTCTCTCTCTATCTATCTATCTATCTATCTGTCTCACTCTACACATCCTAACGTTACTTTTTGAATACAGTTTTTATCCAACAATACACCCATACATCCGACTCCCCCTTCTCTCCCGTCTCAATTTCTCTCTTAATTCATTGTTCTTGGTCAACAAACTTCTCTGACTGCTTTAATATCATAAAAGAAAGAAAATATCATAATCAGGAGTTTGACCTAAGTTTCTATGTTTAACAAGCAAATATTTGATTACGGTGTGTATTTATATGAAGTAATTGTACCAAAACAATATTTTTTAATTCAATAATTTTATCATTTTACTAAATGAATCACACGTTAAACAAATGAAATAAAATAATTGTGAAAAAAAAAAACCTATTGAATTAAAATGAAGAAAAAATGTAAATATTTCCGCTTTGGTCTATCGTAATTTTTAAAACGCTGTAAAAATGGCCTCTTTATATTTGTAACATTTTAATACGTCATTTTTAAACTTTTAAGTTTTGCAACGATAATTTTTTACCCGATCATGCTGAATTGGAATAGTTAATTTCTGTTAGTGTATCTTATGTAGTTTCTGAGATTATCCAGGACGGACAGACAAAATCCAATTTTCCTTTATATATCAGATAAACATACTATAACGTTTAACAAAAAAATTTCTACGTGCTTTAATTTCCTTTCAAATCTGAATTCGTAAAAACGTTTAATTTCGCGAATCAGAACTTCACTTCGCTTCTAAGGAATATTAATCTTACACGAGTTATCTCTAAAATAGGAAGAGTGTTTGCTTGTCCGTCTGTATTATATAGAAATGAATATGGCTGTACTAAATACTGTTTTCAGGTAGTGAATCAGAGTCTATCACGTGAGTCTAATGGTGCGTATACGTGTCTGTGTGTGCGCGCGTTTCTCATATCTACGTAACTTACAAATTATAATTTTATCTATTGACTATAAAGCGAATATTTGTTGAAATAAAAAATGCGAAACTAAAAAGATTTTTTTTTAAATACTATTAAAAAATAATTTAATTTGCTAAAATTTCACCAGAATGCATTTATTTCCGGTTTAAAAACGTGTATCATACATCGATATACAGGAGAAAAAATTTATTTAAAATAAGAACAACAAAACACAAAAAGAAGAATTAAATGATAATAATAAGAGGAAAATTTTGTGGAATTTTAGAGGGTTAAAAAGGAGGGTATAAGTTCTAGAAATGCAGGCACACATAATTAAAGTGTTTAATTTTTAAGTGAAAGAAAGCAAATATTCGAAACAAGATGTTACAAAATAATGTTATATAAAGACCCCGAAACAAAAATAAAGATGAAAAGAACCGCATACAACACCGGTAGTTAGAGTTTAAAAACATTGATATTACTACTTAATAATGTTAGTTTCAATAATAATTGTTGTTTATTAAAATTTCAATTCATTATTTTATTATCACGGCTAACTTTTTAAACTTTATATTTCTCTTTAATTAAAAATTAAAAAATTATAAAATCGATTTCGTATTTTTATTTTAAGTAAAAAATTATTTTTAATATTTTTTTTATTTTAATTTAAATTTAATTAAAAACATTTAATTCCAGAATATTTTCAATATCTAAAACCATTCATCTCAATAGTCCAAAAAAAAAAAAAAACTTAAAACTCGCAAAGAGTTCTACCCGACAACGTCGAGTAGGTAGAGATAGTTATGTATGAATCCGATTTCCTCGGGGGTGCATGGAAGCTGCCATTGAAATCTTGTTTTTCCTATAATTTGAATGAGATTTAAACTGTAGATCAAAACAAAAGATTATTTGTGACTCAAAAGTTGAACACATTTCGATCATTTTGAGACACTCTTTTTTTACGTGGTAACCCTAAGCCCATGACAGTGGTTTAAATTGTATTGAAGGATTTGGGAATGGGGGGGCAGATTTAAACTTTTGCATTTGTTAAACAGGACCGGCGACACAGTTATAAAAGTGGGGGGGGGGCTCTCCTAAAAAGTGGGGGGGGGGCGGTTAAACACATGCATATATAACTTCATTATTGATGACCGTAAAGTGTGGGGAGGGGGGGGCGCCATCCATGTTAAAGTTTCCAAGGTTGTCCCAATATTATGAACATGTCTTCGAGTGGATATTTTATATAATATAAATGTTGAAATCTGTTACACATTTTAAAAGAAAATATAATTTAAACCATATAAAAGGAGAAATGATTTGATATTTGCATATGAATTTGTGAATTGTAGACAATCTAGAAGATTATGAAGAATATATATATATATATATATATATATATATATATATATATATACTAGACTGAAAAATGTGGGCGCATGTGTATGAATATTCTTAAATATAAACCTGCAAATGTACAGGACAAGTGGAATTTACTCTTAAAATATTGGAACTGGAATTGAGATTTGCGTCCGCATTTTTCAGTCTAGTCCACTTTTTTAGGCATTGCAGTTTAAGAAAGTACAATGTATTTTATTATAATTGAAAAGAAGAACAAATAACAAGACCCCAAAGCATCAGTGACCATGTTCACCTTGAGTCACATAGAATTTGAGTTGGTGAAAATATTAGTAACCTATAATCATTATGACGTCACAATATTGAAAGTATCTTATTCGCTAGTTAACTAGCATTGCATTTATTACCTCTTATCTGCTGAAAAATATTAATTCATTCGAACTCATCTTTGTTATCCGCATAACAGCAATGATAAGAAATTGTAACTAACTTCATTTTTATAATTTAGTTAAAAATAAGTATATTTAGTATAATTATTTTTAAAATTTGCTTTTTTGGACAGATAATTAATTACTGCCCATAGACAAAGTCACAACAAATTATACTGTAATAAATTTGAATTTAACTTTAAACATGAAGTTTGCAACAGTAATAACGTTACTTGTATATTTTGAAACAAAAAATGTTGTAAATAGAATATAATCAAATGAAACGTTTGCCTTTTCTGGACAGCCTTACTAAATGATTTAGTACTGCCAATAAAGACAAAAAACAAATGACTATACCCCAATCATTCAAAATTTATATTTTACAAATGAAGTTATTATAATTTTTTAAATAAAGCTTTCAATTGAAAAAGACTTCACTTTTAGTTTATAAAAAATACGAGTACATAATTAGAATATATTCAATTAAAACATTTATATTTTACAAATGAAGTTATTATAATTTTTTTTAATAAAGCTTTCAATTGAAAAAGACTTCACTTTTAGTTTATAAAAAATACGAGTACATAATTAGAATATATTCAATTAAAACATTTGCTTTTTTCTGTACAGACCTACTACATGATACAGTACTACCAGTAAAGCTAAATACACAATTGATTATACTTTAGTAAACAAATTTAGTGATTAAGTTTCAAAATGAAGTTATTTAGAAATTGTAAAAAGAAAAACAATAAAATATATTTACTTATGTAATTTATTAAAAAAATATTTTTAGAATATTATCTAAAAAGGACATCAGTCTTTTCTGGCCGGCCCTACTATATGATTCAGTACAAAAAACAATATTCTATTAAGTAATTTAGAGTTTTACGTGACGATATTAAAAATAAGTTAACAAGCAAAATAAATAATGGGGTTGCTTAGAACTTATACCCTCCTTTTTAACCCTCTAAAATTCCACAAAATTTTCCTCTTATTATTATTATTATTATTAAATTCTTCTTTTTGTGTTTTGTTGTTCTTATTTTAAATAAATTTCTTTTTCTTTTCAATTATTAACGATTCAGTTATTAATAAGCCGCGCGTGCGTGGCCCCCCTCTGTATGTGACTCGATGTTGCGAGTCTAAAATGCAATAAATTTGGACAATTTGGGGCATTTTTTACCCCCCCCCCCTTTGACCCCCTGGGGCGCGAACCAGAATGTTTATGAGGTCAAGGATGCTCATTTTATATCCAGAACAATTGCCTCTACATTTTGGCCAAGTTTCAGAAAAATTGAATGGATGGATCAAACGTTATGGGAGAAAAGAGTCATTTTTTGCCATTTTAGGGGCTTTTGACCCTCTGGGGGCGCGAACCAGATTTTTTTCCAAGGTCAGCGATACTTATTTTCTATTAGGAAATTATTATATGCAGAACAATTGCCTCCACATTTTGGCAAAGTTTCAGAGAAATTGAATGGATGGATGAAAAGTTATGGAGCAAAAAAAGTCATTTTTTGCCATTTCGGGGCCTTTTGACCCCTTGGGGGGGAGGGCTAACCAGATTATCACTTTTGTATTTTTCTACTAAAAGTGACGCTGCTCAGATTCTATGGCCCGAATCATTTTAATACGAACATATTTCGAATCAGCCAAACGAGTTCTATTTTCCGATGTTTCTATCATTAAATTATATTTATAATTTAAAAATTTATGTCGAGTTATAGGGCATGAGGATCCTTACTCAATAGGCATTTTGTCAGTTTAAGCTGATCAACCCTTCCATATCTTAAACTCCTTTCGAGATATTTATAATTTTAGATTCCTTGTGCCGTTCGCTACATTTTTCGTATAAACAACATAAATATTTGTTTTAGATAAAAAAAAAAAAAGTTATGGTTATTCAAAGTTAACGGGGTGGCGTTATCCTACACATTGATGACCATACATATTTTGAATAACTTTTTTCTACTGGACGAAATTTTAATTTTTTATGTTCAAAAAAGGCTTGAGACAATTCAATTATAGTGCAAAAAAAAGACATCAAATTTGGATGAAAACTGAATTAATGACAAGCCCAAGAATTGGTCACGATTGGGTAAGCACAGGCAGTGTGTGAATGATTATATATATATATATATATATATATATATATATATATATATATATATATTCTTCAAAATCTTCTAGATTCTCTACAATTCACACACACACACACATACACACACACACACACACACACACACACATATATATATATATATATATATATATATATATATATAATTAAATGTATGTGTGAATGTGTGTGTGATGTTTGGGTTTCCTATTGAAAGAAAGGTTAAGGAATCTATATAGAATATAAAAGTGTATTCTTATGTAAGATTTACGGGAGAAGACAATGGAAGTGTTCCCGAACTTCCATTAATAGAACTATGAGAGCCTAACCCCTCTTAAATCTTGCAATATATCTTATTTTTATGAAACTTAAACCTATGTATTAAATGTTTAGGTGAAGACAATCGAATCTCTAAGTGCTTTCGTAACTTAAGGGAGTTATTAAGGTCAAACCTTTTTTAAAACTTCAAATATATCCTATTTTCATGAAATTTATATTATAAGTATAATCTTCATCCGGGGAAGACGAAGGAAGTAGTCCCGAATCTCTACATTGTCATATATTTGCCGAATATCTACGTGTCTTTACCTATAAGTGACCTTTGAAAACCGTGCCCCCTTAAAACTTAAAATATGTATATCTGATTTTAATGAAATTTAAACCACGTGTATAAGACAGTAATTCAGAGAGTTTTCCAACATTTCAGCTTCTTCGAACTATATTAGAGGGTGAAACAAAAGGAAAGTAATATGGTATTATGAACATAATCAAAAAGTAAATAGTAATCCTCAGTCAATCCCGAGCAATGCTAGTTTTATACGATATAAATGTGTCGATTTTGTTTACATAAGTTAAAACCTATAAAAGGGAAAATGATTTGATATTTTTATATTAATTTGTGAATTGTAGAAAACTTTTAAGAATTTAGAAAGTTTTGAAGAATATATATATGGTATACAACTGATGATCCCTTAAATAATGTTAGAAGCAAACTAATATAATAACTGTAAAAACTAAATTGACTCACATGAGTGATTTTCCACTGAACGACTTGGGACTTAAAGGTTTTTTAAAATTTTATTTTATTTTATTTATTTATTTTTTTATATATAGTTTTAATGGTTGAGAAACTTCCAAGACTATATATATACATATATAAGAATATATATATATATATATATATATATATATATATATATATATATATACTAGCAGGGTTACTCGAGTGTGGGATAGCATTATATGCAACATCATTTTAAGGGGAGTTTACTTAAACAGCAAACTTGATGTTGTCAGCAAATCTTAAGCACTAAGCTATTCAGATATTTATACACTTTATCTAACGCTTATAAATTCACTAATTTCATTGTGTAACATGTTAGAAAATGTCATTAGCTACTTTTGAGGGGCAGCTAGAGACACAGAACTACTTCCATTATGTGTATATGCAAATTGTACATGTGAATAGAATAGATAGATAGATAGATAGATAGATAGATAGATAGATAGATAGATAGATAGATAATTATTATTATTTTATGTATCTAAATAAAATGTTATAAAGAGATGTAATCTTTTATCTATCAATTTTCAGTATTTACTTCAACAGTGCTCAATACGTGAGTAGAGCTAGGTAGTAAGTTATGAAAATATATTTATGGCAATTAAGCTATACAGAGACTACCGCGTTTCATCCCCGGAGGGAATCGTCAGGCTAAGAATCTGATTGGTTTACTAGCTAGACTAAACCCACGTGTATATATAAAAACACCCGGCAAAACAAACTCTATGCATTTTAGCCTGACGATTCCTTACGAGGATGAAATGCGGTAGCCTCTGGATAGCTTATTTGACATAAATATATTTTTATAACTTACTATATATATATATATATATTTAAAAAATTAAAAATTTCCAGCATATGATGATGTTTACGTACGTTTTCAGAGATATTCTATTTAAAAAGTCAAGAAAAGAAACAAGAAATACATGTTCCCAAGAAACAAGCCAGAATAAAATGGAACGATTTGCGTTCTCATCGAAAAACACATTTAAAATACATTTAAAACATGTCTAAAAGTCATATATATATATATATATATATATATATATATATATATATATATATATATATATGAACTAGAGGGTAGTGAGGTTCCAACGAGAGAGAAGATTATATTTTAAGAAGTGTAGCTACCAACATTTATTTTTTTAAATGTGTGCATTATTTAATATTTAACATTTTTCAGGGTTAGTGTTTAAATTTCTATAGCACGTGTTTCGAGCATGTTTGGTTCTCTTCAGATATTTTTCTAGAAACATATATTGCAGTTTCAAAAAAAATATTGTAGTTTTGAAAATAATGTTGATTCAATATTCTTATTGAAAGCTTAATGTCTGTCAGACATTTAAACGCCAATTTTTTTAATGTAAAATATTAAATAATAAACAAATTTTTAAAATATTAATAAATGGTGGTAGCTCAACTTTATATATATATATATATATATATATATATATATATATATATATATATATATATACATATATATATATATATATAAAGAGAGAAAGAGAGAAAGAGATAGATAGATAGATAGACAGAGAGAGAGAGAGAGAGAGAGAGAGAGGGACATTTGACTAGATTAGATTGTAAGTAAAGTAAATACTAGATAAAAATCCGATAGATCATGTAGGTATATTCTTTCCAGTTCAAAGCTATCGAATTGAATGAGGTCGCCAACAACCATCATATAAAATAACGGATCAATATGGCGTCTGAACATGACTTTCAGAATTGACGATCAAACTACTATAGTAAACAAGAAGCTATAAATGTTGATTTGATAACTCGTGCAATCTATCTCATGAAAACTAAAGAAATAACCTAATTGCTATGCAGCAATTTGTCTACAACGCATCCTATTTACACTGATGATGACTTATGTAATTCGAAAAGTTGGCCATCAATAAATCAACATATGATCAGCATTTTTGCTTCTTGTACTTTACCTCGCGAATTGAGAAAACTTGTCAGAACCTTGAAAACGTTGATATAAAAACGCAACAGGTATGGGGGTACTTTTCTATCACACACATCGATTACGGTTATCGCGTAGCCTAAATAATTGCTCTTCAATTCTATTTCTCTAAGTTATCCACTTATATTAATGTATGAATGTATTTATATATCGACCATATGATTGATCGTGTAAGTAGTTACCTTTAAGCCTTCACAGTAATAATCAATTATTAATTTCTGGCTCGAATGAAAGTTTTTTTTAAACAAATATTTGTTTGAGGAAAAAGTCGGTTGGTAATGCATAACACATTATTATTTTATTTCATTTTTGCATATGCTTTCGTGCACGCGTGGTGTCAGATAGCCTTCTCTATATTATATTATATTATATTATATTATATTATATAACCTGTCCCTACCCCCTATCTATTTCGTTATAGCGTGGGGCAAATGGTAAAATAACCCCTAAAAAATTTGAGACAAAGAGATCCCTCTCCCCAAAAAAAACATAATCAATATTTTTAATAGTTTAATGGGGTTTTCCAATAATATCATGGGTCTGTTTTAGCGTCGGACATCCATAAACAGTAAAAAACAACGTTTTACTTTATTTTATTTATAACTTGCAAATTGCTGATTATAGAAATTGAAAGAAATAAAAAGAATTTAAATAGTAATAAGGTTTCAGAGGAGAGGGCAACCATTTATTGGGTTCCTTCACAGTGTTTGTCGATGGGATTTAGGAATTTCTTGCCCAGTTTAGTTTTTAGCATCTGATTATAGGGCGGTGTATACCAGATTATATTTCTTTTTCTTTTATTTTTAATTTAATTATAATTATCGGTGTCCTGTTTCTTATATTTAATTTCGATATCATGGCACCCACTATATTTTAGAGCTGTATTGTAAATGTTGCTTGACTTCTTAAATACATTCTCGTTGCTAGAATCATTGCTAAGCCTACGTTCGATAGAATTAAGAATTTTTTTTATGATTGGTGAGGGTGATTGGACTTTGGGTTTACATATATTGGATTAGCGTTATCCTTTAAATATGGCTCGTAAGTATAATCAGATGCTAAACACTAAACTGGGCAAGAAATTCCTAAATCTCATTGAAAAAACTTCCCCGTAACCAATCCACTGCATAAAATATTCAATAATAATATCCTAAAACTATCCTACAGTTGCTGCGAAAAACTTAGAAATGATAATTAAGGTACACAATAACAAAACACTAAACAGTAGATAAAAAATAATAACAAATTGCGTAAAACAGTGACCAATATAGCAAAAATTACACTAAGAAGAACAATAATATAAGCGCTACAAATAATAATAACCCAAACCTTAACAGCAATCACCCAAATAGGAATGAAAAAGTTAGTAATGAAGAGAAAAACTGTAACTGCATAACTTGTCCACTTTGTCCACTACAAAATAAATGCCTAACCAAAAGTATTGTTTACCAAGCCACAATATTTGACAAAGAAAGACCGAATAACAAAAAGTACTATGAGGGTATGACCTCTCTGGATTTTAAAACCAGATATTACGACCACAACAGTACATTTAAAAACAAAAAACGCCGAATAAAAACAGCACTAGCGAACCATTACTGGGAGCTCAAAGAAAATGGACGCTCAACCATAATTGAATGGAAAATATTACGAGAGGTCAGTACATGTAGAAATTAAGACAACCCGTGTAGATTATGTATGAATGAGAAATTTTAAATTCTAAACTTAAAAAAATTAAACTGCAGAAGTGAAATAGTAAACAACTGTTTACACAGAATAAAATTTACTTTAGGATAACAATAAATAATAAATAAATAAATAAACAAAAAATAAACAAAAACTGAACTAACACCTAAGAATAAAAATACAAGTACGCACGTGTTTCAATAAGGTCACCTATTAATTCGACACAAATAAGAAACAGGGATGAGTAATCCCTATACAAAACAGAACTAAAGAATAAGAAGTAAAATCAACCTAACTTTTGTTAGTGAGAACCCCTACTATTGGCTAATGAAAACATTCACCGTGGGGGTAATAACAAATAATTTGATTGGTTAACAAGCTAAACTAAACACCACGTATATATATATATATATATATATATATATATATATATATATATATATATATATATAAACACCCGGCAACTCAAATTCCATGCATTTTAGCCTAAAGACTCCCTACGGGGAGGGAACGCGGAAGCCTCTGTGTAGCTTAATCCTCATAAATATATTTTCATAACTTACTACCTATTTCTACTCACGTATTGAGCACTATTAAAATAAATACTTAAAATTAATACATAAAATATATCTCCTTATAACATTTTATGGGGATACATGAAATGATATATATATATATATATATATATATATATATATATATATATATATATATATTCTTGTGCGTAATAGAATGCGCTTTGGTTTGTGCATGATATAGCAAGAAGAACAACTGGTGCGTACACATGTAAAGAACATGTGTATATGTGTGTAAATTAGACAAAAATGCACGTGTATTTGATGGCGTGTGTGTATATTACCATGCATGTATTTATGTGCGTATGTTCCAGTGTTATCGTATATGTGATCGTGTTAGATAAAGTTTTATACACGTGTGTTTATGCGTAGAAATGAGTAAACCAATGTGGCATGTGTGTATGGGTGTGTTTATGTGCATACATAACTGTAAGAAAGTGCGCATAAATATGTGTGAGTTAGAAAAATATATATGTTTGATGGTATTTGTTTATATTTATGTATTAATGGATTTATGTATGGAGCTTGTGATTGATCGTGTCAGATAAAGTTTCATACGTGTATGCACATGTGCCTTTGTATTTGTGTGTGCGTGTGTGTGTGGGTAAACAAGATAAAAAGAATGTATTTTATGTGTGTTTGTTTTATCTACATAAAGGCATGCGTTATACAGAGAGAGAGAGAGAGAGAGAGAGAGAGAGAGAGAAAGAAAGAGAGAGAGGAAGAGATAAAGACAGAGGGAGAGGGAGAGCGAGGGGTGAGGGAGAAATACACAAAGACAAAAGAACAGAAAAGGGCGGGATAAAACAATGCATTCTGAGATGACCAAGCCTTGATTTTCTTCAACTTGTTCAGCGTCATTCAATCATCAGAAAATCAGATGACGAAATAAACAAACTGACAACTTATCGTTAAGAATCGAACAATTTAAAAGTGTCCGCCATTTTGTTCGCACCATCTTTTTATTCGTTCGCACCGATTCGCGTCACGTGTGAAACACCGGTAGCGTCCAGAATATGATAAGCAATTCGGACTGGAGAATCGATTTCAGCGATTAAAAAAAGTTCCGTTTACAAAAAAAAAAATTAGTTACATTTTTATTGATTTCCTTAATTGAAAACTTTATTCGAACGCTACGAAATGAAAAGCGAACATTTGTGAAATATGTTCGCTATAACTACGTTGTCGGCTAGCGAAACAGCTCGCACAAATGGAGTACATGAAATAAAACATATCGCCTCAGCGGAAGAATATGAGTAAATAGACGTTCGACTCTGCGAATAAATGGGATAAACTCGAGGCTAATATTTATACAATGCTATTATCCAACGTCTGCACATTCTGACGGAGAAGTTATACTCATATAAGATCAAATACAATCTATGGTAGATACAATTCCCAAAACTAATCATATATTTATAATGGGTGATTTTTATTGCAAAGAAAGAACAACCTGCATCACCTCATTGGCATTGCCCCTTCAGATGTGAGACGAGAATTTGCCAGTGAGTAGAGATCACAAAGGCTATCAGTGATGAACGCCATCTCCTTCATGCTCATGAACCAACGATCCAACGACTGATATCAAAGAGAAGCTTACTCAGGCATATCGAACAACATCTTAGGAAGAGACCAGGCTACAGCTGTGGACCAGACGACTAGAGAATTATCCCTCCTACTGACATGGGAATCCCCCCTTCCGAGGCCCTCCCTTCCGGTTCAGAGGCACCCTGGTTCCAGTGGAAAACGCTCAACCGCCTGAGAACGGGAATGGGTCGATCAAAAGTGTCTATGAGTTGATTGGGCTACAAAACTGACCCAACCATCTGCGAATGTGAAGAGGAGGACCATGTGATGCAACACTGCCTTGTGTGCCCTCTACTGCCCAACCGATGCAGCTTGAAAGATCATGCAGAGTACAGTAATAATGCAAAGGACTGCGTAAAAATGTGTGAAACTGTTGTATGACCACATGCTTCAAAGAGACGCAAAGAAGATTGCAAATTTGGTCAATATCACAAGAGATTTTCTTTGCAAAAGGAAAATAATGTCTGGGTACCTCAAACAATAGAAGAGAAATTCTTGTCCCTTTTTGTATAAAATAAACCATTCATAATAACCAATACAAAATTTGAGAAAAAAAGCTTACACAAATGGACATCATTAGACAATAATAAAAAATATAAGATTACTAAAGCAGATTCTAAGGAAGATAGACGAGAAGAAATGGAGTCAAACATTGAAATTTACAACCGCAAGAAATGTACCATGTTGCGTAAGAAAGTTGAACGCAAAACCACAAAACACAAGTTTTCGAATTCAGAATACTAATGAAACAACAATTTCAATTGAAGAAAACATTCTCCAACACTGGGCGTATTTTTATGAAAACAATAAAAAATAATTCCA
>OY744522.1:142566744-142576744 GCA_963556195.1 Sepiola atlantica
GTTTCGATTTGTCGATGAGAATAGTGAAAAGTTTGTAAACATTAAGCGATTGTTTAGTTTGTTGTTCAACTTTAAAATAACGCATCTATTCATTATATATATATATATATATATATATATATATATATATATATATATATATATATATATATATAACACATGTTTCTATTTCTTTCTTTAGGCACACCTTAATGTTTAATGTTACAATATGTGATATTTTTATTGATATTTTACTCTCTCTTTCCAACTTTTAGCCAGTCGCTTCATTATTCTATGTGCACCTAAAAATCTAAAACTGTACAAATTAAAAGGAGTTTTCTTATCAGCTGGGGCGTAGTAATACCTTGTATAGTACCCAGGCGCGATGCTACCCCACTCGGTGAGGTGGACCCGTAGATTTTGTTAGGTCATCCATCTAGGATACGGAAACTCTGATATAAACCTGCGCTTTACATCATCTTTCAGTCATGTTGCCTTGGCTTGTCACTAAAACCAGACGTGAAAGCGTGCTGTGCGTGTCGTACAAGCGCACAGCATGGCCATTTACATGTACAGATATCGTTACATTAGATCAAAAGGATGGAGCCAACTAAACCAGTATCAAACAGTGTATATATAAACGGAAACCAGTTATATATATATATATATATATATATATATATATATATATATATATATATTTGTTATTGTTTATTTATCTATGGACGAATACGTTTCGTCTCTTTTCAATCAAGACTCATCAGCATAGAAGTATGACTATTCACTACCGGTCACACGATTCGAAACCCTGGATTACAAGTATTTTTCAACCCCAATCCAACGTCGCCAATCGATAAACAACGATAATTTTAACACATTTAAAATCGGCGAGACATACAGGCATTCAACTTCTATAAGGGAAGGAATGATGCATACAAAGCAAGTGACGTCACGCTGTGTTAGTACTACCATTTACAGTGCTCTACTTTTTTACGAGGAGCTTCAAATATAAATATTTGTTATTGTTTATTTATCTATAGTTCACCGCAAACAAGTCAGCGCGCCACTGTAGACGTAAGGGGCTACTGTGAAAAAAGAAATGGGGAGAAGGTTGGGGGGGTCAACCTAAATTGGGATCTGCGCAGCGAGATGTCTGTTTACATTAGTTTTAAATTTCTGCGTGTCAGTACTGTCGGGGAAACAGGGGGCAGGGAGGGAGGTCCAGAGGCCAACAGTGCGAGGAAATAAGCTATTCGAGTAGGAGGCTCTCCGGCATCTGGGGACCTCAACAGTGAATGAATGGGATTTGGTTGATTGTCGAGTTGGTCTAGTGAATTAACGTCGAATGGGCACCAGAGTAGCCAATTCATCGGAGCATAACCCATTGAAGTATTTGTAAAACAAACATAAGGATGCTACATTGCGGCGATGGGACAGGGACTGGAGCTTGGTTGACAGTGAGGGACCTATTAGGTTGGCGACTCTTTTTTGGACCTTGTCAAGGAGGGAGAGACTAGTAGATGATGCACCAGCCCAGATGTGGCAACAATACTCAATGCATGGGCGGATGGTGGCTTTGTAGAGATACAGGATGATGTCAGGTGTGATGAGTTTACTAACATGGTAAAGGGAGCCCACCTTCTTTGCGGCAGCCGGTGCAATGTCTTCAATCTATTTGTTTCAATTCATGTTACCTGTGAAGGTTAGGCCGAGGAGTTTGAATGATGAACTCTCAGGTAGGGTGTTATTTGCCATGGCAATCGGTGGTTGGAGAGGCTTCGTGTAGTTATTGAAGGAAAGGAGCTTTGTCTTTGCAGCATTAAAAGTCACCAACCATTTATGACCCCAATCGATTACAGGCTGGAGGTCATTTTCTAAAGATTCAGCCATTGTCTCGGATATGATCACGTCTGTTTTGCAACCATATATATATATATATATATATATATATATATATATATATATATATACATATATATATATACATATATATATATATATATATATATATATATATATATATATATATATATATAAGTAAGAAACTAAAAGTAAAACTTTTAGTAGAAAGAACCTATAGTGAAATGGTAAAAGCTCAATATACGAGATAGAGCAATTATAAAGTTAAATGGACGAAGAGTGATAAACATGCACGAATGTCCAAATTTATTTCAAACTTCAAATGTTCAAAACAATTTACCACCCGGACAACCCCAATATCTTTTTACTCGAACTTTTTCTCACCCATCTTTTTCTAAATATTTTCTCATATTTTTTCAAATGTTGAACTTTGGCTTTTCTATTGCCAACTTATCTATCTGTATAATTCCTCTGATGATAAGATCTCGATCTTTGAAAAGCCTTGGCTTAAGGAAAGAACAATAAACATAATAATTTTTATTAGAGAATATACCCTGTTTTGAACATTTGAAGTTTGAAATAAATTTGGACATTCGTGCATGTTTATCACTCTTCGTCCATTTAACTTTATATATATATATATATATATATATATATATATATATATATATATATATATATATGTATATATATATATATACATATATATATATATTACTGTCGTAATATATATACATATATATATATATATATATGTGTGTGTGTGGGTGTGTGTTTGTGTGTGTTAAGTGTTTTTTAAGCCACTGCCCCATGGAATTCATTAAATCAGTTATTAATAAAAAGACAGCGTCCATAGACAAACAACACCTCTTTTAATATAAGGAGAAAACTACAAATGACCCACAACACATATGCAAACTCACCGATGTTCTTAGAAATTTTACAACTCTTCAATTAAATTCCCGAAACAATTCAATCTTTAATAAACCATTTATTAATGAAAAAAACAATTTACACAACACCGCACAGCAAGGCAGCTACACTTGCAATACACATCGATGTTTATTTTGTCAAAATTTAGTTATATATTCCTCCTTTCACGATCCAAAATACTCACATCGAAATACGCGTTACCTGTGATAGCCTTAATATTATATATTGCATCTTTTGTACAAAATGCCCAAAGAACGGATACATAAGTGACGCAAAAGTATATTTTAGATTCAGATTAAATAACCAGAAACTTTGCTATTTCTTGTCATTTCGCCACGCCAACCCACTTTAAATTAGGTGAATATTCTTTTTAGCGATTTAAATTTTGAAACAAATTAACGCCTGAGTTTAAGTATAAGAACGATTTTAATGGTCCGTGTAAAAATATTCACTTTAAAACTGACTATGTAATCCTTACAGATTTAAATCTGTCTTCTTTCTTTTTTCTTTTTTCTTCAATATATATATATATATATATATATATATATATATATATATATATATATATATATATATATATACACACACACACATATATATATATATATATATATATATATATATATATATATATATATATATATATATATATATATATATATATATATATATATATGTATATATATATATTAGATTATTATTAAAAATCATTTATTTAATACTTAGGGAAAAGGAAACTTCCCTTTGTCAAAAATAATAAACACCAGAGGAAAACTCCGTCTGTGCAGAGAATCTAACAAAATGGATGCCAAAAGACAGCATAGGAGCAAGCCAACTCCGCAGAGAATAGAAATTAATAAGTTTTAAAGTTATGTTATGTATTTAAACAAATCACCGGCCTCCCCATGGGTTCTAGCCTTCCCGGTCTCTTAGCGGTCACCTACATGAACCAGTTAGAGCAACGAGCACTAAGCACCTGCCTCTCCTATATATTCTTCTCCGGATACATAGACGACATTTTAATCCTCACATCCTCTCGTGATGAATCCACTCAAATATTCAACATCTTTAACAACACCGAGCCTCACATATAATTCACCATAGAACACCCCAACGATTCCGGCTCACTCTCTCTCTCCTTGACTTCAACCTTAATATCAACAAAGACGGCTCTATACATACCAACTTCTATAGGAAACCTGTCTGCAAAAATCTCTTTATACACTTTAAGTTTGCCCTGCACATAAAAGCCAAAATAGCTTATGCCCATAATGAAATCACCCGCATACAAAACAAATGCTCTTCTGCTGCTGACAAAATAACACATACTAAAAACTTTCATCAAACCCTCCAAACTAATGGCTACCCCGCTTCCACCATAGCCAACCTAAATAAGTCCAAAACACGTAGACACCGTACCCTCTTTAACACCTGTTTCTTAAAACTCCCTTTCTTTAGTGATAAAATCACCACCTCCATCCGCAAGGCTATACACAAAGAAAACCTTGACATCTAACTAACCCACACTGGCAGTTCCTTACACCAACACCTTTCTAAGAAACATACTAACCACACACCCGAACTCTGCTCTTTGACCAATTGCCCTATCCCCAACACTAATCTATGCCATCGCACCAACTGTGTATATAAACTACAGTGCACCAAATGCAACAAGTTCTACATAGGAAACACAACAAGACCACTACACCTGCGCATCAAAGAGCATATGAACGCCCGAATATCTTCTTTCTACAAGCACACAGTAATATGCCTCAATACTCAACATTATATGCATGTCTCTATCTTTGCGTCTGTCAGATACATTGGGAACCTAAGAATCACGGAATCGATCCTCATCTCCAGATTAAACTCCTCACCCAATCAGCGTCACGAGCTCCACTCACCGTTTATTTTATAATAATCTACCCTCTCATCCACTGACCAACACTCATATCTAACACTCATTATATTCCATTTCTACTATTTCACTCATTACTTACCTCCTATATGAAGCCATCACACACCCAAACAATCAAGTAGGCCCCTCCCCATATGAACATCCATCTCAACACCCATTCAGCCACATGAGAATAACAACCTCTAACAACCAAAAACCATAATCAACCTACACCGCTACCTCACCAAAATAATTCACCTCATAACCTGGCATTATAAATTAATTAATCTAAATAATATAAAATGTATACAAATCACATACAAAAATAAAATAATAATAAATAAATAAATATATAAATAAATTTAAAAGAACATTAAATAAAGAAATAAAAACAAGAAGAAAAATAAAGAATAAATAAATAAATAAACAATGTACATATATATATATATATATATATATATATATATATATATATATATATATATATATATATATATATATATATATATATATAATTTAATACACAGACTTCTACCGACTGAATCTATGAATTAATTCTCATCAAAGACCCGATTTAATAACAGGCAGAGTTATTCCACTTACACTGTCTTAAACACCCGAATTTACTAGAATCATTTAAGCCTAAACAAAATTTATAATCCTATAATAAGTAACATATTACATTTATTCGATAAACTAATTTGATGAAACTCACAATTAATAATATTTCTTGAATATATGATAAGAAATAAATTTAATAAAATCTAGAATATTTTAAAATGAGAGATTAATTACTTTACTTGATATTAAAAAAATAATTTATTACGAAAAAAAAATACGAAAATAAAAAAAACACACTCAGAAACAAATAAAAAAATTAAAAAGAATAAAAAAGTAAAAATATATATTATCAAAACTAACAATACCTATCATTTATTCAATATTACACACACAGTTTTGAAAACTGCATTTATATACATGACATAACTTTAAAATTAATTAATTTCTATTCTCTGCGAAACTGGTTTGCTCCTACGCTGTCTTCTGGCATCCATTTTGGTAGATTCTCTGCACAGACGGAGTTTTCCTCTGGTGTTTATTATTTTTGACAAAGGGAAGTTTCCTTTTCCCGAAATATTAAATAAATGATTTTTAATAATCATCCGGACAACACACAGACAACTAACACCACACTTGCTGTCATGTAAGATTTTAAGAAAAAATAAATAGTAAGTTCCATTTCGATTTCGATTTATTATTTTTGTTCCTTCCAGCTTACATCCTACCTGGGATATGCATACTACTACTATTCCCAACAATCTCTCTCTCTGTCTGTCTGTCTGTCTGTCTCTCTCTCTCTCTCTCTCTCTCTCTCTCTCTCTCTATATATATATATATATATATATATATATATATATATATATATATATATATATATATATGTATATATATATATAGTTATGTATTTGTTATTGTTTTTACTGGCGATAATAACAGCGTTTATATTTTTCAAGTTTATAAGCGGTAAATAGTTATGTAGAAGATTGCATTACGTCGCCCTTAACAGTGCGTATTTTCATTTATATATAGATTTTTGAACACTAAACACTAACACACTAAACTGACGCGGACAGTCTTGCGGAAGGTGTTCGCCTGTACCCCACCCTATCACCCAGAAACCCATCATTCCCGGCTCTTTCTACCTCTTCTTCTACCTAACCCTATCAACTACATTAGCTCCCTCGGACTGTTCTGAGTATGACACAAAATTGAATTCCATGTTGATGCCCTTATTTGGGAGCGTTGGGGAGTGTGAAATCACTCCTTAGTTACCGCTACTGCCAGTAGAGCTTCATTTCGGGGTTAAATATAAACTATCGTTTACAGAGTATTTATCTACAAAAAGATTCGCATACAAAATAACCCAATGATATAAAACACATGTGTATGGTTTGGGGCAGAAAATGACGAACGATGGTTGACATGCCGTAAACCCTCAACCAACCATTATACAGCGAACGCTATCATACGTCAACTGTGTTTTTATGTTTTAACTAAATGTTAAACAAGAAACATCGCACAAATGTGAAAAAATAGATTTTTTACAAACGCCGATAACAATTGTTATTCATTTTTAAATGCCATTGCGTTTTAAAAACTGGTCGGATTGACAGAGAAAAAGAAAAATAGAGAGAGAAGAAATTTGCTATCGGCCATTGTTGCTTGTTCTAATTCTTCTTCCTGTTCCCAAGTGAACGGTTTGGGCGGGAAACTAACAAGATTAGTTTTGTCTTTCGATTGAAGATGATAATAAAAATGAATATATTTAGAAAATTGTGTTTTTTTTAACAAATAAAAGAATACGAAAGAAATAGGTAAGAAAAGAACAAAGGAAGATGAAAAATAAACAATATCTAGAGGGAGAGAGATACAGAGAAATATACAGTGAAGGTATGTCAGCGAGAGTGGGGGAGTGAGAGAAAGAAAAATAAGAAGAGTAAAAGGGAGCAACAGTGAGAGTGTGGGAGAGAGGGGGTGATAGATGGGAAAATAAGAAAGACAGATCGAGAGAAAGAAAGAGGGAGGAAAGAGAATGAGGGGTGATAATGTATTAGAGAGAACAAATAAGCCACGAAATAAAAAGAACACGCGAAAGAGAGAGAGAGAGAGAGAGAGAGAGAGAGAGAGAGAGAGAGAGAAAGAGAGAAAGAGAAAGAGAGAAAGAGAGAAGGATAGAGAGGGAGAATGGGAAGAGAGATAGATAGATATAAAAATATACTGAAAAAAGAACAATACAGAAAGAAAGATAGAGGGAAAAAAGAAAGAGAAAGAGAGAAAGAGAGAAAGAGAAAAAAAGAAAGAGGGAGAGGGGGCGATACTGAACAGAGAATAACGCATTTTACAAAACAAATAAAATCTTCATATTTGGAAATAAATATTTAAGTAAATCTTCAGGGAAATAAACAACTGAACATTATCTTTAGCTTTTTATTTATGTGAAACTTTACCGAAAACAAGCACTATAGAAAACAGAAAAGAAGAAAATGTCATTCAGTGGTAATGTTTAATTTGTTTGCTTTACGGCAGATCACCCTTTTTGATTTCGAAATTATAAATAGTAGGTTAGAACACCAGCAAAAAAATTGCAATATGAGTAACGGTAAAAAAAAAAAATTCTATGATAATAAGTAGTAATACTACATATCTAGACAAGATTAGGTTTAAAGTTCCCCAAATTTTGATTAAGATTGTCAACGTTGACATATGGTCAAATAGTTCAAAGTTTTAATCAACATACATTTCTGAGTAACAGTCTTTTGGAGGTTGAAGGTTCAATCCTTACTGAAGGTGATAATAACTAAGAATAACAAATTAATATTTCTACCCGGTCATGGCTGACGGAATGAGAACAATCTACACTCGTGGATTAAATAAAGGGTTCAGTTCGAAATTCGTACAGATTTCCACGTTTCACTAGAAGGTTCTCAAATTCATAAACATGCATCTGAAGAAGGCCAGGGGTTACATCGACCGAAACGTTTCTAATCTAACAGCCAGGATGTAGTCGTTCTAATAATCCAAATAATACTATTCTTTTAGAGTTGTGTAATGCGGTAGTATATTATTTATTATCTACAATTAATTGAATACAAGATGCTATTTATCGATAGCTCGAGAGGTATTGTTGGTTTACACCTTTCTCCAACAATATTAGTGCCTAAATGATCGCACTAAACCCGATAGGATTTGAACTCGGCATAGCTGCTTCCAAAAGCTGCGTCAGTATCCTTTCGGCAAATGCCGCAGGTCCTATGCAGAACCAAGAATCATTTGCTGCTTTATAACTGAATAAAATATGGCTTCTTCTTCGAGATTTGGTAATCAACAAAAAACAATCTTCTTCGTAACCAGATATCAAAATCTTAATCATAAACGATGTTTTTTTTAATAAGAAGTAGATTTATTCAATAAATAACAAATAATATTTAATCAGTAAAATGTATTTTTCAAAACACATATGCAAATATCATGAAGTTCCATCGGATGTCCTGCTGATTAGGAAGGACAAGAGCAAATAGTGGTGATGGAGAGGCGCTCGTAAAGCCAAGACAATTTACAATGCTCTTCTGATGTTGCGCGTCATTAACTGACCAAGGCTGTTGAGAAAGTCCAGCAATATCATGGCCTATCGCTCCACTCGTCTCCACGGCGATCGGTTGGAATGCAAATCTGTCGGGAAAACTGATGTATTTTGATTGCTTGTGGTCCTCTGCTGACCCTGTTACGTGTCCAGGGTGTATCGCCTATTCTTTTACTGATGAAAGTGTCGACACAAGCTCCATTCCATATCAGTGACTTGTTGTTTGCAAAAGGAAACATTGTCGGGCCATTGTTCCGTTTGCCATCACCTCTACCGAGGCCGACCAGTTCGAGGATTAACGGAAAGCCAGCGATGTCTACGGCCCGTCGGACGATTTATTTGTCTATTATTTATAGACTTGAAAAGATTTAACTTTCAGAAAATAAAATTAGAGCACATATTTTAAAAGAAAAATTATTTACAGCAATCAAAAGTAAAAGATGACAGTATATTCGAACACCCAATGTAAATCTAAACATGTCCCTTACAAATTGTTGGGTCGGTACTTTCATTTCATTTTTCTTCACTGAAAATGACTGGAAGTGACCACTAGTGGCCTACTAGCAGGCAACCCGGCGTTGTCAGGGAATCAATGAGGATCCCCATATATTCCATCCTTATTAGTATTTTTATATTCTAATAAGTCACTACTTACCAATGCCAAAAGCCACTCGAGGATAAGGGTTAATGAGATTGTCAGTTGGCGATGAAAAACACCTTTGATAGGATTAGAAACGATGGGTTAACCAGTCAGAATTTGATTATTTGAGTGAGCGGATTGACAAGAATTTGTTAGCATTGGATTTAAAAACGATCATGTTGTATTCCACTGGGAAGCAGCATCGCGGTATTGTATTCCACAGATGAAAAGATCTCGGAAAGAAACTTTGTTCATGATAGTCTCGTTTTAATTACTAGTGAACCAACAAAAACTGATATCAAATTGATACCAAAATTGAACACCTCGTTGTATATGATCTTGGCATAGAATTTTCTTTTCAATTGGCTACATAGAGCGATTCTTCATATAAAATATCACATTACGCTTTGTTGTTTTAAGCTGACGCCTGAACATCCAAAAACAGAAACCTTACCTGCTCAAGCATCGGTTCCGTCAAAGATGATGGAGAGAAATGTTACATTTTTTCGAACAAATCAATTTACCATTGAACAAATAGACAACATTTTTA
>OY744522.1:142581744-142591744 GCA_963556195.1 Sepiola atlantica
GGAACAATCCCCAAAAAACTAGAAAAAAGACTGGGAGAAATTGGAATCGAAGGGATAACTAAGACCATACAAAAGATAACAATGATAAAAACAGTTGCAATCTTAAGGAAAATCCTCGAATGCGGAAACCAACCCGCATAAGCTGAGAAAACAAAACCACAAGAAGAACAAAAACTGCAAGAAATTTCATAAACTGCTTCCCCCCCCCCCATCAAAAAATAAGTGATGGCCCAGCCTCGGCTAATACCTCACAAAATAGTCGTGAAAGGGTCTAGGAGGATGGAAACACTGAGTCGGGAGAGCACAAACTAGACCTCCAATGGAAGAGTGCAGAGTGCTGGGATCTTAGGGGGGCTTATTGCCACCTAAATCCCAGAGGAGGCCAATGGTCATTACCAACGAGAAATCAACGTTAAGCGACTGCTGCGATACCGCAAAGTCATTTGCAATGGTTACCGAAAACAGGTGGAGAGTGCTGGAAATCTGGGGAAACTTCTTGTCCCTCAGACTCCAGGGAACACCACCGATTATTATCAGTGAGCAATCACGTACGCTGACTTCTGTGAGAACTCCTAATGGGTGCAATTAATAATAATATATTAAAAAAAACAGACGTGCCAGAATGGATGATCAAAGGAAGAACTACGCTAATACAGAAATACACAGAAAAGGGAACGATCCCAAGCAACTACAGACCAGTAACCTGTTTACCAACCATGTTGAAAATCTTAATGATACAACTGAGAGAACAGATATACCACTCTCTTAACAATCGTGGACTATTTCTTGAGGGGCAAAAATGGTACTGCAAAGGGAAAACAGAGACACATGACCTGCTAAAAATAGATGCTGAAGAAGATAAAAAGCAGAAAAAAGAACATAACCATGGCATGGATTGACTACAAAAAAGCTTACGACATAATCCGTCAAGAATGGATAATTGAATGGTTAAAAATGTACAAGATATCCGACAAAATAATTAATATTACTACGAAATCAATGGGAATATGGAAATGACAGCTGGAGAACAACACCTGACTCAGATAAGAATACAGAGAGGCATTTTCCAAGGAGACTCTCTATCACCACTACTGTTTATTATTGCCATGATGACACTCAACTACATACTCAGGAAATGTGATGCTGGATAGAAGTTTACAGACACAGAGGAAGGAATAAACCACTTCATGTATATGGACGACCTGAAACTATTTGTAAAAAGCAAAAAGGAACTAGAAAAGCTGATAAACACGACCAAAATCTTAAGCTAGGCCATGCAAATGGATTTCGGAACGGAAAAGTGTACATTGCTAGAGATGAAAAGACTCCAGGGAACACCACTGGTTATTATCAGTGATGATTACCTGTGCGAGACATCCTTGTAGGTAATTAAAAAAAAAATTAAATTAAAAAAATTATTATTATTATTATTATTATTATTATTATTATTAATAATAATAATAATAATAATAATAATAATAATAATAATAATAATAATAAGAAGAAGAAGAAGAAGAAGAAGAAGAAGAAGAAGAAGAAGAAGAAGAAGAAGAAGAAGAAGAAGACACGATAAAACGTCACGGTTAATATAAATTTAAACGTTTTATTTCAATTTTATTGATGAAAAGAATAATTAATTTTTCAATATCCATTGCCAGTTCACGGAGTAAATAAAATACTATTTAGCGTAATCTTCTTTCCGTTGGATTAAGTAACGAATACAATTCTAAGTCTACGGAGTAAATAAAATATTTGAACTACACTCGTCAGTTTCTGAAGCCGAAATAACCAGCAAGTTCATTCATCATAGACTAGAAACGAAGAAAGAAATGAAGATGCATAGATAGATGGATGTTTCTTATTGTGTACATAGATCTTGAGCTAGCGAGTGATGGATCGTAAACAAAATGGGAAAGTCGCACGCGGCTCGATAAGGGGAAAAAAGAGAGAGAGAGTGATTAATGTATGACTCTCTCCGCACTCTCCCTTACCTTTCCCCTCTCTCTCCGCCCTCTTTCTCTCTCTCTCTCTCTCTCTCTCTCTCTCTCTCTCTCTCTCAGTTGTTATGTAGTAAATATGTTTTTAGCTTGTTTAACTTTTTAGCGAATGCTTAACATTTTAAAATCGTATTCTCTAATTATATAAATTTATACATGATAAAAAATATTAAATGAATAAAGATAATTTAATAGAGATGTTCTGCCTGCAACCAAAACTACGTCCCAGTTCTGAAATATATTATTTTATATTCTAACATTTTTATTTTCTGAATATTGAGAAGAATCTAATACCAGCAAATATATGCACGCTAAAGTCGCATAGTTTTCCTAATCTATTTAATTAGAGAAAGCCGCAAATGGTAACGTCGCGAAAGTCGACGCCATTATCAATAGTTACCGCGAACGCACAAAAGAATAGAATTCACTTCTTCTTCTTCGTTACCCGTCGTGTCTAGCGAGAACAAATGCGCCCCAATATGGCTGTGCTTTTATTGTGCACATCTAAATTCGTACCAGTCGGATATACGTCCTTTATAATCAGTCCGACGTGGCTTTGTTGCTGTCGGGCTGAGGCATGGTTCTGTTCAGTTCTAGGATGCTTACCCTCCCAGGCTTTACCTCCTCTCTGAGAAGAGGTTAGTTTATTGCTAATCACCTGAGACGCCCCTTACCGAGTAATGTGGACGGGGTTGCTCAGGCATTTTCCGTAGGTCAGAGTACACTTCACCTAGTGCACTGGCTTTTGAAAACTCCTCCTGCAGGGGAGGTAAATAACCGTACAGACAGACGTGGGCACCTGCGCAGATCGATAATTTAGATTGCCGTCAAGAGTGCGTTTATCCCGGCGCCAGCATTTTTCCACTGATAGACAGAGGATCCACTAGTAAGACGGATAGACGAAAACAACGAACGAACTCCCATGGATGAAAGGGGCGCGCGGTTTTCTGGAACTTCTGTTCATTTACGGACGGCCTATCATACGCCACCAAGTACTTGAACATTTTGTGCGACATGACAGTTGACCCTTTGGTTTGTCGTACCTTGGGTTTTTTTTTGTTTTGTTATCTTGCTGGATGACTAGACAGACTCTTCTACCAGTCAAATATCATGCGACTGTTGAGTTGCATAGTACCAGTCAGGACCGGCGACACAGTTATAAAAGTGGGGAGGGGGCTGGTTAAACACATGCATATATAACTTCATTATTGATGACCGTAAAGTGTGGGGGGGAGGTCAAGTCAAAAAGTGCCCCCCTCCCCCAGTGCCGCCGTCCATGCCAGTAACGCTTATCCAATGACCGGATATATTTTTGAATTGCAGTATTTTGACTTTTCCCGCATAGTCGAACTTTGTGTGTTCACGGTATAGCAATCTCAAGTCGGTCATTTTTATCCATTATAAATTGGCTGGAGTGTTTTCTAGTGTGATACTTCAAGTAATTTTAAAGCCTTTAAACTATCGTTTAGAAAGTACTTTTTTCGCCTGAATTAATGTTTAAATGTACAAGTCAAGCATTATAGCTTATTTGTGCTGCCAAACAAAAGAAAGGATTACATTTTCACGCATCTGTTTCGTATTAAAGGACTGTCGTTAATACTAGTTAACAAAACAATTTCTCTGGTTATTTATTTATTAAGAGCTTCTTCAGAACTGGCCTTATGTCAGGTCTGGGGTAAAGTTGGACCATACGTGCTCTTCGGATCCGAATAAAGTTGATAACGAATGGATTAGATAACAGCGATTTTTTGTTCACTTTTATTTAAAATATTAAATTCTTTTAGCATAGAAAGTTGTGACATAATTAACTAGATCTCTTCCACCAATGTTTCATGAAATAGCAGCGAAGATCACCTGCAAAAATGAACCGGAAAATTATCATTTTTGCAACAAATGAGTTAGAATTTGGTTAGAAATCTGAGCAATTTTAATATCTAAAACAGAAAAGATCGTCATCTTTTATACGAATAAAATAAAACTAGAATTAAAAAGTCAAGATAGGACCCTTCCCCACCGACACAGAAAATAACCTTATAAGAATCGGACGGTATTCGCGAGTATATATTTGGGTTTTAATTATTTTTGCTGTAATTAGATTTGTTCCTAATTTTTATTTGATTTATTGACAGAAGAATGGATATTATAATTAAAAGAAAAAAAACTATTATTAAACGCATTTTCTATATTATTTTCTTTGAGGCCTGGTTTTAATTTGACCAACTTATCTTTTCGGGTAACACCGGAATAATGACAGCATTCGCAAATATTTGAATCTTTAAATTCATTTCCTCAAAGTATGGCAATTCTTTATGTTATTTGCAACTTTCACAACACAGCGTTTGTTACCATTCCCAAGTCGAGCTAACCACCTTCATCAGCTCTCAGTTTAAGCCGAGAGATGATCCAGAGCGAATGGCAAACACACAGACACAGTCGAGTCTGAGACGGCGACAGATGCAGATCGGGCGTCGACTATTTTCCAATTTCCGCTTCTCCTTTCATTAACGGCTAGCCTTTTCTTCTTCTTTTTAGCAAGGACAGAATGGGACGGAATAGGCGTTTGATTTTAATTGGATTATTGACACTCAAATGTATGGAGTTCAATTCCTACTCGCGGCATTTTTGTTAAATCTTTATAGCATCACCATTAAAAGTTTTCTTCGTATTCTACAGAACAGAATAAGATCTATTAACTGTCTCCAATACCCCCTATCTGGAAGTCCATTTTCACAGTGGTTCCCTCCTTTTCTGCTCTCTTCCACCATCCCTTCTATACAAGAAGAACAAATGTTCGTAGACCTTTTAAAATACTGTGATTCATAAATAGGATGTATTGCATATTTAAACTAATGAGAAATCCGTTCACATTGTAGAATTGTACTGAAAAGACGGTGTTTTTAACAAATAGGTTTTGAAAATTAAATCTAATTATTATGTTATCGTTTGGCCATTAATAATTAATTTAACCAAATTTTTTGATCGCAGTCTCTCCCCCCCCCCTCTCTCTCTCTCTCTCTCCTAATTTTTCTCTCCAGCTATGGGTTAAATAGTCTTAATAAGTGTTGTGATATTTCCTATTGTTCATAATCGACTTGATTAGAGACTTATCGCCCATTCTCAAATGTTCGGAATAAAGATTCTCAATCGCTGGGCTTTCATCTATTTTAAGGTTTCTTATTGTGTTTTTATTTATCTCCCTCTCACGGCGGGAAGATTAGACACAAGGTCAGGGAAAGTGGGATTTTGAAAAGCCAGCGCCCTAGATGAAGCGCACTCTGGCTGAACAAAAATCACCTAGGCAGCCTTGTCGGCATTCCCCGGTAGGGACACCTCGGGCGATTAGCAATAAACTAACCCCTTATCAAAGGGCAAGAAGGTAAAAGACCATATCTCAGAATAGACAGAGAATAAGCCATCCTAAACAATGGCAGAAATTCTGCAAGTCTGATTTTGGAGGGTTTGTGATGTTTGTTATTTTATTACTTGTTAATATTCGATAAAGTTCTTCAGTTCTTTTATAACTCAATCATTTCTATTGTTATCCTTATATTGTTATCTTTATATTGTTATCCTTATATTTCATAAAAATTCGTCCATTTTTTTCAGAATTATTTGAAATTATTGTTCCATTAGTATCCGAAATGTCTAAACTTATGTTTTGGGGAATTTTGCATTCAACCTTCTTGACTCAGCATGACACCTTAGGAAGAAATTGTGGCAAACCAGAAGAATCCCCG
The DNA here is from genome assembly GCA_963556195.1 of Sepiola atlantica. NCBI lineage: Eukaryota > Metazoa > Mollusca > Cephalopoda > Sepiida > Sepiolidae > Sepiola > Sepiola atlantica. The sequence goes on from OY744522.1 coordinate 142,587,479, forward strand.
ACTCAAAGTCCGCAGCAGACGGTGTCTGATCAGATTCAGTTACTGAGATTAAACTTCATCTGTAATATAACTTCCGGTGAAAGTTTCAGTTTCCCAAATTTATTAATTTATTTATAAAATTGTTAGGTTAAAGTACAGAACAGTAAACAAAGTACCCCCCACCCGTCCATGTTAAGAATGGCTTTCTAAATAATAACGTTATTATTTCAGCACGGCCAGAAGATTATTTAGAAAACCATTCTTAATATGAGGGAGGTGGGGGCTTTGTTAACTATTCTATACTTTCAGTTAACAATTTAATAAATAAATTAATGAATAAAAATTAGTACAAAACTGAGAAAACCACAAGAGTAAGCGACGCAAAACAGGAAGTCTTTAATATCAGGAAGTTCTGGTTTGCTGAAATTGTTATCAACCCGGATTTTCTGAAGGCATTTTTTCAACAGCAATAAGTTCCTTGTGTTTGGTTATCTCTTGTCTGCATAAGCTATTTACCCGGTTGGTTTTAGGAAGTTTGTCGGAGTTGCCCGGGATTCTTTTTACTTTCACTTTTGGTTTCACTTTTTACAAAAATATGCTTTTTACAAAAATATGCCATTTTTGTTTTTAAATTTTAATTAGTTTTTTTTTAATTAAATCTAATCATTACGTTACCGTTTGGTGATTAACGATTAATTTAACCAAATTGTTATAAAACTATAACTGGTTTTGTTAAAGTAATGTTTACATTTCTATTTATAAAATTGTTGGGTGGAAATAGTTTCTGAAACTTAAAATTGTTTTATACATTAGGATATTCTCAGAATTTTAAAGTCAGAAATTACTTTCTATTCGACAGTTTAAATCTCTGTAAAAATTCGCAGTGTCAAGAAAGCAAAATGCATTATGGTGGATTTAATTTCATGATCAAATGATTTGTTTTTAACTTTTTTTAAATTCGTTTTATTTTATGCCATTGCATTTTAATTTTAATAAATAATCGATTAATAGTAAATAAATAATGTGTGAGTCACGTAGAGACGAGAAACACCTACATACAAAAACACGCGTCTTACTCTCTGCTGTTCTTATAATTTTTACTTCATCCAACAGGGGCAGATAGTTTCTCGTATTCCCCCATTGTTTGATCAGTCATATCCAACTTTTCAATTTCTCTATCGATTACGGACTTCCGACGTTCTTCGCGCCTCACTTTTAATGGGCGGCATATCTCACCTTTGTATATCTTTCTACGTTTATGTAGAGTGGAATACACATACGCGCCAGGATTGGTTTCTAAAAAATAAAAATCGTGAAGAAAAATAGAGTGGGAGGAAAAAAAAATGAAAAATCGAAGAATTACAGAAAAGAACGAATGTAAAATGGCGGTTTAGGGTTAGCGTTGGGGTTAAGGTTATCGTTTGGGGTCAATGAATAATTCAAGTAAAAGCGATGAGAGAAGTGAAACTTGTTCCTATTTTTTTAACTTTTAAGAAGAGTTCACTGAAAAAAGTTGAAAAAAATGATTAGACTGTTTGAGTCAGGAGAAGGTGAGTTTGCAAAACTAATTAAATAAAAAAAAACACACACACAAAAAAAAATCTAAAATTAATCTTTCTGTTCGCTAGATCTCATTCGCGCTCTCTCTCTCTCTCTCTCTCTCTCTCTCTCTCTCTCTCTCTCTCTTTGTCTTTGTCAAGTTTTATTTACATCTATGGGTTAAATAGTCTTAATACGTGTGGTGATATTACCTATTGTTTATAATGAACTATTCAAATCTCATGTTTTATAGTGAGTTTTATTACTTTTGACTGTTAATAAACAGAGAGGGGAGGACGAAAAAAAAACACAGATTAACAATATTTATTCCGAACATTTGAGAATAGTCGGCGAGGCCTCTAATCACGGCAATACACCATCTTTTCAACGTAATTTAACAAACTGAACGAATCCCTTATATATTCAATACACCAAATCACAGTATTTTGAAGGTCTATATGCATTCGGTCTTCTTGTCTAGAAGTGATGGGGAGGGGTGCAGAAAACGAGGTAAACCAGCGATAAGATGGCGCGATTACGTATGTTTTTGGACCTTTAGATCAGTCAGTGAGAGAGAGAGAAGGGGAGAGAGGGAGAGAGAGAAGGGGAGAGAGGGAGAGAGATTCACGAACAATCGAAAAAAAAAGAGTTTAGAAGAAAATAGAGAAGCAAAGTAATCTTTGTAATTTTGTACAGCGATTAATTTCAGAGCTTCCGCCAATCCATCGACTAACGACGGGCAAGAGTTGTAAAGCGCGGTAGGCCCCGCCCCCACGTAGATGATGGGCGTTACCTTAAAAATGGCGGACAGTAATGCGATGTGCACCTCCTCTTGACTGTAGATGAAAAAGAGAAAGCAATGAGCGCGTGGGGGGGGGGGATACGGAAAAGAGGGGTAAATGAGCGTTTCAAATGATTGTAGATTATAGAAATATAGGATGTTAAGAAAATGGAAGGGAGAGGGGGAGAGGGGGGAAAGAGTAAGTTAATCTTCAGCTTTTTGTGAATATCTACTATATCTATGTAGAGAAAGTTTAAATTAGCTTTAAATATCGTCTAATTAAAAAGCACTCGTAATTCCTCGTTTTTGAAACGGAAATTCTGGAAATTGCCCTGGAAATTTGCCAACAATTTGTTTCGAAAATACCCCCCCCCCCATTTTTTTTAAAACTGTCATTTCTTTTTTTTTTTTTTTTTACAACATTGTTTGTGTTAATAGGATTTTAGAATTTCAATGTAATTCTTACTGTAATGTTTGGTGATTAAATCATTATTCAAATCAAATTGTTATAAAACTATAACTGGCTAAAATAAATTTTTAAAACTCGTAGCACTGTCAAAAAATAATTTTTTTTTATTATTATTATTTTTTCAGAAGAGGACATTTTGAACCATAATGAATCATATTCAATAAAAAAAAAAAATTTCAACTAAAAAAAAATAATTTGGGAAAAAAATTTTTCAACAATTTTTGTTTTGCTAAGATTATCACTTATCTGAACAAGTAAAACTACTTTTAATAACATATTGAGATGACAGTGCGAACGAGTGAACGAGCACACCGTCATATGTTAAAAAAATATTTTATGGGGTGATACCCAGAAGAGAGCCGGCAGTACTCAGCGGGTTTGCAAAACGAAATACTCTTTCAGCGACCCACCCAACAGGGTCTGGTAACAACACATAATGGGGCAGAGAACGTTTCGTCTATGCTGAGTCAAGGTACGCAGTACCACGCATACCCCCCCCTCCCCCCGAAAGAGAACCAACAATCAGCGAGTACCTCCTCTCTCACCCACCCTTTTTTTATATACATATAAATGCTAATCTTATAAAAAAATTAAAAAACTTCTTCAAAAAGTTTTCCTAAATTATTTTTTTTTTATAGAATGTGATTCAAAATGTCGGTACTGATATCGATCTTGAACCAGTTTTCGTGAGGTTCGACTCGGAAGCGTTCGGCTGTCCTACGCAAACGCCTGAGAGTTGACGAGCCGATTTGAAACAGACGACAATTTTGATACGGTGCTGCGTCCTATGATAATAATGTTTTGCTTGTTTTGTTTTTGTTGTTGTTAGGGTTAGGGTTTAGGGTTAGGGTTTAGGGTTAGGGTTAGGGTTAAGGTTAAAAATATTGATTTGATAACAGTAATTTCGCTCTGTTTTGCTTGTTTTATTTGTTTTGTTGTTTAAAAATTTCTTGCAACTATAACTAAAAATTATAGGACGCAGCAACGTATCAAAATAAAATAAAAATATTTAGTTGATAACAGTAACTTCGCTATGTTTTGTTTTTTTTGTTGTTTTTTTTCTTTTAGAAAATTTCTTTAAAATATAACTTACAATCACAGGACGCAGCACCGTATCAAAATTGTCGTCTGGTACCATTCGGCTCGTCAACACTCGGGCGTTTACGTAGGACAGCCGAACGCTTCCGAATCGAACCTCACGAAAACTGGTTCAGTATCGATATCAGTACCAAAATGTCCTCTCTTGAAATAATTTTCAGAAAATATTAATTTTTAACAGTGCTATGAGTTTTTTACCCTGAAATATACTTCAGCCCTATAACTAATTGTTGTTTTAATCTCTATTTATAAAGCGATTGGATGTAAATAGCTTTCAAAACTTTTAATCCCCTTTCTTAACGCAGCACGACACATTTCTTGCGGTGGTAAAGTGTTCAACCTTTTAATCTTCGACTCCATTTTTTTAGTCTATCTCTTGGCTTGTTTATTAGCCTCTTCT
>OY744522.1:142599244-142601744 GCA_963556195.1 Sepiola atlantica
GTAGAGAAAATTAGGTTTAGGGCTGAAGGAATGAGAATGATCTACCCTTATGGATTAAATAAAGTGTTCAGCTAGAAATGTCCTATAAGTTTCTGCGTTTGAGATAAAGATTCTAAAGTTCGTCTCGAAGGTTCCCAAGTTGTAAAGATGCACCTGCCAAAAATGAGGGAGGTTACATCGATTGAAAAGTTGTGAATATAAAAACCAAGATGTAAGAAATAGTCTGAATAATTCAAATTCATTTGCTTTCTTGTGAGTTATTTAATGGTGAATATTTTATTTTACAGACATATCTTTTTGCTATAAAAGAAATTGTAAGAACTAAGACCGACCTTAAGGCAATGCAACTGAACCACGTCAATAGGTACCTGCACAGGGCTGTAATATAGCCGGTTTAAAAATACTGCCGGTTAAAAAAAAAATGTCCGTCTATAAAATATTTATACTGAATATATATTTATATATTTCCTATCGAATAACATTTCAAATTGCAATTTAATAAAAAAAAAATATTGCCAATGTTTTATTTTTATTTTTTATTTTTATTTTGTGTTTTTTGTTTTGTTTTTTATATGGCTCTGTTTTTTTGGGCCCGTTCTTAATTTCTTATAAAAATTTGAATGAGGCCCCGTACGTTTTAAGGCCGCCCCTAGTAAAAACAATAACAGACATTTTTTTTTTTTTTTGTATGGGTTATATTCAATGACGGATCCTTTGTTTTATGGATATATTATTTGTAATCGAAAGGCTTGGAGACTTCCTTTTTTTTATATAAATAAACGCGGGAAAGAGATAGGGGAATCGGCGTTGCCTGTCCATTGTATGATTCGCCGACTCTTAAAAAAAAACTGATTGGTCTTTCGATATCAAAAGGGCATGTTCCTTTTCTCTTGGCCCGATTATCTTCCCTTTCTTTCGATCAAAATCTTTCTCTCTCTCTCTCTCTCTCTCTCTCTCTCTCTCTCTCTCTCTCTCTCTCTCTCTCTCTTTCTTTCCTGTCTCTATCCAACCACCCAATCGCTGCGAGAGACACTGCCACTACCTATACAATCCACACGATACCAACACCATAAGTGTGCCATCCCTCTACCCCTGCCGCAATTACAACTACCGCCGCGACTTCTCTTGTTTCTTCTACTCCGACTACTACTCCCACCGATGCTGCTGTCGTTGTCTCCGTTCCCTAAGTACTCGGTCGTCAAAACTGGTTTCACTTTCAGTTTTATCATTGTTATTGTTTGAGGACGCACATTGGGTACAGCAGCGCAGAACTTAGACAAAAAATAAGGAGTGAAAAAAAAAAACAAAGCAAAAAAAAATACGACAACGAAAAAGGGAAAACTAAACCACACGTCTTTTTTTATTCCGTCCGACTTGCATCTTCACTGGAACTCACTCAAGGAACAATCACTCCATACGGACGTGTATATATGTACGTAGACAGCAATATTTTTTTTATATGAGTACATGTATCTATTATTATTGTTATTATTAACTTTCTTCTTCTTCTTCTTCTTCTTCTTCTTCTTATTATTATTATTATTATTATTAGTAGTAGTAGTAGTAGTAGTAGTAGTAGTAGTAGTAGTAGTAGTAGTAGTAGTAGTATTATACTCAAGTAAATACCGAACCAATATATACATAATATATTATCTTATAATAAAAGCAGAGTAACATGAATAGCCAGACCACTTCGGACCAACAACTTTTTCTTACGGCTGCATGAAAAAGTTGTTCGTGCAAAGAGGTCTTACAATTTATGGCTCTGACTGAAACATGTCTGCAAGTGTGTAGCTAAATAAAAATAATTATATCGATAAACAGCTCTATTTATTTTGAGCACTTTTATATCAACATAATAAATATTCACTGCATTGTTATCCTGTGAGTGTAAACTTACCTGGATTATTCCCAGCCGGGATGAAACATGGGTGCCTCTGTGTTACTTAATTGCCATAAAATATTTCTATACGACGACTACTATATATATATATATATATATATATATATATATATATATATATATATATATATATAGAGAGAGAGAGAGAGAGAGAGAGAGAGAGAGAGATCCGATTGTATTTAATAAATAATGACTAAACCCATATTTAATGTGAAATACGCTTTCGTCAAGTTGAGGACGTTTCGATAAAAGTTTTACCTTCTTCAGATATGTAACGACAAATATTAAATAAATATTAATTCGCATAAAAAGTTATTTCCGCTCATTATTTATATTACACACATAAAAATAATACATAATTAAAAGCGGTCTGAGGTACTGGTTTCAAATCTCGCTAGGTTAAGCCACGTTGTTAAGTCGTAAACGACGAAACACGTGTCCGTGGATAATTAATTTTAATATATATATATATATATATATATTATACATAGTATTAATGAGTAATAAAATTCACTTACCGTAATAGTAAATGTATATATTTACTGTTAAACACAATGTATTTGTTTCCACACTATATATATATATATATATATATAT
>OY744522.1:142621744-142626744 GCA_963556195.1 Sepiola atlantica
TACATATCAAGATTAATGTGTGCTTTGGAACGGTAAAGAAGGGAACTGGGAACTTTATATATATATATATATATATATATATATATATGTAACATATATAACATTTACTTATATTAGACAACTTGTAGGCATGATCAAAATCTTTTACGAAAACACCCTTAAGTTTAAACTTTTATAAGAAATTAAAAACCATTCATTTTTTTTTGTTTTAACATTTTCTCCAATGCATAAAGCCTAAAATTTATAGATAAAAATAAATCAATAAATTTAATTTTTTTTATAACAAGAAAATGTTCATTTTAAAACACGGGTCTTCTTTACATAAAAAAAAATTATAAACAGATTTTACGACCATTTTGGTTTTTTAAAACTCGGTTAATAAGATCATTTATAATTTTAAATTAAATTTTGTATTCTTTTAATAAAGCTCAAATATTTAATTGTTAAGTAAATTATTAGTTAACTGAAATAGAATTTTTTTAAAACAACGATGAAATGTTATTAAAAATAGAGCATCGATTACATGATTTTTTATTCAATGAATTCGTGTATAAATAAATATAAATCCGTCCCATCACACAAAAGTTATCGAGTAAAAAAACGCGCCTTTTTCTAGCCTTCAAGTGGTGGGGGGAACGAAAAATCAAATAGCAAGTCAGACAATCCCCGTCACTTAAAATGGATTCGGAATAAAATCCATCATTCTGAATAAAAGTCAATGCGATTTTTGCGGTAGTTTGTTTTGTTTTATCTATGATTTTATATGAATATAAGTGCGAACACTGGCGAAGCATAATTTCTTCCGTCGAAGCATATTTTTTAGGGGCGGGGAGTGGATATTGATCTTAATCCATAAAAGTGTATTTTTCTCGTTACATAAACAAATTATTTTAATGATTAAAAAAATGGGGGGGGGGGCGAAAAAATTATTTGCCATTCGGCACATAAAATAATTAAAAATTAAATTTTAAACAAAAACATGAGAATGAAACAGAACCCTCAACACTCGTCAGAACGAAAAAATCTACAACAAAATTTGAGAGGTTAACAATTATTTTCAACATTTTTATTGAAAAATGAAAGTTAACTGAAAAAAGACTTGAAAATGTCAAAGATTTTTTTTTTCGAGAACAATTAAACAAAATGAAAATGCTATTAAAAAAATAACTTAACTACAAAATCAAATCCACCAAAATGCATTTGGTTTCTTTGTAAACAAGTCAGCCATTTAAAAAAAATTTCAATAGCTGAAAAACGAATGAGCCTTCGAAATTTGAAAGGAATTCAGAAGAATTAAAACCGTCAAATAGAATGTTATTAGTTGTTTCAAAATTATTAGCAAATCTTCATGTATTAAAGAATTGAATGTTTTGGAAGCTTTTTACATCCAATAATTTAATTAATAGAGATAAACACAATAATTATTTATTGTTTTAGAACAATTTAATTCAGTGAATAATTTAATGACCAAGCGATACTGTAATAATTAAATATAACTTTCAAAATCCTATTAATAACAATAATACTTTGATAAAAAAAACAAAAAAAACGGCATAGCTAAAAAATAAATAAAGCGAAACAAAAATGATAGTAAAAAGATTTCCGGGCAACGCCGGGAAGGTGAAACTAATTATTATAAAATAAATAATATTGTTTTTATAAACTGACTTCATGAACACTTTGGTTTAGTTATTATCTTTGAAATAATTCTGGAAAACTGATAATCTTCCAAGAGACTTTTAAAACCATTGTAGCTCCTCCGCTGTTAAATACTTGTTTTAATTTGTTTTTATTTCTTTTCAAACATAATATTGATAATTTCTTACGTTGCAGATAAACTTTTAAGATATTATCTTACGAATAAAATTGAATTTAAACTCATAAGAATAAACTGAAATAAACAAATAAATTTTGTGGGTGTGAAAAATTTTTTTGTTGCTGTGGGGACGAATTGAGCCGTTATCGATTTTAGCGGCCAAAATGATTTATTCTTTTCTCCATTTTTTTTTTTTGGTCCCCCAATTTTATAAATCGGGGAACCTATGTTTTGAGGAATTTCCGTCTGTCCGTCCGTCCGTCCGGATTTTTCTCCGCAACCATCCATTGAATTTCTCTGAAATTTTGCATGAAGTTGTAACTTTGGTCAGCTTAGAAAGTGACATTCTCCGATTTTTGAAAAACAATCTGGTTAGCCCCCCAGGGGGCCAAAAGGCCCCGAAATGGCAAAAAATGACATTTTTTGCCCCATAACTTTTCATCCATACATTCAATTTCTCTGAAACTTGGCCAAAATATGGAGGCAATTGTTCCTAATAGAATATAAGTATCGCTGACCTTGGAAAAAATCTGGTTCGCGCCCCCAGGGGGTCAAAAGCCCCCAAAATGGCAAAAAAATGACCCTTTTCTTCCATAATGTTTGATCCATCCATTCAATTTTTTTGAAATTTGGCCAAAATGTAGAGGCAATTGTTCTGGATATAAAATGAGCATCCTTGACCTCAGAAAAATTCTGGTTCGCGCCCCCAGGGGGTCAAAGGAAGGTCAAAAATGCCCCAAATTGTCCAAATTTATTGCATTTTACACTCGCCACATCGAGTCACATACAGAGGGGGACCACGCACGCGCGGCTTGTTTTTATCAAAATTAATTGTTGCTACATTAAAATAAATAAATATTAAAAATAAACGAAAAAAAAAGACTAAACGTTAACCTTTTAGAAAAATTCACAAAAAAAAAGTAAGGAAAAAATAATGACCTGTGGCGTAACGGAGTGAGAAGTAATTATCAGTTCTTAGTGACAGTCTTTCGGGGGGGGGGGGGGGGTAAGGGTTCAATCCTTACTAAAGACGATGATGATTAAGACTAACATGAATTAATAATTTAACACGGTCATGGCTGATGGAATAAGAACAAACTTTCTTACTTATTTCCTTTCTTTACTGTGACACCGTTTTAACCTTTGGCAACCTACACCCAACGGTGTAGGTGACTTAAGTAAATACATATCGTTGTTGTTTATAAAATGGTTTTGTTTTCGTTTCGTTTGACGACCCTTTTATTACAACATATTGTAGTTTGTCTTACAGACCATGCATGCCAAGGTAAGATACCTATACTATCCCCGTTGATTAAATAAATAGTACAAGTTCCCGCGTTCGACTTCCTGAAGAAGGTCCGGGGTTACATCGGCCGAAACATTGTGCATATATCAGCCAAGATAAGACTAATAATCCGAATAATCCAAATAATACAACTACTACCTAACTACGTTATCTTTTCTGATATATTAAGTGCGCGGATCTCCATGGGCGGGGCTAGTCAAATTGATATTACGAACCCCCAAGTGATAGCATTTTTCCCTAGCAACTATTTTCCATTAACTTCAGCTGAAAGTGTTGTTGAACTCTGTTAACTTCACGTCAAATCATTTCTCCAGAGAATTTTTGATGCGGTCGTCAAAATTGTCCCAAATTCGTTGCATTTTTATTATTTTAGTTTTGCTTCCCATACTGATGTTTTTTGTTTCTACAGATAATGTCTGTAATTCATATTCTTGTCGACCTTGTAAACATTTTTTGATTAAGTTGTGTTTGACCTTTCTTCGCCATTTTCAAGAATTTTATATAAAGACAAACTTTGTCGGAACCTGGACTATGAATAAGTCGGGAACCTGCTAGTTATGATGCGTCGAAGACTGTATGGCTCCGTGCACACACACACACACACACACACACATCTATATATATATATATATATATATATATATATATATATATATATATATATATATATATATATATATATATATATATATGTGGGGGGTGCATATCCATTCAAATTTAGATCAAACTGGTTAAGAGTGCTCCATTATTAAGAATTTTTTTTAAAAAGAGCATAACATTCATATATACTTATACATGTATTACAGAAGATCAGAGCAACATCGGTACCGTCGGTATCAAGTCCAAGCAAAAGGGGTCTATAATTGGTCTCCTTTACCGAATAAACAGAGGCTGAAGAAAGTCCGATAAAGGACACCAATTATCGGTCCCCTTTGTTTGGGGATTTACAATTCTGTAATATATATAATATGTAATATATATAATATGTAATATTTATATATATATATATATATATATATATATATATATATATATATATATATATATATTTAAATCCAACGACTTTAACATGATTCACGTTTTAATTTACGAACTTTTTCTCTGAGATAGAATGTACAAACAAAAAAGTGTGTATTGTACACTTACCTTATCTAAGATTCATCAGAATAAATTTTGTGGCTCATCTGAAAGATATATAGTTAAAAGAAACCCACACATGCAACGTCCATCAATATATATATATATATATATATATATATATATATATATATATATATATATATATATATATATATATATAATATTTTCCATGGATGAAACGCGGCCGCCTCTGTAATATATTGTTATACCTATATATATATATATATATATATATATATATATATATATATAAGGTATAAAAATATGTTTATGGCAGTTAAGCTACACAAAGGTGGCCGCGTTTCATATATATATATATATATGTGTGTGTGTGTGTGTGTGTGTGTGTGTAATAAGATATGATTATAAAAAAGATAATTCAATATCTACATAAATGCAATATGGTTTCAAAATGGATTCTAGTGGATTTTCGTAGTTTTTATCATAGGATTTTTTTAAAGTTTATTTTATTTTACGCGATTGCGTTCTTGATATCAATATATATTTCATTAATATCAAACGAATAAATAAATATTATTAATTCAATTTTTGGAGTCGAAGAAAAAACACACAAACCCATACGTGAAGTTCCTATTTACTTGCCTGCCCATAAGGGAAGAGTTAGACACAAGGTCTGGGTTGGAACAAAAATGTAAACTTCCTCAGTCGAGAAGGATTTCTCCTTCACTGACCGAGGACAGAAAAGGTAAAGTAAGTTGTCTTATTATTTACTTTCGC
>OY744522.1:142634244-142656744 GCA_963556195.1 Sepiola atlantica
ATCTCCATCTTTCACTTGATATTTCTGATAACTTTTCTTTTGTTAACTTTACTCAAAAATAGAATTCCTTACAATCCGTCAAAGTTACCGTTACTCGTTTGATAAACTAGCTCTATATTATTGAAATTGGTGTGACCATTTCTAGTGTGTCTACATACGTGTGTGTGTACATGTGTTCCTCGCCTCTACGTGACTTACTCAGACAGCATTACTCTTTTAATAAATGCTAAGAATTTTAAAGCGAGTTTAAATAACTTTATATTCGACAGTTTAAATTCTTCCACATTTCTTTTAAAATGTCAAAAGAATACGAAGTAATCTATTCTTTCTTTTTTCTTTTTTTTTTTTCAACTATAAACAAAAGATTAAAATAACTGACTTGTTTACGAAGAAACCGAAATACATTTTGGTAGATTTAATTGATTTTTTTAAATAAGATTTTTTTAAAGATGCGTTTTAGTAGCTTGCATTTTTTTGTTTAATTTCAACAAATAACAATTAATATTAAATTAGAAAAATAATAATGCGTAAGTCACGCAGAGGCGAAAAACACGTACGCACAAGCAGAGACACACGAGAACTGCTCACACAGTTTTATTAATATAGAGATTGTTGTTATAAAGCTCTATCTTGATATACATTGAGCTTTTCGTATGTGCACAGTTGGCAAAAGTGTAGTATAGGTTACAACCGAGAAATCGGAAATAAGCAAAATATACAACCAATAGCTTTTACCAAACGATATAAAATTTAATTTTCATTCGACCTGCATAGTTTTAAACTTTTGAAACTGTTTGTGAGGTTTGTTATTTCAAGATTTGTTTCTTTACTTTCACTTAGCCGATTTCGTCAATCAAAATGGCGGTCGATCTTTTTTTGTTTTTGTTTGATGGCTGTTTGGTCACTAATTTCAAGCTCAAAAGATAGTAATATATATATATATATATATATATATATATATATATATATATATATATATATATATATATAGGCTTACGTTACCACTAATCCTAAGTCCGGGGGTAGTTTCCCGTCGGATTAGGGTAAACTTTAAAAAAACTCTTTTATGCCTGAAATTGGCGACCACCTAAAAAAATATAAATCGACCGCTATTTTTGATTGACAAAATCAGCTAAGTGAAAGTAAAGAAGCAAATTTTGAAATAATAAAACTTACCAACAGTTTCAAAAGTTTAGAACTATGCAGGTCGATAAAAAAAAAGTATATTTTAATGCGTTTGGTAAAAGTTATTTGTTGTATATTTAGCTTATTTTCGATTTATCGGCTGTTAACTATACTACGCTATTGCCACAAAGTCTCCTGTCTTGATGCGGCTCGGTTCGGAATTCATGGCCGTTTTCGAGAAGTTGCGTTTCGTGCATGTTAAACATGCCTCAGCGCCATATGCACATCTATTCCAAATATGTGTTCAATAAATACCGATAAAGATATGGGGATGGGGGTTAAGTGAACAAATATAAGAGAGGTCGACTGGGTTAGGTGAGGGTGTCTGGATGTCCGGGTGGGACGCACCCGGATCGTCCAATCATCTGCCTCTGTTGATCCGGTGTTGTGGTTTGTAGTTTTGATTTTTGGTGTTTCACAAAGAGAAGAGCGAAAGAAGACACCGAAAGAATGATCTACGATGCGGCTTTTTCCAAAGGACCCGCCCCTCTATCCCCCTCTTTGGTTATATAAAGACACACACGCGCATGCGCATGCACACACGCATGCACATTCTCTATATTAACAAAACTGTATGCACTTCTCGTGTGTCTTTGCATGTGTGTACGTGTTTCTCGCGTCTACGCGACTTATGAATTGTTATCAATTTTTATTTGGAAAGGAATCGATTCTTTATTGAAATCAAAAAATGCATTTGCGTATCGTATTAAACCGAACATTTTTTAAAATCCAATTTACAAACAAAACATCATTAAGCATTTCGATTTTTTTCGTCGGCGATTTTAATGTTTTATGAATAGCTGGCAAAAAAATGTGACTTTTCGAAATTTTAAATGAATTTTGAAGCATTTAAACTGTCGAATAGAAAATGGTTTAAATCGGCTTTAAAATTCTTAGCAAATCGTCATGTATTGAATGATTGAACATTTTAGAAGCGATTTACATCCAATAATTTTATAAACAGAGGAAAACAACACTATCATCACAGAGTTAGTTTTTTTTAGCAATTTGCTTCAATTAATAATTTAATGACCAAACGATGCCTTAATAATGAACTGTGAATCTCAAAATCCTATTTGTTTCTTAATATCTTTTTTAAACCGGCATAAAAAAGAAAGCCAAACAAAACAAAGATGTAAGTCAAAAGACTCCCGGGCAACGCCAGGTAAATCCAGCTAGTTATTGACCAAACCCTAACCAATAGGATATCGAGCCCATATTTTGTCCAAGATCTACTATCTTAATTCGGTTTTATTCCGATTTTGAGAGGTTGATTTACTTATATATGAGAGTAAGAGAGCCCGAAACGACGTCGTCTGTAGGTAAAACAGTTTAATATTAAAAAAAATATTTACAGTTAAAAAACCCTTTAAAGATGTAATAGTCTTAAAAGTAGAGCCCTGTTTGAAATTGAAAAGATTGTTGTCATCTGCAATAAGCTAGTTCCGCTTGAGCGTTGAACACAGCAGACAGCAACGACACTTTCCTCGCCCCCTGTGTAAGTGTATCTTAATTTCAACTCCTGTCTGTGCCGATTTCTCGCGACCGCGTGGTCCTGAGCATTTGTGTCGTAATTCTAGCCTGAATCTACGAACGGCGTTCGAGCCCATGCGACCGCCACTCCTACACTGATGAGGGTATAAAAGCATGAAACGACGTCGTCTGTAGGTAAAACACTTTAATATTAAATAAATATTTATAGTATATATATATATATATATATATATATATATATATATATATATATATATATTACATTTCAATGATCGAAAAATTCAGTCTTTACTCATATCATTTATTTTTTGCAATGGCAAAATTGACGATGGTCTTACAATGATTTCGCTAGGAGCAAAATGCAGCCAGTAAACCCAATTACTCGCTGTTCTTCAGAAACCACAATGAAAGGCATTTACAAGATGTTATATCGAGCACAAAGTCCGTGGAGAAAAAAAACAACAGAAAACAGACAACACTGACGTATGATGACCCCGAATTTATATATATATATATATATATATATATATATATATATATATATATATATATATATATATATATATATATATATATATATGTAAACGGAGTGTTTGTAGGGTTGTTAGTTCATAGGTGGTAATACTGTGAAGCTACGGTGTTTATAAGATAGTGCTCAATAACAAGTAGAGCTGTATTTTTGTATAAAATTATATTTATACAAACGTGTTTTGCTACATATGTGCATACCTGTTTCAGCTAATAAAAAGGAAAAATGGAAAATATTAAAGTATGTTTTTTTTTTTAATTCATATTCTTTTTTATGTGTATTTCTTTAATCAAAGAAATTATGGATGACATTATGATGGAAAGTTAGACCTTTTTTTTTTCTTTTCGAGTGTCTGCTGGTGTTCATTGTGGTGTTCTGCCCGAATTTTCCAGCATCATTTCCTTCGCGAAATTCACCACGGTCTTCGCGCCAAATTATGTTCGCCATTTTTTTTTTTTTGTAGCATTTTCTTGCATTTTTTTTTTTTTGTACTCCTTTTGGTAATCTTTTTTTTCTCTATCCTTTTTCTAACCTTTTCTTCACCCTTGACAAACAAACCGACACGTGTCAATCAGACTTCGATCTGATTTACCTTGATCACCCAACCAAAGCTCTTCGACTCACCCGCCCGCTTTCCAGCCCTACCACCGTCCCACACGTACGCACAAAACACGCGTCCATCCCCTTTTCCACCTCTGCCCCCCCCCCCCCGCACGGGACACGCAACCACGATTTCCGATTGTCTGACGTTAATTAATTACGTTCAGCCTTAATTAAGATGGACGACCAACCAATCGCCAGTTAGCAGCTTCACTTCATCAATACACGCATCAGCACTTGGACACATCCATATAACGTACATATGTTATCTATCTATGTGCTTATAAAACTCTGCGGATCTTGTTTGTTACCTTGTTTGTGTGTTTGTTTGCCTCCGTGCACACTGGATGACGTTACAAAGGGACGACATAAGAAAAAGATGACGTCATATATTTCAATAGAGTTGAACGACATCGGGCAAATCATTTTTGACGTCACAAACGGAAGACGTCAATCGGATGACGTCATCCACTGAAACAAGTTGAAGCCATCAAGGAAGAGATCCTTTAATAACTTTTAAATGCTGAAGTAACAAAAGGATAAAGCCCTCCATTAAAACAGAACATAAACTACCCGTGATCCGAAAGGTCACAGGTCGTCTATGTGGACCGTGACTGTATATAAATATGCAAAACAAACCGTCTAAACACAGGGGAGGGGTCTAGTATATTACTTAAATACTTGCTTGCTTGTTTGTGTGTATCTTGCATTCGTGCACACTGGATGATATCACAAAAGGCGAATGACATAATGAGGCTACAATTCGTCCTTTATTACGTTATCCATTTTCAAGTATATATATATATATATATATATATATATATATATATATATATATATATATATATATATATATATATATATATGGAAAATGGAAAAAGAAACCCACGGAACTTACATACACCAATTTAACCGAAATACTAAATGGACTATTCGGAAAATTAAAAGAATAGAAAAGGTTTTATCAAGCAAAAACACACCGTGTTATTTGATGTTTGCCTAAATATATATATATATATATATATATATATATACATATATATATATATATATATACATATATATATATACATATATATATATACATATATATATACATATATATATATACATATATATATATACATACATATATATATATTATTTTTATAGGTGATTGCAGCGTTCGTTGTTATTAAGCTTACTATTATTTCAATTGTCTCACTTTCCTAAGTGATTAAGATGCAGAAAACTATATATATATATATATATCACGTCGACACACCGGTTCCCGTTAGATCACCGAAGTTAAGCGGCGTCGAGCCTGGCCAGTACTAAAATGGGTGACCATTTGGGAATACCAGGTGCTGTATGTGCTCTCTGCTTATCTCGGCATTGTTTCCAGTCGTCTTGTATTACTACTTGCCATTGGAATCAAGCAATGCCGACTCAGGAGAGCGGTTTTGGGGGATTGCGCAACCCTTGCAATTACAAATTCATGCGCGGGCAGCCCCTGGTGGGGCACTCATACGTCGTAATCGACGGGAGAGTCCATCATATATATGTGTGTGTGTGTGTGTGTGTGAAAATTCTGATTTGAACAGTTATGTTCTGAAGAGAGTCAGCGTTTATAATATTTATGAGTCATTGAATGATCCAAAATAAACACTGCCTTGTGACACTAATCCGCTCCAAGGTTCCAGTACTCTCCTTACAGTGGTGGTCTGGTTGGTGCTCTCCCTACTCTGTCTTTCTATCTTTTTTTACCCTTCACGACCATTTTTTGCGGTACCAGCCGAGGCGAATACCATCATTTGTGTGTGTGTTTTAACTAAAAAATATATTTATTTATTATTATTATTATTATTATTAGTAGTAGTAGTAGTAGTAGTAGTAGTAGTAGTAGTAGTTTGTTGTTGTTATTGTTGTTATTGCTTAATGACATTTCTTTTTGTCAAGATACGAAACCGTTTCGTATCTCTACACGCGTTTTTCCCGACTAGAAAACTTGAAATCAAATTAAATCTAAACGTTAAGCCTTTAATTTATATTTTACCACCATTATCATCGTAATTAGCGTTTGCTTTCTTTTCATTATCATATTCATCATGGTGGATCGTCATATCAGATGACGCCAGCGATTCTCTTAATGGAGTTCATCGTTATTTATTGTTTAGTTGTCTTTTTTTTTAAACATCGTTTCAATCGTTTCGAACATTGGCTCTAATATCAATCAGGAAATCGTAAAATTATCTCCCCTTGCAATGTAAATAGTAGAAACTATCAATTATGTTCAAAGGAATAACTACCAAATTATAAACTTCAAAAACCAAATTAAATTATTGAAACAAAAGCAAACAGGAAATTATAGCTGAATGCAAACATATAAATCAATATTTGCTTTGTCTCTATTTATTATTTATTTGCCGCCCCACGAGGGCAGAGATAGACGAAAGGTCTGTTTTTAATGTGGGGAAAATACAGTTCCGAAAAAAATGGCAGTCTGGATTCGAACAAAAAATTAAAATTGCCTCGGTCTAGAATGATTTTTTCTTTACAGACCGAGGACAGAAAAGATGAAGTGTAGTATCAGAACAGATACTACACTTTGTTCCTAGGCCGAAAGCAAGAAAGTGTTTCTAGAATATTTGCATTTGCTTGGCTATTTCAATTTTTTAAAAAAACTATTTTGTTCACCATCTAACTTGTTGCAGAGTTTCTGAAAAAAAGAAAAACCCGACTGGTACTAATTCATATGCATAAAATTTGACTGAATACATATTGATACAAAAACATGCGCGCAACACAACATCACGAGTATAAACATAAATCCAGTTCGCTTTTCGATTGATCGGTGATACCGTGAAATTGCAGTGAAAAATGAAACAAAGTACATTTTATTATGGACTATATCTGAAATTAATAAAATTAAAGTAAAAAAAAAGAAAGTTAATTAATCTTGCATTGATAAAGGCTTCTATATTCAATTTTAATATATATATATATATATATATATATATATATATATATATATTCATGTATCTACATAAAATGTTATACGTAGATATAATGTTTCATGTATCGATTATCAGTATTATTTACTTCAACAATACGTAAGTAGAGCTAGGTAGTAAGTTATGAAAATATATTTGTGGCAATTAAGCTAGAAAGGTGTCCGCGTTTCATCCCGTAGCTTAATTGTCATATATATATATATATATATATATATATATATATATATATATGTATGTATATATATATATATATATATATATATATATATATATATATATATATATATACATACATATATATATATATATATATATATATATATATATATATGTATGTATATATATATATATATATATATATATATGTATGTATATATATATATATATATATATATACATACATATATATATATATATATATATATATATATATATATATGTATGTATATATATATATATATATATATATATATGTATGTATATATATATATATATATATATATATATATATATATATATATATATGTATGTATATATATATATATATATATATATGTATGTATATATATATATATATATATATATATATATATATATGTATATATGTATATATATATGTATATATGTATATATATATATATATATATATATATATGTATATATATATATATATATATATGTATATATATATATATATGTATATATATATATATATATATGTATATATATATATATATATATATATATATATATATATATATATATATATATATATAGTATAATATTTTTAAATAAAATGTTTTTCACTTACAGACGACGTCGTTTCGGGCTCTCTTACCCTTATCATTGTAGGACTGGCGATATATATATATATATATATATATATATATATATATAAAGAGAGAGAGAGAGAGATAGAGAGACAGAGAGAGATGTGTATTATTTAATGTATACACGTATAATATTATAAGGTGATAATGATCAAAGTGTAGTATCTGTTCCGATGGATACTGCACGCTGTCCTGTGCAGTTCTAGGAGGTCCACCCTCCCAGGCTTTGCCTCCCCTCTTTTGGGAGGAGTAAGTTTATTGCTTACTGCCTGAGGCGCCCCTACCGGGGAATGCCGACGGGGCTGCCCAGCCAATTTTTTAATGGCCAGAGTTCTCACCTATCGAGCGCTGGCTTATCTAATCCCACTTTCCCGACCTTGTGTCACATCTTAGCTTGTGGGAGGTAGATAAATAAAATGAGTGTATATATATATATATATATATATATATATATATATATATATATATATATATATATATATATATAATAAAAAGAGCTTATATTAACATTTTACTGTGATTTCCCAGTACGACCGATCCCTAGAAAGTAGTATATGTTCTTATACACTTGAATGCAAGTCCAAATTGAAATGCGAATTTTAAAAGTATTTTTCAAACGTATTCTTTGATTTGCATTCAAGTCTATAAGGGCCGATAATATGCAGCTGAGGATCGGGTTTCCCGTGAAATTGCAGTAAAGTATTTTGAACAGTCTCCTTGAATTATTTATTACAGTTATAAAGCTCTAGCTAGAATGATATCGAGTCTTTTGTTTGTGAAAGAATAGTCATAAAATGTTATTGTTTGCATTGCGTCCAAAAATGCATTTTGAATATCAAAAATTCTGTAATCGGCATTTTTAATAAAGACGTTGAAATATACATTTCTTTTTATCGAGTAGTCATGTCTTGATTTCGTGATTTTTCGCCTAATTTATTTTAAAACACAGTAAAATAAAACGCTAGAATAAATACATGCATCAACATTTTAAGACAAAATATCACTGAAGTGTTGTGCCACATTATTATGTGAAATACGTTGACAAACATTATCTGTATTAATAGAACTATCCGAAAAATTAACGTGTGCCTGTGTGTTTCTCGCCTATACGTAACTCAGATAAATATAAACTGATTTATTATTTTTATTTAGTAATGGTGTATTTATTGAAATTAACAGTAACATGAACAAAAAAAAGAAAACGAATTAAAACAAAATCAGTTGAAATATTTCATATTAAAAACAAAAAATCAAATAACACATGTTGTAAGAAAAGGAATCGGGATGATCCGATTACCAACAACAATAAACTGGAACTGAGAAAAACAAACAATCCAGCTCGTGTACTAAACTGTTTGGTGATCGCTGGAAGCGTGACATTTTAGTAATGAACTATAAAAACACGTAATTCATGGTAAGTACTATAACGCTCCGTCTGCGTAGTTATCGAAAGAATTTATATAAGTGCGAAAAATATAATGTAATATTATATATAATTTACATATAATATACAATATATATATATATATATATATATATATATATATATATATATATATATATATATATATATATATATATATATATATATATATATGAATATATATATATATGTATATATATATATAAGATAGAGAGAAAAAGAGGAAGATATATATATAGTAATCGGATAATTTTGGATTTAGTTTTTTTTTTATATAGATTATTTATATATTTGTGTGCATTTAGGCAGCATTTTCTCATTTATGTTAACATTGTTAAAAGTAACAGAATTCGTCTGTTTAATTATACCTGTTTGTATTTTTTCAATTTTTCTGATGGTCTTTTTTTAATTACAATCAATAAATTATTAAATGTCCCATAGGTTTCACGAACATTTTCGATTCTATGTCTTTGCTTTTGACACCTGATGATGATTCGACAAAGAATTAAAAACGTCTGGGAAACCTGTGGGACATTTATAAATATTTGGGATTTAAATACAAAAAAGACCATCAGAAAAATTTCAAAAATAAAAAAAAGTATAATTAAACGGACGAATTCTGTTATATTAATGCAAACATCTTTTTAAAAATATATATATATATATATATATATATATATATATATAACTGGATTAGCAAATTCATCTGATTTAAACAATCTACCCAAAGCTCAATGATTGACTCAATGACTTAATTTTTTTCTAACACACACACACACACACACACACACACACGTATATATATATATATATATATATATATATATATATATATATATATATATATATATATATATAAAGTCAATGTTGTTTTGGTTGTGTGTTATAGAAATCGATGTGTTAGCAGTTAGAACATTCAAATAAGTTTCAACAAAGATTACAATTTCCACAGAATCTAACGGCACCATTAAAATTTCCCTGCGATTCCATCTGGGGTCACTATGGGCAATTATCGGTTAGGTTCAGAAAAAAACTGAAATATACTAGAACGTAAAGAAACGAAATCAATTTTATAAATAGACTTTCATCGTTTCATAAAGATAAAATAAAATTTAACAAAATTTATCTGAATGAAGAATGTATTTAAAAAAAGGTTTGAACATTTAAATAATTATTTTTGTTTAATTAAATAAAAACGGATTCGATTACATTATTTAAAGTCATTTGCCATTTTACAGCTGTTAAAGAAAAAAACGCAGCACCAACGAGTAGTTTTCAAGAACACCACAGCGCTAACAGTTTGTTTTTTTAAATATTACTTGACCTTATATTGCAAATGTTATTTCTAACTTTTCTTTTAGGGCAAAAATTGTAAACATGACTATATTTGAAATGTTTTCCCTAAGTAAGTTCTCCACACGGGCAACGCCGGGTAAATACCGCCAGTATATATATATATATATATATATATATATATATATATATATATATATATATATATATATATATATATATAATATTTATTTATTAATACTAATTGTTAAGCTCCTATAAAGTTTAGCTCTTTTGAGAGATAATAAATTGATGATTAATAACTTAGCCACGTTACAAGACTCTTTCTCCCTTGGAAAATCACAACTCTATTCAGAATAACAGTACTTGTGTTTACATTAAAAGGATACAAGGTGTATTTCTCTCGCATTTCAAAGCGTGTTTGTCGCGCTGGCCGAATGGTTACGAGACCATGGTTTATAATAATTTTATCTGGGGCTCGTATTGTCCGACTGGCGATACAGTTACATAATTGCACACTGACGAGCGTTAAATAAAAACGCGAAACAGATATATGTCTATGTATATAAAAATAGTTAATAATTATATATATATATATATATATATATATATGTGTGTGTGTGTGTGTGTGTGTGTGTGTGTGTGTGTGTGTGTGTGTGTGTGTGTGTGTGTGTGTGTGTGATGGAAGTATCCTTTTAATATAAGTATTTGCGAACCAAAAAAAATCCTATAAAATGGGGAGATGAATTGATAAGCAGTTCTAGTAATCGAAACATACGTTGAATGATGAATCGATAGAGAGAGAGAGGGAGAGAGAGAGAGAGAGAGTAAAATAAATAAAAAATATACTCGAATGAACGGAGAATGAGGCGATCTGGGTTGATTAATAATAGCGATAAACCCAAGACAAGTAATAAAAGACATACAAAACAAAACCCTATCCCCTACCCCCCCCCCCAAAAAAAAAACCCCAGAAATATGGCAAAAATATTTTTAAATAACGAGAGAAATCGACGCACCGACCAATTTTTAGAATCTCTGATTTTTTACATTTTTTTATTTTTTTATTATTCGACAAATATATTTTTTACGAGGGAAGATTGCTTCATGAAATTCTTTTGGGGGGAAGGGGAGTTAATCGAGGCAAAAATTAACACGTGATCAAAATAATATTTGTTTTTAAATCGATTTTTTCAGTCTTTTAAAATCTATCCATTGATTGATGCATTTCAGTCTTTCTATCGATCAATCTGTTTACGGGTGTATTTTTCGTTGTCTTTATGCGCATCTATATTGATAAGGATGCGATGTAAAAACAGTTAAGTCAAAAAAAAAATCCATTTAGACAATAATTTTGAGATGAAGTATCGTTATTTAAATGCTGTTTTGGACTATTGTCCCCATGTTGGTTGTTGCCATTGTCACGACGTTTCAGCTGAAGAACTGTGATACAGCGAAATAGCCCGTCTGTGGATAATTATATAAATGTTTTTGCGGGGTTTTTTTTTGGGGGGGGGAGGGGGTAACTTTCATAATTCTAGCCGAACGGTGATAATAATAAGCTTTTCTGCTTAGGTTCCCAAGAATCTAGTAGAGGAAACGACGATGAAACCTAGAGTTCGTTATAAAATCCCGTCTGTATCTATTTAAATAAATATGTTAGACTTTTACTCCGGTAATTCAGCACACTGGTCAATTTTTTCTTTTTACTTTGTATATTATATACATTATTGTGATGTAAAGCGTTTTGTAAATAAACAAATGGAACACTGTCTTTATGGCTGACAATGTTTATAAAAGCATTGAGATATATTACTTAGCAGCAACGCCCGTCTCGTAGTCGAGTGGTTAGAATCGTCGACTATCGACTGGATGGTTGTAAGTTCGATTACCGCAATGTAGAATTGCGATACAGCGAAACAATCTGTATATGAATAACTAATAAGCTCTACTTTGATTGAGCACTTATTGAAAAAATATTGGTGTTTAGTTTATTATGTGAACATATTTGAACTTCAACAATTTATATATATACATATATTAATTATATGGAAAATGTATATATATATATATATATATATATATATATATATACATATATATATATATATATATATATATATATTAATTATATGGAAAATTTATATATATTTATATATATATATATATATATATATATATATATATATATTAATTATTAATCATATGGAAAATAACAAAGGGAAAATCAAAATGATTTATATATTCAATAACGTTTCGTCTTTATTTCAAGTCTACCTTATAATTGATTTGAGGAAAGAAAAAAGTTTTTGAGAAAGTTTTGAAATAAAGACGAAAGGTTGACAACTAATTTTGGTGTTTTTCCTTTTTCATTTTTCCATAACGTTGGAATCTTATTTTCATACTTTTTTATCATCTCTCTCTTTCCCTCTCTATCCCCCCTCTCTTTCTCTCTCTCTCTCTCTCTCTCTCTCTCTCTCTCTCTCTCTATATATATATATATATATATATATATATATATATATATATATATAGTTCTTGTATTGTTGTTATTTCCTAAATTTTAATCTAATGAAACTCCAGTGCGTCTAAAGTAGTTCTCAATAGCAGGTATAACTATATTATAGTATATATTTTTTGATTTATACAAACATTATTAACTGCATATGTGCATACATGTTTCAGCTGCGATTCCGTATGTAGTTAATAATGTTTGTATAAATAAATAAATAATTATACTATATATATACTATAATTTGTTATTTATACAAACATTATTAGCTACATAAGAAATCGCAGCTGAAACATGTATGCACATATGTAGCTAATAATGTTTGTGTAAATAAAAAATTATACTAAATAAAATGTATATATATATATATATTATAATATAAAATGAAATAATAAAATAAGGTGCCAATCAAATTTTATTATAATTCAAAGTTCAAGCAAAGTATCTTAACGTCCTTAGTTTTTATCGGGATGTTTCACTAATTATAAGATATTAATTAACGCTTTATCTTTTGTTGGATTACTTATATATATATATATATATATATATATATATATATATATATATATATATATATATATATATATATAGCTTTTTGTTGTTGTTTTTACTGGCGCTGGAACACCGGTGTGCTTTCTTTAGTATTTATCCGCTTCCTAAGCGGTTAAGAATATGCAGAGTACTGCATTCAGTCGCCCTTAATCGGACGTGTCACCATTTTTTAGTTTTCGTATATATTTATTAATTAATTTTTACGTACAATAATATTTATGTACGTAAAAATTAAGTAATTAATAAATTAATATATATATATATATATATATATATATATATATATATATATATATATATATTTGTCTATCTACTGAGGAAGAGGCAACGTGGTATTCAATCCCATGGGTTTTATTTACAGATGGCTAATAAATATATAATGTTACAGTATGATAAGTTAAAAAAAAATGGGTTAATCGGAAGAGTAACCCAGCTCTGAGTTATACATTTAGCTTTTGTAAGTACGAATGTTCGGAAGGACAATAATCTCGGTAAAAGTCAAAAATGTCAAAAAAAATGTATCTATATATAAAAATTAAATAAAATTTTCATGACAGACATATTTCTTGAAGAATTTTTTATTTAATTGTTATTACTACAAAAACAAGCTAATAAAATAATGTAAGTTATAATGACGCTCTGCGCGCGTGGCGCTAAATTGTTCTTTTTTTTTTTTATTGATTATTCACACTTTTCAATTATACTTTCGAATGATTTTCCATGTTTTTTTTTTCATTGTGATTTGCATTGTTTTTCCACATTTCTTATAAAAGTCAACTTTAGATAAATGAGAGGTACTAGTTCGGAAAATCTCCAGAGCTAAATCGAGGAATTTCTTTGGTGTCGCCGAATGGAACATGATTTTTTTTTCAGCAATATCTTATACTCTATTCGTTTGTATTATGAAGTTAAAAGAAATAAATCATTTGTAAACACAGAAAAAATACAACAATTTTGGACAAAAATAAATTATTTAAAAATCCCATGACATTAATTTTATTAACTTTTTTTTTAGTATTAAGAAAGAAATCATATTTTTGGACACATACAAATTTTCTTCAAGAAATATGTCTGTTATAAAAAAATTCCATGACGTTAATTTTATTTAATTTTTTAATATGAATAAAATAAAATTGTATGCAAAAAAAAAAGAATTCCAACACTTTTTTATTTATTTTATGACATTATGTTAATATTATTTAATTACCGTTAAGAAATAGTCATAGACATAGATTTTAGATTTTTACCGAGATTATTGTCTTTTCGAACATCCATACTTACAAAAGGTAAACGTATAAATCAGGGCTGGGTTACTCTTTCGAATAACCAAAACATTCTCTTACTTGTCACTATTTCTTCATATATATTATCTGTATCCTTATAAAGTTTCGTATGTTTCTATGTATTTGTATGTACAGGATTCACTCCTCAACTAATTAACCGAACATTATAAATTTTGGAACGCAGTTGCTCGGCGTAAAAAGTCAACGCGTGCGCTATATTTTATTTAATTTAGTACGATGCAAAGGGGGTAAAAAAAGGGGATGGAAACCCTTCGTGAAAATTCAGTCAACTCCGATTTTTATGAAATTTTAACAATAGGCATTAGACAGCGATTAATAGATAACCCCCAAATTTCATTTCCTTTCGAGTATTTTAATAAGTTTTTAAGGGGTATAATGCGGACACAACCTCCCATTTGAAAATTAAAATATATCAGCTTTGCATTAAATTTGATCCACAGTCATTAGACACGAATTAAAAAAGATTACCTGAATTTCAATTTCTTCAGGCTTACATTTTAGACATTTTCTAGAATTAAAATCATGTAATGGATTTCAATCAAAATTGGAATAAGGATTATAGAAATAAGGTTTAGTATCATGATATCTTTATTTTACTCTTCGTAAGGGGACATAAAAGTGGTGCAAAACCGTTCTGTTCGAGGAATTCATTTTACCCGCCTTGGCCAGATATTCTAATATATATATATATATATATATATATATATATATATATATATATATATATATATAGTCTTGGAAGTTTCTCAACCATTAAAACTATATTTAAAAAAAATAAATAAAATCACTTGGAAAATCACTCATGTAAGTCAATTAAACTTTTACAGTTATTATATTAGTTTGCTTCTAACATTATTTAAGGGATCATCAGTTGTTTACCATGAAAAACTGTTTCGGGAATTTAATATATATATATATATATATATATATATATATATATATATATATATATATATATATTAATGAATAAATATTAAATTATATTTACCTACAGACGACGTCGTTTCGAGCTTTTGCTCTCATCAGTGTAGGAGAGGTGATAATTTCAGATGGTCATAAGGCGCGAAACCGGTTCACAGAGTCACCTTTAACTTCGGACACTTTCGTTCTATCCTCTCGGCCATGATCACCTGATACGGAGAATTTAAGTTATTTTTATGCCAAACACAGCCTAAACATCAAGACAGACTAGAGGACTCAACGAACTTACTCGGAGCCTTGCTGTGTAGCTTAAGTGAATGTCGATTTCTTAATATCTCCTAACCGTGCTTAACTTTAATTTTCTTAAAGGGCCTTTATAATAATATCCATGAATAAATATTAAACTATAGTTATTTATCGACGGCGTCGTTTCGATCTTTTGTTCTCATCAGTGCAGGGAAGTGATAATTTCAGACGGTCACGAGGTGCGAACCAATATAACGTTGATCGGAGTGCTTACAGAGAATAATTCAAAATATAACAACAACATTCATGTTTTTAATTAGGATCATTAAAATTTCATTTTAGCTTCGTTTTTTAAAAAAATTTATTACAATGAATATTCAATTAATAGTAAAAAAAAAAAATAATTCAATGTGTATTTATCAAAGTTATATATAGGCGAGAAACACAGACACACGAGATCTTGTCTGATAGTTTGATTACCCACCGCACAGTCCGAACTTTGCTGTTTTACACAAAACAGCAAAGTTGGTACAGTGCGGTATGTGACACAGACAACTGCGTTTGTTGGGGGGGGGGGGGGGCGTGCCAGATGTCCTTGCCAGATGTCAAGATGTGTTCATGTTGTACAGTGAGCAGCAACAACAAAATAAAAAGAATCGTTTTGTTTTATTTGTTTATTTTATCGGATGTTAAGATTTGCGGATCGATTAACCGCGTCGATTGACTGGCAGGGTTAACGGATTGATCTCAGCTGATCCAATAACCACAAAAACGAGAGATCATCAGATCAGGTCGATAAAAGAGAACGCGGGGAGGGGGGGGGCGTGGAGGGGGAAATAAGCAACGAACAGAAAAAGACACTTACCGGACACACGCACACACTCATATATATATATATATATATATATATATATATATATATATATATATATATATATATATATATATATACGTATCTATGACCCGTTGGGTCTCAACGACTACCACTATTTATTCCATTTTGATTTCATTCGAAAATTCATGAACTGTGACATATTTGTTAAGACATTTACTTTACTTCTATCTTCTTCTTCTTCTTCTTCTTCTTCTTCTTCTTCTTCTTATTATTATTATTATTATTATTATTATTATTATTATTATTATTATTATTATTATTATTATTATTATTATTATTATTATTATATTTATTATTATCACTAGGAGTTTTCATGCAAGTCATTATCAGTGATTGCTTACTGGCGATAACTAGTGGTGTTCCCTGGAGTCTGAGTGACAATAAGTCTCGGCGTATTCCCAGCACGCTCCGTCTCTTTCGATAACTATTCAAATCATTCTGTGTCATCGCAACAGCCGTTACCATTGATTTCTCACTTGCAACGACCGTTGGTTTTCTCTGTAATTTGAGTGAAAATTAGCCTCTCCAGGATTCCAGTACTCTCTGGACCATTCCAGTGGCAGTATTGTTAGTGCTCGCTCTCTCTCTCTCTCTCTCTCTCTCTCTATCTCTCTCTCTCTCTCTCTCTCTCTCTCTCTTTATCTCTCTTCGGTTTTTCAATTTGAGGTGTGCAATTTACGGGATTTATATATAATGGAGAGGGGAGTGGTGTGAGTCCCTATGCATGTGTTTGTCTGCGGCTACACAGTCAAACAAAATATGATAGCATGCATATAAATAAAGGAACCACCCTAAATCTAATGATCACACACGCGCACACACTGCCTTCCTGCCCTTACCCACTTAATTATCCCTAAGGTTGAAGGTCTCTAAGCAACCGACACCCCACCTCGATCTTACTCTCTCGTCACCATCTACCTTACGCGAAGGTTCCCCCGCTACCCAACATACCCCCTCCCCTTCGCAACTGTCACTATCTCTTTTCATCTTTTTCACCTCGAATTCACTTCTTTTTGTGAACCAATATTAATTTGTTTATCTGCTTGTTTCATCTGTCAGCTCCCCCTAACGGACAATTCGGTAAACACAGGTTCCCTATCCATACGCACTTTTTTTTCGATTGAACACTCTTAAAGATAGACACAATATTCCGCATATTATTTATGCGATACACCCACGTATACAAAAAAAAATACATACATGGACTCATTTTCGCTCATATATACATACTAGAAGGGTTACCCGGCGTTGCCCGCAGTCATGAATAACGGGAGAAATTTTTTTTTACAGCCATTTAACCCCCCCCCCTCTCTCTCTCTCTCTCTCTCTCTCTCTCTCTCTCTCTCTCTCTCTCTCTCTCTCTCTCTCTCTCTCTGGCAAAATAACAATATAACAGAAAGAAAGAAGAAAGAACGCAAGAATTAAAACAGTAATTCTTCTACCGGCCTTACCATTCACTAATTTTATCTCTATTGACTCCAAGTAAATGGAACTTACTGTATTTTTTTCACCATAAGCAAGTCATGGTCACAATTAATCCGATGATGTAAAGTTTGTGAGTGTATCTTGTGTAGTTCTGACTTTTAGCTGTACACACACTAATGCACAGAATTACGAATTTCCTTTATACGGATAAATATGTGTTCGCATGCGTGGGTGCAGTATTAAAAACAACAAACATCTTATCTCCATTTTTGTCCGACCTTTTACCTTGAAACGTGTCTATGTGGGAACATATAAAACACTAAAAGAATATGACAAACTAAAAATCATAGTAAGCGTGTTGGTTAATGGGGCGGGAGACCAGAGTTCAATCCTCGGTTGAGTCATACCGAACTTATAAAAAGGTACTTGATGCCTCTTTCGCTAAACACTCAGCATTATAAGGTGAGGATCAATGATAAGTGGAGTAATTCTAGGAATAGAGTGGTGTCCTCCTCTACACCTCGAAAAGGGAACCTTCGGGTCGCCCTCAACTATGGTCGACTACTTTACTACTTCCTTTTTGCTTTACAATCTAAAAATTAATACTGGGATTTGATTCAAGACAACCACTAGATGAAACAAAAAAAAGTTAAATAAAAATGAAAGTCAAAACTTCCGACTAACGCCGGATACATATAGCTAGTATTAAATCCAATAATAGAACCTTGTTTTTTCATTGATGTTCAAATTTACATAGTGTTTTTTACCGGCATGAATAAATATGAATGTTGATAAAGATACTAGTCCGAAACAATAACAGTACAAATAATGATAACTCCTTATTTAAAAAGAAGAAAAAAAAACAAATGGACAAACATTAACTATTTTTTGTTGTTGTTGAACAGTTGTCGTCTGCCTTATGTTTTGTTCTAATAATAAACCAGTTTTGCAGGAAGGAAAAAAAAGATGGCGGCCATGAAAGAATAGAAAGTTTACGGTTGATTAATTCATCGCTCTATTTCGTTCGATCGCCATTCGCGCTAATAAACGCTCCTAAAACTGACAACCCGGGGAAACCTCTCGAGTTGATGAAATTAGTTAAAGGTTAGCCAGTCGCCATTAATAGACGCCGGGGGATAAAAAATGCGACCGAAACACTTGGAGAAGAATTGACCTTCATTGTTAAAAGGATATTAAGTCGGTTTGCGAACGGTAAATACCGACACTGGGGTTTGTTGGAGAATAATGGCGAGGGGGGATTTCGCTTTTGTGGACTCCTTTTAATGCATGTTGTTCGAGAAGGATATTGTTCACTTCTTTTAATTTGTATTTTCGCAACACGTTATGGACTAATGTTGTGCACTTTTATTCGGGGATGATGGCGTTCTATTTGAAATTAAACATTCAAATATTAACTTTTTAGCTGATCGATGAATGACAACTGATTAAGCACACTTATTTTAGCAATCACTGACGTCATATACATATATTATACTAGAGAAAGGCTACCCGGCGTTAAAAAAAAAAGTCAGTGTAAGATCTTTCTTTTACCTCCCCCACTTTCTCTCTCTCTCTCGCTCTCTCGCTCTCTCTCTCTCTCTCTCTCTCTCTCTCTCTCTCTCTATCTGTTTGTCTGTCACTCTCTCCCTCCACCTCTCTCTCTGTCTCTCTCCTTCTCTCCCCCTCTCTCACACACTCTGTCAACTGGAATAGAAGGAAAGAAGGAGAATGTTGTTTTTGAAACAATAACCAGTAACAATTAAACAAAAAGTATTGCCTGTAATAAGGCTTCTGGGGGTTGAAGGTTCAATCCTCGCAATAGGCGATACTGATTAAGAATAAAATAAAAATTACTGACTTAAGACATCTACCCGGCTATGGCTGACGGAACGAGAACACTCTATTCTCGTGGATTAAATAAAGGGTCCAGTCTAAAATCCCGTGTAGATTCCCGAGTTCTATATTAAAAGTCCCAAGTTTGATGAGACGCACGCAAAGAAGGTCGGGGGTTACATCGGCCGAAACGTTGTGAATATGACGACTAAGATGAGAACTGTAGTCCGAATAATCCAAATGATACAAATTATCAATCCTCATCTCATAAATTTCAAAACATAAGTTCACAAATTACATGTGAGCATCTATT
Organism: Sepiola atlantica; assembly: GCA_963556195.1. NCBI lineage: Eukaryota > Metazoa > Mollusca > Cephalopoda > Sepiida > Sepiolidae > Sepiola > Sepiola atlantica. Next base: position 142,654,593 of record OY744522.1, read on the forward strand.
ATCTCAATCTTTATTCTCAAGTTTTCACATAACTCGCAATTTCACAAAACCCCAAACACAACACAATTCAACTTACTTTACAAATATTTCCATATATCGATGTTCACATAGAATCATCCATACATATCCATAACAAACGATTTGTTTTAACTTTTTAACTTTTTTATTAAAAAAATATGTACTGGTTTATTTTTGTAGTCTCTGTTCTTGTTGTCAGTCCCCCCCCTCCCCAGACATACACACGTGCCTTTTGTACGCGATTCCCTTGCCACGCCCCCCCCCCAGGGCATACCACTCTCCTTTACCCTCATCATTTTGAAAGATCGCAAAGGTCGATTGTCGTTCTTTGAAAAATGCTTTTGCCCCCCCCCTGTGTTTTCCCCCTTGCACTGTTTGCAGCAACATTCGTGAAGTCGAGGCTGCCTCTTTTGTAACGCGTGAGCGCATTTCTTCTGGTGATTTTAACTATCCGCTGCGTCGCTATTTTAATTAATGCGCGAAAACACCTGCCTATATTCTCGGTGCACACGTACACTAGCATAGTAATAATCCAACCAACAAACATTAAGCTAATAAAGAGTTAATAAAAATAATCCAAACATTGGCAATAACAAAGAATGCTCGTTTTAGAGGCTGTCACAATGCGTTAATTCGACATTAGATATAGATGGAAATTGGGTTCATTTATTTGTATTCCTCTTACATCTTTTAAATGATAGATAATTTCTTCAAAGGAAAATTAAGAATTCTGACCGGAGTTTTTTTATGGAGACGTTGTATGTAACAATTCCTTGAGACTAATATTTCGAGATAAATCTCCTTTTCAAAGGGTAAATTAAGAATTGTGATCGGAGTTTGTTTTTGTTTGTGTATCTGTTGTGATTAGATACGTCATTTCCAATAAACATATTTCTTTTTTCAAATGGAGACGATGTATTTAACTGTTGATTGAAGAGATTATTGTCAGAATGTCACCATAAGTGTGATACTGACAAAAATAAATAAGTATCGAGGCTACTGAAAGAAATGCTGGTAACCTTAGTATGAAATACTCATAGCTAGATTCAACCAACAAATTAACAACAGATTAGAACTAAATATATAATTCTTAATTAAACATGCATACATAACTAACACACACGCGCAAACCTGCGCATACAATATTTATGCCCAAATCCGAATACATTATTTTTATTAATAGTATAAAATAAAACAATTTTTTTAAAAATCCTATTTAAAAAGTAATTTAATTTCAAAATTAAATTCACTATAATGTATTTCGGTACAATCGTAAATAATCAGCCATTGTAATATTTTGTTAAAAGTTGAATAAAAATGAATTAATTATTTTGGGAATTTTCGAAATTTGTAAGGAATTTAGAAACATATAAAGTGTCGAATAGAAAGTCATTTTTGACGTTAAATTTCCTAGCACATCGTCATGTATTAAAAAAATTAACATTTTGGAAGCTATTCACATCCAATAATTTTATAAATAGAGATTAAAACAATATTACCCTGACAATTTTTTTTTTATAGTTTATTACCAATCACATGAGTCGTTCCTACCGGGGAATGCTAACGGGGCTGCCCAGGCATTTTTTTACGCTGGAGGGATCTACCTCTAGGGCGATGGCTTTTCAATCCCACTTTCCGACATTGTGCCACATTTTACCGCTGTGAGAGGGAGATAAAAAAAATGGTCATAGTTTCATAACAATTTGGTTCAATTAGTAATTGCATCGTCAAACATATCGTAATAATTGAATTTAACTTACAAAATCTTTTTTTTTTAAATAATAATAATTTGGCAAATAAAAAAATAAATAAACGGCATAGTTTAAAGAAAATAGCGAAACAAAAATGGAAGCAAACAAACTTCCGGGCAAAACCGAGTAGGTGCAGCTAGTCATTTATATTTAATTTGGGTGCTGATATCGATCCTGAACCAGTTTTCGTGACGTTCGACTCGGAAGCGTTCGGCTGTTCTACGCAAACGCCCGAGAGTTGACGAGCCGATTTGTATCAGACGACAATTTTGATACGGTGCTGCGTCCTATGATAATAATGTTTTGCTTGTTTTTTTGTTGTTGTTGGGTTTAGGGTTAGGGTTAGGGTTTAGGGTTAGAGTTAGGTTTGGGGTTAAGGTTTA
>OY744522.1:142661744-142674244 GCA_963556195.1 Sepiola atlantica
TGACCTTTCTGTTCAATGACTAACCTTTGATTTACTCGTGACATAAAAAAAATGCCCAACCTTTTAGCGTTACGAGAAAGAAACGGGAATATCTGATATCACTCAAGACAGATACCGGAGATGAACGCTGGCAATGTTGAATTCTCCGAAGACGATCAGATTACTTGAATACAATATACACAGGAGTAGCATTAACCATGTAGAAATGACCGAGAAATGTAACCTGGATTAACAAGTCAAAAATTGGCGCTGTCAGGTCAGAGGTTCGAATTCCTCTAACCTATCTAATATTTGCGTATTGTCTAGATCGCTTTCGGTGGATTGAGAATTAGCAAGATAGCTTCGCATTACATTTATTAAATAGCTCAACACTCCTGACAAAAAACGTAAGTTGAGCATTCGGGATTCTCTGGAACAATAATTTCAAATAAAGTTAACATTCGCAAACGATTGTATAAGGATAGCAATAGAAATGATTGCTTAATAGACAACTCTACATTTGACGAACTGTATCCAATATTAACAAGTTATAACTATAATATGAAATATATTATTATAATTATAAGTTATAACTATTACAAGGAATGTATCATGCTGCGTTAAGAATGTTGAATGCAAAACCCCAAAACACAAGTAGGAGCATCCAGGATACTAATTGAACAACAATTTCAAATAAAGAAGACATTCTCCAACATTGGGTGAATTTTTATGAAAGATTTTATGAGGATATCAATAGAAATGATTGCGTGATAGACAACTCCAAATCTGAAGAAATTTATCCAATTTAACACGTGAAAAAACAAACAACGCAATAAAAAAGCACTTAAAATGGGTAAAAGCCAGTAATTAACAATATTTATTCCGAACATTTGTGAATAGGCGGTAGGCTTCTAATCACTGCAATACACCACTTTTTCAACGCAATTCTACAATCTGAACGGATTTCTGGTAAGATTAAAGAGGCAATACACCATATTTAATAATCACAGTATTTTGAGGGTCTATGTGCATTTTGTCTTCTTTTCTAGAATGACTATTTAAACTCTATTTTCAAATGATCTTCGCCACGACAGTCGACGTTTTTGACTGCATATAAGGGTTTTGGACCTGGCATCTTACACGTTTAATGGGGCCCTTGACTGATCAATAACTGCATTGATTTATTTCTGATTTAAACTATGGACAGCCGACATCAAATTATATCGATTCTAACAAATTGAGCAAAGTTCGCTCATATAAGACACCTTAATGAGAACTTAAATCCAAATGTGTAAAACATTTTTAGGTCACTAATTCCAGTTATTTAATCTCTAGAACATCTAATCTGCGAAACAAAATACCACAAGGCTGCTTGCCAGCTGACTACAACATGGTCGTCTTTCAGTCTACTGTAAACAAATACTGGGATAATCAATTTATCTTAAGTAATCTGCCCATTCCACCCATTGTTTTCAATCCTCTCATGGTACTGTTTATCGCGCAACTGACAATCTCTTTAACTCTTATCCTCGAGTTGCCCCGGACCTTGATAAGAAAAAATAAATATTTAGGCTTGATCTCGGGATTAAGAGTACGCATATGATGTGTACTTTATGTTCTATTAGCTGCGTTTTTACTTGTCTGTATTGCACGTTAAGCGGGTGAAGCTCCATGTCTATTTCTAGCGTGATGTCAGTGAAGAGCTATAATAAATGGAGATAACTTATAACCGACTATCTTATAACTGAATATTACGTCTATTTTATCTAATCAATATTTTTTTTATTTTATTAAAGTAGTTGGGTGTCTTATCACTTGAACTTATTCAAGATTCAAAGGCTGTCCCCTTATTATGTATCCTTACTGGGGTATCCCAACTAGTAAATAAATAATTATTTATGTTTTAAGTCATTTGAAACGTTGCGCCTTTGTCACTTTGCTTACGAATGACTGGTGAAGGGAGCTCCTCTTTAAGTCTGTCACGATACGAATATTTTAAAATAGGGCTTTAAATTAAATTTCTCTCCAAAATATCTATGACGTTTTTAACACTTTCGAAAACATTTCACATTAGAACAGATTTCAAGAAAATGAAATCTGACAGGTGCGATTATTTTGGTGTGAAAAGTCGTTTTCTCCTCAAATATATTTATAAGTAAAACCATCTTGAATTCTGATATGTGTTTAGGTTTCCTTTACTATAGCCCCGTCATGAAAAGACCACGTTATCTTTAAAATAGGCCAATCTATGGAGTGGGAAGTCCAATTGACATAAACTCGTAAAAGATCGTTGCATTTCGATAACAAAGTAGGTTTTATTTATTTTAATTCTAAAGATGTAATATTCTTCTCGTTGGATTAAGTAACGAATAACATTTCAAGTTCACGGATTAAATTAAATATTTGAATGTTATTGGTAGAGTCTCTGGAGAAGAATAACCAGTGAGTTCATTAATCATAGACTGGAAATTAAGAAAGAAATAGACCATCGGTGGTTCTTATGTCTAGAGATCTCGAGCTATTGAGCGAAGGGACGTAAGGAAAGTGGGAATGCCGGTCGCGACTTGATAATGGGCAAGAGAGTAATTAATTAATGACTCTCTTTTTCTGTTGTAAATGTAGTAATAAATTCGGAAGTATTTTTTACCTCGCCTCACTAGCGAGCTGCCGAACATCTACAAATAATATCCTCGAACTAGATGAATTTTTACATAATAAACAATTATTAAAATGAATAAGAAAACTATAATAGAGAGTTTGTGTCTGCATGTCTGTAACCGAAACTACGTCACAGTTCTCATTATTTTATATTCTTTAGATATTTAGATATTGTTTAATATCTCACATTTTTAGTTTCTGAATATCGAGAATAATTTAATGGTAGCAAATATATGTGTGCTCTGATCGGATATTTTTACTAGTCAGACTATATTATTGGGCCTTGGTGTATGTATAAGCTGCATAAGGTATTTATATGGGTAGTGTTGAACATGGTTACACATAAATACAAGAGTAGAGATAACGAGGTCAAGTAGATACATAAACGAATTTCTAGGGACAGGGAGTTTTTTTTTAGCTTTATTCTGTAAGATGTTTAAAAAAACGGTTGTTCTACGAGAATGTTTGTTGTTGATTGGCCATAAACAGAATGGACGGTCAGTGGGTCAGTCCCAAACCAACGATTGCGTGATGTGTACGACCGGGCGCAAAGCTCATTCCAATGTTTGGACACAAGTAGATAAAGGTCATAAATGTTACATATAAAAATATAAGCGTAATTGATTTTGTCAGTCATTCTTTTTTCTACATTTTTTCCTGTTTTTCTTTTCATTATTTTAATAGATTGTGTTTTTCTTTTTTTGGGGAACGGTGGAGGGGGCTATGTGAATGTACGCAAGTGCTTCATATATATATATATATATATATATATATATGTATATATATGTATATATATATATATATGTGTGTGTAAATATATATATGTATCTCTCTCTATATATATATATATTTATATATATATGTATATATATGTGTCTATTTATATATATGTATATATATGTATGTATATATATATATGTATATATATATGCGTGTGTGTGTAAATATATATATGTATCTCTCTCTATATATATATTTATATATATGTATATATATATGTGTCTATTTATATATATGTATATATTCATACATATATATATATATATATATATATATACAGTGTGTGTATAGGAATATATATATATATATATATATATATATATATATATGTATATATATATATATATATATATATGTATATATATATATATCTATATATATATATATATATATATATATATATATATATATATGTACATCTAAGCCGCATCTTATCTTGCAGGCAAGTATTGTTGAATATAACGGACAACTTATGTCTGGATATCCTTTGGTAGATCCTTTCAATCGTCCGAATCAGAATCATAGTTTCGTCCCAAGTACTTTCAGACCCATCCAGGTCTATCTTCAGGGGAATGAGGATAATCAGGTACAGACTATGTGTTAGTATTATAGATGGTTTGGGCGGGAATTATGTAATAAGTACGAAACTATAGTTAACATTATAGACATTTTAGTATATTATTACTGGTATTAAAGTTAATTCGGTTAATTACGTTTTTTTTTGTTTACATATATATATAAGGCTTCTGATATATGGAGTTTTTGTTTGTTAGTACTATATTCTAAGATTTTGGTATTTTTTACTAAGAGTTTTCTGAATTTTAATCAGGGGGCAGTAATATATATATATATATATATATATATATATATATATATATATATATATATATATATATATATATATATATATATATGTATGTATATATATGTATGTATATATATGTATGTATATATATGTATATATATATGTATGTATATATATGTATATATATATATATGTATGTATATATATATGTATGTATATATATATGTATGTATATATATATGTATATATATATATATGTATGTATATATATATATGTATATATATATGTATGTATATATATGTATGTATATATATATATGTATATATATATGTGTATATATATATGTATATATGTATGTATATATATATGTATATATATATATACACACATATATATATGTATGTATATATATATATGTATATATATATACATATATATATACATATATATATATATGTGTGTGTGTGTGTACAGTGTGCGTATAGACGTAAGATTTCTATAAGACTAAAATCTGAGAGACTGCACATTAAAATGAAAATATGTTTTCTTCGCCTAACCGATGTAAATAACCAAATATGACTCACATTAACACACGTTTACTTTCATTTAATTGATGCCCTTCTACTCACCTCACGATTCCTATCACCCTTTTCATGATGATGCTAACCCCGAAATTATCAAGTTCAACCAACAACTTTGTCATTTACATCAGACCAATTCTCTCGCCACATTCTAACTGATCTGCTTCCCGTCGTTCTCTATCCTTATCCTATTCCTCATATTCGTTTCTTATACAACGTGTATCAAAATATTATCTCTGTTCACTGTTCAGTTTCTGCTATTCATTGATGGTTCAATCAGCAACTGTCAGTTATCAGCGAATTTCTTTTCTCTCAACATTATACCCAACACATCGTTCTTTGTCCGCCCACTAATCATTATAACACCTTGGTCTATTCTTATTCGTTTCTTGTTCACTTTGATAAAGTTTCTGTTATTAAAAGAAACCAAATATTAACTTACTAATGTGTCTATCATGTGATTTCGTTTCTTCTACTGTCCACATATATATATATATATATATATATATATATATATATATATATATATATATATATATAATATTTTTATAAATAAATATTAATTATTTAAATACCTACTCGATGTTTCATGCTAACGCAATCTTCAGTGTAGGAACTAATTCTCAACGGTCGGTAGGCGCGAACCTCGGTCACAAATCGCCACTGATTCGTAGTCGGGGATCTTACCCATCGGCCATAGCCAATTAGTTAGTATTCACAGAGGATGCCGGTAATGGTGTTTGGGGCATGTAAGTGTACATACGAAGTAACACTTAACAATTGTAGCATTACATCCCTTTTCATACACTCATACAGACACACACCAAAGGGCGCTCTAAATCCTTATCTGTTGTTCTGTTTACAAACACCAGAGGAACCAACATCCTTTATATAAAAGCAGGAGAGCAAAATATTCTTCCTCTTTTACGTCTCGTCTGAGGTACTGCATGGACCTCCTAAGACCAGAGTTAGACACAAGGTCATTTTATGTGGGATGTCAATCACCACCAAAAGGGGTACTCTGGATAGGATAAAAATTAAAATTACGCAAGTCAAGAAGGATTTCATCATCTGGTCGACGACAGAACAGATACTACGCTTTGATCCCAGTCCGAAAGCCAAGGAGTGCGGTCACTCATGTCTTTCACAATCTACGCGAGTTCTTTTGTGCCGCACACAAAAATCTCAAACGGTTAAAAAGCGAACTTTTTCCAAAATTTTACACCTTGGAGATTTTACACCTTAGATATTTTACACTTTAGATATTTTACATCTCGGAACAGACTCGTTCGGGCTCTTCTAAATGAATACATGCGAAAGTTGGGCTCATCTCTCGCATTAATGAGGAAGTAAAAACTACATATTTTAAGTGTATTAAACTTTACACAATAGGTGCACCATCTTTTTTATATACTGCTTATGTATATTCGATATCAGTCACACGGTTAATTAATTTGCATATTGGTTTTAAAAAATGAATTTATTTAGTAACTATTATTTGTTATTGTTGTTTTTTATTCAATGAATGTTTTGATTTTGATATAAGAAATAGTTATGTTTCGTAATATTGTTTTATTTCCTGAACAAATGTTTAGCATGTGTGTTCAAATATTCCTATCTTTAGAGGAACTGCTTGCCTTTCAACAAGTTGCTATCAATTTTCAAATTGCAAATAAAAACGGCAAATGGATGTCTTCTTCCCTTTTCTTTCCTTACGGTCACATTTAAAAGATAAATAAATCTGTATCGAAATTACACGAAATGTTAATGCTTATTCATCTATACGAATAAAATAGAAAGATTTTGTTTCGTGTCTGCAACAAAGTTAACATATGAATGAAATGTTTATTATTTTATATTAATGTTTGAAGTATTTCTAGTAGTGAACTTTGCGAAGCGATAGCGAGCCTGAACCCCCAGCTAGTATTTAATAAATGTGATATTTTAAATCATATTATCTTTGTCTTGGCTTTGTTTCAGTTGTTGCTTGTAAAAAAAAAACACGGTGTGGACGCTAATCAAGCGTACAAACACTACAGCATGCGGCCATTTTTTATGAGGCAAAAAGTCAGGAGACACAAAGTCAGCCGCATATTCGCATTATTTCCAACATAGACACAAAGTCAGCCGCATATTCGCATTATTTCCAATATAGACGCAAAGTCAGACGTATATTCGCATTATTTCCAACGTGGACGCAAAATAATACCGCAAAGTGCATAAATCTAAAAGCTCTCCCTTTTTTTTTTACTTGCAATAAACAAAACGATAGAATCCTTCGTTCTTCTCCTTTTCTTTACGGTACAGCATTTCTATCTTTATCCCCTTCATCTCTTGGGTTGCCGGTCTCCCCCCCCCCCCCCCCCACAGCTTCCGCAGATCCATCACCTAAAAGATGCAACCAATGATGTAAACAAGATAAATTGCCCGGGAAAATGACGAAGCGGAACAAAAGTAATCGTGTCGAAGCAATAGACGCTCGTGTTGGTAGCCATGTTTCAGCCGACGTCAAACGCACACTGGAAGCCATCCGTCTCTGATCTTTGCCGTCGACCGCTTATGGATGGCAGAAGCAGACAATAAATTTTGACGCCGTAGTTTTAGGGCCCGTGTGTTTTTTTTTTTTTTGGTGTGTTTTTTTTTAGCTTGTTTTTATGCTGATATTTAGCTGCGTTTCTTCCTTTTGTTTTTACCTTTTTTAGTTGTTTTGAGCGAAATTCTTTGCCAACATTACTTATATCTTCCAGGTTTGTTTTCCCCCGTCTACTAACACAGACTCTTTTCCATATATAAAAAGAAGAGCTCTTTTTTTTTTCGCTCCGGTTTTCACTTTTTGACAGAAAGGATTTAAACTATATTTGTTCTTTCTTGTTTGCTGTATATTTTCTTTCCTGACATTTATTCCAGAATTGTTATTTCCGTTTCTTCAGTTCGCCTTTTATTTACAGGTCTCTAATTTGCTGTAAACGCCTGCTATTACAGCTTCCTTCATTTCTAACAAAGATAAATAAGCATGGAAGACATCTTTGTCGTACAACTATTGTTGGTATAAAAATATTAACAAGTTAAAGGTGTGTGTGTGTGTGTGTGTGTGTGTGTGCGTGTGTGTGAAGAATACTCGTATCAGAATGTGTAGGATTAATTCCCTGAACAATACAGTGTTGTACCATTTTTATGCCCCCCGTTGCGGAGATTAAAATGAAGATATAATGCTACTAAACCTTATGTCTAGAATCCTGATTCAAATTTTGATCAAAATCCATTAAATGATTTTTATTTTAGAAAATATTTAAAATTTAAGGCTTAAGGGATCTAAAGAAAAAAAACTGAAATTCAGGAAATCTTGCTGAATTGGTGTCTAATGACTATGTATCAAATTCAATGCAAATCCGATATATTCGAATTACAACTTCATAAAATTCTTCAAAGTAACTGAAATATGGGAAGTATTTATTACTTGATGCCTAATACCTATTTTTTTAATTCTACAAAAATCGGAGGAATCCTGTACATACAAATATATAAACATACCTAACTATATATATATATATATATATATATATATATTATGTGTGTGTAGAAAAATAAATAGATAGAGTGTACAAACCGCAAAGTATAAAAGACAACATCAAATCAAAGACACATCAGTAGACTAGTATTTCGTTTTGTTAATAACAGAAACTGTCAAAATATCTGTGATTAAACTTTGATAAAGTTTCTGTTATTAAATCGTTCGATTTGCGTATCTAAATTGAACTTCAGTTTAGATAATATCAGTAGAATATCAACAGCCGATTCAAAATAACAGTTTTTTATCATACCTTCTAGAAAATTAACCAATGTCTTCCTTGCTTCTACTTCTCATTTGGTCTGTCTATCTTCTCTTCTTTTAATTGCGTTTTTCCCCCGCAGTCTATTATATTTCCTTATTCATTTGTAATGTTATCTCCGATGTTAAAAATATTTTTTCCCTCTTGTATTTTGCATTTCTGAAGATGTTTTATAATATATCGAGGTTTAATACGGAATGAATAAAGTTTTTTTGTTTGTCCATGAAACATTGTCTAATCATTTTTATAGCATGCTATCAAATATGGCACTCGTTTTCTTTGTGTGGTATCTTGAGGGGGTGCTTCTGTTGTTTCTATTTACCAACTTCTCCACGAAGAACGGACGTGACACAAGGTTGACTTTTAGTAAAGGTCTGCGATGAGCACCATTAGGACGCATAAGATCGGTATGGAACAACCTACGAAAATTACCGAAATCGGACCCGTCGGCATTCCCAAGTAGAAGCACCTTAAGCTATCGGCGATAAATCATCCATCTTCTTAATAACGAAGTACACGGGGTAGCCCATTCAACACACCCGGGAAACTTGGCCTTAGAACCATCACCTAATGAACATTTTCTTGGACACATTGCTTTTGTTTATACCTAGTCATTGTATAGTATTGTCATGGCTGATGAATCATCTAGTGGGTGTTCGGTTGGAAAACTCTTGAAGCTTGATTCTGAAAAAAAAGTAAAAGAACGAAAAAAACAAAACCGTTATCAATTCGAATTAATAGAACAAACTCTGAGATGGTTTTCAAATTGATAGCTTGTTATCTTATTCGATTTCTTATCCTATACATCGAAACGGTGAGAGGAAAGAGAGACAATCTCAGTTTGTTTTAACTCCGCATTTATAAGATCGCATTTTTACGTTTACTTCGCCTCGCTTCCAGTCGCTTTCCTCTTCCTTAGAAAACACTTCATAACCTTTTCGAATACGTCACTGACCTCATTATATTGCGTACCTCCTGTTTCTCTGTTCACACGTTCTGTCATATCTGACCTTCTAACCTCACCAGACAACCACCTATTAAGATTGCCTTTGAACTATTTCAGAAAATATTCAGTATATTACAAACTGAAAATAATTATTTTACACGTCAATGGATTTGTTATTTGGTTTATAGTAATTTATTTTTACTACATTTATTATTATTTTGTAAATAATGTTTTTTTCATTTTTTTTCATGTCTTTTATTTGAAATCAGTGGGTCAAGGCCAACAGTTTAGTACCTACCCTCACCTGGCCACGCACGACCACAAAAGAATGATTGGTGGACCGACGGGCGGTCAAGGTGACGCCAGTGACAAGACCATCAAAATTGTCTTGGAAAATCGTGAACTTTGGCAAAAGTTTCATACTCTCGGCACGGAGATGATCATCACAAAGACGGGACGGTAAGTAAAGAATCGCGTGTTTTATTTCTTTTTTGTTTTCGTTTACATTATTTGGTCTAGTTGAAGTACCTACGATTGGTGAGGGATTATATTTCGACGATTATATCCATTTCTTCTTTCCTTTTTTTACAGTTTCATTAAACTGAATATTAACTCATTTAAAATATGTTTCAGAATTTTTTATATGAGAATTGATCATTTCTATTTTGGGGGATTATTCGGTATACAGTTCTCGTATTGAATGTTATTCTCACAAAGTTTCGGCCGATGTAATTTCCGACCTTCTTTGTGTGCTTCTTGTCGAACTCGGAAATCTTTATGTCGAAGGTGGAAATCTGCACGGAATTTCAATTTTCTTAGCACTTCTACCCAGTTATGACCGAAGGAATAGGAGCAAGCTACTCGCGTGGATTAAATAAAGGGTTCCGTTTGAAATTCCGTGCAGATCCCGGGTTCGAAAAGACGCAGCTGAAGAAGGTCGAAGGTTACATCAACCGAAGTGTTGTAAGAATAACATCCAAGATGAGAACAATAGTAATACAAATAAAACATTTACAAATAATTTATTAAAAGACATAAGCTTCCTTACACGCTCTTTTCTCTTGTATCGTCTCTTCCCTCAAAAGGAAGAGAGTTAACTAACAAAAACCCGACTCCCGACTTATGCAAAAATTGCCAAATCTCCACCTCGAAAGTAGGGAGTATGTTAAAAGTAAACCAACCCCCGACCCTATACAAACACGTGTCCTACTTTTTGCGACGACAGCCATGAATACGATCTATATATACACCCTCTCTTTTATTTATAAGACTAGCAAAAATATGTGAAGGGTGTGCGCATATGGTTGCTAGCATTAAATTCTTCTCAATATTTAGAAAATAACAATGCTAGAATATAAAGTAATATCTTTGAGAACTGCGACGCAGTTTTGGTTACAGACATGCAGACACAAAATAATAGTTAAACGAAATCCTGAAAGATAAACAAACCAGATAATAGGTAAACAAATTTTTTTGAAGATTACAAATTAAAAACAAAACAAAAATCGTTTCATAGAGCGCCTGGGAGTGGATTAATTCGATAAGACGTAATACAGTGGGGCACGCTGTAAAAAAAAAAGTTCAAAATCTCCGAATTACTACATAATAACAAATAGCGAGCGAAGCTAATTAATATAGACGTTCTTTCTCACCCTAATACTGGTAAAGTTCATCCTCTTTGTTTTCATCGCTTAATCGTGTCACTCACTGTCGATATATGTCTACCAGCTGATTAACAGACAGACGAAACAGAGCTGAAATGAAATGAATGTTTGGTTTCTTAATCGGATTTCTCGTCTTTTTCTAATAGTACATCGCTAATAGAGTAGAAATGAAGAAAAAAATGAGAGCAATATATATATATATATATATATATATATATATATATATATGTGTGTGTGTGTGTGTGTGTGTGTGTGTGTGTGTGTGTGTGTGTGCGTGTGTGTTCGTGCGCATGCGCGCGTGTGTGTATTTCTTCTTAAATAAAGAGATTGAGCGAAGGGACGTAGACAAAATTGAAATTTCTCTTTTTAATGTTAGGCGACATTCTGATGGTATGACGTAACATCCGGTGTTGTGATGTCACATCCGTGTACGTTTTCTTAAGTTCGTTAATATAAAGAGGATGATTGGAATTGATATTTAATGTCTGGCTCAAAATTAGCTAATTAAATAGCGACGAACATATGACAATATATGTATTTTCTAATTAACGTGATTCGTCCGTTTATTTCATTAATGTTCTAATCATGAGCAAATCAATAATCAGGTTCATTTTCGAATTATTGACAAAGTTTTCTAGTGTCTTGCATGGATTTTTGATCCGATTTAATATTGGCAATATCACATTTTAGTTACCATTAGCCATATTAACCAATCAAATCAGACCTTTTAATTAATGCAATAAAAATATTCCTTCACCAAATTAGCTAATAAAATGTGCATTTAATTGGTTGGTTCTTTTGTTACATTAATGTAAAGTCGATATTTTTCAACTTGGAACGGTTTCTACAAATCAGTTTTTTTTTTATATTCTATACTTTAAGGTGAGTTTGTATTTATTGACTAATCGTCTGTTGGCCTACAGTATTTTAGCCAATCAAACGAAGGCTCAACGGCTGCTTCTTTTCAGACATTAGCTTCAACTATACTTTTACTATGTTATTGCTTGTCGGCTGATTCTTACAGCCAATTCAATTTGATTAACAATACATTGAATTTTGGTCAATCAATTGGGCATTAAAAGGAAGCTGATCGCGTAATTAATAGCTTTACTAATACGAATCAGATACATGTCCACCTGAAATGTATGCTACTATCAAAATATCAATAAAGGTCACACATTTATAACGTATGTATTACATCACGTTGACACGCCGGTTCCCGTTAGATCACTGAAGTTAAGCTCAGTGCTAAATGG
>OY744522.1:142684244-142691744 GCA_963556195.1 Sepiola atlantica
ATTGGAGTTTACGCTATTGCATTTAAAAAAATCCCTTTTTTATCATTTAAGTTCGTAAACATTTCGGTCACTTCCGGTTTTTTAAAAGGTTTCTTAGTGCTAACATTTTTTTTTTACTTTACTTCATATTGCAACTATTATTTGTAACTTAAAAAAAAATAAAAATAAAAATAAAATCCAAATTAGCTTATTTCCAAAATAGAGAAAATTGTAGAATGCAAATTAGTTCCAAATAACAACAAATAATAGTTAATTAAAAACGTCATTTTAAATTAAGACTGTAATTTGTAACGTTACTCATCAAATTTGTAACGCTGCTCATCAAATGTTAATATTATTTATAACATGATTTTTACGATTACTTCTTCACTTACTGTTTACTACACGTTTCGATTTATTTTTTCATTCGCCTCTTTTTTTAATCTTTGATCTGTTTCCGATGTTTATTTCGTATATTCTTAGGTGCAAGTCTACCGATATAAAAAAAGAAAGAAAAATCTTTATGATGTACGTACCCGTGAAGGAAAGAAAATATCGTACATACAAAATCACGTAAATTAATCAAGTACTTTTTTTTATAAAGAAAATCATTTATGAGAATTCGTAGGCATTACGATTATGTACAAGGCTGATTCTAAACTCTATTTCTGAAGAGTTCGCACTAGTTTGAATTTTGAGACTTATCTCCCTTGTCATGCAAACTATTTTCAACATGGCGTCGATAGATCGACGATCGTGATTTAGCCAGAAAAGTTAATTTTCTTTTGTAAAAAAAAAACTAATTGATCAATTTACATGATTTTTGGTGTACAACTTTTTTTTCATTGCGGGGGAGTTATGGACACCTTAGTGCTTACAGGATTTTATTTTTTACTTTTCTATTTATTTTTTATCGCAATTAAATTTTCTATTCGACATTTTAAAGGAGTAAATCGGCAAAATCAATCTGTACTTTTGCACCAGAAAATAAAGTCTGAAATATTATGGCTTTGAATTAATCCAATTTTTACTTAAGGGGGGGGGGGGCAGGCTGCGTGTCGAGTACAATATTCTGTGAGGTATTATTAAAATCTTAAATATTAACAAAAAAAATAATGTTTTGATGTAATTTTGTTGTTGTTGTGTATTCTCATCTGTATTTTGTTTCTTTTCTTTTTTGTTGTTGCTGCGTTTAGGCGGATGTTCCCCACCCTGAAAGTTAGCCTGGAAGGTTTGGACCCACACACCAAGTACATTCTCCTGATTGACGTACTTCCGGTCGATGACTGTCGCTACAAATACCACAATTCCGAGTGGGTGGTCACTGGGAAGGCCGAACCTCACATGCCGGGTCGCCTCTACGTCCACCCGGATTCTCCAGCCTCGGGGGCGCACTGGATGAAACAGCCAGTTTCCTTTCACAAGCTAAAACTTACCAATAACAACCTGGATCAAAACGGACACGTGAGTGGGCGTTTCATTCTTCACATCCGACTCTACGCAACCTTTCCCGACATTTGTGGTCTCATCAAAAAGATATCAGCGCCATTATTATTTTACCCATTAGGATTTCTCATAAGAGTCATAACCAGTGATCGCTCACTGGTAACTATAGGTGGTGGTCCTCAGAGTCTGAGTGACAACAAGTCTCCCCAGATTTTCAGCACATTCCGCTTCTTTCGGTAACCGTTATAAATCAGTTTGCGTTCTCGCAACAGCCGTCACCATTGATTTCTCGCTTATGCCAGCTCTTGGTTTCCTCTGGAGTCTCAGTGACAATAAGCCTTCTTCTTACTACTACTAATACTACTATTACTACTATTACTACTATTATTATTATTAGTAGTAGTAGTAGTAGTAGTAGTAGTAGTAGTAGTAGTAGTAATAGTAGTAGTAGTAGAAGAAGAAAAAGTAGTAGTAGTTTTTATTCACTAGGATTTCTTATAAAAGTCATCACCAGTAATCGTTCACTGGTAGAAACAGGAAATGTTTCCTAGATTCTGAGTAATCAGTCTCCCCAGGTTTCCAGTATTTTCCGCATCTTTTGTTCACTGTTGAAAATCATTTTGCACTCTCGCAACAGCTGTTTACCATTGAATTTTAGCTAATAATGGCCGTTGGCATTTTGTGGAATTTGTGTTACAATAAGCTTCCTCATGATAGCAGTACTCTCCGTGCCTTTCCAGTGAAAGTATGGATGGTGCGCTCCCTCCTCGGTCTTTCCATCCTCCCAGACTCTTCACAGTCATTTTTGTGGTACCAACCGATGCTTCTACAAACCGTTTTTCTGGGGTGGTGTAAGGGGTTTCAAATTACAGAATTTTTTCTCCTTCATTTTTATTTATTTGTTTATTACAAACATTTATCGCATTTAATCTTGCAACTTCCCTTTTCTAAACATTATAATTCTTGTTATTGTTTTTATCATGAGCGTCGGGCCAGAAGTAAAAAAAAGAAAAAAAGAAAAGAATGTAAAACCCCGTTCAGGTGGGAGTCGGTTGGGGTGCAGTGGATAGAGCGGGAGGGGTGCAACAGAGAGGAAACAGAAAGACGCCAATTATAATGGGGAGCTAATCATTTGCAATGATGACGTAACGAGTCGAACAAACGCCATTTCGTTTTGACTGATAAGGGATTTTATTCGGAATATTCGATCAGTATCGAATTAATGAAATATTCGGGGCAGGGGTTGAAAAGGAAAGGGAGAGAAAATGAATTAGAGATAAGGTTTCGAGAGATCCAACTGTGCCCCTCTCCCCGCGACAGGTGCGTGTAAATGGGAGCTGCCGAGTTTTGCAATCCACACGAAGATTTGTGTCAATACATTAGTTAAAAGGGGTTCGTAGTTTAGAAGAAGAAAAAGAAAGAGAAATAAACAGAGAGTGATATATATATATATATATATATATATATATATATATATATATATATGCAGAGAGAAGTCGGAAGGAAATAGAGAAAGAAGAGGGGGAAAGAATAGGAGAGAAAGGGAGAGTGAAAAGGAGAGAAAGAAAAAAGAAAGGGGAATGAAGATAGATAAAAAAAAAAGTAAGTGTAAATACATGGGGGAACCATTCAGAAGAGAGAGAAAGAAAGAGAGAGAGACATACAGAAATATTGGGAAATGAGAAAAAGAGAGGGACCGGAAAAAGGAAAGATACAAAAATTGAGAGAGACAGGGTGAGAGAGAAAAGAAACGGTGACGCAAACAAAACAAAAATCAAGTAAAACATAGAGGAATAGACAGGAAAACGGTAGAGAGAATGGGCGAGGGGACACAGGGAGAATGTGATAGGAAACTAGATAAAGATAGAGAGGCGATAAAAGAAAATGTAAGAATAGAGAGGAAGTACGAGAAAAACTAAAAAGGGAGAAAGAGAGAGCTAGAAAGGGAGAGCCAAAAATCTAAAGAAAGGAAACGATACGGACAAAAAAGAATTGAAAGATAAAGCTAGATAAAGAAAGGGAAATTAACAGACAGAGAGAGGGGGTGAGAGAGCGCACACGAGAGAGAGAGAGAGAGAGAGAGAGCGTAAAGGAATGAAGAGTAATTTTTTTTAAAGGTCTAAGGAAGAAATACAAAATAATAAAATGGTAAAATAAGAAGAAAAGTAACAAGAATCGAAGTTTAGGAATGGGGGTCGCAGGCGTAAATGAAATAAAATGAAAATAAAGACTGTTTTTTTTTTGTTTTACCCACAATTCATTCCACATGTTTTTTTTTCTCATTATTTAAATTTGATTATTTATTTGCATTATGCGCATCTTTTTAATTGTTTATTTCACTTTGTAGGGTTTTTTTTCTGCTTCCCCCTGCATTTTTCTACATGTTTTCGTTTTCCAAGTTAATTGTGCATGTTATAAGCGACCATTTTCTCTTTGGGTGTTATCTTTCACGTCACTAATAGAGCATGCCGGGAAATATGTTTATAGACTTAAGACAAGATAAAATACGTCGTTTTTTTTTTCTTATTTCGTTTTTGTTTTCTTCTTTCAAGTTTTATTTTTATTTTTATTTTTAATATTATCTGTTTCTTTGCGACATTCCCTGAGACACACAATTACACACACACATAGCATACATGATATATTCGTAATTAGGATCAGACACTACACCATGGAAGATACTCATTTGGGTGTTTCCAATGAACTACTTTATATATAAAAGATATATGATGATTCACACGGGTTACGTTATGTAAGTATTAGACACCACTACCACTATACATTTCAGTTTAATTTTATTCGAAAAATCGTAAATTGTGACATTATTTTGCATAACTAATAATAATGGGTCATACGAAGGCAAATAAAGCTATTATTTGGCTATCTAATTTACATACATGTTTAACGTAGATGCGAACACCCGATATAAATTAGGTGGCAAAATAAAGTAATTAAGAAGCAACGCTGATAAAGTACTCACAGACATTTAAACGTATTAAATAGTGGTTGAATTAACATAGAGCTAGTGAGGATAAGAGAATATATATAAATAGCTAAGTGACAGATGCACGACTTGTTCAGTTAATTACAAATTGCTGCTAATTAGTAGAATTAAAACAGAATTCAGACATAACTTAATACCAGAACTAAAAGATATTTTATCGCTCTTAAATGTTTCAGCTATATTATTCCAACGAAGAGGAAATATTTAGATAGCATCATATGAGTCTTTGATCTCATTGTGTTGTATATCCGCTTATATCATTTAACTTTTACACATACACGCGCGCGCATACATACACACACACGCTTTCTTTCCGAAAATAATTATTCTTGCAAGGAAGTTCATTAGAATGGAGATCATTTTAAATAAGGACCTAAAATACTCAAAATTTAAGGAAATAATTCCTATTTTAACTTAACGGTAAAGACATAAGTTATGCCCTTTTAAATTTTTCGCTTCATTTCATCTTTCGTGAATTTTCGTGACTTGCACATTTTTATTTTTATATTAAAAAAATCAAAATCAAATGACATTAAGAAATCCTTATCTACGCCAGTTAAGTACAGCTAATCTAAAATCAATAATAAAATGCATATATATATATATATATATATATATATATATATATATGATAATTTTATTTACACAGACATGTACAAAATCTGCGACACTGGCATGTCGATGTTATCGATCAACAGTTACTATAAACTGAGATCTCATCAGGCAGAGTTAGAATCCGATCTTAACCTCAGATCATATTTGGAGAGAATGAAGTGGAGGGATAAAGAAAGAGGAGAAGAAGGAAAGAAATTTAACATTTCAAAAATTAAGGCCGTTAAAAATTAAAAATTTATAGTAACTGTTGATCGATAACATCGACATGCCAGTGTCGCAGATTTTGTACATGTCTGTGTAAATAAAATTATCATATATAAAGCTCTATTTTGATATTGAGCACTTTTTATAAACCCGGTTAAAATTCTCTGGATTACCACCCCGTGGATATTTTTCACTTGGATTATTACCATTATTATATATATATATATATATATATATATATATATATATATATATATATATATATATATATATATATATATATATATATATATATATATATATATATATATATATATATATATATATATATATATATATATATATATATATACATATATAAACAATGAATGAACATTTAAAGATAAATGTTGTATCCCAAAATCGTGATAATGGAAAGCTCAATATACTGGATAAATAAAAGTTGAAAGAATTACAAATTTTATAAAGTTCGAAAACAAGGAGAAATCTCAAATCCTTAATCCATCAGAGGATAAAGACCGGTAATGTATGTATTACCGGTAGCATAGAAGCTTTGAAAATATGAAAATATATACATATAGATAAAGTCTTTTTGGCTAAAATTTCTAATTAGAGCAATCAACCCCAATAAATAATGTTAAATTAAAAAATAGAAATATTCAATATACTCAAATGTTTAAATGTCATACATAAAGTCCGGGTATTCGATTGGTATTCTTATATATATCACCGGGCACCTTATCTAAGGACATTCACCAACTGCACAGACTCCATATTTTTTTACACACACACTCTTACTCTCCGTTACTTCATATTTTTTTTGAATTTTGGCTTTTCCACTGCCAACTTATCCATCTATGTAATTCCTCTGATGATAAGATTTTAATCTTTGAAAAGCCTTAGCTTAAGGAAAGAAAAATAAACATGTTTTTACCGAGTACACCTTGCATTGAACAATCGAAGTTGAAATAGATTTGTCATTCGTACATATTTATCTTTCTTCTTTCATTTATCTCTCTCTATCTCTCTCTCTCTCTCTCTCTCTCTCTATATATATATATATATATATATATATATATATATATATAAGAAAACCAACCGCTCATGCATTCTGGTAGATTTAATTTCGTAATTAAGTTTTTTTTTTTAATATAATTAATAACTTTCTGCTTTAGCATACCCTTTTGCATTTTTGATTTCCATAAATAATCGCTTAAGTATAAAGAAAAAAAATCTAATAATATATAAGTCCATTCGAGACGAGAAACACACACCCATATACACAGACATACGAGAAGTTGTCTCATAATTTTATTAATATACATATTATTTACTAATTACTATTTTTGTTTTTGTTGTTATTAATATTATCATTGTTATATAAATGTTACTTGGTATATATGTATATATTCCTTTATTTTTCTTTAACAGATAATTCTTAATTCAATGCACAAATACCAACCACGGGTCCACGTTGTGCAGGCTAACGATGTTTTTACAATGCGTTGGGGATCTTTCTATACGTACGCCTTTGAGGAGACCAAATTCATAGCCGTCACCGCTTACCAAAACGAACAGGTATGTCATCCCTGAAGAAAACATCGACATCTAAATATAGAAAACTGTAGTTCCTATTTGTTTGTTTTGTTTGCTAACGAACCCCTTCTATGATTTCGGGTGTCTGGCGAGAACGCAGACCCCACTCTATTAGTGTAACCCCCCCCCCCATTGATCAAAATAAAAACTTATTTATAAAACTACTCTGAGAGTTTAATTTCAGAATATATATGGTTATGTGGTCCTATATACGTAATATCTAGAAGGAGTTTGTGAGATATTTCCTTTTTTATAGATGTATGGCGCGAACGCAGACATCACGGTATTATTGTACACCCTTTAAATCAAAATTAAACATACTTATCCAAGTAATCCGGGTAATGTAGTTTCAGAATCTATATGGTTATGGGGGCCTATCTCCAAAACCCTTATGGGGGCCTATCTTCAAAACCCTAAAAATGAGTTTGTGATGTATTTCTTTTTTATCGAACACATGATATTATTGTATCAACTTTAATCAAATAAATGTGATGTATTTCCTTTTTATGGAAAATTTTGTAACCGGACGTCTTAAATTGAAGGTCGGGCCATATTATAAAACCGCACTTAGGCACATGCGTGAATGTTTTTCTCACACATTTCCAATGTTGACTGTCTGTCCTTGTCGATAGTTTCTCTGTTGCTTTTTGTCAATC
>OY744522.1:142696744-142699244 GCA_963556195.1 Sepiola atlantica
TAGTTTGGTATTTTTTTATTTAAGGTGTTGTTTGTAGATCGTAGGAGATTATCGGTGTCTTGAAAAGTAAAAATACAATACGCCGTTTAAAAGTTGTAATATTGAAGTCTCTTTATGGTGGTGATACCGTGTTTAAATTTGTGTATAGGATTTATTATTATTTTATTTATAGTTTTGTGTGTTAAAGGTTTTATTTTATTTGGTGTTATATTTACATATTTTTATTGGTACATTGGTAGTTTCGTAATTTTAAAAATCGTTTCGAAAAAAAAAAGAAATAAAGGGAGCTGTCGTCTGAATACACCGTTAAAACGGTGCGTTGTTGACGTGTTCCTCTTAAAATAAGTACTGGGTCAGTGTTGAAATAATATATGGGTCTTAATTGTAGTTGAGTTATATTGAATTGATTTAATTATTTATGATGAGGGTTGGCTGCTTTACTGCGTCAAAAGTGTGTTTATATTAAGGGATAGCTGAGTGGCATAATTTATTGATATTTATATAATATTTTATATATATATATATATATATATATATATATATATATATATATATATATATATATATATATGGGGTGAGTATTGATTTACATTCCAATATAGTTTATAGCAATATCTATGCCATGCCCGAAAATATTTTTTTTTAAGAATGTACCGGAAAATAGATAAGTTTTGGCTGCATAATGTGATTACTTGCAACAATCATGTGCGGAACGGTACGTAGAAACGAGAGTAAACAAAGTACTACAAAGACGTGAAACCAGTGGTCAAGAATGCTAGACAACGCAAAATTCATTCAATTGTATATATATATATATATATATATATATATATATATATATATATATATATATATATATATATATATATATATTAGTCTCGGAAGTTTCTCAACCATTAAAACTATATAAGGAGAGAAAAAAAACATTTTAGTCCCAAGTCGTTCAGTAGAAAATCACTCATGTAAGTCAATTTATTTTTTGTAGTTACTATATTAGTTTGCTTCCAAGAATTTACACTAGTCTTAACATTATTTAAGGGATCATCAGTTGTTTACTATGAAAAACAGTTTCGGGAATTTAAAAACAAAACAGTATTTTATTTCATGGCTTCCCAGCAGAGTTGATCAGACTCCACTTCCCTTAAAAGACAATATTATATATATATATATATATATATATATATATATATATATATATATATATATATATATATATTACTCCTGCATACTCCCATAGGTGGCAAAGAACTACTCTTTTCAGTCTGCGTGCGTAATCGCGGCCATCGCCGTTGTATGGTACTGAATCATATCGCTAAAAGAACTCATCCCTTCCTTCTCCCCAATCTCTCTCGCTCCCACCCCCTCTCTCTCTCTCTCTCTCTCTCTCTCTATCTATCTCTCTCTTCTCTTCTCTCTCTCTGCCATTTTCATCGTCTCCCCCTCTTCCACCGCGTGTGTTGATTACCGGTTAATTATTAATGACAAACCGCGGCAACCGTGAAGAGTAACCCGCAACATAATTAGATGACAGTCGGAAATATATTGATTATGTCGATTGCAGCCGGTATGAAATGGATGGAAAGGGGCAGTAGAGACGGGGAGTGGAGAGAAGGGGCACTGAGCAAATGCCCCACTCCACCAACAACAACAACAAGAACAACAACATATTCTTAAACTTGCAGTTACAATTATTCATATATTTCGAGTTGCACATTCTTGAAGTAGCTAAAACTTCACACACACACACACACACACACACACATATATATATATATATATATATATATATATATATATATATATATAACAAGCAAACCAACAGACCGAATTCAGAGAGTCGATATTGGAAAAATTGTCTAGATAGTTTATCGGTTAGAGGCCAATCTTTAAATTTCCAATAATTGGTTATGCCATGCAACTGCAATAAAATGCGAAGCTAAGTACAATATATCATAGTCATTTTTTTCACTATTTACTTCAACAGTGCTTGATACATGAGTAGAGCTGTAGAGCTACGTAGTAGTATAAAAATATACTCATGACAAGGAAGCTACACATAAACGTTTGTGTTTCATTCCCCGAATAATGTAGTCAGAATAAATGCTGAGATTTATATCCTACAATCACTTTTATACAGCATATAAGGTTTAAATTAACCTCAAAAGAAATAAATCATTAATTTTATCCTTCATACCACACGATTGCTTCCATATTAATTCCCATAAATTTTGCAATTTACATTAAACGCTCAAATAAAAGTTGAGCCGAGCTATAATAGGTTCAGCTGTGCTTACTTAGTCAGCCTAATCACGTGATCTATTTGTTGAATATAGTCTGGTCTTATTTTTTCGTCCCTCTTAATGCAATGAGATTTAAGTTTTAAATAGAAACGTTTTTTTG
Source organism: Sepiola atlantica (assembly GCA_963556195.1). NCBI lineage: Eukaryota > Metazoa > Mollusca > Cephalopoda > Sepiida > Sepiolidae > Sepiola > Sepiola atlantica. The sequence goes on from OY744522.1 coordinate 142,699,145, forward strand.
TTTTCTTGCGCGCATGCGCACGCACACTTACACCAGAATTGCATTCAGCCTCATTTCAATAAGATTACAAACACACGACAGATGATAATACTAAGATACC
>OY744522.1:142704244-142791744 GCA_963556195.1 Sepiola atlantica
ATATGTAATTTAAACATCTACAGTGCTTTATTTTCATTTTTTTTTAATTCATACCTTTTTTTATTAATATATAAAATATAACTTTAGTAAAGGTGTATTTTGGGTAAAAAAATAATACATTTTTGCTAAGATTTACAAATAAATAGTTGAATTATATTAAGTGATCGTTAATTAATAAATACTGAAAATTTCATTAAAATTGGTTTATTTCCTGAATTTTGGTGAAATTTTAAGTGAAGAGAGAGTCAAAATGTTTTTACATTTTGGAGATCGGCCACTGATTTTGCACGTACCTATATATATATATATATATATATATATATATATATATATATATATATATATATATATATATATATATATAGTCTTCAAAAGGTCATAATTTATTTTTTTAAAAATGATAACATCAAAACTGTATTTCTGATAATAACAAAACACAATAAATAATATATATTTAAAATGTGTGTCATTCAACCGAATGTCCGCCACTTGCCACGCATTTCTGCAAACGGCTCACAAAGGATTGCATCACATTTCTCAAATTTTCTTCCTCGATAAATGACTTTAATTGATCAATTGTTTGTGTTTTTTTCCTCAAAACTTAATTTTTTTAAGAAACCCACAAGAAAAAATCAGGAGAAGCCAAGTTTTCGTAACAGGCCATTTCTCTCTATTCAACGTCCAGGTAAAGGTACAGCAAGATGGCGTTATAAAAATGACACAGTAATGCTGCAAAACAAAATGTTGTTCTTTTTTTTTAGTGTATAAGTTTGGGTGTTATCAGAAATATAGTTTTGATGTTAACATTTCAAAATAGATGATGACTTTTTAAAGACCCTGTACATATATTAAACTTGGTGACTTTTACCATAAAGATAGCTGTAGATATTTAAAAAAAAGAATTGTCAGAAAATTGTGTTGCTTTCTTTTGAGGCTGTCTTTCTTATTTTTCGATCCATTATTTTTATGTTTTTCTCAATTTCTTACATTCAATTTTATTCTTTCTTTTTTATTCGTTTCAACTTTCGTTAAAACTGTTCTTTAGAAATCATTTTATTGTTCAATCCAAACAAAAACAAATTATATATATTTACTTTGAATACCATTTTATTTTTGTCCATGTTTAATTTTCGCTAATTTTATGTTATTATTGTCTTTTGTTTGTTTTTTTCTATTCATTCTTAATTTTTTATATCTTCTTTCGTTTTTCGTTTCAGGGATCATCGACTTGCTTTGAAACGCCCGAGTAGCAATGAAAGCGATGCAGAATTTAAAAAAGGTGAGAAGATTCATTTTTGCTTTTTGCCTTTTTTTTTAGCAATTAATCATCTCCTCACACTTCTACTAACTTCTCGCCCCTCCTCTTTTAATCTTATTCACTCTATAACTACTACCCCTCTCCCCCATTAATCCCCTCTCTTTCTCTCTTTCTCTTATTCTGAAATTTTTACTTTTTTTATCGTTGATTTTCTTTGTTTTTCTTTTATCGTCTCCTGTTGTAATTCGCTTTCTATTTTTAATCATTTTTTTTCTCTACTTCTAATTCCAAGTCTTTCGCTCAAAATAGAGTCACTCGGTTTAATAATACTAAACCATCAGTGACAATAGTGGTATAGACGTATAATATAAATAAAGATTGAAATAACCACTTTGCATTTTTCTTCCTACATTTTTTACTTACTTTCTACCTACATATTTCTCTCTATTTAATTAACTATTTCATGTATATACACTTATATTGACATACTATATATATATATATATATATATATATATATATATATATATATATATATATATATATATATATAATATTTGTTTCAGTATTTAGTTCAAAAGTCCACAATACATGTGTAGAGCTTAGTAAAATATACTTGACAAGGGCTTGTGTTTCTTTCACTTGGGAAATAATCAAGCTATATATATATATATATATATATATATATATATATATATATATATATATATATATATATATATAGCTTGATTATTTCCCTAGTGAATAAAACACAAATTATGTTATCAATTTTATACATACATAAAAGTAATCCATAGACACGTGTTTCTGGCTCACAGCCGTCACCAGCAATGCTAACTTAAATAAGGATCGAACCTTCGATATTGATGTCTATAGTCTGGCGTTTTACTTCCGGACTATGACGCCTTGCCTGGAAATATGTACGATTTTAATCACTTATTTAATGTATGTTTATGTAATAGTTGGTGATTGTAGCGTTTGTTGCTTTTTGTAATATACTACTGTATCAATTGTTTCACTTCCTAAGTGATAAAGATGCAAAGATTGCATTATTAGTCGCTCTTAACTTTATAGGACATATTTTTCGTTAATATAAAATAAATTATATTTAATTATTAGTTTTGTACGTGCATAAAAGTAATCCATGGACACGTGTTTCTGGCTCACAGCCGTCATTAGCATGGCGATATATATATATATATATATATATATATATATATATATATATTCTAACTTGTTCATGAGTATCTCTCATTGAGCGTTTCTCTTACTTACTTTAGTCATTATTATTTCTTTACTTTCTTATAACACTCTTATATCTTACGCTTTCCCTCTCTCTCTCACCCTCGTCTTACCCTCCCTCTCTTCCTCTCTCTCTCTCTCTCTCTCTCTCTCTCTCTATCTATCTATCTATCTATCTATCTATCTCTCTTCTATCTATCTTTATTTCTCTTATCCAGAATGAATGTTTTCTCAGAATTATAAAACCATTTTAGCAGACAATGGCGGCGGTAAGATCTTGACAACCCGAGACGAGATTTCGTGATAGTTTTGCAGGTTCCTTGCAAAAACCGACACTTTTCGACAATCGGGTGAAATGAAAACCCATGTCCCCTCCGACCGAGAATGAATCATACAAAATCATAAACAGCAAAAAAAAGAAAAAAAAAAAAACGAAGCAAGGAACTCTCTCTCTCTCTCTCCCTCTTTCTCTCTCTCTCTCTCTCTCTCTCTCCCTCTCTCTTGTGTTTCGAAACCCCGAACGTATTTTTTATGCAATTAGAGTATTTTCTTGCAATATTAATGTCGGGCCTAATTAAATATCGTCAGTTCTTGTCGGCGCGATCGTTAAAAATATCGTCACCAGCTTTTTACACCTCAACCGGGTTTAATCAAATCTAAAGATTTCAGTTTCAAAGAAGTAATGGGGGCGTGCACCTGTTCTTGGGGCCACTTTTCATATAAATGTCCGAAATCCAGCTTTAATAAACACGGACATTTTATCTAGACTGCTATGAAAGTCATTCACTGGGGGGAAAAAACTTTTAGTTGATCCTTCTTTAAAAAATCTTACGAGAAAATACAAATTTAGTAATGAATAAAGTTGGAATAAAGATGGTGAGGTTAGCCGGATGATATTAGAAGAGGAACACTTCTCGTTCTACACCGGTACCGGCTCAAAGAGTTTGATAAGTGAACCAGCGATAGTTTTGCCTTGGGATGTCCGGCGGACATCTTGTCGCCTTGATAAGGAATCAGAGAAGAGGACCGCTATTTTATCGGGTTAACTTTTCCGTAAGATTGGATCGGTAAAAAAGAAGAAAAGAAAACAGTGATAAAGAGATAATGAGAGTTAATTAAATCAGTCGAGGAAGGAGAAGAGGTTAATTGGGGTGTGAGTGGGGGCGGAGTAAATGATATTAAAAACGACTGGCGAAGAAGGCCGTTGACAGTGTGTGTCAAAAGCGAGATGAAAGGGTGAGGGGTAGAATATAGAGAAAATGCGTAGACGGGAACGGGGTGAAAAGGAGCGACGTGGAACAAAAGGGTACGGGGGGGGGCAGAATAGAGTAGGGGAGGGGAGGAGCGACACCACGCGCAGATCGCTTAAGAATGAATAGAAGTGATATATTTTTATAATGGATGACAATTATAGTGGCTGACTTAAAATGAGAAAAAGGAAAAGGATAACAGGGGCTCGCCCCCCCCCCCACTCTCTCTCGTTTCTAATTCCCTCTCTCCCTCTCTCCCTCTCTTTCTCTCCCATTTATCCCTCTCCAACCCCCTCTCTCCGACCCCCCCTCTCTCTCTCTCTCTCTCTCTCTCTCTCTCTCTCTCTCTCTCTCTATCTGTGTCTCTCTCAGAGACCTTATCACCAATGGATTCAAAATTTAAGAACGTTAACTAAAAGTACTTTCGTTCCCCGCGAGAAGGTCATCAGGAATAAATTCTCCCCTCTTTCTACTGCCCTTCATCTCTTTGTCTGTTTCTCTTCTTTTCTATTTTCTTTCTAATGTGAAAACATCTCTTATAGAATCAATAAATCCTTTTTCACGTAATGTCTCTAACAACTGATTATTACTTAACCCTTTATCCGTTGTGCCACGTAATCACGTGACAGTCTTCTAGAAGTTAAAGGTCCAATTTTGACTACAAGCGAAATTAACTAAGGATAAAATATAAATTGTACAAGACTTTCAACCGGTCATGGCTGACGGAAGCAGAACAATCTATTCCCGTGGATTAAATTAAAAATTCATTTCGAAATTCCGTATAGATTCCCGAGCTAAACATAAAGAGTCCCAGGTTTTACAAGACGAACTTGAACAATGTCGGAGGTTACATCGGCCGAAACGTTGTGAGAATAAAATCTAAGATGATAATAGTAGGTCGAAAAATCCAAATAATGTAGTTTTAAATTCGTTTATTTTTTTTGCGGTGTGGGGGGGGGCTAGTGTATTCTGTGACTATATATTCCTATCCTGATTAATCTCATATTATTTGGAATATTAACACTGCTATTCTCATCTTAGTTGTTATATTGATTTTTTAAATAATCTAACTAATACAAATTATCAATCCACATCTAAAATAAATTCCAAAACACAATCTAACATTTTTTTGTTTATTATTTGTCCCTGCCCTAGTCTGACACATAAAAAAAAGACTTGCTACCTGCATTACCAAACATTATTTTTATATGTATTTCAATATACTTATCACAATTGTTTTTGTTTCTTTTCAGGTGAGCTGAACGCAAACAAAAAATCTCGCAGTGAAGAAGAAGGCAGTGATAATAGTCAACATACAGGAGAGAATAAAGATGGGGCTAATGACAGTTTGTCGGATTCTTCGGACGAAATTCCTAGCGACAATCCTGACACTGATCTGCCGCCGTGCCAAGTACTAGATAAAACCTCTCGCAGTCTCGGCTCGTCAGCACTCAGTGGCAAACAGTCGCTAACCATGTCGCCGAATCCTGGACAAAATTTCACCACAATGACCTCACAATGTCAGTATTTAAATGGCGGGCGTAGTTATGCTCCGACCTGCATGGGCGAACAGATGTATTATCCTCACCATCCTAACACTGGACGCCCACCTTCAAGCTCCTTCCTTCCGGTTACAACTTCGACACTACTTCCGCCGGTGTCGTCCAGTCTCAGCCTACATCCGGTTAGCCCACAGTTGCAGGCTTGCCGGCTGTCCGGTCAGACCAACGCATGCGCATTGGCGCAAAACCCGTCTCATCTGAATCCGGCTACCCAGGGGTACGCCATCCGGACCTCACCGCAGCAGAATCACCCGTCGTTACCATCTTGTACGTACATGCAAACAGCACAGCCCTATCCAACAACATTGACCCCAAACGTTCACATGATGAACATGAATTTTACAGGCCCTATGGCGTGACAATATATACAGGGTCACCTGCAGGTGGCGCCATCGTCGTCATTGTACAGATAATGAAACAACAAATCATCGGGTAAAATTTGGAACAACAATTGTGTTTTTCTCCCCAAAAAGACGAACAGAATAAACAAAATAAGTGTCTGAAAATATTTTCTTGAAATAAAACTAAATAAGTTTTTAACTACAATTCGATTGGAAAGTTTACACAATCAAAATAAGAAAGTTTAAAAAATCAAAATAAGAAAGAGACAAGTATGTCAGCCAATTTATGTTTGGTGCAAAGATGAGGACTGAATAAATTCAATTAAAATATATTTTTAAAAATATATATATAAGGACATGACTGTGTATCGAGGCTACTGAAAGAAATGATGGCAAACGATACTTTTAGCTAGATGCAACCGTCAACCTAATAACAGATTTAAACTCAACACAGAATTCTTAATTAAGCGCATCAATACATAACTGACGCACACAGGTATAAAACATTTATGCTCAAATTCAAATAAATATTTTTCAATCATTTTCACACCTATGACTACATTTTGACAATAATAACATCAACAGTTACATACAGCCTGTCTATTTAAAAAAAAACAAATGCGATCACAGTTCTTAACTTTCCTCTGAAGATGTAATTTATCTCGGAATATGTAAGAGAAAAACACAATATATATCTGTAGTTAATGCTGAATTAACGTATTAAGACAGCCTCTTACTTTTATATATATATATATATATATATATATATATATATATATATATATATATATATATATATATATATATATATATATGTATGTATGTATATATATATATGCTTGCGTGTATGTATAGAATAAATAAATAAAAATGTGAACAAACTGAAAAATATAAAAACAAAATCACCTGAAAACACATATTGATAGTTCGTTTCTTTTAATAAAAGGAACTTGTTCAAATAATTTTCGGCAAATTTCTGTTATTATAAGGAAGTAAATATTAGTCAATTGATTTGTTTCTGAAATGATTTTGTTTTTATATTTTTCAGTTTGTTCACTTTTCCATTAACTTTTTCTATGAATTCTTTCAAATCACATCCTTATATATATATATATATATATATATATATATATATATATATATATATATATATATATATATATATATATATATATATATATATATATATATATATATATAAAGGGAAAAACGAAAGTTGTTTATTTTTTCTATCGACGTTTCGTTTTTACTCTAAAAAGGCGTTTTCAAGAATGTAAAGAAATTAAAAGTTAAAATCCGAAATACATAGTACTTTCATGGACGCACTATGTATTTCGGATTTTAACGTGTATGTATTTCTTTACGTCGGCCATCTTTATAAAGTATTTTAACAGAAAAGAGGAAACGTTGATGAACAAATAAACAAGTCGCAATTTTCTCTTTTCATTTTCAATATGTTGGATTTTTTATTCCATAACAACTGGCGAGTCTTGGTTAAGACGAAACACATATGTATGTTGAGATTAAAATATTTATTATAGAAGATGATGTATATATATATATATATATATATATATATATATATATAATTATGCACAAAAAATGTAAAAAGATATATACTTCATTTATACATACATAGATAAGAGTAATAATTATATATACACATTTTATGTACATACTTATATATAAACACATAGAAACACTGTAGCATCTTTAAGCATTATACATACCAGGCAAAAGATACACACGTGCTCATTAATATCTGCATAAAGATAGATGGGGAGTTTCACGCAATGTTTTTCATCTGCTTTTACGGACAAATGTTCCTGCAAGTTTAGACAGAAATGTGGACACACATGTACAAAAAGAGTTTTCAAAAACCGATGGAGAAAAATACCCATTTTACCAATGAGGACAGGGTTTTATACACTTTTCTGGATACTAAAGGGTCGATGTTGTTATGCAGTTACAAACGCAAGTCTGAAAGACACTTTGCAATGTTAAAAAAGGACAAGAACAAAAACAACAGACTGTACATTTAATTTTTGTTTGAAATTTTAGGATGGGTTATCATTATTGATATTGTTTTTATTTCGGGCTATTCTCTTCATCAACGTTGATATTTACATGTCTGCTACGTTTCCATCGATGTGCTCTTCGGCCTTTGTCTGATGCAAGATTCGTTTATATATGGCGGTGTTTTCCCGGATGTAACTATGATGATTGTGTATTATTTGTGGACTTTGTTATTTCTTACATCTATAAATGCGATGAAAAAAATAGATAGAGAGTCACACTTGAAAATAAAGCGGTTTTATACCTGTGGCAACGTCATTAAAATAATATCTTAAATAAACAGTTACATACAACGTCTCTAGTCTTGAAAAATGTTGATTTGAAATGACGTATCCAGTAACAACAGATATTAAAACAAACAACACATCTGATTATAATTCTTAATTTTTCCTTGAAGAAGGGATTTCACTCGAAATATTGGTCACTTAAAAGATGTAAGAGAATAAATAAATAAGCAAATAAACACCTATATGTGAGTTTGTTAAAACATTATCAGCCAGCCTAATATAGATATTAATACAATATTGGAGCGATTGATTAAACAAATAAAACCAATGGATGAATACATCTAATCAAAATGAAACGTTTTATAGCATTTCATTCATATTAATTTCTACACGATTGCTGACGTCACGCCATACATGTGCGTTTCTTAATTCAAATAAAAAATAGACGCAAAAATTATCGATTTATCAGATTTCAATGTAAACAAATAATCAACAAGGGTCATATTAAAATATCTGATGAGCATCACTGTAAAAGTACAATACAGCTGAAGAAGGCCGGGGGTATATCGGCTGGCGTGTAGTAGACATCCAAATACCAGTGTTGACGGGGGCAATAGTCCGAAGAGAAAACAATGTAAAATAATGTTTTCATTTCGGAGAGTAATTCGACCCGCTAAAATTCGCGAGGAAGATTTAACTAAAGGACGTTATCCATTTTGATTCACATGTGAAATATCAGAAATGGACATCATTATATGACAATTCCACAGAATAAGGAGAGAAAACTAATTAAAAATGACTATTCCTCTCTCCCTCCATCTCTTTCTCATTCACATTATCTCTTTCTCGTCCCCTCTCTCTCTCTCTATCTCCCCCCCCTCTCTCTCTCTCTATCTCGCCCCCTCTCTCTCTCTCTCTCTCTCTCTCTAACTATCTAACTAATTCTAATCCTAACTGTCTCTGTTTTAAGGTGCACGAAAGAAAAAACATATGACCTCAACTTGTAAAAAAAAAAACAAGATCATGTATTCGTAAGCTGTGTCTGTGCGTTTCGCGATGAAAATGCTATTTCAAACTTCAGCGTGACAGACAGACAGAAAAAATGGTAATTCAAACTTCAGCGTGACAGACAGACCGACGGATGCGTGGACGTATCTAAACACGACCACTTGCATCGAGTTCTCTTCTTAAGACGACACGTGGCGCGTGCCCGACATTTATCGGGACGAAATTCACGCATCGGTGACTCTGTTCAATGTAGAGAAATTTTCTTTCTTTTTTTTTTAACTCAAATCTTATACAAGAAGAAAAAAAAACAAACAAACAATAAAGGAAAACATTTCAAAATTGTAAAATCAGCAGCAACTTCAAACAAAATATTTGAAAAAAAAAACAGAAAAAATGAGAAGAAAAAAAAAGAACGGCAACAAAGAATGAAAACAATGTAAATAAAATGAACGCAAATTAAAGAAACTTTCATTTGAATTTTCTTGTCGTCTTATTTATTACCCCTCTACCCCATCATCTTTTTCTCCGAGTTTCGTTTGTATGAAACAATCTTTTTTTTTTCAGAATTTTTTAGGCGAGGATTGATATTTTGGATTATCTAGATCATTTGAACTACTATTCTAAGTTTGATTGTTTCGGTCGATACGATCTCTGACCTTCTTTTTAACGAACTTTTAGTTGAACTTGTAAATCGTTATATTCTATCTATTTGCCTCCTCGTGAGGGTAAAGTTAGGCACAGGATCGTTTTTTTGTTGGGGATTTTCAGCTCCCTCCAAAAAGGGCATTTGAGTGGAACAAAAAAGTAAAATTGCCTCAGTCAATGAGGAGTTTCCTTCTCCTCCGATCGAGGATTGAACAGATACCACACTCTGACTCCTGCTAGAAAGCCAGGAAGAAAACTCGTGAATCTGTACAGAATTTTGTATTATTTATTTAATCCACTCGAATAGATTGTTCAGCCATGACCGGGCAGAAGTGTTAATTTGTATGTAATTCTTAGTGATTATTGCCTGTAGTAAGGATTGAACCTTCAACCTGGCGATGATGGCTAAGAATAACATTAATGTACACTATTTATCTGGTCATGGCTGATGGAATGAGAACAATCAACCCCGAAGGATTAAATAAAAAGGGTGCAGTTCGAAATTCCGTACAGGTTCTCAAGTTCGACATAAAGATCACCAAGAACAACTAGAAGGTTTCAATGTTCGAAATTATGCATCTGGCGGAAGTCAGAGATTACATCGGCCGAAACGCTGTGGATTTAACAACTGAGATTAAAATAGTATTTCGAATCATCCAAACAGTACGATCTATTTCTTATCAAACCAAGCATTTAAGCTAGGTTTGATATTATTTTACCTAAAGTTTTAAATTCAATCTAAAGCGGATGTACCCATCGCTCCCTCCACGCGATCATTTTTATTATTTCATGTCCCGTTTTTTTTATCTTTGGATTAATAGCGATTAAATTCCAAATTTTCATATTTATTTACTTTTTGAATCGATTTGTTCAATTTTTAGGTGAAGTTCAGTTTTGCTATCTTCAACGTAAAACGTTTGAAGCTAACATTTATCGAAGACTTCTACAACACCGTCTAAAGTGTTTGTTATTTATCTGTGTTTTAATAACAACTTCGGATTACTATATATTTTTTGCTAAAGAATCACCACTTATCAAGGCCCAAAGCCACTTGAGGATAAGGGCTAATGAGATAAGATGAAGAACCTTATGAGAGGACCAAGAATGATTGATGGAATGGACCAAGTTCGAATACTTGTGCGGACGGTTCATGACAGGAAGCTGTTGATTGACACTAAGCTCTCAGATATTTCTTTTTTTATTTTATTTAAAAGTAATTATTCACTCAATTGTTAGATAGGTGTTTGATTTGTTACATAAGTTTTACGAAAAATTATATGCACACTGGAAATTCCGAAAAGACACTTTTCAAGTTTTGTTTTCGTTTTTTTTTTGTTTGCTTGTTTTTGTGAGCAAAAATCGTTTGAAATTAAAGTCGGGAACGATTTTACGTTTTACCTACATAGAAATCTTAGACATTCCTGAAAAAAATAAATAAAGCAATATTTTCGAAAACATTTTTAAACCTGTAAATGCGTTTTTTCTCTAAAACGTGAATAACAAATATTTTAGAAGGGGGGTCGTATACGTCCACAAAACGTAATAACCATGTTTTACAAGGAGAATAACATTTTTGGTCGGATGATAAAGATTGTCATTTTAAGGAAAAGTACATTTTATTGTAAGAATATATAAGACACCATTCGTCGGATTTCATTTATGTTTACCATATATTCACCGTCTTCTGGCCACTGGCCAGACTTGGCTTTGGCCGACTAACACTTTCTCTCAATCGTCTGAGTTTACGCCGTGAGCAAGAGTTGAGAATTTCTTATCCTACCACATCAGGGGAACCAGGAAAATCCAGTTTCATTAGTTGATAATTAATCAGTGACACTGGCAAAACTTTGGTCAGAGGTGTCTATAAGCCCTTTAAGGCACTTCTAGTGTTAGTCATTCAAAAAAAATGCACTCTTTTCAAACTTGGCCTGAGTCAGCACGGAATAGTAAGGTTCCTTTAATTATCATGGAAAAGTAGTCTCAAACGAGTATAACATGGGAGAGAGGGTTATCTTCCGAGTCTCGTCGGACGATCAGGAGAGCGGGTTAGCAGACTGGGCTGATATGTGTGAACAGAGGTCAACGCAGCACGTCTACCAGAAACATTTTCTACATATGCACATAAAATCGTTTTATTTATTCAAAAAATAGTGAAAGATATGATAACTCGTATTCTGTAGGATGCGGATAGAACATTTGATGATAATCTTGATGATGATAAAAACAATGTTGTAGGACCCTCATCTATGATGACAATCCTGTAAAATCCTCACCGGACAATCATGTAGGCACATCAGCGGCCCCAGATGTGAACAGAAAGATAATGTCTATCATCCTAACACTGAATTGATACGTGTAAACATAGGATACCACAGTACATCAATCTTAAACATTTATTACATGCACAAACAATCTTAGAACAATTAGTAACTTCAATTCCCACTGTTTAGACACAATGTTGTATGAGCTTCAAAAGATCAAATGGGATATAGAGAACTCCCGGAAACTAAAATGTAAAAGAAAGTAAGATAGAACGTAATAAATCCCACAAAATATTCTTTTAAAGCAATGCAATTTCTCGTCAAAATGGAGTAGGCTGTCTTACATATAAAAACTTATCGTCGCAGAGGAAGCATGTAATCCAACAGACTTTTCAACTCTGCGAATGAAATAGGGGGGGGGGGATAAGCTTGAAGCTAATATTTATACAATGCTATTACCCAACATCCGCATACTCTGATGAAGAAGTTATGAAAATATACGATCCAATACAATTTATTATAGATAAAATTCCCAAATAAGATAATCCTCCACTTTGTAATAAAGACCGATGTGTATATATTTGTATATAAATAAATATATGTACTTCTACCTACCCAACGCAAAAGTTAGCGAGTAAAACACGTGCTTTTTTTGTCTCAGACGAAACTATTTTAAGTGATTACGGGAAGCCAGAAAGCAAATAGCAAGTCAGACAACCACCTTAGACTTACCTCGCCACCTGAAATGAATTCGGAAAGAAATCCTTCACTTTATAATAAAAAAAACAACGATGTGTATTTTTTTAAAACTTTAGGTCATAAGAAATGATGATAATAATGTATATATGAAAGATTACATTGCTGACGTAATTCTATGACTTCATATGATTTTATTAGTAATATATCTAGATAAACAGCGAGTGCGAACACTGGCGAAGCATATTTTTCTGTCATTTTGGACGGAGGGTGTACACTAGTATGTGTATAATAGATATTTTAATTGCAAAGTTGATCAATTGCACAACAGATTTTCATTACTGTATGAACATTTGGCATAAATACCTCAAACAAGTGTGAACTTATTTCTCATTTTTCTATCAAAAATATATAAGAAATTAACCGATACAAAATTTACGAATAAAGCTAATACGCCATATTTAGAAATCATATTATTCTGAAAGTCTGTGCGTATTTGGCGGTCTAGTCTAAAAGCAATGATGGAAAGATGAAAAGAAATAAACAACCGAGATGTTGTGATACAACGTATGTTGGAGAGAGGTTAATATATGATTTATTGTATTCTCAAGAAGAAGAAGAAGAAGAAGAAGGAGGAGAAGAAGAAGAAGAAGAAGAAGAATGATGATGATGATGATGATGATGATGATGATGATGATGATGATGATGATGATGATGATGATGATGATGATGATGATCTTTTATAGTTTATCTTTATTGTGGTCTTTTCTGAATTTGTTGAATTCCAGGACAAGAATTCATCAGGTTTGGTGGAGTATCACGCTAAGTGCTGTTACCTGAAGTAACATCACTAGGAGAAGGTGCACAATTCCTCGTATGAGCCAGTGTATAGCCGTATCGAGGGGATCTTATTTGGGCTTCGAATACTATTTTATTTTGAATATTTGGTCAGGGTTTACTTGTAGAGTGAAGTATCCTCATGTCAGGTTGTCCTGACAAACCCTTGTGTAGAGAGACTGAAGACACTGGAGGATCGTGTCTTATAAGTCATTCAAACTTTCCTGCAGTCTTGTAAGACTATTGAGTAGTGCTCTAGGTATTTATTCTGAGACAGCATCTTTTCAGAGTGCAAAGCCTGGGTAAGTAAGTATGGAGAGAAAGATGTTACCCATGCAGAAGAGCTCCTCTATACGTTGCTGGAATGGTCACTTGGGAAAGCAAGCGCCAATACACAGTTTCAGCGCCGTCGCAGACTTTGCTAGAACGTTAATCTATGCAGTGTCGGACTACATTGGGGACTTCGGTTCCGGACTTTTCCTGACTGTTGACTCCTAAAGCTTCTCCTATGCGTAGGTATGGTCGCAAGGCAGCGCAATTTGAGATTAGAGTTTTCCGTCTTTTAGACGAGATGTCTTCTCAGACTGATAAGGCCCATCTACATAAAGCACTGCTTTTTTTTTTCACGCGCCAGGTAACCTTTCTCTTATCGGTAGTAGCAGTTTTACCGGACTTTTATCTAAGCCGCACGAGCAGGATTTGAGCTGGAAGTCGTTGGAAGTGCACGCGGTGAGTAGCATTTTATAGACAATAAGAGCGTTTCCCAATTGCCACTCCTCGGTTATGACAAACTTGTAACCAGTTTTTTAATATCTGGAATGTTATTGGCAAGAAATATTTTTTAAACAAAATCTACCACACAATTAGTTAATTTTAATATAAACATATTTGGAACAATAGTAACCAATCGATGTTAGAATAGCATTTGTGTAAAAATGTTCATAATAAAGTGGATGAATTCAGAAATAAAAATAATGAATGCTGGTTTTGTTTGTCTGTTTTGCAGCATATCAACCACTTCTGGGTCATGCTGCCGAAACACGATACCTATGTCACCATGATAGATGTCATTCAACTGATAGTTGGATATTGTTTGAAATACCTCGGGATATTAACCCGTGCGCGGGGTTCAAAAATTAACATCTGAGATTGACTGTCACAAACAAGGCTCCAAGTAGAGAGTTGACTTTGATATGAAAACTTTCAGAAAAAAATCGGTCACCCCTACTTACCTATGAGGTGTTTTCTTGGTTAGGTGACGTGAAGAGGGTGTTTGTATATGTTAGATTTTTCCTGGGTAGAAAAAATCAGTACGAACTTAGAACACAGACGCTGACAATTGGAATGATTTGAGGCTCTCGGCCTAATCTCATAACATAGTTAATAAATCGACTCACAGTGTTAGTTAAGTATGATAACGTATATATATTTTTAAACAAAAATATGTTTGTCATTTTTGTATGCAAACATTCCTTCCAGCTTGTTTGCTCACAGCCTGCCGAGGACAACACAACGAAGGGATCGGTCATTGGATTACAACATCGCTTTTTCGGACCAAAGCAGATAGGAAATGTCGACCGACCTATTATTCAAGTTCCTGACTAGTTGATCAATACCAAAGTTTTGCGTATCTTTAGACACAGCGTGGGCACAGAGCTATTGAAAGAGCAACTATTCGGAACTCATGAGATCTTCATGGCATCAGACTATATTCAGTGCCGAGTCACACAGAATAAACACTAACTGACTCTTCTAGTCACAATCAGTGTACCGAATTAATTTTATTATATTACTAGACCACCCGTGACCCGTTGGGTCAGTTTGTTATATTAGCTATGGAATTCATGTATGTGCGTGACACTTGTGGCATAAAGAAAATAGGGTTTTTTTTACATAACAGAAGCATTTCTATGTAAGTATATTAAAATGGAAGAAGAATATAGATAGATTTCTATGCGTCGTTCTGTTTATTATAATTGTTTTTTTTTTAAATTACAGTTACTGAATTATAAGTGGTTGGCCATACTTATAGGTAAATATGCACTGAACAGGTACCATAATACTTATTATAGTTAAATTCAAATTTTTATATATCATCTTTTAAATGAAATTGTTAGTTGAAAGTACAGAAAAATAAAGGCGATTTGAGAAAGGAAGGGGGGAACAGCAGGCTGTCTCGCGTACGTAACGAAAACAGAGGGAGTAGGAGTGGTGAAATCTGTGAGAGGGAAAGTGGGAGGTGGTTTCGTTCACCGCCGCTATTATGGATGATATTAATAATGATTGTTGTTGTTTTGTTTGTTTGTTTTTGTTTTTTAAAAGGGAGGAGGTTTTTTGAAACTGCGACAGACTTTACGAAGTCCTGCCGTTGAATGTTTTTAGCCGTGGAGAAAACAAAAAAACTATTTGATGAAATTAAATGTAATTGTTTTATATTAAAAGCGATATAAACATTTCCAGAATGAAAAATTTCATGCGTTCGTTAATCATAAGAGATTAACGGAATTGGACTAACAGATTGAAGACGATGCTATTTACGCATGCGCAACCGGATGTTGAAAACCGGAAAGCTGAAAGCTGATTGCAAACATACAAGACAATAGAGTTTTAGTATTATATAGATTTGTGTAGAAAATCTTCAGATGAATTCTGAAATAATTGAAAAAAAATTGAACTTTCGAAGATATTTTTTCGGTCTCAAATTGAATAATAATTCGTCCAAGAAGTTGTCTTAGATAAAGATTATCTCATAAGAATGACAGCTTGTTAAACAACTAGTCTTTTCCTCTTGGACAGGGTACAAAAAGAGTCTTTAACTTCAAGCTCCAGCCCTTATCTGATCGTCGCAATGTCTAATCCTAATGCTTGTTTTACGGAATGTGCTCTGACCGACTTACTGCACTCAACGTGAATATCCCCCCCAAAAAAACTTGATTAGCAGCAAAATCACACCCCTTAACTATAGAGGTCCCCAGATGGCGGACAATTTTCTACTCTAATAGCTTCTTTCCTCGGACCGCATGCCTTTGGAGTTACCTCCATGTTTCTCCCGACTGTACTAACATGCAGACATTCAAATGTAACATGAACAAACACTCTTTCCCTGTTCCCCATTTGAGATGCTCTCTATAGGTCTGGCTCGTAATCACAGCAGCCTTCGATTACTATGTGCCTTGTTAAGGGTATATAAAAGTAAAATAAAAAAGAAGTTGGTTTGGATGGGATTGTCTGTTTTACGGCATACCAACTACCTCTGGGTCATGATGCCAAAATACAGTACAACACATAATCAACAATTGATGTTATCCGATTAGTTTGAATCACTGTTTTACTAATAGCTGTGGCATAATCACGTTAACACACAGGTTCTCGTTCGACAACCGAAGTTAAGAGACACTTATCCTGGTCAGTACCGGATGAGTGACACATTTGGGAATACCAAACGCTGTATGTGAGAGTACGGCGACACCTTCCTGCAAAAGAAAATGCAAAAACTAACGTTGTCATCTCCCCTGACCACGATATACATACGACTAAGAGCAGCTTGTAAATTTGAT
This sequence comes from Sepiola atlantica, assembly GCA_963556195.1. Lineage (NCBI taxonomy): Eukaryota > Metazoa > Mollusca > Cephalopoda > Sepiida > Sepiolidae > Sepiola > Sepiola atlantica. Next base: position 142,721,205 of record OY744522.1, read on the forward strand.
ATTCCCTAGAAACTTCCTCCTTGCAGGTGGAAACCGGTTCAACCCGCCCAGGATGAATGCTGCACAAGGTAATAGCCGAGAGGAAATTATGGAGTCATACTTTCCGAACGATGTGCGGAAATCTGATATTATTTGAACTGGGAATAGCCGATTCCATAGTTCATGACTGGATCCATTGGTCCAACCTCGCATCTCTGAAGAAGGCGTGTGATCTAATCGTCGAAACATCATAACAATAGCAACCAGCATTAGGACACTTGTTTGACACGTGTAACTTTACAATAAATACTTAAAAGTATTCGTTTACTTACTGGATTCAGATAAAGCAATAATTATTTGTTTGACGACAAAGCCGGGCGTTTCCATTTGTTATATTCTATCACGTAGCCAATCCAGAATGAAGTCACTCACAAAGAATGACTGCCGGAAATTCCGACAAGCAAAAAGCCCATCTTTATCAATACTTTTTACGTTCAATTTCAAGAACACTATCGTGCTTTTTTTTACACTATCATGACTAGTAGTAATTAATTGATAAATGTTACTGATAAAATTGGCTGCTACTTTGATCCTGGGATGAATTGAAAGCTCAAAATAATTCGGGAGAGAAATCATTTAAATGGTTAAGTCTGAAACAGGTTTGAAAATAAACTGCTCGAAGACCAAATGCATAAATATAGACAAAACGAGCAGAACTCTGAAATTTCAACCATTATTTCCAATCCTCTCGTGTTGACGATCATCGTTCAACTGACGACCTCTTTACCCCTAATCCTCGAGTTGCTCCCGGGCCTTGATAAGCGGTGACTCATAAATAATTTATTTTTATAAAACTCTGAAACGATCAAGACGTTATCTCAATGGTTGATGTATATAACTACTTAGGACGTGATTTGTGCTACGAATGACCTCGCTTAAACATTACAACATTGAACTTATATTTACATATTTGAATAAAAGCAGGCTAGTTTCCGCATCAAACCGTATATCATATCAGATAAAAACTGAAATTATCAACACATATGTATTGCCTGTTGTGCTTTATAGTCTTGGGTGTGTTAAAACAATAGAAAAACCCACTGTATTTGAAAATAACATAAGGAAAGCAATGTTTGCAGTGAAGTTTACAGATCATATTAGAATAAACGATTTCATATTAAAGAAAAAAAACTCGTGCGCATATCCTATGTAGTCAAATTGAAAATGTTAGGACTGTATGAACGCAAAAAAAAGATCAGCAGGTATGTCTAGAACAAATGGTAGAAGTGTGCAGAAAAAGGTCTACCACCTAGATGGTATGATAACCTATTTTCCTGGACTTCCAGATCAATCAGTTGTCTAAACAAAGTAGTGGGTAACAGCACCTCTTGGAGAAAGTTAAGACATGATGGATAGTATTTTGCAAGATGCGGAAAAGGTTTGATATGGTGAAGCCGACCAAAAGCTTTAAACTAAGAAAAACAGAAGCAACGGTCTACAGACTGGAGAGGTGTCAAGAAATATTTGACTACTCCTTCCCAAATGAAGGCTTTCCAATCCCAAATGAAAGACTCACCACTGGGTCAGCTGTGGTTAGAAAGGACTGGGTAAACCGAAATAGACCGAGAGTGAAAATAGGCACACGTGGGGATACCTGCCAGAAATGGGGACTAGCCAAATACCCTTAGTGCCGCTGGTGCATGATACGACAACGAGACCCGCCCTCGTTTGGTTTTCCGTGTTCTGATCAACACATAAAAAGGCAAATGACACCGCTCCTCGATGGAAAAAGCATTGCAATGATGATGATGATGATGATGATGATGATGACACAACAAATATAATTCGATAAATTATAAGTGCGTTTTAAAGTCATTTGCAGTATCAAAACCTATTTTAGGACCAATACCGAACTACTTTATCCGATTGACGTACGATTTGATCACTAAAATGACATTATGTGAAACACATTAACACTACAACGTACCCCACGTGCTAATGAACTGTGAAATGATTCTAATATCCATTCAAAGCCTCACTAGTTGGTCAACATGATCCTAGCAAATGGAGAGAATGTGTAAGAATAGTCATGATCGTACTTTGATCCATGATTAAAGAACATATTAAAGGCTCAACAGCAGAAATGCTATAAAGTACAATATTTCTATACTAATGAGTAACTACTTGCCAAGGCAAAAAGTTACTCGAGAATAAGATAATGAGATTGTCAGTTAGATGATGAACAATATTATGAAAGGATTGGAAACGATTAATTGAATGGATAACATTTGATGACTTAAGAACGCAGATCGATAAGTATTTGTTTCTTGAAGACAAGCATGTTGCAGTCTCCATGGAACCAGTCTCATGGCAATATATTCAAGAAATTGGGAGTACTTGGAAAGAAATTTTTCGTGTGAATTCTATTCTTTTTTTTAACTTAGTTCACCTAAAACGAGGCAATTTACCACTGTAGGCGTAAGGAGCTACTGAGAATTAGAGTGAAAGTTTTAGGGGTCATCCTAAATTGGGAGCTGTGCAGCGAGATACTTGCTTTTAAGTACACAAAATACTTTGTAGTGATGATAGAAAACGAGTTCTTGCCGTGAATGTTTTACAGAGACGAACCAAAAATGTGAGCTCAGTCGAGCATCTGCCGTATATTTTCTTCATTCACAATATAAATCGTTTAAAACAATACGTCAAATATTTGTTTCGTATTAACGAGTACTATCTCTTATCTTATTTAATTATCTCCTGAACTCACCAACAATAAGTTTGTTTTGGTTCGTCGTGAAGCAAGTAAGAATGCAATGCCTTCCAACTACGATGAACCATATAAAAGAAAGGAAGTCCGGTTTACCTACCACGTCTAAAAGCTATATTCATTATTGATATTTTTGCTTTCAGTATACACATATATCGACCCAGAAATGACCCAGGCTGATGTATCACAAGTAGGAAATTTGTGAGATATCGGCCTGGTTTTTTTGTAGTTTAGATGACTACATCCTTGTCGAAAAGAATAAGTACATTCCACAGTTGACCATCGTCGCGGTTTGCTTGATCTCTGTTACTTAACGATTTTCTTGTATTTAGAGTGGTGGCTCAGGTGGCAGAGTACTCAGCTGGCATGCAAGGTACCTGGGTTTTGAATCCTGAGTTCGGATGTGTCCTACTAATGAGTCCAAAGGAGTGCGAAACTCGAGTTTACGGCTTCCGGTCTGTGGCTTTCATAGTTTGTGCGGGCTGCGCCATTGTCTGATTGCGAAAATAAGTATATATATATATATATATATATATATATATATATATATATATATATATTATAATAATAATATTTTTACAAATAAATATTAATTATTTAAATACCTACAGACATCGATGTTTCATGCTAACGCAATCTTCAGTGTAGGAACTAATTCTCAGCGGTCGGTGCGAACCTCGATCACAAATCGCCACTGATTTGTAGTCAGGGATCTTACCCATCGGCCATAGCCAATTAGTTAGTAAATATAGAGGAACTTTAAATGTAAATAGCGAAATCGGCGACTATGTACAGGCAGTATAGAGTGATCTACGAAACGGCGTTCGGATCGTGCATATAGCTATTTGTACTGCTTGTTATTAAAGCTACTCGAGAGTGCCCAGCCTTTGTGGGAGGTGGCTGATAAACAATAATATTTTTACAAATAAATATTAATTATTTAAATACCTACAGACATCGATGTTTCATTGTTACATGTTAGCGCATTTTAAAGAACAAAATAAAACGTTAAAAAGAAACGCTTATATTTCAAAGAAAAATATTAAAAACAAACAAAACAAAAGCGAACACACAGACGCAAAGAAATGCTTGATCATAAATTAATTTAACAGTGCTATATTATCAGCAGTAGCATAACCCCCTCCACCGCAAGAATATAATGCGTGCGAGAAATTGGGCAATTCAAAAATATGCGCACGGCAGCGTTTGGGATGGACAGAGAACAAAATAATCTTGAAGAAGCGGAGAAAAAGACAAACGAAGACAATCGATAGAATCTGAAGAAAACTCCACCGAACAAGGTGTATAACTGAAAATGTCTTCCCAGAAGATCTAGTCGTTGAAAGCAATACAGCAACGAACTGAAAATGCACGCGAAATTGGTTAGCTCCCAGCGAAATGGCAACACGGTCGAAACAATGACACGAGGGAAACACATGCGAAGCCGATGATCTAATGACACCAATCAAGGAGCGGCAAAACATCTCGGATAGAGAGCAACTCAGCGAGACATCAAAAGATCCTACTATGAGAGATATCGAAGGTGCAAGATCAATGCGAAAGCACAAAACAGACAATCATAAAGCAAAAACAAACAAAAAAGAGAGGAGTCAGATTCAAAGTAAAATCACTCCCCTACTCAGACAAGTGGCATTTTTTTCATTGCCCAAAATATTCAAATGCTGTAAACCCGTTTGTTTTATTTTCATTGTTCATATTTAAGCTCCATTTATCCCATGATAATAATTTCATTATTCATTTAAATAAATGTTATATGTATTTAATAATTCGTTGTGTTCGTTATCCCGTAAATATTCGAATGAGAAAAAAACATTTTTATTTTTTTTTTGTTATAAACGGAATTATTGTGTATTTCATTTACATCGCCAAATTCGCCTGTGATGTGATAAAGCGATAGGTAAGGGCGTTCGTAACAATATATATATATATATATATATATATATATATATATATATATATATATATATAACACGTTACTCAATAAGTCCCGGGCCTGACAAATACATAGCACGACTTTTTGTCACGTGTCAAAATTTGAGACGAATCGGAGTATTAGTTTACGAATTACAGTTACTTAAGTGATTCTATTGTTGCAATTTTTTTCAAAACAATGGAACAATCTGAATTTCGTGCGTTGATAAGGCATTGCTTTCTGATGAGAAAAATAATCTTCCAGAAAAGCAATAGCTTGATAGGTGTTATTACGGCTTAGCTCCGTCGGAAACAACAGTTAAGAGGTGATATGCTGATTTTCAACGCGGTCATACACGAAGTGAAACAATGCACAGCATACTAACTACCACAATCAACCCCAGCAGAAACCTTCCAAGGTATAAACTGTTGTTGGATATTCGTCGAGGAAACGATCCTAGTAATCGCACTGAGAATAAAATAAACAAGATATTACATTTTCTGCTTAAAATAAGAAGATGCTACCTGTAAAAGCGGAAGACTCACATCTAATAACTACAACGAACGCAAAGCTACCATCTGCATAAAATGGAAAGAAATACACTCGCTTGCTAAACAACTAATACGCAAGCGGAAAGAGGCGTGCCCATAAAAAGTTGCGTAGACGACATACCAGTAAAGTCAAGTCACATTAGGTTGCGAAACCGACATGTCGGAATGGGCCGTAGCAGTTTGAGGGTTCGTGGGCGTTCAAAATGTTATTTAATCGGTCCAATCTTTGATATTGTAAAAAGCGAATTGTTAGATATCAATTAGGATTTGCGTACTCCAAGCATTTTGAACTCTTTCTCACTCTACGATTTCATCACAATTCGAGCAATAAAGAAATACTAAAATATTTTTATATGCAAATATTCGTCTTTCTTTTAAGCCAAGCACCTTCGGTCACGTGATATACACAACGCAAACCAGCAAATATCGCAAGCAATCTTTATTTAATAGGAATACCGATGCCTAGTTGTCATTTCAAAGGTTAGCTTATGAGAAAAAAGTGAGTATTAAGAAAGTTGGTAGCAACAGACAGGAATTAGCGATCCCTAACAATACAGCCTGTTCGCTTTTCTTAGTTAAACGAGCCACGCTAGAGTCAACATGGCAACTCGGAACCCTAAAGAAAATCTCTGTTTTCTAATTAAATGATTTAAATGTTCGAAAATCTTTATTTTGCATGAATATCAATGCCTATTTGTTATTTTTCCGATATCGATACCTATTTGTCATGTCTCCGAAGAATAATGAACATTTTCAAGGTTTCCTTTTTTATACTATGAATTGCTTCTTTTTAAATTTCTCTTACATCGTCGTCGCCAATGGTCTTTTCGTATTTCTTAGGGGTATTTTATATAAAGTTTGTACTTGGATAACTCTAAAACTACATATTCGGAGGGGAACTTATCATCAATTTTCAGGAATATTAAAGTAGATACTTAATGAATATATGTTCTCAGACGGGGTCATAGAAATACTTGGCATTAGAATCCAGACGCGGGATGTTTTCACTTAGTGAGATGGGCCCGCAGATCTTATCAGATCATCTATCTAGGTGAAGAAAAACTTCGTTGTAAAACATGTGTACTGATTATCAAAGTTTTGGCACCAAACCACTGGAGGGAGAGGTCTCCTTAGTCCTATTCGCCAACCGGTTCTATAGCTACTGACTTGAACAAAAATATCCGGTTTGCAAACCTAAAAATGCTTAATGAGTATATATGCATTGCTTATCGTCCGGCTTTTGTACTCCTTCGTTGTCTATTAGCCAGACGCATAAGTACCATCACAGAGATACTTCAAAAACATCCAGTCCTTTGTCTTGTTTCCGTACTAGGATAATGAACGCCGTCAAACCATTTATCTTTCTCTCTATCTGGGCAATTTGGGGACACTTGCTTGGCAGTTAGTTTCACATGACTAGTCTGTACCGGTCTTGTTCTGACATGTTGGTTACAGCTTGCCTGGCTGCTGTTTCCGACTGCTAGTACAGGAGTCCTAACTCTTAGGTGGCGCTAAGAGCGGCTGCTCTATCAACAGATAACTGCAGTGTCATGTTACGCACTTACGCACTGCACTTATCTTCGGTAGGATTTTCTGATGCCACAACCCAATAGATAAAGACTCGGCAAATAGTCTTCTTGTGTGAACTTTGCTTTCTGACATTCAACAAACGTCCACTTTGTCTAATTCACTCTATCTATTAACAATATGAATGGCAATGAAAATAAAAATAAAAACGATCAAACACGACGACCTAAAAAATATCAAATCGCCTCCCCTATTTGAGTATCTCTCTCACAAATATCTGAGGGCTTCGAAATAACCTCTATGATGTAGTATCCTTGCCTAGCACTAAGCGAAACTAATCTACACCCCTCAATCTCCTCTAATAATTTTGACATGCTAGGATACCTCCCACTCTCCCGTAAAGCATGTGCTCTTGATCAGAGTCTATATCTGTAACACCCACCCCTTAACTAGGGAACTTAATCTAGAATCAAATAGTCAGGTGTACATGTGCTTTAGATTAATCCTACAACATAGCGTTACTTATATATTCTATATTTCCTTTACTGTCCTCTCTCGACCCAGGACTGTACCCTACTCGACTATTTCTCCGATAGTTTAGACGCAGCACTTTCCTTAGATTCGAGTGCTCAAATCCATATATTAGGAGATGTTTATGTTCACCACAGGGATTAGCTTAGTTTCCCGAATTACACTGACGCAGCTGGTAACATCACGCATAGTTTTTCTAGTGCACACTCCCTTTCACAAACCGTCAATTTTCCAACCCGCTTCTCAGATCGTGAAAATCAGCAAGCCTAACTTCTCGACCTATTCCGTACAAAATTTCCGGGGCTTGTGTGATGGATGCCCATAGCTCGTTCGGAGACGCTGATCAACTTGTAATAATGGTTGATATCACGTTAAACTTCCAAAACCAAACCGAAGCGCCGTTACTTCAAACGACTAGATATTATCAACTCGCTGATTGGGAATCCCTCAGAGATCTTATCAGAGATGCCCAATGGAGTGAGATTTTCTCTCTCCCTGGTGAACAGTGCGCAAATGAGGTAACAGAATAGGTCAAAGCAGGCATAGAAGCAGTTGTCCCCACGCGGAAATTCTATAGTAAGCCCCATTCTCCACAATGGTTTCCTCAGACCTGTGAAGCTGCTATTGCGCATAGACAGCAAATATTCTACCGATTATGAAACCATAAGTTAGCTATAAATAGACAAAAATTACTCGTATCAGCTAAATAGAAGTATACCGAGATTACCAGAAAACGCATCAAGTCGCAGAAATTAGGAACTCGTGATTTCTGGAAAATCTATAATAGTGTGGTGATCAATCAATAATGAATAATTCCCCTACTATTCAACCACCATGAAGTCGATTGCACGGCAACAAATTAAGCTGAACTTTTTACCTAATGATTAGCCTGAAACTCAACCTTGGACTCCACAAACCACCCCATCATAAATTTCCCATGATGAACAGAAACCACATATGATCATCTGATCATCACCCTTTTCCCATGTCCTGGAAATCATAAAATACCTTGACACCTCCCAGGCATATGAACTTGATCTTATGCCTGCTATAATAATGAACATGATCTGCTGAGCTGACCCATGTCTTATGGAAATAGAGTGAAAGCGGACGGGTGACTTCCTCTACCTTATTCGTTGGCCAGTTTTTTACTCGTTAATTTTGTGTGGCGGGGCGAATATATATATATATATATATATATATATATATATATATATATATATATATATATATATATATATATATATATATATATATATTGCTTTTTCATATAGAGGAAGGATTACTGTCAAGGAATATGTAGTATATAACATGACAATAGTAACATTGGTTAGGTTGTTTTTGTTTTGTTTTGTTTTACGGCATAGCAACCCTCCTCGGATTATTTAATGCCGAATCCGGTCATTTTGGTGAAAGTTTTTATGCTTCAAGTTCTGTATAAGTATTTATATATGGTGTTTTGTTGAGTGAAAGAGGGGAATGGAGGGAGAGGGTGGAGGGAAGAGGAGAGAGGGAGGAAAATTGTTTTTTGTTTTGTGTTTTGCAGAACATGATTGAGTTTTACAAAGAGAAAAAAACAATAAAACATCAATGGGTCAGTAAGCCAATTCCTTCAGACAGTATGATCTGGTAGAAACAGGGTAACATTAGTAGCATGTTTTAATCTACTGGAAAACAAACTGTTTAATGAAAGACAAACTGCTATGTTGCTCATAGCTGAGTAGAAATTTCTGGTTCGTAACTTTCACAACAGTATTAGTGATTAAATGGACACATTTGATCTGAATGGATTCGAACTCGGCATAGTAGATTTCATAGGCTGCTAATGCATTTTTCAGGTGCTTAAGTGGCTGACGCTATTTGTGATTATGCATCCAAACCTTGGTTAATTCAACCAATTCTTTTTTATGCTAATAGGTCATGACTTACTAAGGTTAAAAGCTACTCGAGGAAGTACCACATGGCAACCTGCGGTGAGTTTTGTATCTCACCAACTGCTTTAACTTAACTAACTATTTTAACATCCCTCTCTTTAACTTAACACACGATCTCGTTCAACCAATCTACTATCTAACATAAAGCATGCAAGAATTTAAAGCGCTAACATCGGCCCTCCATAATAAGCATATGAACTTTTTTATAATCAAGTTGTCAATAGCATCGGTATCGATCATTTATTGGTTATTACTATCGATTAATCCAATTAGCATGTATTATTCAAACGACGTTTTTAGAATATGATATAGTTTCTGTTAAGCTGGAAGGACAGAAATAAAGCATTTTCAAAGAAGTTATTTCCAGTCAATGTTTAAGAAAATAGGATTACTGTCACGCCCCAAAATAATTGCTATCATGACAGACTAAAATATTCTAACCGAATAAAACATTTACCATGTTTGATATTATTTTAAATTATCAATATTTAATATCATTTTGTTTACTTGTATACACCTCAAACAAGGGGCATAATGCAACTGGAGCGTAAGGAGCTACTGTAGTAGGAGCCAGATTTATAAGGGTAACCTGGGTAGGGAGTTGGGCAGAAAGGTGTTCGTTTAAATTTCTGCATGTTGATACAGTAGAGGAAGGATGGGGCAAGAAGAGAATCCCAAAGGCAAGCGCTCCGAGGAAAGTAGCTATCAGAAATCTTCTTGCATCTAGAGACATCTACAAAGAAAGGGTATACTTTTGCTGTTATTCTGGTGGGTCGAGGGTATTTTCGTTTAGGGGGTACAAGTGCAGTAAGTTTGTTGGGAGACATTCAGTGGAAGTACTTATCAAAGAATCACGAGGATGCAGTACTATATTTCGACATAAATATGTCATCTTCAGTGTATACAGACATTTTTCTGTTTTTTTTTTCTTTTTCATTGTCGAGATCTCCTGAACATAGACATATAGGGTGATTCATAAGTCACTTAGCTATTTATTTTTGAAATTCTAAAGTTAAAAAATACGGTAATACAAAACAGAAAGTTTATTCAACAAATTCATTTGTGGGAGTTTAAAATTACAGCAAATTTTCAAATTTTCCACCTTCGTTCTGCATGCATAGCTCAATTTTTTTGCAAGGAATTTACGACTCTTTATAGCATATTTGATTGATTATGGTGTTGTGCGAAGGAGGCTTTCTGTTCACATCACGTTTCCATTGCCTTTCAACAAGTGTGGGAGATTCATCAAATTTGGCCATATGAATAACAATAAAAATTCGCTCTTCAATTGTAAATGACATTTTAAATAGCTAAGTGAAGTGACTAATGAATCACCCTGTATATATATATATATATATATATATATATATATATATATATATATATATATATATATATATATATATCATATCTCAGAAGAATACAAAGTTTATGCCATTATTAACAGTATGTAATCATGGTAAAAAAATTCAACATCAATTAAGATTTATGTGTACATATGTTTCAGAAATTTTTAATAATAATTTCTTCTGTAGCACCAAATAACTAAAGAAAAATCCCCTATCCTTTTGTGACAGATCAAGTTAAAAATGTTTCATTAAGATACAATAAAAGTTAAAACATTTGACTTTCTTTAATATATATAGAAACTCTCTCACTTACTAGTAAAAAATGTTAACACTTTAGAAATAGACTTTGAAATTAGCTCCCTAACAGGTCGTATAGCACAACAATAAAACACATAATATAGAAAACATAATAATAATTCTATCACAGACAGTTCTATGAAGCAACGCAGAAAAAGAAACTAAAAAGATACACAAATTGCACACACACATTAACGATCTTAATTCAGACATAAAGATGCTACATCATTGATTTTTTTTTCAACCGCTTCGCCAACCATCAAACTTCAAATCTGTTTGAAAAGCATTTACAAAGTTTTAAACATATGGACGCATTTTTAACAAAAAGATGTGTTTAAAATTAACGTACGCATTTCTGTAGGAATACAAATTGCAAGCCAGAAAAAATAACGTGAACAGATTTATTTCATTTTTTTTAATGACAAAGGTTGCGGGATCGCCGAAAAGCTTCAGTCTCAATAAAATATAATGTAGTTATACGTGTTTCTGGATGTCAAACCAAGGACTGAACCGAGACTAATCAATAAAAGTGTATTTCACAGGTTTCAGTATTCTGTTGTTCTCGACTTTCACGTGGACGGACTCTCTCTCTCTCTCTCTCTCTCTCTCTCTCTCTCTCTCTCTCGCTCTCTCTCTCTCTCTCTCTCTCTCTCTCTCTGCGTACTCTCTATAAATTCTGGAACGATGCCAATTATTGTAAGCTCAATGAGCCCCGTTAACAGGATTCAGAGCCGGTATATATGTTCATTGATGTTACCAAAACATATATTCGCTATAGATCTATCAAAACAAAGATTTTTTTTCCGTTGGTGTATATTTATTTATTTGCATCAGAAGAAGTCATTCCTACGCGCGTTTCATTACTAGGGCAAAATTCTTCTGTTATTTTTCCCCTTTTTCTGTCTAGTTCTTTTTGTCTAGTTTTTTATCCTTCTGAAGAATTGCACCGCATAGGAATACAGCCAAATTGGTTTGTTTAAATCCCTTTTGCCCTAGTAATGAAACGCGCGTAGGGATGATTTCTTTATATGCTAATAAATAAATATACACCAACGGAAAAATCTTTGTTTTGATGGATCTATAGCGAATATATGTTTTGGTAACATCAATGAACATATATATATATATATATATATATATATATATATATATATATATAAAGATATTGTTCGTTCTTTTTTTTATTTTTTTATTTTTTTTAAGCATTGAATAAAATGTAATAAAATGACGTAAGAAGCCCTTTTTAACAATGCATGAAAGAATTTATTTCTTTTTTTTCTTTTTCCAATCAATTTCGAAGTCTACAAACTTCATCTTCAGGGATGTATTTTTTTTTTTTTTTATAAAATAAACAAACTTTTGTTTATAAGTAGCATCGAGGTGGTGTGACGCTCTCCGCCAAGATGGAAAAGGGCGGAAGTGAAAAATATTAAGAACGATTATGCCAGGGGCAAGCCGGGAGTTATAAAGATATTGTTCGTTCTTTTTTTTTTTTTTTTAAGCATTGAATAAAATGTAATAAAATGACGTAAGAAGCCCTTTTTAACAATGCATGAAAGAATTTATTTCTTTTTTTTCTTTCTTTTTCTTCTTTTTTTTCTTTCTTCTTTTATATATATATATATATATATATATATATATATATATATATATATATATACTAGCCGTCTTTACCCGGCGTTGCCCAGGACCATTTTTACATTAATTAATAATTCACCCGACTGAAATGTAAAAGAAGATTTTTCGTCTCATTTAAAAATGAAAAGTAGAGCAAACAAAGTCAACTAATTTTGTATTCGTCAATGAATAGTTATTTCCCCTTTTAAAATAGTCGACCAATAAAAACGATGTAACTCTGTATTGACAAATACAGAGTAACTTCCCTTGATTCATTTTGAAAAATTATTCTCGTCGGATTAAATAATTTAGCAAACGAATTAAATCGAATTGCATTTTTTTGCTAAGAACATACACCAACGTTTCATGCAAAAGCTGACGCACCAGAATCAAACATTGATTTTGTAGGACGAAAGGTATCGATGACAAAAATTGACAAACAGAATGGCTTTATTTACTAGCCCGACGTTACCAAAGAGTATTTTCGTTTATTTTTTTTATTTTTTTACGCCTATTAAACGATTACACTTTAACTATTTATTTTAAAATGACTTTGCTCACCGTATGCCATTCCCCACCCCATAAATTACGTTGTCATCTTTTTAGGCGATTAAATGCAAACAGACTGAAAATTTTGCGGTAAACATGAGAAAAAAACACGCATTTTTTAAATTTAGAGTTGCAATTAGGTTCGAGTATCAATTTATCATACATTGGTAATGATCACTCACTTCCGAATCAGGTAGCATTTTTAAGAACATATAACGAAATGTTTCAATTTTTTAGGGTGATAAAATTCGTGTGTGTTTTTGGTTGGAGGAGGGTAACAATTCTTAGGAAAACAGAACTGAATATCGGAGAAAAATTGGTGGAAACAATCGTATGTAAATAAAGATTGGAAAGTGAAGGAATCTAACATTCTATGAGGTAAAAGGAAAAGTAAAGCAAATGGAAATTATTCTGTGATTTTTAGTAAATGGTTTTACGTAATTAAAAAAAGTAAAATAATGCGACAGTTATTATTGTACATCGCATCGAAAGTTTATGAAGAAATATTAGGCTCCGTTATTACCGAATGACAAATCAAGCTAAATGCTGATGTGATGTATTAGTTACTACTGGAAAAAGAAGTAACTAATAGAAAAGCTAAATTTGATTTATTGTAATTGAAATTATGACGAAAACATAATTTGTATTTCTATCATTTGTGCTGAAACCGTCTTTAATTGTGTTTGTTGTTGTTAGTGTCAAAAAATACATGTACTGTTTTTGACGTTACAACATCCGGAAATTGATTTATTGTCGGTACGAAATTAAACTTTTGTTAATTTTCTTATTCGCCCGTCTTTTAACTTTGAGTAAATGTAGAATGTCTAGAATCCTTATTAAACATAAAATGTAAAGATTAGGCTTAATGGGTCTTAAGAAGGAATTGAAATTCAGGGAATCTTGCTTCATTGGTGTCTCATGACTATGGATCAAATTCAATGCAAATCTGAAATATTTGAATTTCTTAATGATCGGTTTAACCCATAGTATGCCCCCTGAGACCCTTTAAAATATTCAACAAAAAACCTAAAATTTAGGGAATATTTATTAATTGATGACAATACGATGGGCGTTCAATAAGTAATGCCTCTGACCCACTTCCAGTTGTCTGATCTAGATGAGATTTTGCATGTATAATGATTTATATCTGTATGGGTTATGTTGCAATAACAGCTCTGAACTAATTGTGGTTTCTGATTTACAGGTGTTTGAACTTAGTTAGGTGTGAAATGGAGCCAGTTGAGTGTCGCGCAGTGATTCGGTTTTTGTATTTGAAAGGAGACTTTTGATGAAATGAAAGAAACTTATGGTGATGATGCCCCATCATATGACCTTGTAAAACGCTGGCATCATGAATTCAAACATGGCCGGAAGTATGTGGAAACAGTTCCTAGACATGGTCGTCCCTCTTCTGCCATTGATGAGGCATCTGTCCGTCAAGTTGAGGCTGCCATTTTGGAAGATCGACGCATTACTATTCGTCAAATAGCCCAAGAGGTTAAAATTAGTACAGGGTCTGTGGAAACTATCATTCATGACCATTTGCATATACATAAGGTGTCGGCCAGATGGATTCCCAGGTTGCTCACACCTTTCGAGAAGCAAGAACGCGTTGAGTACTCGAGGATGAATTTGGAGATGTGCCAAGAAGATTACAGAGGATAAAACTTGGGTCCATCACTATGATCCAGAGACCAAAACCCAGCCAATGCAGTGGAAGCACTTGGACTCACCTCCTCCAAAATAAAGCAATGGTGCAGCCCTCCGCTGGCAAAGTCATGCTCACAGTCTTCTGGGACCAGGACGGGGTAGTGATGACAGATTTCCTGGCAAAGGGTACCACAATTATAGGAGCTTATTACGCTTCACTTTTGATGAAATTAAGAGAAGCTATCAAAATCAAGAAGCAGGGCAAGATCAGCAATGGTATCTTCCTCTTGCAGGACAACGCCCCGGTCCACAACTCGCATGTCGCCAGATCAGAAGCACGGGCGTGTGGCTATTAAATCTTCCTCCATCCCCCTTACTCTCCTGACCTTGCACCCTCTGACTTTCATCTCTTTCCAGCCATGAAGTTGTTTTTGAAAGGAAAGCGTTTTCCAGATGATGCAGCCTTGATTTCTAAAGTTACGACGTGGTTGGAGGACCAACCTGGGGTGTTCTACAAAAACAGTGTCCAGAGCTGCATCAAACGATGGGAGAAATGCATAACTCTAGGTGGTTCCTATGTAGAGAAAGGCTAATAACTGTGCCAAGTTTCATTAATCTACTGCTATGGGAAATGGGTCAGAGCCATTACTTATTGAACACCCCTCGTACTTATTGTTAAAATGTCACAAAAATCGAAAGTTTTATTCACGAAGGGCTTCTACCTTCTTTTTAACCTCGTTTGCATAAACTTAATTAAACTAAATATAGCCCACATTTTGATCCTTTACGCCTAGCAGCTGTGTTCCAAAATTGATATTTATCGGTTAATTAGTTTAGGAGTAAATCCAGTATATATAAATATATAGACATAAACATATACCTAACTTTATAATATATATATATATATATATATATATATTAAAAATAGGGGAAGAGAGGGGGGAAGAGAAAGAATTGGTTGCGGATCAACTAGGCTGAGGTTACTTAATCTCGAAACACAACACCTATTATAAACGATTTATTGTATATGAATAATTGAATACAAGTTGCTATTTATGAATATTTTGGTAAATTGTGAGCTCATATTATTTCCAACAGTATTAGAGCATACATTACCCAAATAGATCATCTATGAGATAGAAAGGCGGAATAAGAGGTGGTAGAGAGTAAGCGACCAGGTTTGATGTCGTTTGTCCCTTTTACATCATAGCAAGCCTTTTGTATATTTAACCCATTGCTTGTTGTGGTTTAAATGAATGAAAATAACATAGACTTGAATTTACCCCGTGGAAGAAATTGTCATGACAAAAATAGTCTTCCTTTGTGATTACTATGAGCGGGAGTAGCTTGTAGTAGTGAAGAATTATGGGAAGAAGAAAAGAATCCAAGAAAATAGACGAGTGAGAGTAATGTTTTTTTCTTTTTATTTATTTTGCTTTTAGCGAGGTAAGAATATTGATGATAATAAAAACGAAGTAAGAAAAGAAAGAGAAGAAAAGGGGGGGGAATGAGGAAGAAGAAAATGTCTTTATACAGGCGATAATATCTAGTAATACATTAACACTTCTAACAGATCATGGCTGATGGAATGAGAACAATCTATCCCAGTGAATTAAATAAAAGATAAAAGGTTCAGTTCGAAATTTCGTAGAGGTTTCCGAGTTCGACACAAAGATTCCCAAGTTCGACTATTAGTTTCCCAAGCTCGAAAAGATGCACCTGAAGAAGGTCGAGTGCTACATTGGCCGAAAGGTTGTAGATAAGTAAAATAGACAAAAAGAGAGTAATCCGAACATCTAAATAATACAAATTATCAACCCATTAAACACCAATTACGCAAGATTCCTTAATTTCAGTTTTTTAGACCCCTTAAGCTTAATTTTCGACTTTTCTAAATAAGAATCATGTAATGAATTTTGATAAAAATTCGAATAATCATTCTAGACATAAGGTTTAGTGGTTTTATATGTTAATTTTAAACATCGTAAAGAGAAATAAAAGTAGTGTTCTGTTCTTGCGAAATAATTTTACCCGTCTAAGGGCGGGAGAATGGGCATTCTTATCGTATATATATATATATATTATCATAAAAAACAATTTTAAAAATCGTCCTTACAAATACCAATAGTATTTGACTTCAACAACAATACCAACAAACTACACGACTCTCTCAGAATGATATTAAAGCAGCTATAACATGACCCTTATAATCAACAAAATATACAACAAACTACATATCAGTACAAAACGACAGCCCCTGAATATACATTATATAAAAATACACCACGCCATCGCACCTCGAGGAAACAAAACATACAACAAACCTAGATGCAAATATGTCAACACATAAGCACCAACGATACATTCACACACCCAGGTACCAACATCCCTCTCACCTGCGATAGTCCCAATGTGGTTTACTTAATATATTGCAACCCAACTACGTTGGGGAAACAGGCGTTGAGTTCCATCAACGCTTAACAATCATGAACAAACCATTAGAGATAAATCAACACACTACCTAGTAGTCTTGCATTACAATCTCCCAAACCACACCATAGACAACTTCAACTACATCTTCATAGCCTCCAATTTTAAGACACAACACCACAGATAAAAATACGAAACGAAACTCATTCTGAGACTCAGCACCCACATTTCAGGACTGAATAAAGATTCGGATCCCTCAATGATTATTCATTCTAAAAATATACAAACTGACTAACAACAGTTTCCTTCAGAGGAGGAAATGTATGTGAAAATAACTTATCCTCATTCATTAGCAATCTTGTTCAAACTTTTTCATGTTTTAACTTTCTTCATATATTCATATCTTCCCTATATTATAATATATTCGTTCTAGCTAATTTAATTTAATTCTCAATATACCTTGTATGTATGTATGTATGTATGTATGTATGTATGTATGTATGTATGTATGTATGTATGTATGTACGTTTTTATGCATATATATATATATATATATATATATATATATATATATATATATATATATATATATATATATATATATATGGGGGGTGTATGTACATATACTCAAATAACACTGACATAGAGAAAAATCTCGCAGCTCCTGCACAGTAAAATCTATGCAGGCTAAAAATATGCTACATTAAAAGTCACGGTCGTTTTTTTCCTCTTCCGTATCCCTACCCCTGAACACTTAAACATTACATGAACCTTTAAAGTAAGTAAAAGAAATCCATTTTTAGTCTCGCCAGGATACTGCTAAAGTTAGAACTTTTGACTTTACTTATCTAGTTTCTGTCTGTCTGTCTCTCTCTCTCTCTTTCTCTCTCTTTCTCTCTCTCTCTCTCTCTCTCTCTATATATATATATATATATATATGTATAGAGATAGAAGAAAAAAGAGTGATAAATATGCGACGATTGTCCAAATTTATTTCAAATTTCAATTGTTCAATGCAAGGTTGTCAGTAATAAACTAGTGTTTATTTTTCTTTCCTTAAGCCAAGGCTTTTCAAAGATCGAAATCTTATCATCAGAGGAGAAATACAGATGGATAAGTTGGCTTTCGAAAAAACCAAAGTTCAAATATTTGAAAAATATGAGAATTATTATTAAAAATTATTAAAATAATTTTTGTCAAAAAACGTACTGAATGAAAAGAAAATTTCGTGAAAAAGATATGCAATTGTCCGGGTGGTAAGTTTCCGTTGAAAAAGTTCGGTGAAAATTGTAGAAAGTGAAGAAAAACTCTTTGCATGGGAGCAGGTTGGAGAAGGTGCTCAAAAGTAGATAAGTCCAGATGCACTTAAAAGAGGCCGAGAAGAGGAAAACAGGCCATTTTTTTAATTTACTTCCGGGCCTAGTAAAACGGTAGGATCTCATACAAGGATTAACTCAGAATGAGACAAAAAAAAGCCAAAGTTGATGAAAGTTTCAGATTTGGGGTCAGGATGGGGGGGTTAGGAGGTGCGGGGTAGTTTAAAAAGTCGCTTTGTGAATTTGGGGGAAAAAGAAAAGGAGGACGGATGGCATGGGGATGTAGATAAAGTGACAGGTGGGTTAAGGGTGCGGGCGAGCGGTAGGGTGTAGGTTTTGGGGGTGGGGTTAATCTTAAATGGTGAATGGGTATAGAAATAGTTGATTCTAAAAATAGAAATAAAAAAATGTGAGCTTCCAACATTTCAGGCGGCTAAAGGCAGATTAAATTGTAGTTATCAGATATGGTTTCAGGGTGTTTAAAGAATAAAGAATAAAGTAGAATTAGTGAAAGCATGGTATAATAAATATAGGAATGTGAGAGAGTGGATGATTAAAATTAAAAAATTTAAAAATTTAAATTTAAATTTAAAAAGCTAGGGAATAGTTAATTTAAAAAAATTATTTATTTATTTTTAATTTAAAACCAAATTAAGGGTTAGATGAATAATTTGGAGGGACATTAAATGACCAAGGAGATAAGGGGGGGATAAATTAATGGGAAAAGGGTTAGTGAAATTAAAGGTCAAGTCTGTTCTACTCAGGTATATTGAAATTTAGGAGAGGGGAACAATGTAAGGGATAAGGATAGATTGTTAGAAACAATTTGTTTCGATTTCTAGTAATAGGGGTGGAGTTGGGTTGGTTCAATCAAAAATTTGAGTGCAGTGTCAATTTTATAATCTATGGTTTAAATGGTGAGTGAGTCGTAACAGGGTAACAATTAACAGTTACAGTTTAAATTTAATTAGATATATAAGGGAAACTTGCAAGGGGTTTCCAAGTAGTATGAACATATGATTTGGGAGGGGGGGGTGAAATTGGTCAAAGATAAGATAAGTTGAACAAAGAGAGAATGGGCCGATAGAAAGTGGCTCGCGAGTATTTAGAGGGATTAGGATTATTCAAAAATAGGCCAAAATAAGTAGTTATGTAACTAGCTCGAATCAATCAAATAGTTAAAAAGATTACTCAAAGGGGGTTATGGAGGCTATTAAGGAGATAGGACAGAAATGCTAGTAACAGTTTATATAATATAAGTGTTATGGGCCAGGGTTGGATTGAAAAATTAAGCAGACCTGCGTTTTGAAGCTAGTGTGTTAGAGAGCTGATAAGAATTACAGGGGGTATTAATGGACCCAATTGGAGGGGAATTCAAATGTCGTAGTTAAAATGATAACAAAAAGAAGGAATGCCAACATACAATATCCCCCTTTTCACCTCAACAATCCCCATCAACAACCCCCTCCACTAAATAACACTCTCCACACTGACCAACAACTACCACCAACTAATAATGGATCCGTTCTCATCCCCCAAGACACCCTACCTTCCCCAACTAATAACCCTAACTTAAACTTTGACTTGAATCCGAGCATACAAACCGTAAGCATCCCCAATAATATAAACAACTCAAATAATACAACAATAACCCCCCACAAAATTCATACCTATATTGGTGCCAGTGCTTTCCCCATAAAGACTCGAATCTCTAACCATATCTACTCTTTTAAACACAATAGTAATGGTACCACTAGCACCTCTCTTTCCAACCTAATAAAAAGCTTTCACATCAAAAATACCCCCTACTCCCTAAGTTGGTCTATATTAAAAAAGTCAAACTCATATACTCCTGGTTCTGCATTCTGCCAACTATGTACCTTGGAAACTTATATGATAGCTACAGCACACAAGAACTTAAATGTCATTAACTCCAAAAATGAACTTATTTCAAATTGCAGACACAAACGAAAATTTAAATACATTAATTTCATCACTCCCTCTGACACTCCTCCTCCCAACCAATAACTCCCCCCATTCTTTAACATCTGACAAATCTCTAAACTATATCCCAGGGGAACCTTTTAACTTCTATTCTTAACGCCCCTAATCTCACTAATTAACCCTCCCAATAAATTTTTCATCCCCATTACACCTAACAACTACATCTACCCGGAACACTATCAGTAGTTTGAACTAACATTACTCCTCCAACTTTCCACCGATCATTAACATACCTAATATCTAGACTTATATACCTCTCCTGCAATATAGCTCCTTTTATCCTTTTGTTTCAGCTCCACTCCTAACCCCTTATATTTATCTCATTGTTTCTCCTGTCCGTAATCCCACCTACAAACTCCTTCTTGGCCTCTCTTCCCCCCCCCTTATTATCCCCTACACTTCCACTATATCGTCCTTATATTTGGACTCTTCCTATTTGCAACATATTCCCCTGTAACTTCTTTTTGTTATCATTTTAACTACGGCATTTGAATTCCCCTCCAATTGGGTCCATTAATACCCCCCTGTAATTCTTATCAGCTCTCTAACACACTAGCTTCAAAACGCAGGTCTGCTTAATTTTTCAATCCAACCCTGGCCCATAACACTTATATTATATAAACTGTTACTAGCATTTCTGTCCTATCTCCTTAATAGCCTCCATAACCCCCTTTGAGTAATCTTTTTAACTATTTGATTGATTCGAGCTAGTTACATAACTACTTATTTTGGCCTATTTTTGAATAATCCTAATCCCTCTAAATACTCGCGAGCCACTTTCTATCGGCCCATTCTCTCTTTGTTCAACTTATCTTATCTTTGACCAATTTCACCCCCCCCTCCCAAATCATATGTTCATACTACTTGGAAACCCCTTGCAAGTTTCCCTTATATATCTAATTAAATTTAAACTGTAACTGTTAATTGTTACCCTGTTACGACTCACTCACCATTTAAATCATAGATTATAAAATTGACACTGCACTCAAATTTTTGATTGAACCAACCCAACTCCACCCCTATTACTAGAAATCGAAACAAATTGTTTCTAACAATCTATCCTTATCCCTTACATTGTTCCCCTCTCCTAAATTTCAATATACCTGAGTAGAACAGACTTGACCTTTAATTTCACTAACCCTTTTCCCATTAATTTATCCCCCCCTTATCTCCTTGGTCATTTAATGTCCCTCCAAATTATTCATCTAACCCTTAATTTGGTTTTAAATTAAAAATAAATAAATAATTTTTTTAAATTAACTATTCCCTAGCTTTTTAAATTTAAATTTAAATTTTTAAATTTTTTAATTTTAATCATCCACTCTCTCACATTCCTATATTTATTATACCATGCTTTCACTAATTCTACTTTATTCTTTATTCTTTAAACACCCTGAAACCATATCTGATAACTACAATTTAATCTGCCTTTAGCCGCCTGAAATGTTGGAAGCTCACATTTTTTTATTTCTATTTTTAGAATCAACTATTTCTATACCCATTCACCATTTAAGATTAACCCCACCCCCAAAACCTACACCCTACCGCTCGCCCGCACCCTTAACCCACCTGTCACTTTATCTACATCCCCATGCCATCCGTCCTCCTTTTCTTTTTCCCCCAAATTCACAAAGCGACTTTTTAAACTACCCCGCACCTCCTAACCCCCCCATCCTGACCCCAAATCTGAAACTTTCATCAACTTTGGCTTTTTTTTGTCTCATTCTGAGTTAATCCTTGTATGAGATCCTACCGTTTTACTAGGCCCGGAAGTAAATTAAAAAAATGGCCTGTTTTCCTCTTCTCGGCCTCTTTTAAGTGCATCTGGACTTATCTACTTTTGAGCACCTTCTCCAACCTGCTCCCATGCAAAGAGTTTTTCTTCACTTTCTACAATTTTCACCGAACTTTTTCAACGGAAACTTACCACCCGGACAATTGCATATCTTTTTCACGAAATTTTCTTTTCATTCAGTACGTTTTTTGACAAAAATTATTTTAATAATTTTTAATAATAATTCTCATATTTTTCAAATATTTGAACTTTGGTTTTTTCGAAAGCCAACTTATCCATCTGTATTTCTCCTCTGATGATAAGATTTCGATCTTTGAAAAGCCTTGGCTTAAGGAAAGAAAAATAAACACTAGTTTATTACTGACAACCTTGCATTGAACAATTGAAATTTGAAATAAATTTGGACAATCGTCGCATATTTATCACTCTTTTTTCTTCTATCTCTACTATTGCTCTATCTCGTATATTGAGCTAATCCTTTTCACAATAGGTTCCATCTACTAAAAGTTTTCACTTTGGTTTATTTTGATCCTATATATATATGTATATATATATTTATATATATATATGTATATATATATAAAGAGAGAGAGGGAGAGAGAGGGGCGGGTGTATGTGTGTACTTGGGTGCCCCTACAATAAGCTGCTTCGATTTAATATGCATCTTTAGCAATGCAAAATATTATTTTAAACTTAAGCGTGACAGATCCATTGACCGATTAATAGACAAATAGAGTCTTACGGATATATTAAACGCACCTAAAGTAACACACTTCCATTTAATCTGCGCGTTTAGCGATGAAAATGCTTTTTCAGACTTATGCGTGACAGACCTAAGAAGATATGATATTTAACCAAAACATGACAGACCGACCGAAAGATGTGTATAGTTTCGTGGGCGTCTCTCAAATAGAAATAAAGTTTATAAAAATAGAAATGAGTAAAATCTGTAGATATCGGATAAGCAAGAACAAAAATTTGGCGCGAAATAAAGAAAAAAAAATAGAGGCATTCTTGTAATGGCGGTAATTTTCCGACAGGTGTAACTTTTGCATCTCCAGGGAATTCACTGATAAGGAAAATAACAAAGACAGAGTGGTTTCGTCGAGCGAGAGAGCGACACCTCGAGGATTGTGAAGAAAATGAAAAGGTTAAAGTACTTACTGCCAAGATATTCATTGACAATAGTGAATGTATTTTTTCTTCAGTAAGTCCAGTTTTTTTGTAATCATGTAAGTTTTCTAAGATTTTCAGATTTTTATTCTCACCTACAATGTAAAATTACGCGGGAAGCAACGCGAAAATGGCGGGATTATTTTACAAACAAATCTAAAAAGTACAAAGGCTTGAATTTATTTCTACGGACGCTTATTTACATCTATCCAAGGCGATCGTGTCGAAATGCAATAGAATTTATGGTAAATTTAAAGTAGTTTTGTGTTATACATAACAGTTTCTTAGTTTATCCTATGCAGTTAATTTATGCAGTTTCATAATATGTATATATATATATATATATATATATATATATATATATATATATATATATATATATACAATATTTAGAAAAATACAATATTTATATTATTTTCATGTATTTGCGCGATTTATCCTCTGGTGATACAACTTTTTATTTTTATCATTGATCTTCTGAATTGATTGCTCTATTCACTATATTGAGCTTTCTATTATCACGATAGATTATCATTTAAGGATACATCATTTATCTTTCAATTCGTATTATATATATATATATATATATATATATATATGTTTATATATATATATATATATATATATATATATATAGAGAGAGAGAGAGAGAGAGAGAGAGAGAGAGAGAGAGAAAGAGAGAGAGAGAGAGAGATTGAAAAAGGAAAACCAAGAAATGTTATTATCTGTTCATCAACGTTTCGTCTTTATTTTAAGACTTCCTCAGGATGATTATTTTGAAGCAAACATCATAACAAGTACATAATGTTTTGGCCGCTGTACCGGTTATGATGTTTTCTTCAAAATAATCATCCTGAACAAGTGAACATTGGTGAATACATAAGTAATATTGTTTGGTTTTTCTTTTTTCAATTTCCATTACGTCGGAACATTTTCTCTCTTTCCTGATTGCATATATATATATATATATATATATATATATATATATATATATATAAATATGCGTGTGTATATGTATGAGTGTGTGGGGGGCGTTGGAATTTGAGTTAGAAACTCGTGTTTCGGGGTTCGAGTCCTGCGACCAGTATGAGTAATCATTCCTACACTGACGATTCCCGAAAGGATGAAACGTATACGTATGTACATACAAACAATATTTTATAATCATATATATATATATATATATATATATATATATATATATATATATATATATATATATATATATATATATATATAGTGTTGTGGGTGTGGCGGTTTTAGGCAGTATTCTTTCATTTAAAAACATTGTTAAGCACAACAATTTTTTATGCTTTTGTATACCATTTTATTTTTTCAAAAAACTGTAGAAAAAAAAATGTCAGAACAACAACCGATAACGTTGTATGCGAGATCGTTAAACGTCAACCACAAACCGTGTTAGCTCCAGATAGGAGCTTTACAACATATATATATATATATATATATATATATATATATATATATATATACATATTAATAAATATAAATTGATAAATTTATTTACTGATTAATTTATTAATTAATTATTAATTTGATGCTGATGACGGCTGATAGCCAGAAAACACGTGTCCATTGATTCCTGTTATATGTACGTAAAAATTAATTAATAAATATAAATATATATAAAAAATAATCACCCCTCTTATTAAAATGGGTGACTTAATGCAATCGATTTTACCCCTTAGTAGAAAAATGCTAAAAATTCTAAGAAAACGGCTAAGTAAAAATAATAACAAAGACTACGTAACATTATGAAGATAAAAAATCGTACATATTTTGGCAAGGTGTTTGTAGTATTGTAGCAAAACGCCAGGCTGCAAACAGTGATATCCTAGGTTCGATCCTTGTCCAGGTTAACAATGTTGATGACGGCTGATAGCCAGAAACACGTGTCCATTCATTTCTTTTTCTATGTGTACGTAAAATATATATATATATATATATATATATATATATATATATATAAACAAAATTTTGTTACATTCCAAAGGCCAATATTTTATTTATCTTACGAAACATTTTTTCAAAACAATCATTTTCGGTACAATTTTACGGTTCAGTTTCGTTCAGCAGTAGACCAACCAACTGTTACATATCCGAAGTCGGTGTACGGAAAAGTTGTTGATAAAACAGATGCACCTGGCGATTGTCAAAAGACAAGATAATTATCGGATTAGCAAAAACTTATTTGAAAATAAAATAAAACTCGCAACCAGACAAACACCTGCACAGGAAGAGGCAGCTATCGGATGACATGAAGGTAAGTTTTGATAAGAACACTGTACCAAAGCATCAAACACCTGCAGCGGAAGAAGCGATATAGACTGACCAATTGTCATAATGTTAAATCATGTTGACAAAAAGATATGCACCTGCAGTTGAATCACTTAAACGGTAAGAACCCAATGTCAAAAGAAAGAGATACGTCGGAAAGGTTAAAGGCCATTTTACCAGGTGCAATTGTATCATGCCAAGAAAAGATAGACAGATTTGTTGAATTGTCAAATTAGTTCAAGCTGTCACCGAGTGCAACCTCGATGAGGTCGTCGAGGTGGCCACGAAATTGTTATATAATAACAACCGAAAATTGAAAGAAGTTAGTTGACGATCGAGCCTCGGAGAAGAATCAATCGTCTGATTCCATGTGCACAAATCCTCTCCAACCACCACCCTCATCCTCACTAACAAATAAAGATACATCTTATATTTTCATAAGATACATGTGTTGTCATTTTTTTTAAGCCCTGCATAATACTACACAACATTTGTATGTCAATATCGGATTTTTCCTCTCTCATCTCATCAGAAACACAAAAAAACGTTCTCAATTTTCATTCTTATATATATATATATATATATATATATATATATATATATATATATATATATATATATATATATACAGACAAGCGCTTGTTTCGTTTTTATAAGACATCAGTGTGACTATATATACAGCTGTTGTACTTAGCCTGACGTCTCCCTGTTGCACTCTCAACATGCCATACATGCAGCAACCAAGTTGCCGTAATCATTAGAGAAGAATTACAGTTCACAAATTGTTATTAACGCCTTGACTGTTGGACGTTCATCCTGTACGCGCCTCCATTGTCATCCTTCCAGCTTGAGGAGACGTCGTCCTGTACTTAAAGCTTCTTATTCATACATTCAAAAAGACTAACTCACGACAAATCTGATGGAAGCCAGCAAGACATTTATTCAACGTGATCTTAATTCCAAATCACTGACAGGTGTGGGAGGAAAAGACAGAAAGAGAAAGAGGGTGAGAGAAAGACCGAAATTACTAATTAATTATATCTTGTCAGCCCATGTCATTCCACGTCCGACGCCCATACGTACTTCCAAACGAACTCTCTTTTCTATCACATTCTCTCTTTGATCCATGTGACGTCATATCCGGTTTAGTATATTTCGACAGCCTAAACAATTTTCAACTCAGGAAGATCAATTTGACCTCTGCAAACCTCTCAGTGGTTCAAGTTCCTGTTATTCTCAACTAACTAAATATACAATATGATCTACCCGTTCAATATTAACACAGAAAGTTACTTTATCTTACTTCCCGGATAGCCTTATAAACAAAAAATCCTCATGTATTAGAAAATTGAAAGTTTTGGAAGCAATTTACACTCATTTACTTTATAAGTAAAATAAAAGTATCTACTTAGCGTAAAGCATTACACAACATAATTAGAATTGGGTTATCTCGATAAACAGTAATGTAACCAAATATGTTTCAAATCATTATGATTTTCGTCATTTTTGTGAGTGTGAGATATAGTACAACTTAAATTGTTGATTATTTTACAAGCGGTCGGGTTTCGAATCTCAGGTTGAAACAGTCACACAACGAAACAATTGTCTGTGGATAACATAAATGCGTATGTATATATATATATATATATATATATATATATATATATATATATATATATATATATATATATATATATATATATATATATATATATATCTGTCGTTGCGCTCTATAGTATGTCTAAATATTGATACTCGCCGCTTTGACAATCTATCGTGACCCCAAAGACTAAGTGAACGTTTGCAAATTCAAGGTGTCTCTGTGAACCGTGTTCGCGCCCTGTGACCGTCTGAGATTTTTATTTCCCTGCACTAATGTTAGCCGTAAGCTTGAAACGACGTCGTACGTAGGTAAAATATTCAAAAAATATAATTTAATATTATAAGAAGCCTCTTTTAAGTAAAATTGAATGTAGAGCACTATCGGAGAGATTAAAAACAGACATTCACCTGAGGCACAAGTGCAATACTCCGAGTTCTATCGTATGCCTAAATATTTATACTCACCGCTTTCAGTATAAATATCACTTAATTTCTCCGTAATCACGTGACAATCTATCGTGGCCTCAAGGACTAAGTGAAAGTTTACAGATTCAAGGTGTCTCTGTGAACAGGGTTCGCGCACTGTGACTGTCTGAGATTGTTATTTCTCTGTGCAGATGAGAGCAGTACGCTCGAAACGACGTCGTACGTAGGTAAAATATTTACAAAATATATTATAATTTAATATTATATATATATATATATATATATATATATATAGAGAGAGAGAGAGAGAGAGAGAGAGAGAGAGAGAGAGAGAGAAGAAAAAAGAGTGATAAATATGCGACGATTGTCCAAATTTATTTCAATTGTTCAATGCAAGGTGTATTCAGTAATAAACTAGTGTTTATTATTCTTTCCTTAAGCCAAGGCTTTTCAAAGATCGAGATCTTATCATCAGAGGAGAAATACAGATAGATAAGTTGGCTTTCGAAAAAGCCAAAGTTCAAATATTTGAAAAATATATATATGAAAAATATTATTTAAAAAATGCAGTGAAAGTGAAGTTCTGTAAAAAAGATATGTGGTTTTCCGGGTGGTAAATTTCCGTTGTAAAGATCTCCAATGAAATTTTAAAGCGAAAAAAAAACTTTTGCGTAGTGTGGAGAAAGTGTTCAAATATAAGTAAATCCAAACGCACTTAAATAGAATTGAAAAGAGAAAAGCTGGCCATTATTGATAACTTCCTGGACCATAGAAAAACAAATGACATATAGTCCAAAGAAAACCTGAATGAAACAAAAAAGCTAAATTTGGGGTTAGGGGGAGGGAGAGTTAAAGAGCAAGGGGGTAGTAATGTTCGGTAATGGTTGAGATAGCCGCCGTAGAAGCTGGGAAGAAAAAAAGAAAGAAAAAAGAAAAAGGGTTGGATGGGGGGGGGAGGAGGTTAAAGTGAAAGGGGGATTGAGGGTATGGGCGGGCGATATATAGTCAAGGTTAAGAGATAGGTTATTGAGAGTAGGATTAATCTGAAGAGGGAAGGAATGTGATAAAAAAGTCGTATATAAAATGGATTTAGGGAGTGGCAGGGTAAATTCGAAAGTATAAAGTTTGCCGATGCTAAAAATAGAATTCCTATGAGTGAACTTTTAACATTTCAAAGGTAACAAGCAAACATTAGGCGAATATTTGCAGTTACTAGCTAAGGTTTCTAGGGATTTAAAAGGGTTAAACAGATTAGTTAAAAGCATGGTAAAATAAGTAAAGGTATGTGAAAGAATGAATGATTAATTAAAATGAAAAATTAAAAACAACTAGAGAGTAATTAATTAAAATTAAAAATTATTTTAAATTTAAATTAAGGACCAGATGAATGATTAGAAAAGAAATTAAATGATAAAGGAGAAGAAATATAAAGGAATAAGTTTAGTAATATTAACTCGATATATAGTTAAAGATCTAGCCTGTCCTACTCAGTTATATTAAAAATTTAGGAGAGGGGAACAGTTCAAGCGATAAGGATAGATTGTTTGTAACAATTTGTTTCGATTATAAGTAATAAGGGGTGGAATTGGGTTAGTTCAATTGAAACTTGAGTGCAGTGTCAGTGTTTAAAATCTATAGTTTAAATGGTGAGTGAGCAGTAACAGGGCAACAATTAGCAATCACAAGTGTAAATTTGATTTATATGGGAGGCTTACAAGAGGTTTCCAAGTAGTTTAAAAGTATGATTAGAGAGGACGAGGGTAAAATTAGTCAAAATAAGATAAGATGAGTAAAAGAGTAAAAGACTGATAGAAAAGCGGCCTGTGAGTAGTTAAAAGAATTAGGATTATTTAAGGCAGGCCAAAGTATGTAGTTATGCAACTAGCCTGAATCACTCAATTTGTTAAAAAAAATTGGGGGGAGGGGGTTGGAGACTATTAAGGGAATAGGGTAGAAATGCTAGTAACAACTGATTTCAATATAAGTATTATGGGCCGGGGTTGGATTGAATTAAGTAAACTTACATTTTAATGCTAATGTGTTGGAGATGTAATATGAATTACAGGGGGATATATATGGACCAATTTGGAGGGGAAATCGAAAATCGTAGTTAAAAAGAGGACAAAAGGAAGCTACGAGGAAAGATGTTGCCATTAGAAGGAGGCTAATATAAGGACGATATAGTGGATACGTAGAAGATAAGAAGGAAGTGAGATTAAGAGGCCATGGAGAAGTTTGGGTCAGGTTTACGGACAGAAAAAAATATAAGAAGTTTGGAGTAGAACTGAAGTAAAATAAATAGTAGGAGCTATATTGCAGAGGAGGGATAAATGTCTAGATATTAGATAGGTTAATGATCGGTGGGTTGTAGGAGGGATAATGTTAGTTCAATCAACGATAGGTGCTACGGGTAGATACAATTATTAGGTGCAATGGGGAGGTCTCGTATATTGAGCTAAACCTCTTCACTATAGGTTCCATCTACTAAAAGTTTTACTTTTGGTTTATCTTTGATCCTATATATATATATATATATATATATATATATATATATATATATATATATATATATATATATATATATATATATTTCTGCGTGTGATAGTTTTAAAGTATGAATAATTTCTACAAACGCAAATCAGAAAATACATACAACACAGCATCTATCAGACTAAGAAATGTAACATACAAAAAGACAAGTACAATACAAAAGGTTCTTACTAAATCCCACGAGATTTCGTTTCATTTTAGGATATTGAATTTTGATTTTTAGAAATATTCGAGTATAATAAATAAATTAAAAATTATCAATTCTTGTAATCGCGAGAAAAAAACACGCGCAGAGACGCGTGAAGTTTTCTTATAATTTCATTAATATCGAGATAATGGGGGAGTGGTTGACTACTTTTGACAACAACTGTATGTATATCAACACCCCAGCTATTATGTTATGTCATTAATGTTGATTGCATTTAATGAGATTTGATTTAGGCTCTGATTTCTTGGAGGAATCGCAATATTTCAAGAGACCGTTTCAATCAAAATTATTACATTGGGAATCTGCCTGTTATTTTCATTGCCATCGTGCCAATAAAGCTAACCCTAACCCTTACCTTACCGTTTTTCTTCCGATTTTTTTTTTTTTTTGTCTTTGCATTTTGTAATTCGTTTGTTAAATGATGGAGAATTATAATTCTAAAATGTCACCAACTCTCGCAGAAGTCAGGGAATTCAATAAAGACGCAGAAATTTGGCAATGATTAAATTTCGTTTTCATCCCGTTAATTCTCCTTGGAATAGTGGTATAGCCTAAGTACATTTACGCGTCGCAAGTTTTGTTCGAATCACAAAAGAAGGCGATCGTTTTGCCTCTTTCCCAATCTGTTAAATATGTTCAATTATTTGAAAATATCGGAGTTGAAAAGAAATATGAGCGCAGGGAGCGTTATCGAAGGAACGCCAACGTATGTGTTGTTGTTTATAGTTTTAAAAAAAGACGAACGAAATGAAAAAGAAAAATCGCAATAAATTAGACTCGTATACGTATCTGATGTGCAGTTGTTTATAAAAGTTGTCCATTTTTTATCAAGAAAAACATTTTGTGAGAAAGGATAGAAGCCTGTCGAAATTATGAAAAATAGAATAGCACTTCTAATTTGCATAATTTTTTTTTTTAATCAATGAGGCTTTATTTTTTTTAATGTGAAACACGCATTACATTTTCTCCCCACTCGTGGGTTGAGCTATCTAGCATTGGTAAGAACGGTTTCCACTTGGAGTAAAGCTTTACTCGTTGAAATTAGAATTGAATTCTCTTGGTAATCTGTAGCATCAACAAATATATGATAAAAAGTATTATAAGTTCCTTATTCATCAAGAAAAACATTTTGTGAAAACTCATAGTATGGCTCAAGGTAAACAAGTATAGAGCATTCAATAAGTATTGAATTTATTACAACAATAACGAACAAACTTTGTGAAACACACAACTCTATAGTAAAAGCCTCGTTATTTACTTGTCTTATTCTGGAATAAAAGCCACTGCAATATTGAAATTAGAGAGAGAGCTGAATGAAAATGGCGATGGGTATGTAGAAAATAATGTTCTTATTCATTATGTTATGGTTAACCAAATATTGCTATGTTTATATGAGTTAATATAAAAAACTTATATATCTCTAATAAATGTTTATCCACTTATTATGGGCACTTTCTCTGTGACCGTGTGTCTCTGTCTCTCTGTCCGTCCGTCCGTCAGGGTTTTTTTTAATGAATACCTTAACTTCATTTAGAAATGGAAAATATTGCATTAATACTAAATAACAAATTCCCAACATCAGACGCCATGACCGAAAATCGAAACCGATACTTTGAGATCTTAAGTTTCACGTCCAACCAACAAGGCTATTTGCACTTTCTTATAAATAGATCTATAAAACATTTCCTTCGCAAAATAATTATAGCTTTAGCGTGACGTCATAGATTTATAATTTACGTTATGTTTCAAAACATGAATTCATGCAAACATAGCGATAAAATAAATAAATAAATGGGTAAACATTATCAATAGCATTGAAAATTATTTAAATAGTCCAAAACAATTTATTTTGCTTTAAGTATGTATTGTATGTAGTTTTTTCAGAATTATATCATTCTAGATAAATTAATATGAACACCCTCTCGCGGACAGCGAGAGAGAATAGGGTGATGCGGTAGTCTAGCAAAAATATGGACATTACATTTGTCCCTTCACTCGTGGAGTGAGCTCTTTAGTATTGGCAGTAATGGTTACATCTCTTTTGCTGGCCTCTACACCTTCTAACTGAGTCCTCTTAATGAATTTTTTTTTCAACTTGGGGAAAAAGAAAATGTCACACGGAACAAAATCAGATGAATAGGGTGGGGGTTCAGTACGGCGACGTTCTTCTCGATCAGGAACTGCCAGGTGCCTTGAGCGTTGTGGTCAAGTTAATTGTCGTGATGCCGAAGAGCAGCTTTCAACAAAACGTGGGAAAATTACTTTGGATATTAAAAAGTAAATAAAATGAAACCAAAGAGAAAGAGGGCATGTAACCATGCACGAGTCGTAGAAGCTTTTGGGGTTCTGCTTTAGACATTCAGAGAATGCAAAACTTTAAGCATTTTTCAAATCTTTTTCGTTAGAAGTCTGTTTAAATGTAGCATTACCAGTTGTTTCTGTGTCGAACGCTCGAACCCAACACACAGCGATGTTGTGGTGTTTTGTTTCTGTTATCCAGTGCACGGATTAGACATCCGTTCTTACTGAGGTTGGTAGTTGTTATCAATTGATAACATTTAACGTATTGTCAACCGCTATGTGTATTATTAGTTGTTGTCTTTGTTTGCTGTGTTAATATCACATAAGACACAAAAAAATGCATACGATTGTTATCCTTGATTTAAATACTTTTTTTTATTATTAATATTCAAAAACACAAACAGAGAGCTCTTATTTGTACGATGCTATTTGCTCTAATAAGGGAGTGTACGCCAGTGTATATTGCCACTGGAAAGCTATGACATCACTTGTAAAATTCCGCGCCTGCGTGTGTGCGTGCAAGTGTTCTGTTTTACGTAAACTCGTTCTCTTTTGACCAAACTCTTACGTTTTTTCTGCCTGTTCTCTGTCAAGTATATTTAACAATATTGATTTATTTCTCTGCGTAATAAGTTACGTTACAAACATTCCTTAACCCTAATTTAATTCTTCATTGTTTTCAACAAAAGATATGTACGAACTGGAATTCTCAGATATGTTGCGTTTGATACAATTTTGTAATTGTTTTTCTTTGCATAAACTATTCTGTCCACCGTTCCTCAATTGACGCCATCAACATTTCCAACCATAATTGCGTTTGCTTATTTTTAACAAAAGCATTTCTCTTGATCTCTATTTTCCTAATGTTGAAATGTCCTCATAATTTATGCTTTCAAGTATTTTCTCCCAATCATCAGAAAGCTTTATGGCTAATTTTGACATCTCCCCCACAGTTGTACACTAATCCTTAAAGAAAAGCATTAACTTCTCAACTAAAAATTATTTGTTTTGCTTTATTTGTATATTTGAACTTTTTCAACAAACGTCATACTTTGACAACAAAAAATGTAATTAATGTCCGTATGTTACACTTTCACTTACCGATGGGTGTAAAAACCGTTATGCACCCGTTTCGTCGTTGTGAACCCAGGTTAGTTTCGTCTGCTGATAAATCCACTCGGACGCCGATGTTTATAAAAAAGGGTTTATCTAAAAAAGAAAATCACAGGAAACACCAGAGGGACATGTTTCTTGTATACGCGTGAGAGAGAAAGACAGACATATAGATAGACGGATAGCTCGTCTCGCTACAGCCGGCCACACTGTGCGCACTGTGCCCCCCCCCCCCCGACTGTGGAATGCAACCAGACACGTCTTTTCTGCTTGAAGTCTCGCTAGCCAAAGAGACAGAATACTCGCGACTAGAAGTCACGTGGTTTCAAACACGACCCTCGTTATGCAACACTTGGTTAATACATCCTCATCTTCGTTACTTTTTTTTTTTAAATAAGAATAAAAAATGTTACAATATCCAGTATTACCTTCTTCTTACTGAGGAGAGGGGTATTTCCTGTCGCCTGAAGCTCACTCATCCGTGATGGAATTCCGAAGGGACTATACAGTTATTTTTGTTCCCAACCAAAAGTGCTCCTTTTTTGGAGAGTTGGATTTTTCTCCAATTCAAAAACCGACTTTTAGTGAATGCCTTGGACTTATTCTGACGAAATTATCTATTTTTTTGTCACTTCTTTCTTTCTTTCTTTCTTTCTTTTTACATCGAGTTTTTGGGTATTATTAGATCCCTGCATCCTATGATAAGGCAACAAACAATAAAACTTAGATATTACAGCCTGAAAAAAAATGGCGGTAAAATAAATAAAATAAGATAATTTATTAAGAGTTAGGGATACGTTTCGCATGGGGGATGATTTCTCTTTCTTCTTTTCGACTGAAAATATACATCAATGCATGTCATAAATGAAATACTTACTTTTTTTGGTGGCGTATTTAACGTTTAACCGACGCCGTAAACTATAAACGTTTACGTCTATTTTTAATATTGATTGTTTATTTTTCATATTGCTTCCCGGACTTAAGATTAGTGGTATGGTTGAGGAAGAGCAGGTATTTTGTATGACTTTTAACATAGCTATTCTTTATACTAAACTTTGATCAGGAGCATAAATATACAATAGATTGTTCGGAACATTAAATATTTAGAGGTCGTTAAACGCTAATGTCGCTTTTTTGGGGTGTAGAATAAATATTGGCCAAGCCTCTACCCTATCTCCCAATTTTTAAGTGGGCAAATGTTTATTACATTTTACTTTGTTCATAGATTTGTTATCTGCCTCCCAACAACAACAACACACACACACACACACACGAATCCCCCGCTCTAAATTATTTTTTTAAATCATATTTTTATCGCACATTTCTTCAGAGTGGTTACATTTAATCGCTTAAAAGACGGAGAATCTCACTTATTTTGTGGGTGAAATTAGAATACGATGTAGGACTACAATGTTTACGGCATTTGTTCAACCAGAAAGGTCTTTTAAGTTTAAATAAATAATTAACGTGTAACCTTTTAATTAGTGTATTTACATACAAATAAAAAGAAATTGGTATTTCGGCCGGGATCAAAGTGTAGTATCTGTTCCGATGGATACTGCACCTCGTAGACTGGTATTGTTTTGTCCTTCGGGGCTTGATTTACGCCGGTCTGTGGGACTGTCCTGTGCAGTTCTAGGAGGTCCACTCTCCCAAGCTTTGCCTCCCCTCTTTGGGGAGGAGTAAGCTTATTGCTTACTGCCTGAGGCACCCCTAGCGAGGAATGCCGACGGGGCTGCCCAGGCAATTTTTAAATGACCGGATTGCTCACCTTCTCGGGCGCTGGCTTTTCAAATCCCACTTTCCCGACCTTGTGTCACACCTTAACTTGTGGGAGGAAGAAAAAAGAAAGAAATTAGATAATCCCGGGAAACCCCGGGCATGTAAAGCTAGTAATGTATACAAAATCACACAAGCAAATTCTTCCTCGTCATATCGAAGCTGTGATAGAACGTCATATAAGTTCCACTTGAGCGTAGCTAAAAACAAAGCAAGATGTGAGGCTTGTCGGAAGCGGAAATTAGGCTTTTACTTGACTTTCTTCCTGATAGGAGAGTTCTGTTTTTCTTGTTGTGTTCCTTTCATGATGAGTTTCGACTGGCGATCGATCGGGCGTTTTCTGTCCAAATCTTGCAAGCTGTGTTAGACCTATTCGTACAGCCCCGGTTTCCATTATTTCCTACATCCTGTATATTTACATAAATATTACGCTCTTTCCTTTGTAATTGAGCACTGTTGTTTGTTTTCCACATATCTCAAAATAGTAGTAATGATAAATGACTGTCATGACAACGCTATGATAGTCGATTCGGTTAGCGCGAGGATGTTTTAAAAAATTAAAAGATATGAAACAAACATCTGAAACGAAATCAAAGATTGGATAAAGGTGCAAAAATGTAGAGAGATTCTGTCTATTTAATTCTTTTTAAACTGCTGAATGTATAATGTTATTACGGAAAAAATTGAAAAGTAAAAATCAAAATCTGTTAAATAATCAAGGGCGATAACTCCCAATTTACGCTGTGTGTTTTCTTCTGTTTAAATGTCGACTTACGTACACTTTCCGAGAACAAACGCTCTTGAAGAAATACAGGTCGACCTACCTTCTCGCGAACAAAATATTTAAATACTACCTAGCGTTGTCTAGGATTGTTTTTGTTTTCATTTTTGTTTCCTTTTATTTGCACATAGTAATACTTGGAGTTTAGAAAACAAATTAGAAAATGGAAAAACTTGGATTTGTCTCTCTTTATGATTTATATATGCGCTATGTTTCGACTTGTTTTGAAATTAAACTGAAGTATTCTAGTTGAAAAAGTTCAAATTTTATTTTTGTTTTTGTTATGACAAACCTAAAATAACAGGAAATTGTTATTTATGTAAAAATAAAATCACGATTATTTAATTTTGTCTGGAAGAAAAGCATGTTTTAAGTTGTCGAAAATTGTCATATTTTCAAGTAAATAAATAAAGAGAAAGAGCTGAAAAATGACATTTTATTTATGTTTTGTTTAAAGAGATTTAATTTAAAATAGTTAATTTATAATGATACAACAGAAATTAAAAATACTTGCCGATGTTTTAAATTTTTACTTTCGCAATCCGTCGTTAAATCGCTTGAAAAAAGACGGAGAGATAAAGTATTTGCCAATGAAAATGCTACAAATAATTATGTGTGTGTATCTTATTAAATTTGTTCCCGGTGCTGATGTGTGACAGCGGCAGTAGATCAGCGTGTGAGAGTAAAAATTCATCCGCCATCCTTTATGTTTGACTAATCGAAAATAAACTATCGATCAGGATTAAACATTATAATATCAAAGTAAATCGGAAATACAATTTTTATTTTTGAGTGCACAGACCAATATTTGTCATAAATGACTGACGAAACAGAGTTAAGTATTACATTGTATTTAAAATCTGTTAACTACAATGAAATGGGGAATAACTAGCTCTCTCTATACATCGTTAACTAATATGGATAATTGTTGTTTGCATATTTTCGTAGATAGCCGTTCGATAGTTACAATTCTGAGTATTTTCTGTCTCATTGCAGATAATCTTCGTAGAGATAATCAACAATTTAAATATTTATTTGGGTGAATTTGTCTGGAAAATCATGTAACTACGAAAGTTGTAATGAGTATTTATATAGGAAATAAAGTAATTTTATTTATATTTGTACTAGATTAAAAATTAATTCTAGTAATAGTTGAATTTTTACTTTTTATATGTATATGTTTTAAAAAATTGTATTCGCTGTTTATTATTTTGATATTAAAATACTCTTGTGTTATCTACGAGTATTTTGAGAAATTGAGATGTGGGACAAGGGTGTTAGGCTATTGAACTTGCACCAGAAAGTTGCATCGTGAGTCGCTTTGGGGGGTTCGTTCTTGTAAGACCTATGTAGGTGTTTATTTTGTCAGTGACACAGTCTCCCAAAGTTCATCTAAAATATATATATACCACGTTTGTCCGAAGATGATATGTGATCAATCCGAAAATATTTGGAATTGTTACCATGGTGGATTTTTCAGCTAGTTTTCAACTGAAACAAAAAACTCTCCTAAAAGAATCTCTAGTAAAATATGTAGACAAATAGTGTCCATATTATTCAACAAAATATGCTTAAACGAAGTAATGTTGCCTAAATATATAAGTCAGTGTGTGCGCGCGCGTGTGTGTATGTGTGTGTGTGTGTTTAGACGTTTCTCTAGACAAATATACGTACATCGTCCTCTTAGTTTGCATATGTAGGCGAGTGTGACTCTTCGTCCTCTGCTTTGCGGTCGTGTAGGTCTTTATCTTCTTCTCAGATCTTTGGAAGAAAAACCTCTCGACTATTTCTTATCTCGACGCTGATTCCCCAACAAATGGGCTTTCATTATATTTTTTATTTTACAGATACGTTATCGAAAACAAAACAAAAAAAAGTTTCAACAGGCCACGACTTAATTTTATTCCACTTATTTACCCATTCTGTTTCATGATTTTCAAACAAACATTTAATTTTTTTTCGTTTAATCTATTCCTTTTATCTCTCTTTTATCTCCCAGTTGTTGTTGCCCCACTCGTCAGTTAATTATCTTTCTTCGGTGTAAGTTGTTACAATAGTTGTGGGCACCGTATATTTGTGATAACGCAGTTACGTCCCCCTGCCTCTGCCCTTTCGTCGCCAGGTGATTTGTTTCTTAAATTATTCAACTAATAAATAATTTATAATTTTGAGAATAACTCGCAAGAAAACAATGGCGAAAGAAACTTTGCCGTTCAGAAATTATTTCAAGAATGAAAAAGAAGATTTTTTAATACAACATCTTACCGGGTCTTTGGCACGGCGACATTGCAAATTTAATCTATTATATAAAGTAAAGTTGTAATTCTGTGTTTATATTAGACCAGGCCAAAAAGTCAGAACTACACAAGATACACTTACAAACCTTACATCTGCAGATTCAGTTTTTCTTGCTTTCTTTCTCTTTTTTGGTCTCTCTTACTATTATATTGAACCAGTTGCCCGAGAGGGGCATGTAGCAGTCACCAATAGGAACTACTTTTGAATGCGTAATCACTGTCCCTGTGAGCTGGCTTGTCCAATAGGGCGCAGTAATATCGTTAGTTCCCTAAGGGACTACTTATGTTCCCTTAGGGTTCCAGGAAAAAGATGAGACGATCTCCTGGCACCAGCTTTGATACATCGCAGAGAGCACCAGCGAGGAACGAGGAAACGCTCTCTCTCCTGCCGCCGTCGCCCACTCGACGATTACTACCATCTTCACTTGAAGAAATCCACGGGCAGCCCTTAAGAACTCTTATATTCTTCCTCTTCCTCAGACGGACACTGCCCCACTCTCTTCTACCTATACCAAACGGTATAGGTAACCTTGAGTTAATAAAACCCCTTTTTGTTATTGTTACAGAAATACTTTTCGTTGTTCCGTTTCTTTACGAGAAGATAAAAGGATAACCCCTTTCATCTTCTCATCATCGCCTTACAGGCAGAGGGGCAGTCGGGGTCAGAGTTAGAGAGGTGGACAGCTGGGGGGATAATTAGGGAGGGAGCTGTCGGAGAGAGACGTTTTAAAAAATAAGATTATACAACCTCCGTTTTAACTCTTCTATTGTGTTATCCATACCGGCGAACAACTCCGGATAACCCGGCTAGTTAGAATTCAATCATCCATCAGCGCCTTTAAAGAGCACTTGTGGTGAAATGGATACCAGTGCGAACTATGGAATCGTATATATATTTAATTCATTTACACTGTAATCCCGCTAGGAAATGTAAAATTACTTTTCTTTCTTCCTCCATGTGCTTTACATTAGGCGGAATTTCAATGAACAAAACTTATGTGTAAGGGATTCCAGTCTGTGAAACACATTACCGTGAGACTGTTTCTCTGCAAACTACAACATAGTCGTCTTCAAATCCAATGTCAACAAATACTTACCATAAACCGCTCCATAAGTAGTCAAACTTAGTTGAAACCATTGATTGTTCCTCATATTTCGGTTGACAATCTTTCCATCTCATTAACCCAAATCCTCGAATGGCGCTTGGCCTTGATAGGTGGTAACCCAATAGTAAAAGGAAAAATACGAACGTCCATGTCGCGCCCCACGCGACTGCTTATGTCACGGTACAACGTGAGTGTACATGATTGGAAAAATAAACGCCAAACGCATTGCTTAGTCGGATTTAAGTACGTAGGAAAAATGGGTACTTATATAGAGAACGGCCCGCGTTTCGGTGACTTCGCGTCGTCAACGTTCGGACAAGTTACGGAAGCACCCGAGAGTTGCCGAGGCGAAGACTGCCAGACGATAAATTCAAGAAAAGTTGCAAATAACAAGTTAGACGAAGAAAATAAAAGTAAAATACATATATAGAAATAAAGAACTAACAAACCATAGCTAAACAACTGTTATTAATTAGATGTTTCTTTTTTTTGTCAAAGGAACCATTGTTAAGCAAATGTTTTTTTTAAATATTTCTTTTTTGTGCAACGAAAAGTTTCAAAAAATGATTTTTTTATATATAACAACTAACGGAACAACTGTTTTCAAGCAATTATTTTATTTTATTTTTTGTACTGTTTTTTTTCTGTGTTAAGGTTAGGGGTTACGGTTAGAACAAACAACGAAATAACTGTTTTTAAGCATTTTTTTAATTTTTAAAAACATTTTTTTCAATGTATTTTCCTTTTTAACATTTTCTAGGTTAGGGTTTAGGCTTAGGGTTTAGACTTAGGGTTAGGGTTTAGGGTTAGGGTTAGGGTTAGGGTTAGGGTGTAGGTTTAAGGTTTAGACTTAGGGTTAGGGTTAGGGTTAGGGTTAGGGTTAGGGTTTTTTTTTTTTCATTCGAACGTTTCCAATAGTAATCCTTTACATAAAATAAAACTATGCAACTGGTCCAGAAATTATTGTTTTTACCATAAGTTATCGGCTCCCTGCTGCAACCTGATTGACTAATAGTTTCGGCAACTCTCGGGCGTTTCCGTAACCTGTCCGAACGTTGACGACGCGAAGTCACGAAAACGCGGGTCGTTCGCTATAAAAGTACCGAAAAATTATATGGCAACGCTGTCTCAAGCCGCGAGAGAGATAGGGAGAGGCACAGAGAGAAAGAGGGGGGGGGGGAGATTATCGACTAGCCAATAAACTTAATCTCTGACTGAGTGGCGTCAACTCCAAAGTTCTGTTGGTCTTTTCAACACCGTGTGGGCGCAGAACTATTGACTAAGCGCCGAGTCGGAACACATGTGGTCTTCGTGGTATAGGATAACAATTAACTTACACACGTAAACAACAGCAAAATCTTAATATAGGAGAAACATAAATAAACCATCCAGGTCGAAGAGTACATCGACAAACCCTTAGTATAAATATCAACGTTGATGTGAACAATAATCCGAAGAAACAATGTAAATAAGGCTAATTCTTCGTCGCCCAAATTCAGACAAAAATAATTTAGCTTATTTCAAAATCAAATACGAAGACGTCAATTCATCAAGAAAAATGGGAGTGTTCTCATCCCGTCTGCAATGACCGAGTAGAAATGGCAATTTGATCTTATTCTTAGTTATACCATCTGTAGTCAGGATGGACATATGGATTATTCGGACTACTATTCTCATCCTGGTTGTTATATTCAAGACGTTTCAACCGATGTAACCTTCGACTTTCTTTAGGTTAATTTCCAACTTGGGAACTTTATAGTTGGTCTCGGGAACCTATACGAAATTTCAAAACTTAAACCTTGTTTAAGTGTTTTTGTAGATATTTTCCTCACTCCGATTTCATTTGATTTTATCATCGTGCATAAAACATTTTCAGACAATCACGCAAAAACATTAGCTGTATATTTATTCGATATATGGAGAACATTATATATAATGAATAAATAATACTATTATCAAAATTATTTTCTGCATTTATTTTCTTCGAGGTCTGGTTTGAATCTGACCAACTTGTATTTTCGATTAACACCATCACTTTCACCGCAATATTACATTTGCTATTCAGTTGCCTATTTTCGAGTAACACCATCACTTTCACCGCAATATCACATTTGCTATTCAGTTGCCTATTTTCGAGTAACACCATCACTTTCACCGAAATATCACATTTGCTATTCAGTTGCCTATTTTCGAGTAACACCATCACTTTCACCGCAATATCACATTTGCTATTCAGTTGCCTATTTTCGAGTAACACCATCACTTTCACCGCAATATCACATTTGCTATTCAGTTGCCTATTTTCGAGTAACACCATCACTTTCACCGCAATATCACATTTGCTATTCAGTTGCCTATTTTCGAGTAACGCCATCACTTTCACCGCAATATCACATTTGCTATTCAGTTGCCTATTTTCGAGTAACACCATCACTTTCACCGCAATATCACATTTGCTATTCAGTTGCCTATTTTCGAGTAACACCATCACTTTCACCGCAATATCACATTTGCTATTCAGTTGCCTATTTTCGAGTAACACCATCACTTTCACCGCAATATCACATTTGCTATTCAGTTGCCTATTTTCGAGTAACACCATCACTTTCACCGCAATATCACATTTGCTATTCAGTTGCCTATTTTCGAGTAACACCATCACTTTCACCGCAATATCACATTTGCTATTCAGTTGCCTATTTTCGAGTAACACCATCACTTTCACCGCAATATCACATTTGCTATTCAGTTGCCTATTTTCGAGTAACACCATCACTTTCACCGCAATATCACATTTGCTATTCAGTTGCCTATTTTCGAGTAACGCCATCACTTTCACCGCAATATCACATTTGCTATTCAGTTGCCTATTTTCGAGTAACACCATCACTTTCACCGCAATATCACATTTGCTATTCAGTTGCCTATTTTCGAGTAACACCATCACTTTCACCGCAATATCACATTTGCTATTCAGTTGCCTATTTTCGAGTAACACCATCACTTTCACCGCAATATCACATTTGCTATTCAGTTGCCTATTTTCGAGTAACACCATCACTTTCACCGCAATATCACATTTGCTATTCAGTTGCCTATTTTCGAGTAACGCCATCACTTTCACCGCAATATCACATTTGCTATTCAGTTGCCTATTTTCGAGTAACACCATCACTTTCACCGCAATATCACATTTGCTATTCAGTTGCCTATTTTCGAGTAACACCATCACTTTCACCGCAATATCACATTTGCTATTCAGTTGCCTATTTTCGAGTAACGCCATCACTTTCACCGCAATATCACATTTGCTATTCAGTTGCCTATTTTCGAGTAACACCATCACTTTCACCGCAATATCACATTTGCTATTCAGTTGCCTATTTTCGAGTAACACCATCACTTTCACCTACAGTAATCACCGCAATATCACATTTGCTATTCAGTTGCCTAACAGAACAAATAAGCTTGAAACCATGGGATATTCTACTGGTACTACAAACATATTAACGGACTTGATGATTGGTGTAAAATATTCACTAGCGATATTAGTTGATTTATTAAGTTAAATTAACTATGAAAGTTATGCATTAAAATATAAATCAACCACACGTTTGATCCAATTATGTAGAAGAAATATTATTTTCACTTTTGTCTTTGAAACGAATGATTTGATGTTTTAGTTTTGTTCATAAAATAGTGATAAATCATATCGCTTGCACAAGTGTATCAAAGCTTACACCTGCAAAATTATGGGTGGTTTATAAAAACAATACTGTCAAGATTAAAAGACGTGTTGGTACCCTTAACAGACTAAGTCTTTATATTATGGCTTGTCTGAATGTTCTTTTTTCATACGTGAAACGAAGTCATTGATTGACTGACCAATCGTAAAATAGTAGAAACGGTATGTGGTTGGTTAGCTGATCAGAGTGAAAATACTCTATATAATAACTTATTCTTTAGGAGTTCAGCCAAAAATAAATAGGTGTCCGATCGTAGACAACGAAGTAAAAGTCTAAGAAGAAAGTCTCTTCAAATCAAACTAGTCTAAAGAACAAAAACACGAAGAAAGCTTCAAATTATAAAACCCAAAATACGTATCAGTCAGGTTTCTTAACTTTTCAAAACTATCATTTTATTCTTCCTTTCATCCCCTTCATTATTTAATGTTTTGTTATCTCATTTCATTCTAAGTTTGCGTTAGTTAAAGAAAAAAAAGTTTGTAACAAAACATTAAATCCGAAAATAGATTTTGTAGATGTTCCGGTGTCGGCCAGTGAACTAGTTTTAAATAATCAGACGCGAGCATTTCTCAAAAGAAAAATGCTTCTTCCACGAATATCAATATTTTTACGAAAAGTAAGTGTGGGTTTAGTTTCAAGTATAGTTGGAAATATTGAGGAATTAGGAGTAAACTTTTAGTTAAAATTTTGTTCCTTTCCCTAATAAAAGAAAAACACTGCTTTGACAATAGGAATGTTATTTCTCGAAAGCTCAGATTCACATAAATTTTACTTATTTCAACACTACACATTGTTATGGTTTTAAAAAATATATATATAATACTATTACGAAACAATGGTTTAAAAAATATGTCTACACACACTTTTTAATTCAAATTGGCGTAGCCGCGTTTACAGACATAACGTGATTTTCTGACCCAAAAGTCCATTACCATCGGACGATGATAAAAAAGAAAAACGCTGCTTTGACAAGGAGAATTCTATTTCTCGAAAACTCAGATTAAAATAAATGTAATTTATTTTAACACTACACATTGTTATGTTTTTTCAAGAAAATAATACTATTACGAAACAATGGTTTAAAAAATATGTCTACACACCCTTTCTAATATATATATATATATATATATATATATATATATATATATATATATATATATATATATTATTCGTAATTATTGCAAAAACTGTTTCATTTAAATTTCTCACAGCATTAGTTTGTAAAATGAAATTTTACT
Organism: Sepiola atlantica; assembly: GCA_963556195.1. Taxonomy (NCBI): domain Eukaryota; kingdom Metazoa; phylum Mollusca; class Cephalopoda; order Sepiida; family Sepiolidae; genus Sepiola; species Sepiola atlantica. The sequence goes on from OY744522.1 coordinate 142,766,049, forward strand.
ATCAAGTGAAATCAGTTACATTCGTTAGAAAAAAAGTTATCTTTTTCTCAGTATCCGTTTCAATTTGGAAGTTTGAATACGATACAGAAAAAAAACATTCATTCTTTCATATTTTGAAAATAATAACTAAAATTGCGAAAAAGTGAACCATTAGTGACTTGCATTTAAAAATAAACATAAGAAAACATAAAAAAAGACTTATCACACTGCACAAAGAACTAAAAGTTCTCGAGACTCGTGGAAAGTGGGAAACTATCGGCGAACGTTTCACTGATAAAACGCAAATATTCCAGATTGAAAAAATGTTCAGAATACCAACCTCGTGAAGAGTCGGATTAATCAGGGAAGAAGTTAAAAGAATAAAAAAAAAGATTTTGCTTTAGCATATTTTTGCTTCTCATTTCATACTTTCGCCGGCAATAATAAGAAGCGTTTCATTTCAATTACCTTAATTATAATAATCGAAATGAAAAACGCTTCTTTTTTTCTTGAAATCTATAATTTTATTTTTTTGTTCTTTTCATTCTCCAACTACTGGTCATTTCACCTTTTATCTATCTCCTGCACTTTTTCATATTTTATATATATATATATATATATTTATCTCCTGCCCTACGTAACTCTCGTCCATGTCATCTTATAAAAAACGTCATCGCAAGAGGTGACAAAAAAGCAAGATGGCCGCCTTCCAATCTTGCCGACGTTATCACCGTCCGGTGAAGGCCGCTAGATGTCGCCTCCTTCCCTCACGGGGGATTTATCTGATTGACATTGTCAAACTGATAAGTCGGAAATATTTGCACGTTACTTTTCAGGGGGAAAAATAAACATCACAACCTAAGTAAATCATAAATAACCATTATTTAGAACTTGTTTTTGTTTTCGATATTATACCAATTGTCAATTATAATCTAAAGACAGAGCATCTTACTTTATATATATATATATATATATATATATATATATATATATATATATATATATATATATATATATATATATTAATAGTAAATATTTAAATATTAACTACATGCTATACGTTTGATCCTTGCAGAATAATCAGTGTAGATATAACCATTCAAACCAATCGCACGATTCGAACCCGGAACAAGAGTCTCATTTAACTGTAATTCCGAGTGCTCTAATCAATAAAGCTACAATGAATGGCTACGGGCGCTATGAGAAATACACCTTATTTATGTTTCAAAGAGGCGAACAGCTCTAGTCAGCCGTCATAACAGTGTTCAACAGGAAGGAACTTGCATTTGTACCTTAGATTTAACAGTCTCTCATTAAACGGCCTATCTGAGTAGGTGTCATAAACATTTATTTTAATAATAAATATTTAAATATTATCTACATACGTATATGTTTCATCCTTGCGGAATTATCAGTATATATATATATATATATATATATATATATATATATATATATATATATATATATATATATATATGAGTCTCGATTTAGAAAGGACGAAATGTATACGTACATAGATAATAAACAATAACAAATATTTATTATTTGTCGCTCCTCGAAATAAGTAGAGCACTGTAATGGTAGTATTAACACAGCATGACGTCACTTACTTTATAATGCATCGTTTCTTCCCTTAAAAAAAAAGAAGTAAAATGCTTAGACGTTAAGCCCGCCGATAAAGTGTTAACATTATTATCGTTTATTCGCTGTTTAAAATTGGCCGAGCGGTTAAAAACGTCGGATTTGAGTTAAAAAATAGTCCTCAGTTTTGAATCGCATGACCGGTAGTGAATAGTCATATCTCTATGCTGATGAGTCCCGATTTAAAAAGGACGAAACGTATACGTACATAGATAATAAACAATAACAAATCTTATATATATATATATATATATATATATATATATATATATATATATAGTTATCCTTTTATCTCTCTCCTGATTTCTGATCCATGAAACCCCAGAGTCGATAGAGGGTTTTTGTCATCAATTTTGATAGCTCATCTATCAAACTCATCAAAAGTTAATATAATATATTTTACGGAATTGAAGATAAACTTTGTCAGCGTCGACATGAATAAAAAGACAACTCGAAAAGACGGACAATCAATTGTTTACCCAAATCCGACGTTTCCTCTCGCCATACCTCTCCGCTTGCCAAACTCTACTTCCTAACCCAGCCCAACCCCTGCGTTCAGTCCGAGACCTGATGAAAGCCCGTCATATTCTCGTTAATTTGATGATTAATTAATTCACTGATTAGTCAATCATTTAATTAATTATGCTAATTACCTTGATTAACTTAGCCGATTATCTAGTTATCTATCACACTTTCTTTTACTAAACATTGTGGATGGTGGTGGGGGGTGTCGGGAAGAACATCCCACCCGTTTCGACTCCCAAATCTAAACACACCCAACCGCTGCCCGCCTAATACGGTTCAGTCTCACGAATAATTAAAAAATGAGAACGGAATGAAATAAAATTAACAAAAAAAAGCTACGTGGACGACTTTTACCTTTTCTGCGCATTATTTTCCTTATCGACACATCCATCATCATCATCAGCAGCAGCAGCAGCACCAGGAGAAGTAATACTAGTAGTATTAGTAGTAGTAGTTGTTATAGCAGTAGTAGTAGGAGGAGGAGGAAAAGGAGGAGGAAGAGGAGGAGGATATTGTTGTTACATTCATACGTCGGAATATAAACTGGTACTAATCTTATATACCCAAGTTGTCGATAACGAAGGAACAAACAAAATATTTCTATTCATATAAACTACGTGCGTATGTTTATATATTTCTATGTATATGATTCACTCTTAAACTAATTAACCGATCATTATGAATTTTGGAACACCGCTGCAAGGTGTAAGGGTGGATAGTCTGTTCTATATTTAGTTTAATTTAGTTTTATGCAAAGAAGATGTCGAAGCCGGTCGTGACAATTCAAAATTTAACAATAGGTATATTAAGAAATATTCCTTAAATTTCAGTTCCTTTGGAGTATTTTAAATAGTTTTAGGGGATAATATGGGCACAACCTGTCATTTTAAAATTCAACATATTTCTAATTTGTATTAAATTTGATTCTAACTCTCCTCCGCAGTGAAAAATGTAATTTCCATTTAGTTTCTTTCAAATAAAACTTATTCTGGTTCAGAACTTTTTTTAATGTGGAGCCATTTTTCCCTATCACGTTCAAAGCTGCTTACATCGTTAATAAAAAAAAGAAAATTCTGCATTTCTCTATTCAGATAACTAATTATATTATTATTAGTAAATATCACCTCATTTATTGCAAGTAATTATATAATTACTTGGATATCTTATTGTTAGGTAGACTAGTTTGCTTTCTAGAATATTTCTACACTGTTGTCTTAATTTAGTGTTGCAAGCGGCCTTGTAATTCGTGAATATTCTCTTATTCTTGTGATACGTCTGATTCAATACGCATTGCCTATACAGCCATCCGTACAAACTATTACATTGTTTTTATTTTAACTTATCAGAAACTTTTATATGATTTCCGAAAGTTTAAGTCTAGTAAGAAAAGAGATAATATTAGACTTCGTTCGTTACACTATAAACAAAATTGTAGTAGTTATAGTAGTTGCGTTGTGTGCCTATATTTCTTAGTGTTTGTAAGCATTCTTTGTGAGCTAGTAGCAACAGGACGGTCGCCGTAGTTACGTTTTGTGCATAGATTTGTTAGTGTACCGGTTGTCGAGCAAGTGCATGTATCCTAATTTGTATGTCCCGTTGACTAAAATCAAATTAACAAATTAAAATAAATGAAAACATTTAATGAAATAAAAAATTATATAAAAAAAATTAATAAAATATTTGTCCTTAAATTCTAAAGTATTTGTTCAAAACCCTGATAAATATCCAACATTTATAAAATGTTATAAAAAGCCAAAATATAAAACTCTGCTCTTAAATTTAAAAAAATCTTTTTCATAATAACTGACAAATATCCTTCATTAATTAAACTTCATAAAAATAAAGCCAAGAAATAAGAAGCTGCTTATAATTTACAAATTTACAAAAAATATCTGATAGAAAAAAATTGAATTTTTTCTAATCAGCGAAAAATATGCCACATTTACATAAAACTTATACAAAACATTTGCCGTTAAATTAAAAAATACTTAATAATAAAATGGTGTCGTTTTAATTTTTTTAATTTTTAAAACATGAAAATTTTTCTTCGAAAAATAATTTGTCTGATTTAATATTCATTCTTTAAATAAGTTTATTTTTTCGGGATTATTTTTAATGTTTGAGTTGATTGTTATCACAACCTGATTTACATCGAATGAAAAAACTAGTATCAGTTATGCTGCATGGAAATATCTCTTGGTTTATAAACACAAGAAGAAGATGACAAATCCCTATTCTAAGGCAGTTTTATTCTTTTTATGAACATTTAATAATCATGATTAGTTTTAGCTGAATATTTGTTTTAACAAAGTTAACCCCAAACCGGGCAAGCCGCCATTGTAGACGTAAGGGGCTACTGAAAAAAAGTATGAAAGTTTGGGGGGGGGGGTCAACCTAAATTGGGAGCTGCGCAGCGAGATGTCTGTTTACATTAGTTTTTAATTTCTGCATATTAGTACCGTCAGGAAAACGGGGAACAGGCAGGGAGTTCCATTGAAGTACTTGTAAAACAGGCACATGGAAGCAACATTGCGGCGATAGGACAGGGGCTGGAGCTTGGTGGATAGTGAGGGACCTATCAAGTTGGCGACTCTTTTTTGGACCTTGTCTAAGAGGGAGAGACTAGCGGATATGCCCCAGTCCAGATGTGGCAACAATACTCCATGGATGGGGGGATGGTGGCTTTGTAGAGATATAGGATAATGTCAAGTGTGAGAAGCTTACTGGCACGGTAGAGTAAGCCCAACTTCTTTGCAGCAGCCCTGGCAATGATTTCAATGTATTTATTCGAATTCATGTTATCTGTGAAAGTTAGGCCGAGGAGTTTGAATGATGAACTCTCAGGTAGGGTGTTATTTGCCATTACAATCGGTGGTTGAAGAGATTTCTTGTAGTTATTGAAGATAAGTAGCTTTGTCTTTGCGGCATTTTCTAAGGATTCAGCCATTGCCTTGGATATGATCACGTCAGTTTTGCCCACATGACGAGAGTAAAGTGTGGTGTCGTCAGCAAATATTCCTATCTCAGTCTCAATGACGCCAAGGAGGTCGTTTATGAAAATCAGGAACAGTAGATAGATCCCTGGGGTACACCAGCATTTATGCCATGTTGCTTAGAAGAACGGCCATCGATGACAACCTGGATCTTTTTTATGGTTAGGAAGGATTTAATTATATTAAATAATTGTCCAGTAATAACATATGAGTGCAGTTTTAGGAGAAGCCCTTCATGCCAGACCTTGTCAAAGGCCTTGGATATATCGAGCGCTACCGCCCTAGCTTCACCTGCCTTGTCCAGTGTATGGTATATGCGTTCAGAGAAGACCGTTAGGATATCTGCAGTAGATCGTGCTTGTCTAAATCCGTATTGATGATCAGAAAGAAGTTTAGCATTAACTAGGTGCCGGACTATCGCTAGATTGATTAATGATTCAAAGATTTTAGCAAAGATCGGGAGTAGACTGATTGGGCGGTAGTTTAGAGGATCAGTTCTATCTCCAAGATTCTTGAAGACAGGTACCACAGAGGCAATTTTCCAACTATCAAGGAAACAAGATTCAGTGAGGCAGTTGTTGTATAGTTTTGAGAGGACAGGGGCCAGCTCAGCAGAGCATTTCTTTATTACTAGTACTGGTATAAGATCAGGCCCACAGGCTTTAGAGGTGTCAAGGGTTTTTATGATATCTCTGACTTGATATGGGGTGATGACCAGATTCTCAAGTGTGGCTTCAATCCGTAATGGGAATTTAGGGAGGGGTGGTTTGCTGAGTACAAAGTGGAGTTTACGGCGAAACGCTAGACAAGTAGTTCAGCCTTATCAGTTGCTGTGCAAACAACATCGTTGTGATTTGATAGCGGGCGAATTGTCGATTGTCCATTGTTCATCACACTATTGTAGATTTTTCAGAAATCACGAGTACCTAGTTTCTGTGACTGAATGCGTTTTTCGGTTATCTCTGTATACCTTCTCTTTGCTTCATCTATCACTACTTTGCCATCATTGCTTGCCTCTATAAATTTGTGTCTGTTCGCAGTTGACTTATGGCGGACGAACTTTCGGAATGCCTTCTGCCTCTCAGCAATAGCAGCTGCACATTCTGAGGTGAACCATTGAGGAGAGTGGGGTTTGCTGAAGAATTTTCGCGTGGGGACATAAGCATAAATGCCGGCTTTGACCCATTCGGTTAGCTCATTTGCACACTGATCAGCAGGGAGTGAGAAAGTTTCACCCCATGGAGCGTCGCTGATGTGATCCCTGAGGGATTCAAAATCAGCCTGCTCATAGTTTCTCGTCATTTTGAGCAACGGCTCTTTAGCCTTTGGAAAAGTTTTTATGGTGATAAGCATCATTACCACAACGTGATCAGAGTTTCCGAGCGGGCTATGGACATTCGCCACACAAACATCGGGTAGTGAGGTAAAGAACAGGTCGAGAAGTGGGGCGTGCTCGTCTGCACGATCAGGAAGGCGGGTCGGAAAAGTGACAGCCTGTGAGAGGTCGTGAGCCGAGGAGAAATTAACAGTAGAGTTCCCAACTGCATCAGTAACGCTGGAGAATCCCAACCATGAACTTATTTTCGAACAAATAGATGATGTTTCTTGATTCTCTCATTAATTCAGAATGTTGAATGAGTAGCAATTTCAATTTCTAGCGATTAAACTAGTTTTGTATTTCTATTATACTGAACCCGGGATTCTCTAACGACATGATATGTAATTGTATACAAGAAAAAAGAATTTAAAAATTTCCAAAAAAAAAACGGAATTTTCTAGCGACATGATACACCGAAAAAAGTTGAAAAAAAAACGGGTTGTGGAGTATTACGAATAAGTGCCTACGGCAGACAATCCTGGATCTTTTTTTAACTTAAAAGTAAATTAAACATGAAAATTACGAATTCAGTAAAGTATCACAAAATCAATAATTTAAAAAAATAATTAAATGTGTTTTTTTGTTTTTTTGTAAAATGAACAGTTTAATTGCAATATGGTAAAAAAATTGTAATAAATTAAAACAGTCATGTTTTATTTGGGGGAGGTCACACAGACAATATTTTAAGCAATTAAAATTTGTAAAAACGAACAGTTTCTTTGAATATGTGACTTTTTTCAAAAGGAACAGTTTATTAACAATATATTATTATTATTTGAATATCTCGCTTGTTTCGTTGGATTTTCGCACACATTTTGGATGAAATTTATTAATTAGTTTTAAATTGTATTTTTTATCCCGAAATAAAATTTTAATTTATTTTTTAAGAACTTGAAAATCGAACTTTAATGCAATGCTTTAATCGTTGGATGCCATGATGTAATTTTCTTATTTCATTATGCGCTTGATAAGAAAAAGAAATACGTTTTAAAAAAGGAACAAATTAACAATGATTTCCAAGTGAATGAATAATCCCATGGCTGTGAGCCTGCTGAAAACAGATGGACGCATGCGCCTAAGCATTTCCGGCAATTACGATCTTCTTACTAACCACTATCAATGACGTCACCAGAAAAACTCGACTCTGTTAACTGGTCTGGGTTATTACGCCGGTCGTGGACAAAGTCGACTAGTTTAGTTAAATGAGGAGCGATTGAACCAATTTCTTCGCAGTAATCCACATCAGACAACCAGAGAATTGGCGGAACAGATGAATTACGATCACAAAACTGTGGTCAATCACGTTCATTCAATAGGGAAGATTCAGAAATTTGATTTGTGGGTGCCACACGTTGAACAATTGTCAGCTAGTTTCTTAGTTCGGCATCGCTCAATATACAGTCATTAATAGCGTGCCTTTATCGAATTGTCTCTGGCGATGAAAAATGGTGGCTTTACATCAATATGAAGCAGCATAAAGAATGGCACCGCCTTAATAAGTAAGCGAAACATTGAATAGAACAAGACCCCTATCATCGAAAGATCATGTTGTGCGTATACTTGGACTCTGAAGGTATTATGCATTGCTTAAAGGAAACTAAACAATCAACGCCAAGCTCTACGCTCAATAATCGCACCGTTTTTTTGTGCAATTGGGTACAAAAGACTAAATCGACGACAGAGTGGGTTTTTTTTCAACACAACAGCGCCCGTCCTCATATCGCCAATATGACCAAAGTTGTTGTTTAAGAATTTGGATGTGAAGTGTTGCCTCATCCTTTGTACTCAACAGACTTGACACCATCAGATTTTCATTTTTTTTGTCTCTTTCAAATAACATACGTGGTGTAACGTTTAATACTAATATTGAATTGAGGGTTTGGTTGGACGATTTTTCTTTTCAGCTCAGAATCGGGTTTTTTTTATCGTCAAGGAATATAAGAACTTTGTGACCGATGTAAAAAGTTATCAACGACAAGGGAGATCATATTGTTGTCGAATTTTATGCAATTTAACATTATAAGACCATGACAATAAAAGATGTTGATAAACGCTCATGGTGCCAATATAATAAACATTAACTAAGAATAAACGTGGTCCGTTGGATCACCGATTGAGTTTGAGTTAGATTGCTGGAATCAGGAACTAGTGAAATGCAAAGCCAGTTATTTTTTTAATATTAAAAATACAAAATTTAAAATTAGTCTCTTTATGCTCGTTATGTCTCAACGTTTTTCTATCTCTCCCCCCCCTCTCCCTCTCTCTCTCTCTCTCTCTCTCTCTCTCTCTCTCTCTCTCTCTCTCTCTCCCACCTCTCCAGAATTACTATTTGTGGGGCCTTAAGATTAATTATTTGCAAATTAAGACTAATTAGAAGAATTAAAATGGAATTATTATTCAAACATCACTCAATCCCAGAACTAATGGATATTTTACGTGTATTGTGTGTCATTGTAACAAATAGGAAATTATCAAATAAAAGAATGACAAGATCTATTCATACAAAATAATTATTTTATTGATTAATCAAGATAACGAAATATAAAGAGTTCGTAGAATGTGAAAGTTTAGAGAGTCCCAAGAACGTTCTGGTGAAAGAAGAGTTGTTTTGTGTGTAAGAAGAAATTGAGTACAAATGCTTGTTTCGGTTGACACCGAGTGCATTTACATGTGGGTAAATGGAATAAAAAATAAGGTATGTGTATATTGGCGTACCTTTGTTTTGTTAGTGAGAGAGTATATGTATGTTCATTTCAGCTGGCGCCATGTGCGTTTACAAATGTGTACGTACGAACTGTGTATATGCGTTCAGTGAGCGTCGTGTGTTTCTCTCGTTGCGTTTGTCGAGCTATCCCATTAAAGGAACTGGGCCGGTTTGTATTGTGCGCACGTCTGTTGTCTCTGGAAGAAAAAAAGAAGAAACAAAAGAAAGAGACAGCCGTGTGTTTGGGTTTCTATAGTACGCGCTGGAATTCAGAGTGAATATTTCTTGCGTTTTAATTAGTTGAAGGAAACTGCTGATCTGAGTTTTTGTCCAATCGAAAGTCGATACGTAATAATAACATTCGCTGCCTCTTGGAACATTATAGAGTACACAGGAAAAAAAATAGGAAACAAACGTTGTTTCATTACACGATAGTATAACAATAGATACCGAGTCATGATAAAAATGTCATGTGATTTTTTAATTTTTTATTAATCATATCCCATTTAATAAGATTTTAAAGTATTTAGTATTTTCTTTACTTTTCTACTTTTTGTCATTAATATCATTACGACAAACCGCAGCGCATGCCATCTCCGTTCGTCGTGGTAGTCATGGCGCTATCAATGTCAGCCCCGAGGATCGATGTGATTACAAAATACTGATAAGAGATCTATCAACGGAGATCCTGTCTTGCAGACAGTTTGAATAAAAAATATTTCAATTGCGAAATTTATTTTCATATTAAAAGCAATTTTCGTTCCGGATTTAGGAACAAAATGAATAAAAGAAAAAATGGCGGAAACAAAAAGCGGGTAAATAAAAATGTCGTCTGCCACCCCACCCCCTCCCTCCCCCGGTCATGTTGTTTCGTCAGTAAGAAATGCCGAAAACTCTCAGTTATAAATTGTTTGATTGTTTGCTTACCTAAAAAACTTTTTCGTTTTGTTTAGATTTTTTTTCTTTTCTTTTCTTCTTCATTGATTTTTCGTGTTTTTTTTTATTTATTTTGTTTACTTTTTCTTGACTTGTTTTCTCCTGAATCAATTTACAAATATTTCATATTAACAACTTATTATTTTTCTTCTTTTCTTTGTTTACTTTCTATCTTTCTTTCTTTCGTTATTCCAACTTTTTACTCTTGTTATTTTTTTAAATCTTTTTCTCTCCTTTCTTTTATTTTCCTACCTTTTATCTTCTTTTTCCTTTCTCTTTCTTCCCTTTTCTTTCTGTTTTCTTTCTTTTCGTTTTTTTCTTATTTCTTTCTGTATTTATTCTTCTTTCTTCCTACATTTCTTTGTACTTCATTCTCTCCTTCTTTCTGTTCTCGTCTTCTCTCTCTCTCTTCTTCTCTTTTCTTCTAGAAGAGAGATTACAAACATGTCATTATCGAAACACATCCATAATGAATATTTTCCTAATCTTTCTTATTTTCCTTTATTTTATTTATCCTCTTATTTTTCTTTCTTTCTTCTTCTTCTTCTTCTTCTGCTTCTTCTTCTTTTCTTTTTAACCCTAACCCTAATCCTAACCTTCCTTCTTTTCTACTAAACTCTCCATCATATGTCCTTTTGCCTCTCCACTTTCACCTTTCATTTTTCCCTCCTCTTCTCCATTCTTTGTAACAATTTGCTCTCCATCTTATTCCCTTATCTTTTCATACCCCTTTCTCTTTTTCTTCATTCTTTATTTCTTTATTTCTTTAGGGACTCCGATTGAAAATAAGATTATGTTTTTTTCGGCCACATTTCCAATAATAATTGTCATGATATTCATTTTCTTCTTCTCCTTTTTAAAATGTGTTTCAAAATAGATTTAAAATAAGGTTCCTTTCAAATGTGGCAACGATTTGCGAATTTAAGACATGACTACTCGAGAAAAATGAACATTTCAGTTTTAACGTTCCGATTTGAATTGTTAAATTTCCATTCCAAAACTTAGCATAAATGTATGACAGCAATTTTTCGACGATGTCGCTTAACTAATCGAATACATATTTTTGCGCTTTCAGTTAATTAATTTTTGTTTTTTATTCCTTCATTTAATTCTTTTCTATTATTGAATTCAACTCAAAATATATCTGAAATACATCTTTATTTCCTTTTCAAAACACTGTAACATTTTATTTCATCATCATCATCATCATCATCATCATCATCATCATCATCATCATCATCATCATCATCATCTTCTTCTTCTTCTTCTTCTACTTCTAATGTATCTTCTTTCTCATCATCTTCTTATAATTCTACTTCTCTATCTTCTTCTGCTTCATCTATTTCCTTTTGTATTTCTTCTTCTTCATCTTATTTCTTCTATTTCTGTTGCTTCTATTACTTCAATTTCTTCTTATAAATCTTCTATTTCTATTCGTCTACTTCTGACATGTCTTCAATTTATTTTTCTTCTCCTATTTTTTCTTCAATTTTTCTTCTAATTCTTTTTACGCTTCTTCTTTTTCCTTTTTTTCTTCTCTCTTTTCTTCTACTATTTTACGTCTTCTATTTTTCCTTTTACTTATGTTTTCTTTTTCTACTATTTTTCTTCTATTTCTACATATTTTTCTTTCATGTCCTCTTCTTTTTCTTCTTCTTCTTCTTCTCTTTTATCTTTTTCTTCTTCTTCGTCTTCTTCTATTTCTTTTCCTTCTATTTCTTCTTTTATTACTTCTTTTTCGTCATTATCTGTTTCTTCCTCATTACTTTTCTACAGAAAGAAGAAAAAAGAGTAAAAAAAAAATTAAGATATTTATTTTTTCTTTCTTATTTCATACTTTCTTTTTCCGTCTCATTTTAAGCAAGTGGTTTATTGTTCTGTACATCCTTTATCTACCGCTCTCACCCTGTATGTCTGTCTGTCTGTCTCACGATCACACGCACACACACACACACACACACTCATATATATATATATATATATATATATATATATATATATATATTCTCCCTACTGACGATTCCCATAAAGGATGAAACATATATTTATGTGGATAATAATTAAAAAATATTTATTATAATATTATTAATTAGCCCTGTTACGACTGGACCCGTTAATAGAATTAAAATAAGCTGCCAAATTAATGCGTAAATGCGATTTCGGTCCATCGGTGATGTCAAACACTGTGTGACAGCTTACTATATGTTCGCTTGTAAAAACATAAATAGACTTTAATTATCCCCTTTTCGCATAGCTGTTAGGTTGGCTGAATGGACTAAAGTATTCAGACTTTATTTACAAGGTGACCTGTGTCTGGTGGTTCGAACCGTATCGATTCCCGAAAAGGATGTAACATATATGCAGATTATAATGTATATATATATATATATATATATATATATATATATATATATATATATATTGCGCTGAAATCTTTTTGTTTCGTTCTTTTTTAATAGTGCCATTTGTTTATTTTACCAAAGTATTTTTAAATATGATTTTGAGATGTAAATTTACTTATCGGTTGGTCATTAAATAATTAATTGAACCAAATTGCTACAAAAGTATAATTAATTGAACCAAATTGCTACAAAAGTATAATTAATTGAACCAAATTGCTATAAAAGTATAATTAATTGAACCAAATTGCTATAAAAGTATAATTAATTGAACCAAATTGCTATAAAAGTATAATTAATTGAACCAAATTGCTATAAAAGTATAATTAATTGAACCAAATTGCTATAAAAGTATAATTAATTGAACCAAATTGCTATAAAAGTATAATTAATTGAACCAAATTGCTATAAAAGTATAATTAATTGAACCAAATTGCTATAAAAGTATAATTAATTGAACCAAATTGCTATAAAAGTATAATTAATTGAACCAAATTGCTATAAAAAGTATAATTAATTGAACCAAATTGCTACAAAAGTATAATTAATTGCTTTTAAGTTAATATGGTTTAAATCTCTGTTGCTAAATTGATTGGATGTAAATTACTTCCAAAACTTTCAATCTTTTAATACATGAGGATTTGCTAAGAATGAATTTCTCTTCGACAGTTTAAACGCTTTCATATTCATTTTAATTTTCGAAGAATCATTCCTTTTTAAACTCGTAAGAAAAGATTTAAACGGCTGATTTTTTTTACGAAGAAACAGAATTGAATTCCGGTGGATATAATTTTGTTATCAAATTGTGTTCTTTAATTTATATTTTAAATGTTTGGTTTTATTTTACGCTATTGGCTTTTTTTTTTTTTTTAATTTCAATAAATATTCGCTAAATAGTGAACAAATTAAAAATATTAATTTGATGGGTAAATTGCGTAGTCGCGAGAACAAGAACACACACATAGACACACGTGAAGTTGTCTTCTAATCTTATTAATATGGAGATTGCTTCCTTTCTAAATTCCTCACGAATTTCTTTACCTAGAACCGAAAAAATAGAAAAAAAGGAGAAAGTGTTTTGTTTTTTTTTAATTTTTTTCCCGTTCTTCTGTATGATCTTATTTGAACATTGATCTTTTTTTTATTATTATTATGAACGGCCATGATTGTGATTAACATCATCCCCATCATGATGCTGATGATGATAATCATCATTCTTCTTGTTCCTTTCCTCCCTCAAACTATTTTTGTTATTTAAAAATCTTATTAATCACGCCCCCCCCCCAATCTTCTTAATTTTCTGACTCAATTAAAGAAAATCTGTCCGTTCGGAGTTTTTTTTTTTAATCAATGAAGTTGTTTAATCAATTCCTTCCATTTTATTTCTATTCGTTGCCATTCATCCCCTCCCCTCTTACCTATCCCTCCATTTTCTCAACTATCTTTCTCTCTCACTCTCTCTCTCTCTCTCTTCTCTCTCAACGCCCTCTTCACTCTCTCTCTACTTTCTCTTCACTCTCCACCTCATTTCTCTCTCTCTCTCTCTCTAAATCTCTCTAAATCTCTCTAAATCTCTCTAAATCTCTCTAAATCTCTCTAAGTTTCTCCACTCTTTCTCCACTTTATCTTTTCACTCGCTTTCTTATCACCCCTTCTCCACACACACACACTCTCTCTCTCTCTCTCCCTCCCTCTCTCTCTCTCTCTACTCTTTTTCTCCGCCTCACAGTCTCCACTCTACCCCTATTCTCTTTCCAGTTTCTCTCACTCTCTTCTCTCTCTCTCTCTGTATATATATATATATATATATATATATATATATATATATATATATATATATTTTGGTACAGAAAAATTAGTACAACATTCGTACCGTCGGTTTCAAACACGGAAGGAATTAGCCATCCGGTTCTCTTCAGCTTCTGTTGTCATAGTATAAAATATTTTTTCATACAAATATTATTGGTTACATATGTGCATACATATTTCGGTTGTACTCTTCATAGAGCGTCAACCTTTTCAGACCGAAACGAGGAATTAAAATGAGATTTGACATCTTTCTTCTTAAGTATATTTTTCTTTCAATCTCTCTCCATTTTCTTTCTTCACTCCCCACGCTCTCTCTTCACTCTATCTCTTTACTTGCTTTCTGATCATCCTCTCACGCCTTTCTCTCTCCTCCCCCCACACTCTCAACTTTATATCCACTCCCTCTTTCTCCAATCTCTATTCACTCTCTCACTCTCCTCATTCCCTCTCTATCTGTTACCAACTCTATCATCCACTCTCTCCTCCACTCTTCTTCTCTTCAATCCCTCTCTTGTTCAACCCACCATATAATGTATCTGTAAAAACAGATATTCGTAAGATCTTCCCCGCGATAATAAATAAACATTTCCTTAACTACACAAACACTTTAATCAAAATAATATCAAAGTAAGTTACAATTTCCCCTGTCAATTCAACTAAAAAGTTGTATTGACGGGGGAAATTGTAACTTATTTTGATCAAATATTATATTATAGCCATTAAAATGCAACTGTTTCATCGTATAAATGCTAGACGTAGCGAATGTTTCAAACGTATATACAATACACGAATGTTTAGCCAGCAGTGGGGACATTTTAACACTTACAATATTGCATTCACTACAAAGTATGTTTGCTTACATTCGCACTACCAACTGCTTATGGAACTCAATCTTTTTACGAAGATCTATGCTTTACGCTAAGTGCTACCGTTAATTTCTCATTACTAAAGTTAAGTTACGATAAACCAAATTGAATGACGTGTTATAAAGCTATGAAAGGATATTGAAAGCTATTCCGATATATGTACAGAGACTTGGCTCTGTTTCGGAATTCATATCTAACTGACCGCTGATTTTATGCTGGTATTACAACCAATATATGGTGAATGCGTCTTTTTTACAGTAAAAGGTCATCCATACAAAATTGTTATGGGCAGGCAGATAACTCAACAGCCCCTTTTTGTGTTTATAAGTCTGCAGATATGACATGCGAGTATTGACTTCCGTTTGTATATAGCTATGTTCTACTCCTTTTTGACACCGGTGCAGTTTGTTTCTATCATGGGATCTAATGCGGCTAGTAGAATATCTTTTGACAGACGGACTCTGCCACATGAACTACACACATAGTCGGACTGAAATATGTCTGGGACGTTCGACACTAACCGCTTCCGCATATTATACACACACGCACACACACATACACACACATATATATATATATATAGAGAGAGAGAGAGAGAGAGAGAGAGAGAGAGAGAAAGAAAGAGAGAGAGATAGAGAGAGAGAGAAAGAGAGAGAGAGAAGAAGAAGAACAAGAAGAAGAAGAACAAGAAGAAGAAGAACAAGAAGAAGAAGAAGGGGTCACACATCCTTAAGAAAACGTTTTTTGAATTGTATTATAGAATTTTGAAAAGAGCAAGAAACGTTATATATATATATATATATATATATATATATATATATATATATATATATATATATATATATATATATATTAAACGAATAAAATCATTTTTTGATAAAATGATTTTATTCATTAAATAAATGTATATGAATAAAAAAAATAACGTTTTTTGTTTTTTTCAAATTTTATAATATATATATATGTGTGTGTGTGTGTGTGTGTATGTGTTAATAATAACTATAATAAAATGTACTTTGCTTAAACTTTACTACTGTTCCACTGTACTACCGATCATCAGAAGTATACCTGACTGGTCTCTAACGTCTTGTATTAATCGATTAATACAAGACGTTAGAGGCCGATAAGATGCAGTAAACTGTTAAGTTCAGTACATGTCATTATAATTTCTATCGCTTACCAGAATACCAGAATTACAGAATGACCGTCAAACAATAACTGACGCGCTTCTTGGCGTCTTTATACACAAGCAATTAACCCGTAACCTTACCGAGTTCCATTACTTATACAGAAAACGATAATTACCCTTAAGACTAAATCTATATTAAATTAAATCTTTATTATTATTTTAGATCTTATACTGCAATAATTCGAATATGTTAACCCCCAACTAAATACGATTACTATTTCAGTGCAATTGCTCGACTTCAGTTTGTTATTCTTAATTCCCACTAATTCCGTTATTCTGTTATTCTATAACTCAAAAATCTATTACAATACGATGTTGACAACTTAACCAATGTGTTGAAGTAAATATTCGATGTAAATAAGGAAAGCAAACAGAAAAGAGGAAAAGAGAAGACAGTTAGTTAATCCTATTACAATTACAGAAATAGAAAGAGACAGAGAGTAACCCAGAACGCGTAAAATATTCGGAATATACGATTTTAGCGATATTCAGCCGATCGTTTTCTTTAATACATTATACACGCTTTAATGAAGTCCTACTTCAGTTTGTTGTAGCGATATTCATCAAGCATTAATAAGCAAGTTTACCTTTTGTAAATACATTAACGTTGATTTACTTTATTGAATACAGGGAGAGAGTGTGAGTGAGAAAAAGTGGTAGAAAAAGAAACATCCTTATACGTGACTTAAATGGCCCATTGTCAATTAGAACTCTCTCCACTTCTTGTTCGCAGATGTTGGATAACCGGTGAGTATAGATTTTAGCACAGGTGAATGAGTACGGGTCCAAGTGATCTTGCTCTGTGTGGAACAACACAAGTTGAAAGAGTGTATTGAGAATAACTTATCTCCAGCAAGAGAGTTAACAGGAGGGCAAAGCTGAGAACGATATGTAACTAAGGGCCCACGGATGTGATGTCACGGTGGACGAAAGCGAGGAAGGGTGATTAGATTTTGAGAAAACATCAGTTTTGGAGCTCGAAGCGAACAGTTGTTGGCAAAATGTCGTAACGATGACAAAATTGTAGAGAATCACACGCAGTGATGGGTTCTGATCTATCTGTCTATCTATCTATCTATCTGTCTATCTATATATTTAATAGTTGCTTAGGTAATATAACTGTCTCTCTTCTACATAAAGAAGTGTAAATTGTACTTGTCATTGGTTAATATTTTCTCTCAGTAAACTTCCATTTCGAACTCTGCCTTAACTTAATTCTTCTTTTATAACTCGGCGAAGTTGTACAGATAACGGCGCCTAGCCACAGATACGACACGGCCCCGAGGAAGAAAGTAACAATGAGGAATCAACACGGCTGGGAAGACGAAAGAAAAAAGGACAACGCGATATATATTCGACATCGAGGAAGAAAAAACAAAGAAACAATATCACAACGAAGAGCAGTTAGATTTGTTGTCAAAATAACCCAGGTCATTTAGTACCGGAAAGCTTGAGGTCAAATCGCCTCCGGGCTGACAGCCAGTAATGACAGCCTCCGGCGATAGGCTGGGGTGTAGGGCTAGTAGTTAACCGCCACGGGTGAGTTTTGTTCTTTCTCTTGCCCTTTTTGTTGATCTCTCTTTCTTTTTTACCTTTACAAGAAAGAAAGGGATTTTTAAAAGAATCGTCAAATAAATCAGATGCACTTCCTAGCGCCGGCAATTTCAAATTTTGGTTAATTTACGAAATGCACTAAAAAGTAAAAATATTATTTTTTTAAATGGATGTCTTGTCCACTTTCTATCAAGTGTTTAATTCGGCAAAGTCAAGATAATTAATTAAATGACTAATACAAAATGTAACCAGTTATTCTTATTTCTGACCACAAGCTCCAGGATCTAAATACAACGTGAGCTCAAGACAATGGTCATCCGCCGCTCTGAATGTGAACTTCGACTATCGATCAGAACGGCACAATAGTACTACAACCCGGTTTCGTCTCTTTCTCTTCCTGTAAATTTAAAAGGATTTAATTACGGTCTTGTCTTACTCTTTCTTTTTTCTTACCTTACTTACATCGGATCTTTCCTTCAACAAATCGTGTTTATACTATTTACTGAACATACGCACAAAAACAACACTCAGCGAAAGTTAGCAGTTAGCAGTCAGTAAAAAACAATTAAGATAACGATTTCTTTCGATGAGGTTTTTAACACTACGTACTCATAGCGCAACGGTTACCGCCTTCGGTTGTTAATCGAAAGTTTGATGATTTTAATCCCGCGGGGGCGATTACTTTTATTTAATCTTTACTCTTTTCTAGTCGAACAGAAAAGTTACGTTACTTACACTTTTAAAGACACGCTTTACACAAAAATGGATTACAAAAATAATTTATTTAAGAAATTAAATCAACCAGAATGCATGTCGGTTTAAAACAACAATACCTTTACTCATGGGCAGCGCTAGATAGGGACAGCTTATATATATATATATATATATATATATATATATATATATATATATATATATATATATAAATGAATAAATGTAAACGTTTTCTCAATCTATCCTTACTATATTAACATAAAGCATGTTGTGTTTATTTAATTCTATAATACGTTAGATTTTGAAGTATCGTATATATAGTAGACTGCTAATACCCACAAACAGTTTTACATCTTTTTACTTTGCATATCTATTATATAAACAGCTTCTCATAAATTAACATTTTGCAATATACAGTTGTAATTTTGCATTGTTGTATCTTCTTATATATACACACTATTTTCGTTGATAGTAAAACGTATGGGATCGCTGGGATGCTGAGAACAGATACTACACTTTGATCTTAGCCAAAAAGCCAAGGAATCATGAAAATGTTTTATGGCATTTTTAAATGAATGAAAAAAAATGAAATAAGCTATTATTGTATCATCTTTTAATGGGTGGTTGTTAGTATAGTCTGGGTTCTGTTATCATAAGACTGTTCCTTTTTAAGGTAGTGGGGTAAGGCTTCCGAGTATTACAACCTCCTTTAGGGGGATAATGTAGTATCTTCTATGTTGCCGCGAAACCATCCTCACAGGGACTACCGTCTCCTTTTTTGGTGAGGAGTGGGTAATTGCAGTATCTGTTCTGTAGTTATGATACCATGGTCATGGTAATTACCCTTTCCTATCATGGCGCGATATTCCTATGTATTAGCACCTCTTTTAGATGGAAGTATAGTATATGTTCTTTTCTCATGATACCACCATTCCATGATTATCTTCTCCGTGTTTTCTTGTTTTTGAGGAGTTAGTGTATTATCTGTTGTCATGATATCATCTTCCCCGGTATTAACTCCCCTTTTTTTAGAGATGAAAGGCGTTCACCATGATACCATCTTCTCTGTTGTTATTTCCTCTTTTTGGGGGTCAGTTTAGTATATGATCGTTCACCATGATATCGTCCTCTCGAGCTAGCAAAATTATGCGACCGGAGGGGGCATATATATATATATGTATATATATATATATATATGTATATATATATATATATATATATATATATATATATATATATATACCAGACCCTCTTTTTATTTCCAGATGTGAACGAGGCTAGTTAAAGCGGAAATAAATTGTTGTTTGGTTTGAGTTAATTTTTAAAAGCTTTTATTGGTATATATTGTTACAAATGTGTGACATATAACCTAACCTAAAGTTAAAAAATATATAACAATGGAAAAGATTAATCTTTTCTCGGAATTCACTCAAAGGGATTAAGGGCACAAGAGAATGAAACGAATAACAGACACAAGACAGAATAATTTTTAAATAAATATTTATTTCTAAGACTGGTATAGAAATACTAAACAATAAACGTAAAATGAGATCTAACTGAGTGAAAAACAAACGTAAAATGAGATCTAACTGAGTGAAATGGGGTTTCTAACTATGAAATAAAAAGGAAACGTGTGAGAACAATCAAATAAAGTGATTATTACATATTCTTTAATGACGTCAGGATTCAAAGATCATACAATTCATATATATATATATATATATATATATATATATATATATATATATATGGAATGATTCCTCGGCGATAGGTTTTTACAATGTTCTTCTCGAGGTGACTGTTTTTCTTCGGCTGGTCGATAGGGTTTTATAATATCTTCTTCCCATCCATAGAGACAGCTTATTATATCGCCTTTCCTTTACTATAAGAAAAGGAAATGATAAAAATAAAAATTGGATAAATTACAATATTTGTTAATTCATCGGATATTCAAGCAATGGAATATAGAAAATGTTTTTAAGTTTTCCGTTGAATTGCTTACTTGAAGTTTTGTAATTCTTACCTTCCAAGGAAGCTCTATAAATAGCAATGACTGTATTTATATATTGATTTCTTATGAATTATTTTGATAGTTTTTGGTGAATCATTCACTTTGTTCCCAACTGATCGGATTTCGGACCATGCCATCTAAACTCGATTGGATTATAACTGAATGTTCACTTTATCTCTTTCCTTCTCTGATTAATCCCTTGAATATACATGGACACATTGTATCTTCTACCCAACCTTTGTTGAAAATTTCTTTTGATTACAACTTTTATATTTTCAAATTTATGCTAACCAGTAATACATTATTTTACTGATTTTTCTCCTCTTATGGAAAGAGCTTATCTTTGAAAATCCATGGATTAAGGAAAGAACTTTTTTTATATTTCTTGTTTGAATATCTGATGAATGCAAAAAATGACAAAAGACGTCTTTTGTCATTTTTTGCATTTTTTCGTTCGCTCTTGACAAAGCCCATAGAACATTTGGGCGAACCGTTGAGCTTTTTAGGTCTTCCGCTTATTCCATTTTAATTTCATATATATATATATATATATATATATATATATATATATATATATATATATATATATATATATATATATATATATGATAACGACTTTGACTTTTACCCGTTACAAAGTATGATTACGTCAGAGATTTTAAGGATTTACATGGTTTACATATCCATAGAGAACGAACGTGAAAATTTAGAAGTTGTCAATTTCCTCAGCAAAAAACAAGTAACATGGGTTTCATTGAATGCTGACGAGTTGACTGTAATATCACATGGGGTAAATGAAGCTCTCGGTGAGGACTGCTTCTATGGCGATGGCTCTCAGTATATAAATTAGCTTTGATGCGTTCTGGCACAAAGGGATGCTTCCCAAACATCGCAATATCTTCCCAACTATCAAATCTTTTCTCTCTGATAGATCTATAAAAGTAGTTTCTGATGGACAGAAGTCTGAAGCACATAGTATCAACGGCGGTGTGCCTCAAGGATCCATTCTAGGCTCAACTCTCTTCCTGATTTCTATTAATGATCTCTCAACTGATATTTTCGGATCATTTTTTTGACATATATGAAACCGATACAATTCTCTATGGCAGTACTTCAAAGGTTATGATTTTTCTGATCCAATCTCTCCTGATCTAGTGCAAATGAAAAACAAGTGACTTTTTACCCTTAACACCTCTAAAACCAAGCGTCTCTCCTTTCACCACCAAAGCTCTAGTTGAAATAAATATATGTCTTTGTTTTGATTATCGCCTAGCTACAACCACAGAAATGAACTTTCCTTGTCTCCTCTCTGTGCCAAAAACCATACGGAACTTCCGTGAACAAATTTTCTTTCCTTAAACATCCCATCTGTGTAACACATTTCCACAAGGCTGCTTCCCAACCGACTACAACATGGTCGTATTCAAGTCTAATGTAAACAAATTCTTGTTGAGTCGTCCTCTTGGATAATAAATTCCTCTTAAGTAATCTTCTGCCAATCTCACCAATTTGAATTCCAATCCTCTGGTGGTGTCGTACATCGTCCAACCGAAAATCTCTTTAACCCTCATCCTCGAGTGGCCCCTGGATTTCGATAAATGGTGGCCCATTAATGGAATAAAACGACTTTATCTTCAGATTTAAAATGGAAGTCTTATATCCAATCCGTTGCTAATGTTGCTGGAAAAAATAGTTGAATAATTTTACTGCTCCAGAAAATGTCTAGCTCCTGATGCAATCCAATACTTATATAAGAGTCAGGTCCGCCATAGGACAGAGTACTTTTGCCACACGTGAACTCTTTCTTACATTGACAGGGTATAAAATCGACTTCGCAATCTAGTGGGTATGATTGTTTCTTCTTCTCTGCAGCCCCTTTCACACAGAAGAGACGTTGCTAGTTTCGCTCTACTCTGTTTTTATTTCCATAAAACGTGCTCGACGGAACTTCGATCTCTGATCCATCCTTGCAGAACATTCACAGCAATAACTCGTCCTCCTACCACAACTGCGAAGAACTTTCCTTTATTCCTCTGTGTAACTAACATCAAACGGAATTTCCATGAATAGGGTTACTTTCCAAGAACATCCCATCCGCAAAATATGTTGCCACGGGATAGCTTCCCAGCGAGCTACAACATGGTTGTCTTCACATCCAATGTAAGCAATACTTATCATAAACCATCCTCATAAGTAAACAAATTTTGTTCATTCCATTGATCATCTTCTAACCCTATAATATTGTTTCATTATGAAACTAACAATCTGTCCATCTCATTAACTCTTATCCTCGAGTGGCTTTTGGCCTTGATTATTGGTAACTGATCAGTAAAGGAAATATCTGTGACAGGATTTAGAACCAGGATTACACCCACAGTGTCCACGGTAACAATTTCTGAGCGTCAGTACCCTGGCTGGATAAGCATTTAGTGGCTCGCCGGTAAACGAGCGCATGGTGTACCATCGCTCAGGTTATACAAGTGTTTGGAAAATCGATGGCATAACTCCTGATTATGTTCTATACGTGTAAATAATGAAAAAAGTACCCATAAACATAAGTCCGGAAACGCTTGTTTTCCGAGTGATAAGCCATTAAAGCAAATACTGATCAACATTCTCTTTTCCCCATAGATGAGATCTGTGTCGGCCGTGGTCCTGAATTTCCATTAGTATCTTTTCTGGTTGGTTTATTGATTTCAAGCGACTAGTACACAAATCAAGAGAGATCAGATATGCATTTTATTCATGGATTGGTGGATGGTAATGCTGTAGAAGATCGTCGTCTGTACCAGAGAAGGTTTGCGGAGATGAACTGATAGAAAAGCCTTCGAAAATATTCGTCGCCTCCTGTGTGAAAATGGCGCCTTCAACCCTCGTGGTGACAACAGAGGACGACTAGGGTCAGCGACGCCTGAACAGATATTCGATAGTGTAGAGGATACTCTTTTAATTAGTACACAACAAGGGGCAAGGCAAGCGGCTGTTCCTCATTCTATGTTTGGGAAGTGTTACGGGAAAACGGTTTGTACCCTTATCATCTACAATGTATATAGGTGTTCTTATAAACAGATTACTCAGCAGGAGCTACGTTCTAGCAGTGGTTTTAGCAGCATTTTCTTCAGTAATGAAGCTCCGTTTACACAATCAACATGATAACCCACACGCAGTTGTTCAATTATTCAAATGTTCATACTAGCTCATTAGGTGTGGAAATTAAAAAAAGAGAAAGAAAATAAATAGAAATATAAACAGAAGAATAAGAAACATAGTAAACTATGCCACCCACCCATCATTTTTCAACATCACCTAAGTTCTTCTTCATATGGTCCAATCAGATCATCCTCGCCTCATCCCATGTATGTGCCTTCAAAATAAAACTATTGTAATACCTTCATTTCTGAAGACGTTCTCCAACAGAACGAAACCGGTAAAAATCTTTTGTTTTTGTTTTTCTCCTGCACTTTAACTTGTTTTTCCGTTTGTCATTTTCACACACACACACACACACATATATATATATATATATATATATATATATATATATATATATATATATATATATTTCCCCGATATAAGTAGTAAATTATATCGTGAACATGATGAGTGGTGTAAATAGAAAAAAAAACGATGTTATTGTTTTAATCATTTTTTGTTATTATTCAATAATTTCAAACGCCATGCGTTTTTCATCGAGAATAACCAAAGAAAAAGAAAAGTAATAGTTTGACTGTATAGGTTATAATCATAGTGATCTTATTGTAGTCGGAAGTGTCAGTATTTATATTTTTATAGTTATGGAAGTATTGTATTTCATTATATAACGTATATTATGTTATTGTCTGTTGGAGTTCAAGAAACCTCGGTTAATGCAAACAAATAAATAAATAACTCATCCCATATATAGGTCTGTCCGTATACATCAAAAAGTATATTTATTAAAACGCTGGATTACTCTGGTTAACCATAGCTCGGGATCTCAACTAATACATCGTTACTACTTTTCTTTACAATAAGCACGGTACGACACATGACTACTACGAACTGTTATGCGTCATTAATCAAATAAACATCTTTTGTTTAAATAATAATAATAATAATAACAGCCTCCAGACACAGTTAAACTAAACAGTTAAAACTGACTTTTAAATATACTAATCAAAACACAAAACCACTCTATTCCAATAGAACACAAAATTTTAAACACGAAACTAAACCGTCATTGGGTTTAATTCACATCTCTATACCCATAACAACAATGAAAGTGGGTTATAGTTCCGCAGAAACCCCTCCCACGATAATTATACTTAAATAATTAAATAACCCCATTTTTATATAAAAAATATAATGACAGAATCTAATCATATTTAAACAACACATAACAAATTCCACCCCTTTTTTGTCCCGTTTCCACCAAAACATTTTACCGTTTAATTTCTAGCACGCTTATACTCCGCACAAGGGTGATCTCATTCCCTGTTTTTTTTTTTTACTTTATCTGTGATTATTCCAGATGAAAAACGCAGGGCTTTTGAAATATTGAATAATAAAATTTAAAAATTATTAAACAACAACATCTTTTTATACTTCAAACATCACTTATCAATTTCAAAATAATCTCTAGAATGATATGTGGAATACCAAACTAATCTCCCTCTCTCTCTCTCTCTCTCTCTCTCTCTCTTGTTTTTCATTCTTGCCCCCCAATTCAACAAAATAAACTTATTATCTAATTTAAACATTTTAGTTAGGCGAAAAAACAATTTTGATGGCCACTGATTCCGTCAAAGATGTCGGCAATGCAGATAAAAGAAAAAGAGATGTTGCTTACGGGGGCGAATTAAAATAGAAAATATGTCCTCACAGAAATTAGATAAAGAAAACAGGGAGGTAAGGTGGAGGGGGAGTACGTAATCCGTTTACCAATAATAAAAGAAAACAAGACGTTTATGACTTGAGGCACGTGACAGACAACCCGGAAGCGTTCTGTATCTGGTG
>OY744522.1:142794244-142839244 GCA_963556195.1 Sepiola atlantica
AATAATGCTCATACATTGTATTAAATATTACCAGTTCATATTTATATGTAAAGATAAACAATTCCAAAGAATACTGACATATCGGATTGAATGTCGAATCAATGATCGTTACACGTATTATACACAACAACGATCTATATGACTAATCCGATGCCATCATTCACATTCCGATATTCCCAATTACATTCTAAAAAACAAAAATCTCAACAGATTTACCCAGTCAAAATTACATCGCTTAAAGTAAGTTTCTGTTTTCACTTTATTTAAAATTCATGTTTACACGTTATGCGAGGCTTTTTTTCAATTGCTTTCATCATTAAACTTATGTTTTCGTTTCGTTAATAAAAATGCGATATAAACTACTCAACATGTACATTCATACATATAACAATATATTTACCCACACAAAAAAATCTTCTGTCTAAAATGATTTCTTCAGAGATAAAATAAACATAATTTATTCGCTAAACTTTAAACATTTCTGAACATTACTGTAACTAGTTTGTTTATTTTGATTTTATAAATCAAATTAAGATTCACATTAAAGTGGAGTATCTGTTCTGTGTAAATGATGAGTTTGAAGTAGTAAACATTTTTTAAATTGTTTATAGACGATAAAAACGGTTCCCGGTTGTTGTTTTTTAAATAATATTTTGCATACTGGTGTAAACGTGGTACGGTTTTGTTGATAAGAATTGTGTTTGATAAGATTAGGATTTTATGATTTTATGATTTCTTAAAACATGAGTTTTTAAAATTATGTATTTATTTATTAGCCATAGTATATAATTAATAGGTTTACTAAACACCGACTAAATCTTTTAATTAACGGGTCTAAGTATGAATTTATTTAGTAAACCCCAGTTCAATATAGTAGAAAATTAAATTTGAGATAGATATTTCCTTAAACCTGTTTATGATTTTATTAATTCAGAAGTATTATTGCTGGCGTGGCGGGTAAATATATGTGCGTGCGATATTGCAAATTGTTTCTCTATAATCTGTGTATGTAAATATACAGGGTGATTCATAAGTCACTTCACTTAGCTATTTAAAATGATTACCATATGAAGCACAAACATACTATGAACTTTTGATAATTGTTATCTTACTCTCTAATTACTGCTATTTGTTAGGCAATGGAAACGTGATGTGAACAGAAAGCCTCCTTCGCACAACACCATAATCAATCAAATATGCTACAAAGAGTCGTAAATTCATTGCAAAAATGAATGGAGTAATGCATGCAGAACGAAGATGGAAATTTTGAAAATTTACTGTAATTTTAAACTCCCATAAATGAATTTGTTGAATAAACTTTCTGTTTTGTATTACCGTATTTTTTAACTTTAGAATTTCAAAAATAAATAGCTAAGTGACTAATGAATCACCCTGTATAATATACGGTGAAATGTATGTGAGGGTGATGGGTTTTCTATCCATGTCTAGCCGATGTATATTAATATAGATTCGAGTATACGTAGTGTATGAGCGTGTAAGGGTAGGGAAAGGGTAACAAAGTTTTGTGCGTAACGTATAGCGTGGGTGTGTTTATGCATGTAAGTGATTGGCACCTATGTGCTTAAAATGTGTAAGGGAATGTGGGGAGGGGGGAGTTCTGCTGGTCTTATTATTAAAATAAATGACACACTTAAAAAGTCTTTCACTCGCCACCCCAATAGCTACGGACTTGGAAAGAAGTTAATTTTTACTGGCCGATTTTCTATCATATTCTCTTTTGGACAATTTAATATTTACTTGATTTCACAGCAGTCCCGTTTTGATGTGAAGCTAATCCACGTATATATATATATATATATATATATATATATATATATATATATATATATATATATATATATATATATATATATGGTGAAAAAGGAAACCAAAAAACTATATTATTCATGTATTCATCAACGTTTCGTCTTTATTGTGAGACTTCCTCAGGATGAAGAAAAATGCAGAAAAAATAATCATACAATTATAAAATTTGATCTGCTCGAGGGCGAAAGCCTCATGCCAGACTGTGAGTGAAAAGAAATAAGAAGAATTGAAATAGGCAAAATTGGTTGTGTATTATCAGCAGCAGTTAACGGAGTTTTTACGGGGGGGGGGGATAAGTTGGTTGGATATGAGTTTATTATCTTTAGCCTTGAAAGAAAGATATTATCTGAGGCACCAGAGTCGTTTTACTTTCATTTTTGTGTCGCTTATTTTTTTAACCTTGTTCATCTTATTTTTTTTATTATTTTAAATAGTATTTTGAAACTTCAATTTAATTATCAGGGTAATTGTTTAGTTATTAAATTATTAATCGAATCAAAATGTCTTAAAACTATAATTAATTTTGTGATGATTAGGTTATTTTAATCTCGTTTAATACACGATGATTTGTTAAGTATTTTAGAGCCAGTTTAAATGACTTTTATTCGACAATACTTCCAAATTTCTTTCACATTTTGAAGAGTCAAAAAGTAATTCATTCAACTGATAAGAAAAGATTAAAATGGCTGACTTGCTTACGAAACAAACGAAATGCATTATGGTGGATTTAATTTTGTAATGAAATTATTTTTCAAACGGGAGTTTTTAAGGTTACTTTTAGTACTTTACGCTATTGAATTTTTTATTTTAGAAAATAATAATGAGGCGAGAACACACAAACATACACAGACACACGAGTAGTGATAATATAATTGTATTAATATTTCAAAGGTTCAAAAATTAAATTATTCACTTAGAAGTTTGTAAATCTAAGCCACAGTCGCCTTGCTCACCCTAACTAACCACCATCTTGAAAAAACTACTAATAGTCGATATGAGGCCAGTCAAAAATCAACTTACAATATCTATAGACGCATGGAATTCGGATATTTCCTTGAAAACAACATGGTCCCACGCAATACCTTAAAGTACATTTACTTGTGAAGCCCCAATTTTGGGGTTTGAGAGAATACGTAAGTATCCTTAGAAACCACTACACTCAAGTCCACCCTAGCCCGAAATGGTAGTACCTACCAGAGTCCCATTTAAAGGTTAAGTAAAACCTTGCCCAGAGCACAACCCTAAACTGCTTCGAAAACACTTGGGCAAGGTGTACTCATCTATATCACCCCACCACCGCGAAATCCATCTTTTTCAACCTTTTCTACTTTTTGCTGCCTACCATATTTGCCAACTCTATCAAAACCTTAAAGATATATCGATGAAATGTGGGCAATCAAGTCCATCAGATACCAATAAATACTGCAAGTATTAGATCAGCTATATGGATAGGACTTTGGGTCAACCAGAGCTATTATATGAAAACTTAGAAATATAGAAAATCATGATATATTCATAATCAAGTTCCAAAATTTCAACATCAACAAAGTATTGGTGTACGTACGTTTATATATATATATATATATATATATATATATATATATATATATATATATGTGTGTGTGTGTGTGTGTGTGTGTGTGTGTGTGTGTGTGTGTGTGTGTGTGTGTGTGTGTGTGACCAACACGCATTCAGCGGGAGCACCGCAGCGATCCTTTACACTGATTTGGTGTCATGGCATTTGTGAATGTTAAGAGATGACACGAGATGTTTGGCCGACGTTTGATTTCTCTTCGGCTAAGAGTTAAGAGAGGGGGAGAGAGTGTCGCTAACCGTAAATAAGAGTTAAAAGGCGACGATATTTTTCCCCTTGATGTGAGATCACGACGTTCGTAAATGTTTTAAGAGACGACAGTCAAGCTGATGTATCGTTTCTCGGCTAGGTTCAGGACGAGTGCGAGGTGTCGCTAATAGGACACAAGATTCGCTTATCTTGAGTGCAAGCTTAAAGGGTGGATTGACGGCGTCGGTCCAACGGGAATAAAATTCCTTCCTTTATGACTCGTTTGGGTTCAAAATGAAAATAGAAAAGACACAGGATAAGATAGGTGCCTCGGTTTAATATTTATGAAATACATTTTATTTCTCTGATAATTTCAATTCAACTGTAACAATATATATATATATATATATATATATATATATATATATATATGTATAGTCTAAAGAAGCTTTGAGTTATTTTAAACAAAAAGACAAAAAAAAGAAAATGCAGTTTAAATTCCCACAGAAACTAACTAAATCCAAAATAGTTCAGACTTAACATTCGTTGGAAAATTCATAAATAAATAAAATATATAATAGTAAGTAAATAAAATAAAAAGGGGGATTAAGTATCTAACAGTGAAACAAAAACAGGAGACCTTAACGTAAGCATCTAATATTAACACGGGGATCATCAGCTGTTTACCATGTAACTGTTTCGGAGATTAAAAACAGGACAGTTGTATGCATGGCTCTCCAATGGTACAGATCAAACTACCATTTCCCCAATAATCAAGTGTCGAAATAATTCAGCTTAAAATGTTACTTATATATACATAAATAAATAATAATAATAATCAAACAATAATAATATACTACCCTTAAGACTACCGTGCGATATGGTAATTTGAATATCAAATAAAATTCTTTATAACAATAATAATAATAATAATAATAATAATAATAATAATAATAATAATAATAATAATAATAATAATAATATAAAAACTATATAGCAGAAACCTAGTAAAAGGGATAAACACATGGGCTGTATCACTAATAAGATACTCTGGACCATTCATAGGCTGGACCAAAGAAGAACTCAGGCACCTTGACCAAAGAACTAGAAAACTAATGACTATGCACAATGCACTGCACCCAAAAGACGACACGGACAGACTCTACGTGAAAAGAAATGAAGGAGGTAGAGGACTGGTAAGTATAGAAGACTGTGTGGAAGACACCAAAAAAGAGCTGGAGAAATATGTAACCCAGAACACGGAAAGACTGATTGCCACAGCAAGAGACACCAGCCCAACAAACAACCCCGGAAGCACTGAACCCAGAAACAAAAAGACAAGAAAGGAAAAGTGGGAAGAAAAACAACTACATGGACGATTTATAAGACTCACAAGCGATGAAGCCAATGAAAACAGCTGGGCATGGCTAAGAAAAGGACACTTGAACAGAGAAACGGAATCTCTGCTGACGGCCGCACAGAACAATGCGATTAGGATAAACTTTATTAAAGCAAAGATAGATAAAACCCAGGAAAACAGCAAATGCAGATTGTGTGGACAAAGAGACGAAACGATAAATCATATAATAAGTGAATGCAGCAAGCTAGCACAAAGGGAATACAAGAACAGACATGACAGCATGGGGAAAGAAGTACACCGGGAAATGTGCAAACAACTGAATTTCGAATATGCAAGAAAACGGTACAAACACAAACCAGAAACTGTACTAGAAAACGAAAAACACAAAATCATATGGGATATGAATGTACAAACAGACAAACCCATAACAGCAAGGAGACCGGATATGATAATAATCAACAAGAAAGAAAAATCCTGCAAAATCGTGGACTTTGCCGTTCCAGCAGACCACAGAGTGAAGATCAAAGAGACGGAAAAGAGAAGCAAATATACTGAACTTGCCAGAGAATTGAAAGGAATATGGAACATGAAGAAAGTCAGTATAACACCAATAATCATAGGAGCACTAGGAACAGTCCCCAAAAACATGGAGAAAAGACTAGGAGAAATAGGAATCAAAGGGATAACTGAGACCATACAAAGGACAGTAATGATCAAAACAGCTACAATCCTGAGAAATGTCCTCGAATGCGGAAACCAACCCACATAAGCAACGAAT
The DNA here is from genome assembly GCA_963556195.1 of Sepiola atlantica. Taxonomy (NCBI): domain Eukaryota; kingdom Metazoa; phylum Mollusca; class Cephalopoda; order Sepiida; family Sepiolidae; genus Sepiola; species Sepiola atlantica. The sequence goes on from OY744522.1 coordinate 142,799,993, forward strand.
GGAGAACAAACACATGGACGCACAAAACAACAGAACCGGGGAAAATACAACCGCACGAGAGAGGCGCAAGCATAGGCTGACGCCACGAAAATTATGGACAGAGGGTCGAGGAGGGAAAGCGCAAAACCAGACCTCCACTGGAAGAGCGCGGACAGCTCTGGGACCTTGGGAAGGCTTGTTGCCACTCGGGCCCCAGAGGGGACCAATGGCCCTTATCAGCGGGAAATCGTTGGTAGGTGGCTGTTGCGATTACCGCAAGGTCATCAGCGGTGATGAACGAAAAGAGGTGGAGCATACTGGAGGCCTGAGGAGACTTGTTGTCACTCAGACTCCAGGGAATACCACAGGTTGTCGGCAGTGGGTGACCACTGACGATGACCAGTGTGATAACTCCTAGTGAGTAAATAATAATAATAATAATAATAATAATAATAATAATAATAATAATAATAATAATAATAACATGCTATCTAAACACTACACCCAAGAACTATTCTGCGATATGGTAGCTAGAAATAAAATTATATAGGAATTAAAGTTGCATTAAAAAAAAAAAAATTTTTTAAGCTTTAGTACCTTAGGTACCAGAAAGGCAAATAGATAAGAGGAAGGAAACCTAGCCATACAGATCTAAATACCCGATATATATATATATATATATATATATATATATATATATATATATATATATATATATATATATATATATCAGGACCGGCGGGACAGTTATAAAAGTGGGGGGGGCTCTCCTAAAAGGTGGGGGGCCTGGTTAAACACATGCATATATAACTTCATTATTGATCACCGTAAAGTGGGGGGGCCAAATCAAAAAGTTGGGGGTTGAGCCCCCCTGCCCCCCCCCGGTGTCGCCGTCTATGTATATAATTACGTTTACATATATATATATATATATATATATATATATATATATATATATATATATATGTTTATATATTGTTGTCTTTTATTTCTTACTAGTGTACACCGTCTGTCAAAAATTACGGAAAATATTATGGTTCGCACATGTTCACATTACTATTCATATAAAATTATAGCATTACGTTAGTAATTAGATTTTTCATATATAAATAATCATGATTTCTGATGACCTTAAGAACAACACCTGTTGTCATTATAATAGAGTGAGGTATTTCTTCCCGTATTTCAGGTAGCGGAGTTGTTTGCCTTCTCGCTCCGCCTTACCACTTGAAATGGTTTCGTCCGGTGGCTAGATAAAGCACGTTGTTTACTTGCTAAATATCGTGTGACGGAAGTGATCTATATATATTTATACGCAAATAAATATTATTCTAGAGTAGCGTAAAGGAATGCATAGTGTTTTTAAAAACAGAATTCTCGACCGCTACCTGCTGTCTCCTTCAGTTTGGGCTTTATTTCGATAATATTTTTACTTCAAAATTCTAAACGGATATTTAGACACTTTCCAAAATAAACCCTCCTTACTATATAATTTACAAATAGTTACCGAGCTTTAACACAGACCAGGAACTTTTCATATTAAAAGACTAACAGAAAAACATTAACAGCGGATAGTGAAATAAGTACAATTCGAAGGACATGTTTGTACGTCATCGATATGTACAAAGGCAAGAAACCAATGATATGACATAATCCAATATATATATATATATATATATATATATATATATATATATATATATATATATATATATATATATATATAAACTAGGTTTCATTGATATGGATTGACCTTTTTGTGTAAAAAGGTCATTGGAGTCGATTCAAATCATCAGCGACTTACGAAATGTAAACAAATCGAAGAATGGAGTTCTAAAATCGCCACTATCATCTTCCAGTGAATCCGCTCAAGCGCTTCTTTTGGAGAAAGTACCGTGTCAATAGAGGCGGACTTTATGTTTATATGGGTCTTAATCGTAACTAAGAATTATTTAGAAATATTTAATTTTTGATAACGGATGCTGTATGTTACCCCACTTCAATGATGTATTCATATTTAGGGGTGATGGTGTATGGTATAGCTTATTGGTCGGTTAATGGATTAGATTTTTGGTGTGGGTGTATATATTTTATAGTGTCCTATTTATTTTCTTGGGGTGCTTATAATTAAGTGCAAAACTGTTATAATTTCAGTTTATTAGCTATGTGGTGGATTGGTGTTAATGGAGGGGATATCCTTGTCAACATACCCGACGCACTATATATATAGTTATAATGAATCGGAGGACAATATCACATAGTAAAGAGGGAAAGCGAACGAGAAAAAACAAACAAAAATACTTTATTTTCCTATATAGTTTTGATAGTAAAACGACCATTCGACTAAAAGCTAAAAAATTTAATAATAGTGAAATAAACACACCATTCGACTAAAAACTTAAAAAACTAGAAACCCGAGGTACCTTTCGGTCGACACATCTTCAAGGGTGAACCGTTGACGGATAAAGTTGTAAATAATGGTCCTCTTACGTATCCGGTTTATTTGAAGATTCCCTTTTTGGTGCTATCAGTAAAGGTCTTTCTGAGAAAATTATGTCTGTTGCATCGCGTTGTTTTTATACAGTACAGCCCCGTATGGTGGTTGGCATTAAAACTGCTTCCCCAGCTTTTCAGAAAGATGTACTTCCCACACTTAAAAACAGCTCAGGTATATACAAATTCAAATGTCAGTGTTAAGCTGACTATGTTGTCATACCCTTCAACGCTTAGAAGTCAGGGTGGCACAGCATTTCCTTGCATGTTTTCGCAAATCACGGGTGGTCAGAAGAAATATATTAGCGGGCGCATCCGGGTGTCTACCAAGAACATCCGGGCGTTTACTAAGAACATTCGGGGCTCACAAATTCATAAGTGTGGTGATGCGTATTACGATGGTTCATACGGAAGGCTCGCTCCAAACACCACCTTAATGTTTTGGACGCCGTAATTGTAACCATGAGAAACCCCTCGCTCTGAAGGCAAGAATTGCTGTCACACAAGTTAGACTTATTTAGTCAGCTCTAATATATATATATATATATATATATATATAGTCAAAACTTCAAAACTGAAAAAAACAAACTTTTTTCGTTGAAAGATTTTTGTCTAGTAAGTCAATCAATCTACTGCAATCACTATATTAGTTAACATCCAAGAATTTACTCTAATATAAATATATTTTTATATATGTTTTTTTATATAAGGGATCGTCAGTTGTTTACCATGAAAACTGTTTCGGGATTTTAAAAACAAAACAGTATCTCTTTATCATGGCATCCCAGCAGTGTTGATCAGACACCACCTCCCTATTTAATAATTATTTTTTAATTTATTTAGTTTTAGTTTTGCCTCCAGTTTTGTTTTTCTAAAGTTATTAAATATAGTTTCTTCTTACCTATATATATATATATATATATATATATATACTTTGTTTCTAATTTCCTATTATTTTACAGCCACAAATCGAATCGCAATATTTTGTTTGGAATCAGGGGTTTGACATTTTGTTGGTTTCGTTATTATTTTTCTCGTTTCTAATGAATGGAATTGCAATATCTAAAATGCCTGTAAGTCCGATCCCCACAATTTTGTTCGTCTTGTCTTTTTCAACCAATAAGTATCCCACAAGGACCGAAACAAACATTTTTAAAAAGAACTTCTAGTGAGACCCTCACAATTGTCAGATGCCTTCTTCAATGATGAGGCTCGTTGATGACAGGTGCCAACTGATTTTAGCTCGAACTCTTATCGATTTTGACGGTGGCCCATCCGCCATTTTTATATACTTTTATTTCTATCTTGCGACAAAATAAATGATAAAAAAATCTCTCAGAAGGCACGTGGATTTTTGTCGGCCAGCCTTACTCGATCTTCTTTCCATCTTACCAATTGATTGATTTCCTTATATGTCAACTCAGTTATTTTTTACCGAATTCTCTTTCCCTAGAAAAATGTTTTAAGCAATGGCGTGTGTTCGTATAAACCTCACCATGTTTATACTATCTATCTCTCTCTCTATATATATATATATATATATATATATAGAGAGAGAGAGAGAGAGAGATATATATATATATATATATATATATATATATATATATATATATATATATATATATATATATATATATATATATATATATATATATACACACACACACACACACACACACACACACACACACACACACACATACTGTACAATCACGTTGACACACCGGTTCCCGTTAGATCACCGAAGTTAAGCGACGTCGAGCCTGGCCAGTATTAAATGGGTGACCATTTGGGACTACCAGGTGCTGTATGTGCTTTCTGTTTATCTCGGCATTGTTTCCAGTCATCTTGAACTGGTTGCCATTGGAATCAAGCAGTGCCGACTCAGGAGAGGTGTTGTTAGTTATTGCGCAACCCTTGCTTCATAATTACACGCGCAGCCAGCCCCTTATAGGGGTATCCATAGTCTCTCTAGACTGAACGGAGGGCATATATATATATATATATATATATATATAGAGAGAGAGAGAGAGAGAGAGAGAGAGAGAGTTAGGTATGTGTATATGTTTATATGTATAGAATTCATACCTAAACTAATTAACAGATCATTATGAATTTTGAAACACAGCTGCTAGTATAAATGGTGGTAATGTATGCTATATTTAGTTTAATTTAGTCTTATGTAAATGAACAAAAAGGGAGCGGAAGCTCTTAATGAGAATTCAGATATCTGATTTTTCTGAAATTTTTATCATCATCATCATTGTCATCATCGTCGTCGTCATCTAATGGCTTTTTGTCACTCCTGGAGGAAGAAGCACTCCCTGGTTTCCTGCCACCTTATTGGTGTCTGCCATTCAGGAGTTAGGCTATAGTCGTCACGCTAGGTACTACGGGTTGGCGACGCTGTTTGCCCATAGCTAGATATGTCCGTTTTTGCAGAGATGTGTCGTCCTCCCAAATAAAGCGCCCGGCATTTTCAAATGGTCACCCATCTAGTACTGGTCAGGATCAAGATTGCTCAACTTCGGTGATCTAGCGGGAACCGGTGTGTCAACGTGATTATTCCCTATATAATTATTAGACATCAATTAATAAATATTAATAAGTATTTCCCTTAAATTTCAATTTTGGGGGGTATTTTAAAGAGTTTTAGGGAGCATAATACGGGCACAACCTTTCGATTGTAAATTCAAATATTTCAGATTTACATTAAATTTGATCTAATGTCATTAGACACCAATTAAGCAAGATTCCCTGAATTTCAATTTTTTATTAAGACCCATTAAGTTTAAAGGCTTAAATTTTAGACATTTTCTAGAATCAAAATCATGTTACGGATTTTGATCAAAATTGGAATAAGGATTCTAGACAAAGGGTTTAGTATCATTATATCTTGATTTTAATCTTTGTAAGGGGATATAAAAGTGGTGCAAAACTATTTTGTTCAGGGAAATTTCTTTTTGTTTTCTTTATATAAATTTTAAGCTTTCTTCTTTAGAGAACATTTCAAACTATGTGTAAAGAAATGTTTTGAAACTATTGATATCACGTTTAGCATCGGTGTGTATCTGTTTATGTGTTAAGCATCGGTGTGTATCTGTTTATGTGTTTAGCATCGGTGTGTATCTGTGTATGTGTTTAGCATCGGTGTGTATCTGTGTATGTGTTTAGCATCGGTGTGTATCTGTTTATGTGTTTAGCATCGGTGTGTATCTGTGTATGTGTTTAGCATCGGTGAGTATCTGTTTATGTGTTTAGCATCGGTGTGTATCTGTTTATGTGTTTAGCATCGGTGTGTATCTGTGTATGTGTTTAGCATCGGTGTGTATCTGTTTATGTGTTTAGCATCGGTGTGTATCTGTTTATGTGTTTAGCATCGGTGTGTATTTGTTTATGTGTTTAGCATCGGTGTGTATCTGTGTATGTGTTTAGCATCGGTGTGTATCTGTGTATGTGTTTAGCATCGGTGTGTATCTGTCTATGTGTTTAGCATCGGTGTGTATCTGTGTATGTGTTTAGCATCGGTGTGTCTGTGTATGTGTTTAGCATCGGTGTGTATCAGTTTATGTGTTTAGCATCGGTGTGTATCTGTTTATGTGTTTAGCATCGGTGTGTATCTGTGTATGTGTTTAGCATCGGTGTGTATCTGTTTATGTGTTTAGCATCGGTGTGTATCTGTTTATGTGTTTAGCATCGGTGTGTATCTGTTTATGTGTTTAGCATCGGTGTGTATCTGTTTATGTGTTTAGCATCGGTGTGTATCTGTTTATGTGTTTAGCATCGGTGTGTATCTGTTTATGTGTTTAGCATCGGTGTGTATCTGTTTTCACAAAACCTTTTGGTTATACCTACCACTACGCCATCAGGATAAGCAAAGAATGTCTATATATGTTTTCGATAAACATAATCAACTGCCTAAGATGCCCTATACTTTAACGAATAGTTATGCATTATGGCAAACAGCAGCTGGCAATTTCCTTAACCAGATTGCTCAACTCATTAAGAGGTAGGAAGCATATATAGTAATCCATAGAAAGACTGTTCCGCTGTTGTACCGCTAATTAGTTTTGTTAGACGAGCAAATGCTGCATCTGCTGATCGAAACTCGAACATTTTGTTACTGCCCACTATGCTACCAGAACAAGTTAGGGAGGAATGTAAATATTAATGCCTAAATATTTTTGCATACTCATTATCAGCTACCTCGAGCGCTTTATTCTTTTACAAAGTGATATGTATTACAACATGCAGCGGCCGCCAATATATCTCTAACAAGAATGCTTAATGCACAAAGAGGTAGGGAACGTATGCAGTTATCCACACACACAGACTGTTCCTCTGTATTACAGCTCCGCAGTATGGCTAGACGGGCAAGTGGAAATAAAAAGCCGAACATTTTGTTAATACCCATTAAACCTAACCGCTATAACCGAAGGGAAAACTTAATGCATCTATATGTTTTACATATACATTATCAGTTGCCTAGATTGCTCCATTCTTTTACGGAGAGCTATGCATTTTCGTTAAGAGCGGTCGGCGATTTCTCCTAACCAATGTGCTCAACCACACATAAGGGTGGGTAGCATAAATTGCCATCAACAGACAGACTGTTCTGCTATATTACATCTCTTCAGTGTGGCTATACGTGCCAGTGCATCCAATGGAGATCGAAACCAGAACGTTTTGTTAATTCTCACTACGTCATCAGTATAAGCAAAGGAAATCTTAATATATACACAAACACCCACTTGCATACGCGTACAGCAATATGTATATATATATATATATATATATATATATATATAAGTATAAATTTTTATTTATAAAAACATTATCGGTTACATATGTGCATACACATGTTTCGGTTGCACTTTTCACAGAAAGTCAACCTCATCAGACCAAGGTTGACTTTCTGTGAAAAGTGCAACCGAAACATGTGTATGCACATATGTAACCAATAATGTTTGTATAAATAAAAATGTATACTTATGAACAGCTCTACTTGTTATTGAGCACTTTTTATAAATACTTGAGTTTCAACAATACATGTACTACATATATATATATATATATATATATATATATATATATATATATAAACGTACACATATGTATATACATATACACATTATTTACCTCCTTGCACGGAGGTTAGACACAAGGTCCGGTGTGGTTTTCGGAAACAAGCGCACAAGGATAAGCGCACTCTGGTCTACAAAATATGCCTATGCGGTATTCCCCGGTTGAGGCGCCTCAGGCCATTAGCCATAAACTAACCCCTTCTCAGAGAAAAGGTAACGCCTCGGAGTGTGAACCTCCTAGGAATTAACAGAACCATACCTCAGCCCGACAGCAACAAAGTCACTGTCTGACTGATGTGTATCATAATTCGATGATACACATATGTACATGCCTATACATCCATGAAAACACAAACATATCAACCCGTAGTCACAGCTAACATTAATGCATGTAAATACATACATATACACATCTAAAAACATGGCAGGAGATATACCGCCGTATTATCCTATTCGTATCTAATCCGTTTGTCTTTTGTTGCTATTGATGAAACAGACATGTTAACGTGTTACAAAAACAGTAAGTTGTTTGAGGCGTTATAGACGTGCTTTTAGTTAATAGTATTGGGACGATTAAATCAGAACTTTATTTGTCTATCGGAATCGGAAAAATGCGTGCCTATTTTCCGATGGCAAACACGATTCTGTTAATTAGCTCACTCCCTCTAGCAGACTGTCGCTTTCCCGACCCGCCTCCCTGATCGAGTAGACCAGCAAGCCTTACTTCTCGATCTGTTCCTGACCTCAATGCCCAGGCTTGTGTGACTGAAGACCATAGCCCTCTCGGGAACGCTGATCACGTTGTGGTTATGATTGCTATCACCATAAAAACTCGTTCAAAAGCTGATGAGCCGTCGCTCAAACAACGAAATACTACGAGCAGGCTGATTTTGAGTCCATCAGAGATCACATCAGCGACGGACTATGGACTGACACCTTCTCACTCCCTGCTTATCAGTATGCAAATGAGTTAACCGAATGGGTCAAAGCAGGCATTGAAGCCTATGTTCTCATGCGAAGATTTTTCAGCAAACTTCACTCCCCTCAATGGTTCACCTCGAAATGTGCAGCTGCCATTGCTGAGAAACAGCAAGCATTCCGAAAGCCCGTCCGCCATAAGTCAACTGCGAATAGACAGACATTTATAGAATCAAGAAATAATTGTACGGCAGTGATAGATGAAGGAAATAGAAGGTATACAGAAATAACCACAATACGCATACATTCACAGAAACTACGCACTCGCAATTTCTGGAAAATATATAATCGTGTGGTGAACAATAGACACTCAACAATTCTCCCGCTATCAAACAACAATGATGCCGTTTGCACGGCAGCATTTTGCCTTTAATTCCACTTTAGACTCGGCAAACCATCACCTCCCTAAATTCCCATTGCGGACTGAAGCCACACTTGAAAACCTGGCCATCACCTCATCTCAGGTCAGGGTCATCATAAAAACCTCGACACCTCCAAGGCTTGTGGGCCTGATCTTATACCGGTAATAGTAATAAAGAAATGTTCTGCAGAACGGGCCCCTGTCCTCTCCAAACTCTACAACAAATGTCTTGCTGAATCTTGCTTCCCTGATAGCTGGAAAATTACCTCTGTGGTACCAGTCTTCAAGAATTATGGGGATAGAACAGATCATCAGAACTATCGCTCAATCAGTCTACTTCTGATCTTTGCTAAAATCTTTGAATCCTTAATCAATGTAGCGATAGTCGGGCATCTAGTTAATAGTAAACTTTTTTCTAACCGCCGGTATATAGACAAGCACGATCTACTGCGGATATCTTAACGGTCATCTCTGAACGCATATATCAGCCACTAGACAAGGCAGGTGAAGCTAGGCCAGTAGCGCTTGATATATCCAAGGCCTTTGACAAGGTATGGCATAAGGGGCTCCTCCTAAAAATTCACTCATATGGTATTACTGGACGAATATTTAATAAAATTAGATCCTTCCCAGCCAAAAGAAAGATCCAGGCTGTCCTCGTGTGTCGTTCATCTAAGCAACATTACATAAATGCAGGTGTACCCCAGGGGTCCATCCTTTTACCTTTATTGTTCCTGATTTTCATAAACGAACTCCCCGATGACATCGAGTTTGAGATTGTAGTGGATTGGGGCAGAAATTGTTAGTAACTTTTAATGCCGCAAAGACAAAGCTCCTTTCCTCCAATAACTACAAGAAACCTCTTCAACCACCGATTGCCATGGCAAATAATACCCTACCTGAGAGTTCAACATTCAAACTACTTGGCCTAACATTCACAGGTAACATGAATTTGAACAAATACATTGAAAACATTGCCAAGGCTGCTGCAAAGAAGGTGGGCTCCCTCTACCATGCTACTAAACTCCTCACACCTGACATTATCCTGTATCCCTATAAAGCCACCATCCGCTCATGCATGGAGTATTGTCACATCTGGGCTAGTGTATCATCCACCTACTTCTTAGACAACGTCCCAAAAAGAGTAGCCAACTTAAAAGTTCCCTCACTATTCAACAAGCTCCAGCCCCTGTCCCATCGCCGCAATGTTGCATCCTTGTGCTTGTTTTACAAATACTTCAATGGATTGTGTGCCGATGAACTAGCTGCTCTAGTGCCCCTCGACGCAAATACACTTGAACAACCCGACAATCAGCTAAGTCCCATCCATTCACTGTGGAGGTCCCTAAATGCCGGATAGCCTTCTACTCCAGCAGCGTATTTCCTCGTGCTGCCTGATTCTCCCGACTGTTCCGACATGAAGAAGTTTAAAACTAATCTAAACAGACATCTCGCTGCACAGCTCCTAACTTAGGATGACACCCAAAACCTATTCCCTAATTATCAGTAGCCCTTTACGTCCACAGTGGTGTCCTGATTTGTTTGATGTGAAATATCATTTTTTTTTATATATTGTTGGGGGTTTTTTTGGGGGGGGTATAACTTAATTTTCCATTGCTGGTACTAATGATGAAATTATAAATATTTAGTTATTTTAAACCACTAGTAAAACTCAAAATCTATATATCACCTCCCCCCACCAAGTGTATTTTTTTCGCTTACGAAAATATATGCACAAATACAAACATGAAAAAACAGCAACTCGATAGCTAAATATTTAGAGATTTTAAAAGAATCGAGATCGGTAATTGTATCGGAATCGGAGCAAATGTTGGAATCTTCCCATCACTAATATTTACCCGTAAATGTTTATTCCCGTTTATATAAATATCACTTCTACATTTTATATTGATTATTGTGACTATACATGGCTTACTTATATTTTACCTAGTTATACATATAGGAGTGTTGACGTCGGCGTACGATCGATCTTTTGATAGGTTGTATTCATGAAGACACATGAAACATGGATTATCTAGTAACCTGCAAACATTGCATTTTCATTTTTACCATTTGTGTCTGATTCTGACTTTTTAGATTGCAAAAATAACTCAATAGAACAATGCAGCTTTTAATTCTATCGTTTGTGAAGATGTGGATTTGATTTTCTAGTTTAGTTTTACAGGAAATGTGTTAAACATTGGGCGAGTATAATTGTTGTTAGTTAAAGATAACAGGAAATAGGGTTCAGTCAGGGTAAGCTTAATGTGCACTCGGATGTCATCTCGGCTTCTTGTGTACCAGCAGCAAGCGTGATGTCACATGAATAAAAGAGAGGGGGTGAAAGAGTAGGCAGACGGTTGGAATTCTTGAGGCGAACCACACGAGTAGAAAATGACTTAAGATCAACGATAAACTAAGGAAACAAATGGGCTCCAAATGTCCGTAGCTCAGAATGCCTAATCCGCCGCTGGCAGAGGAGAAGGCCACGCCAACATCTCAATAAAGTTTCTTTTCTCCAAATTCGATGATTTCGTCACTTTTTTGTGCTGTTGTGAAACATTAATTTCAGGTACCCAGATCATGGGAGTAATAGATAACACGTGGTATGATTTAATTTTGATGTTATGATCTGTGATTGCATTGATAACAACCCATGTATTTTATTTTGGTTGTGACTTGTGACACATTTAGACTTCCCCTAAGAGGGCAGGTAATGCAACAAGTGTACTGCTTATGTATGTTTTTATAAAGTATCGTTGCTTAATACTACTAATTTTCACTTCATATACTATGCTTTTGGTTGGGCGGTTTTTATTTATGGTGCAAATATCCGGATTTCGGCAATTACATGTTCTTTGTTGTGGTCTGAATAAGTTGTAGCAATTATGTGTGTGTATTATGTTATTGTTATATTTGTTATACTGTTTTCAAAGTGGTATGTGTAACTATTTTGAAGTTTATGCCGATGGGATATTTTTGGTGTAAGTTATTGGGTGGGAAATGCTTAAAGTTTAGCTCCGGAAAAATCCTAGCGATTCTATTTTTCTCCTGATGTGTCTGGTGCCAGATTTTCTGTTGTTACTAGAGTTCGGTATATAGCTGAGTTATGTGTTTAAGTAACCGCAGACGTTTAGTGCTTTAGCATATACGTAACTGATATATATATATATATATATATATATATATATATATATATATATATATATATATATATATATATATATATATATATATATATATATATATATGAACTAATTTTTGACAAAGAGCGGGGGACCGCTCGAAATATTAAAATTACATTTATAATAACACCTATAATTTTACATTATTTTATGTTTTCCATAACACTATTTTTTATTTGTCAAAAGAGAAAAAAATCATTATTTTTAGCCAAGAGACGGATTTAGATTTCAAGCTGGGGTGAGGGCGAACCCAGGTAAAAAAATTGCTGTTTTGTTTTTAAGTTTTAATTATAACCCGCCCTAAAGCTGTCGTTCGCCATCTTTTTAACTTTTGACAGCGTTAGTGCTGTTTGTAATTAAAACTATATAAAAAAAAACAGCAATCTTTCGGTTGGGTCAGCCCCCCTCCCAGCTTGAAACATAAGGTACCATGTTGATCTGAACGTCTGTAATATTACGAATAAACAAATAAATAATTTTACACTCTTACAAAATAATCGAGCACTCTATTGGATTTTTTCTCTACTCAACGGAACCAAGATATTACTTTTAATCAAATTATTATTTTGTAAAAGACTTCGAAAGGTACATTTAATTATTATGATATCATTTGGTTATTAAATTATTAATTGAACCAAACTGTCATAAAAATATAACTAATTGTTTTAAGGTAATGTTGATTTAATCTCTATTTATAAAATTATTGGATAGCTTCCAAACATTTCACTTTTAACTCATGAGTATTTACTAAGAATTTTAAAGACAGAAATTACTATCTATTCGACAGGTTAAATGTTTTGAAATTCCTATCAAATTTCGCAGGAAATCAAAGCAGTTTATTCTTTTTTTTAACTATTAAAATGGGTGACTTGTGTGTGAAGAAATCAAAATGCATTTGGGTGGATTTAATTTTGTAATTGAATTATTTAAGTAGGATTTTAAAATGATCGTTTTCTTTTAGGCTATTGCATTTTTTATTCCAATAAATGTCCCATTAATAGTATATGAAAAGTAAATAGTATACTTAAGTTACGTAAACACGACAAACACATTCAGCCACACGAGAAACGGTACCAGAATTGTATTGATATAGAAATTTTAAAATGTGTATTTTACTCTTTAAAATACAAAGAATCGAACATTTTATTGATATATTTTTAATCGAATGTTTTTATATTTGTTTACATTATTATATATTTGTTTACATTTTATGTTTATTTTTATCGTGAAAACGAAAGCAAACATTTCAGTATCCGCCTCTAGGGTGTGCTTCGGTTAGATAGAGAGCATTAAAAGAGTTTTTGTTAAAAGTTTATCACCCTTTGTTTTAAGATGACAACTGCAATAACTTTACTTTCTTCATGAAATTTTTAAAAAGACTCGTTATTTTTTATGAATGACGTGATGTATGGCCAATAGAAGACTGATAACAAGTTTTTAACTTTTATTAAATGTTGTGTTATCACATTCGAATTTTTTAAATTTCACAGTGATTTTTCATCATTCAAAAGTGAATAGATCGCATTAGTTTGTTTATCGTTGCGTAGCAACAAGAAACAAGGAAAGAATCAAGTTCTGTTTTCTATGTGTGTTAATTCACTCATCTACTCCTACATCAATTTTTGTCCTTGGCCTTTTGGCTAAGATCAAAGTGTAGTATCTGTTCCGATGGATACTAAACCCCATAGACTGGTATTGTCTTGGCCTTCGGGCCTTGATTCACGCCGGTCTATGGGTCTGTCCTGTACAGTTCTAGGAGGTCCACCCTCCCAGGCTTCGCCTCCTCTCTTTGGGAAGGAGTAAGTTTATTGCTTACTGCCTGAGGCGCCCCTACCAGGGAATGCCGACTGGGCTGCCCAGGCAATTTTTAATGGACAAAGTGCTCACCTCTCGGGCGCTGGCTTTTCAAACCCCACTTTCCCAACCCAACCTTGGGTCACATCTTACTTGTGGGAGTAAGATAAAAACTGGCCTTGTGCCTAACTCCTGGAGAGGAGTAAATAAATACTCCTACCTTCATCATAGTCTTCTGCTTCTCCTTTTTTCTAGTTTGGCTCACCTTTTGTCCGTCTGTCTGCCCGTCTGTCCGTCACAATTTTGTTAAACGTTGAGGAATTTGTCTCATTTCGAAATATCAACTACTTTTGGAAATGAAAAATATTGTATCAATATTAAATAATAAATTCCCAACAAATAAAGCAAATGCCATGACCGGAAATCCAAACCAAAACTTTGAGATCTTCAGTCTGAGGTTCTACCAACCGACCTATTTGGACTTTTTTTTATAAATAGAGCTTTTAAGCTACCTTAACAAAATAATTTATCAAATTTATTTTTAATAAAAATTGATTGAATATGCAACTTTTATGAAGAATTGGACATTTTCAACTTTGTACAACGCCCATTTAAAAATATTCTTCAATATATCATTTTAAATATTTCGCACGGCCCTCCGTTCTTTATCAATACTATTTTTGATAAAAATTGAATGAATATTAAGCTTTTATCAAAATTATACGTTTTCAACTTCATAAAATAACATCTAAATCATTCCGCGTTTAGTCGTATTCCGAATGGCACTAATAATCTCTACTATTTGTTAATATCAACATACGAGCGTCCATCTTGTTGTTATTGCACAATAATTGTTTCAACCAACAAAAAACTTATGTCAAAATGAGATCGTCCTTCTTAGTCTATGAGAATCATTTACATATTAAAAACATCCACATCGGAGTTCAGACCTGATTTGTGTGCGTTTAGTTTCAAAATCAAGGAATTATCTCATTTTAATAACATTTTCAGCATTTAATCGATAAATTTATAAGAAATACAAAGTTTTAGATCGAACATATTAGAGATTTTCAAAAGCATAGAATTTTGAGTGAATTTTAGGAATAGGTATACAGATATTTGCTGTCATAACGTAGTCGTGACATAAGAAGTTCCGGCTACGAACGGATAAAGCCGAATAAAGTTCCGACTTTTACCGAAATTTACAAATAAAAAGGCGTTGTTACTTTAATGCAAGACGACTATTTTTCAATCAATTACAACCGAATTCAAGTGATTTTTGCCGAACTAAACCTATAACTTAGGTTAGGGTTAGTTTATGGTCAGGTTATTGTTAGTTTAGGCTAAGGTTAGGGTTAGGGTAAAAATAAACAGTTCGGTTCGTATTGTATGGAAGTACCGAAAAAACATTACAGAATAAACTTAAATAGGACAGAAAATCGACAGTTTCTTTCGTTAAATAACTTCTTGGTAAAAAAACGCTAATAATACATTCACTTTGTTCGGTAAATTTCGTTAACGTTCACCAGTCTTGGAAATCTTCGGTGAAACTCGTAATTGATGACATAAGTACTGAAATTTTCTTGGATACCTATTCCTAAAATGTATCGAATATTCGTAGAATTTTAAATTTGGACCATATTTACGCACATGTGCAGTACCGTTTTTAATATGTTTTTACTTTTAGAAGCAATTCTATATTTTCATAAGTATGAGATTAAAAAAATTAATAGGCCACCAGAGTGCGGCCGAAACAATCCCTTCCGATGATCCATGCAGAATTGGTTCTTTCTATCCTCATGTTTCTAAGTTCTGTAGTAGATAGCGCCCGCTTTGAAAGGTAATGACCTTAAAGTGAATGAGGCCCTAATTTGGGAGCTTTGGGAAGTGTAAATTCACCATTACTTGCCACTACTCTCGTGCCCACTGACCTCGAGTGGTACTATATGTCAGGCTCCTGTATATGGATTAAATAGACTTTGTCTCAGAACCGACACTAAACTGCCTCTGACATCCTTAGTCATAGTATTCGCAGCTACCTCACTTACAAACCAGCAATTCACCTTTACCGACCTTTTCCATATGTCTTTCCCGTTCACTTTATTTCCATTATTAAATAATCAATCCCCCCTCAATAACCGTCCTGGGTATAACACAAAACTGCATCTAGTGTTGACGCCCCGATTTGGGAGCTTTGGGTACTGTCGAGTCACACTTTAGTTCCACGTCTACTCCCAGCTCCACTCTGACAGAGAGTGATAGTACCTGCCAGGGATCCATCTATGGCTTAAATAGAAAGTATTGGTGTACGTCGACAAAAAAGTCTCTATTTATTTGCCTCTCCACGAAGTAAGAGTTAGAGACAATAGCGGTTTTTAATGTGGAGAAAATCCAGCTCCTAAAAACAAACACTCCGGATTCAAACACAAATAAACATTGCCTCAGTCTAGAGAGATTTCTCCTTCGCTGACCGAGGACGGAAAAGATGAAATGAAAAGATATATTCAGCTTATCCAAAAGGCAAAGAGTCTCGAAAAGAAATGAATCTACAAACCAACCGGAAACATGGTTTCAGTGTAAAATGACCCAACGATGGTTGACATGGCGTAAACTCCGATCAACTAGCCAACAAAACGCTTTTAAAGAGATCATCGCTCTTTCATCACTTTCTCTTTTTTTAGCCCTTTCCTCTTTTCATAGTATTTTTTTTGTATCCAACACTCAACTGTCACTCGGTTGTCTCCTGTCTGTCAATAACGTGTTACGCATGCGCACCCAGCAGCTTCGTTTTCATCGAGCTTCTGTCATTCAAACGAGATCAGATTATGATTCGTAAAACGCACCGTGACGTCGATCCACTCGGGGGAATCGAGACAACAAAAAAAACAGGGATGAAATTATGCACAAAACGTATAATTTTCCTTCGTTGGTTATGGGTAATGTTTCTACTTGAATTGATTTAATATAATATTTATATTCATTTGTTTTTTGGGGTTTTTTTTCTATTGTCAGTTGTTTTCATTTCTTTCATATTCTTATGTGGTGTCACTCATTGTCTGAGATTTTTCTTGTAGATTTGGGGAGGAGGCAGTTAGGGAGCAACGATCATTCTATTTTCTTTCTTACCATAAAAAATGATCGCATTCGAACTGACAAGAAAATGACAAACACACATGGATATATATATATATATATATATATATATATATATATATATATAATTGGAGATCTTCCACGATCCAAATCCCCCATAAGGGTGAGAGATGTGCCCCCTTTTCTTCTCTCAACTGATTTCTCGAACTGAAAATAATTTTGTCCATTCATTTCCCATCCGATTTTCTTAGTTTTCTTTTTATCATTCTGGTGTTAACTCTTACAGGCTCAGACCATGGCCAATCGTTATAAAGGAGGCCAGAGCGCTGAAAAATGACGTAATGCTATAAATAACAAACGAGATTGATCGAACAGACTATCGGCATTTTGACCCCTCCCTTCACTTAAAAAATTATCAAAAATTCAGGAAATCAACCAATTTTAATTAAATTTTCAGTAATGATGTTGTCATAATTTTTTTAATTTTTAAAACATTAATTTTTTTTTAATAATTTGTCTAATTTTATATTCATTCTTTGGTAAATCATACCGCATGGAAATGTGTCTTGGTTTGTAAACACAAGAAGAAAAAGCCCTATTCTTAGGCAGTTTTATTGTTTATATGAACATTTGATTATCATTGGTTTTAACTGAATAATTTGATAAGATTTGCTCTCATGATATTTCTTGATTTTTTTTGTAGCTTAAAAGAAAATCAAACATGAAAAGTAAATCAAACATTAAAGATTACGAATTCAGTAAAGTAAAACAAAATCAATAATTCAAAATAATTTATTAATAGAACATTTATTGAAATAAATTAAAATGTGTGTGGGTTTTCTTTTTCAAAACGAACATTTTATTTATAATATAGTAAGAATTTGTAATAAATTAAAAGAATATTGTTTTTGGAGGGTCGAACAGACAGTTTATTAACAATGTATTTTTTATATCTTGCTTATTTCGTTAGATTTTCGCACACATTTTAGACGAAACTTAGTCTAAAATTGTATTTTTTGTCCCGAAAGAATTCTAATTTGCAAGCACGATTTCCAGGAGAACCCAGAGCTGTACAGGGTAAATGGAATGAGTGACAGAGAGATGAAAATAAATTTGGGAATTCTTCTCTCTGGTGACCATGATGAAGATGCAGACGAAGAAGTTTTATTTCTAGATGAAAACTCCATTCTGCTTTCTTGCACGACACATAATAGTAATAATGTGAGCGTTGATACTAAGGAAGATGTTGAAATCCTAGAAGAGTCTGATGATATTCATCTGAATGAACCTTATGTTGCAGTTTGGGACACTTGGAAGACATTTGTACATCGGAATGACTAGAAAAAAGGTTGACGAGAACAACTACATGGTGGAGTATCTAGAATGTTTCAACCGTGATTCTGCAAGGCGTTTATAGAGATACCCCCAGATAGATGAACAGAACACGAATATAATCCAGATCATTCCATGCAATGTGCTCGGTGCTTGGGACATGAGTACACGCCAAACCAAGTTCGAAGTCGAGAATTGGGAAATCATTGAAGGTTTATTTCAGTCGATGTACAAGTAATTGGCTGATCTCCTGTGCAGTTCCCCATGGATTTCCACAACTTGAATTGACTATTTCATGACATTTCATAGCCATTAAGGATGTTTTATTAAATTTACTGCATTATCCACTATTCGGTTTATATGATTCCAGCGGTGTCATTTGGATACGTAGTTTGTGGTGCATTTGAACCATTTCGGCTGAAATTTGACCCCCATTTCTACTATCTACACCCATTACTAGCTACACCCATTACTATCTACACCCATTCATAACCATTGTAGAGGCTTGGGAACTAATTAGGTAGCTAAACAGAAAATTTTGGGAAATTTTGGGTAATTTTGGTTATTTTTCACTAGTTTTTGGCTATTCTACATTCATGAAAACCCTTTCACAGCCTGAAAATGGTCCTACATTACAGTACTATATCAGATTTAACCATCTATATCCATTCATAGCTTTTGAGGATGTTTTAGGACCTGCAATGTCGCATGAAACCACTTTTTCACTGAAAAATGATGGATTTTGAGTCCCGTGGAGCCCTAACGGCTATTTTTGGCCTGCACCTTCTGAATTTTGCAAAATTTTCAAAATGTTTGATTGTTTAGTGTTATTTATGTATAAATGAACACAAAAAATACTACTCGCATGAATTTGAAATTTTCGCCCATTACGTCCCACACCTAATATAATTTCTACACTGGTTCTCTCCCGTTACTGACAATTTTACTTCGCCTTTATCGAAGAGTGTATGTATGGTTTGCCTATACTTCAGAAGATTTTCTTATTATTTTGTATCTTTTATTAATAGTTTGACTATACTACAGAAGACTTTCTTATTATTTTGTATCTTTTATTAATGGTTTGACTATACTACAGAAGATTTTCTTATTATTTTGTATCTTTTATTAATCGTTTGGCTATACTACAGAATGAAATAATAACGAAGGTCGCAAGTCACTGTTAACCTCCAAAGCAGCTCTTACTGCTCGACACGTGCACTCGCTTCGCACACTCCGTTTTCTCTGAGACGGTACGAGACTCGCTTTTTATAATATCCAGTCACACCTAATTTCCATACGTGCAGCGAGACTTTGCGAGATTTTGCGTGAACTGTATGTAATAAACATTCAGGGACGCCATGTTGGATTTCTTTCCTTCTTTCTTTCTTTCACTCGCAGCGCACAGGACAAGCAAACCCGAGGACGTTTCGCAAGTAAGCCCTCTTCATGTTCATGTTCCCTACATTCCCCCCTGATCTCATGATCATAGAGATGGCAGGGAGGCCTAGATCGCCTTCGCCGGTTGCTTCTTCGGAGGGGGACAACGCAAGCCTCATCTTCGCTTGTGCTCTCGTCCGCGGTCTGAGGGTCGAGAAACATCGCGTCCGCTGGGATACTGCTGATATCCGAGTCACTGTCCGATGGGGCTGCTGCAAGCCAGAGCGATGCCTCACTGCTCTCTGACTCCGACTCGCTCTTGTCGTTCAGTGATGATTGCGTTGCTAACCGTAGGTCCCTAATGTGACGGGGCATACCATCGACTCGCACCGCCTGTGGGCTGATTACCTCGGTGACGCGTCCAACTCCGTATTTCGTCGTACACTTGCCGCGCGGGTTCTTAATCCAGACGACATCCCCTTTTTTCAGTTTCTCTTTGGTTACTTCCAGTTCGGGCAGCGGGTTAGTCTCTATGCCTTTCACCCTGACGTGATACCTGTGCAAGGTGTCAGCCGGCGCTGTAGAGGGTGAAACATTATCCTTTGGGGTTACGTTATACAGGTAGACTGCCTCAAATACCGTGCAGCCCGTCCTGGCCGCAATGGTTTTGACGGTTCTGTGATTCCGCTCGATGACCCCATTTCCACTCGGTACGTGGGCGCATCGAAACCTCAGGTGTACTCCCCAGCCATCAGCAAACTTTCTGAACTGCTCACTAGTGAATGCAGCGCCATTGTCGGTTAATATCTCCGTTGGGGGGCCACGTTCAAGAAAAATATTGTTTAACTGACGGATGATGCTGGCTGCATCCTGCCGGCGCAGCATGCGCCATATCGCAAACCTGGATGGACCGCAATCAATGAGAGTCAAGAAATCCTCACCGTTGTGGTGAGTAATATCCATCGCCAGCCGGTTCCAATGGCTTTCCACTACCAGCTTTCCTTTCTCCCAGCGAACGGGTGCTGGATCAATGGATTGGCATGCTATACAATCTTTGACCACTTTCCTGACGTCTGCCTTTTGTACTCCTGGTTCAACCAACTTAGCGAAATATAGGGTCCGCTTGACCCCAGGGTGCCCGGTTTGTTGGTGGACTTCTTTGATGGTATTAGATCGAACGGGGCTCATGGAAGCGGCGCAGGCGGGCTGCATGGGTTCAATAGTCTTTCTTATGGCATCAAGCCATCTTTGAGGTACTCTCGTCAAACAATCTGCTTTGTTCAGGCTGGATTTGACCAGGGACACCTCTATTGACAGCGCATATTCGTTCACCAGCTTCATGATCGTGTCGAGCCGCCGTCGGATGAGCATCTCGCTCGTGGCTTTGGTTCGTATTCTGGCCCTCCCGGTGAGAGTATCTGAAATCCACTTATGGACGCAAGCAGAATCCGTGAATAGTCGCAGGGTGGTCGTCTTCCAAAGGATTGCCAAGTTTATCCCCTTGATAACCGCATCAAGTTCTGCCAGGTTTATGTGCTGGGAGTCCTTTTCTGGGCGTAACCAGCAAGCGTCTTCCACCACCATTCCATCATGGACCACCGATACACCAATGGCGAGAGAGCTTGCATCAACCCACACACTAAGGTTCTGGCTGTCGACGCACCATCTGCCTCGCGTTGGGTCTTCCTTGTGCACCCTGGTGAGGACTTCTTTGAGCATTGTATTGAGAGGGACGTCATGAGTTTCGTCATCCCATCCAGTGGTGACGTCGGAGGCTCTTCGCTTAATAAATGCCACCGCAACACGAAGCCAGCCGCCGACAGGAAGGTGTCCAACTAACTTTCCGCACAAGGAAAACACGTTTCGTCGTGTAACAATACAAGGCATGTCCGGGGTTTCATTTCCTCGTTTCCAATACAGAACGTCATCTTCCTCCCAGACCTGCAAACCAAGTACCCGTGCGCCATCTCGTAGCCTTTCCGGTTCCTTGCTGAGAAGGCCAAAGTTGTAGAGATGCTCCCTCACGCGCGCCGCAGATACAATTTCCTCGTCCACGTACACGTCATCAATATATGCAGACGTTGCCCGCTGAATGCGCTCATCTTTAGTCAGAATGGTGTCAACAATCATTTGCATAATTGATGGCGCAACATTAAGTCCAAATCCCATGCGGGTTAGGCAATACCTTTTCCCCTTGATGAGCACCGTTTGATAGGGCCATAGTGATTTGTGTACACGCACTTGAAGGTATGCTTTGTGAAGATCCAGTACAGATACATTAGATCCCACTTGCCGCCATTCCCTCAACTTTTCAGTGCATACGTCCGCGCGAGCTGTAAAAGGGTCCACGTGCTCATTCAATTCTCGATAGTCGAGCACCGGCCTCACCTTCTGCTTATTCTGTTGGATAACCGCCATTAACGGGATCAGACACTTTGGAGGACCCAATTCCTTCTCTGAATACGGAACTAGCCATCCATTACTAATCCAAGTTTGTAGTTCCTTGTCGTATTCTGCACGAGCTCCGGGGGGAATTTTGTATTCTGGCACCTTATTGCATAATTTCTCGGGTGGCTGCTCCTCCGACCACTTCCAGGAGGCTGTCCAGGATTTTGTGCGCTGGTCGAATTCCGCACAAAAATCAGGCTGTTCCAGCTTCATAGCTGCACTCAGAGCAAGGCCCGCTTTTGCAAAATGTGCCCTACCCTCACCATCAATGCGTACACCTCCCAATTCTTTGATGACGTCCATTCCCAGGAGTAGGTCGTAACCGAGCAGGTCACCGTTTATAACCAAGGCTCGTGCGGTTACTGTAGGCCCATCGCCGACACCTGCGCGAATGATGCTAACGCCACAAGAGGCAATCGAGCCACCGCCAACCGTCAATACCGGGATCCTTTCCTTATCCCATGCGTCACAGCATGCTTTGCGCACGAGGGTCTGCGTGCACCCGGTGTCTACGAGCGCGAAGCGCTCACGCCCGTTTACGCGCACGCTCACTGTGGGTAGCGCCTTATTTGGCGACGATCTGGGGAGAAGACTGGCGCTATAGCTTACTCCCCTTGCCCGTTTCCCGGACAACCTCTTGCCACGTGACCCAGCTTGTTGCACCGGTAACAACGCACGCGTTTTAACGTTCCTCGATCGGGCGCGTCCTTTGCACCGCTTCGGCTACGGCAGTCTTTTGAAAAATGATTCGGCCCGCCACATTTGTAGCATCTCACGTCTTCTGTTGGTGGTGAAGACGCTTCCGCAGCTGCCGAAACCGGCTCTGTGTCCTCTTTCAAAATGTTTCGGGCTCTGGCCAACAACTCGTCAAGCCCAATCTCACTGAGTCTGGACGATGCTCGCAGCAGTCTGCTGGCGCCGTCTGGGAGTCCAGTCAGAAAAGCGCATCCCAGTATTCGCTCGCTTGTTCCACCAAACGGCGCGGCTAGCCTCCTCAAATCGGCCAGGTAGACGTCCACAGTCTCATCTAGCCCAAGCCGCCGTTCGGTGAACTGCCTCCAGGCGACGAAAGGGTCCACAGCAAAGGCTGCGTATAGCGCCTGCCTAATTTCCTCCAGGCCTGGTTCGTCTCCGAGCTGCTGATACACCGAATATGCTCCTTTGGTCAGCCTCAGCGGGATGACCAGTGCAGGATCCTTTATATTGCAAAGTCTGCAGACGCGCTCGGCTTTCTCCCACCACTCGACTACAGAGGGTCCGGAGGGGGAGCCGTCGAACTCGGGTATTAACCTCAAGTCGAATGTGTCCATCGCCGAGATAGCTTGAAATAATAACGAAGGTCGCAAGTCACTGTTAACCTCCAAAGCAGCTCTTACTGCTCGACACGTGCACTCGCTTCGCACACTCCGTTTTCCCTGAGACGGTACGAGACTCGCTTTTTATAATATCCAGTCACACCTAATTTCCATACGTGCAGCGAGACTTTGCGAGATTTTGCGTGAACTGTATGTAATAAACATTCAGGGACGCCATGTTGGATTTCTTTCCTTCTTTCTCTCGCAGCGCACAGGACAAGCAAACCCGAGGACGTTTCGCAAGTAAGCCCTCTTCATGTTCATGTTCCCTACACAGAAGACTTTCTTATTATTTTGTATCTTTTATTAATGGTTTGACAGTCAAAAATCTTCTGTAGTATAGTCAAACTTTGACTATACTACAGAAGATTTTATTATTATTTTGTATCTTTTATTAATCGTTTGACTATACTACAGAAGACTTTAATATTATTTTGTATCTTTTATTAATAGTTTGACTATACTACAGAAGACTTTCTTATTATTTTGTATCTTTTATTAATGGTTTGACTATACTTCAGAAGATTTTCTTATTATTTTGTATCTTTTATTAATGGTTTGCCTATACTACAGAATATTTTCTTATTATTTTATATCTTTTATAAATGGTTTGATTATACTACAGAAGACTTTCTTATTATTTTGTATCTTTTATTAATGATTTGACTATACTACAGAAGATTTTCTTATTATTTTGTATCTTTTATTAATGGTTTGACTATACTTCAGAAATTTTCTTATTATTTTGTATCTTTTATTAATAGTTTGACTATACTACAGAAGACTTTCTTATTATTTTGTATTTTTTATTAATGGTTTGACTATACTACAGAAGAGTTTCTTATTATTTTTTTATCTTTTATTAATGGTTTGCCTATACTACAGAAGACTTTCTTATTATTTTTTATCTTTTATTAATAGTTTGCCTAAACTTCATAAGACTTGCTTATTATTTTATATCTTTTATTAATGGTTTGACTATACTTCAGAAGACTTTCTTATTATTTTTTTATCTTTTATTAATAGTTTGCCTTTACTTCAGAAGATTTTCTTATTATTTTTTATCTTTTATTAATAGTTTGCCTATACTTCAGAGGACTTTTATATTATGTTTTATCTTTTATTAATAGTTTGCCTTTACTTCAGAAGATTTTCTTATCATTGTTTATCTTTTATTAATAGTTTGCCTATACTTCAGAAGACTTTTTTTATTATTTTTTATCTTTTATTAATAGTTTGCCTTTACTTCAGAAGACTTTTTTATTATTTGTTATCTTTTATTAATAGTTTGCCTATACTTCAGAGGACTTTTATATTATGTTTTATCTTTTATTAATAGTTTGCCTTTACTTCAGAAGATTTTCTTATCATTGTTTATCTTTTATTAATAGTTTGCCTATATTTCAGAAGACTTTCTTATTATTTTTTATCTTTTATTAATAGTTTGCCTATACTACAGAAGGCTTTCTTATTATTTTTATCTTTTATTAATAGTTTGCCTATACTACAGAAGACTTTCTTATTATTTTGTATCTTTTATTAATAGTTTGCCTATAATTCAGAAGACTTTCTTATTATTTTTTATCTTCGGCATAAGATATTTGCATAAGATTTTCTGTAAAAGATTTTTAATTAACACACACGAGGTTCTAACAGGTTTGTAAACAGATGCTATGAATATGTATTTCTAATAAAAGTATTTTATAAAAAATGGTATTTTCTTAAAAGATAATTTGTTAATTTTAAATTTTTTTTCATTTATTTAACTTTGGACTTAAAAAATTATTCTTTTAAATCTTTTACCATTATTTTTCTAATGTATGAGTTTATTCTTTGGTTTTCTTTATCTTTATTTCATTATATATTTATTTTTATCTATTTATTTATTATTTCCTATATTTTTCATTTTTATTATTATTATTATTTATTACTATTACTTTTTTTGAAGTTCATGACTTTATTTATTTATTATTTATTATTATTTATTTATTATTTATTAGTTTTATCCATTACTTTTAGCTTTTAGTTTTGCTAATTATATATAAAACATCAATCACCGTAACAGAAAAGTGTTTTCGCGACAACAGTGCAACCAAGATAGGAAATTGATCGCAATCTATTTCAATGAAACAGACAGCACTCAACGAGTTAAAGGGGTGATTTTTTTTCAGCTTTAGTTACTTAGAGACTGCTGGCCGTTACATATCAGTCGAGGATCCTTCTTGACAATCAGTTCGAGGGGAACTGGGTCATTTCGGTGGACTTTTTATCTGTTGGGGTGTGGTATTGGTCTTGGGTAGTCCTAGGCGGTCTACCCTCCCAGGACCTGCTTTCCCTATATGATGAAGAGTTTGTTTATTGCTAACTACCTGATGCGTCCTGACCAGGAAATGCCGACGGTGCTGCCCAGGATTTTTTAAAAATATGTCAGAGTGGTCCTTTTTTAAGAGTGCTGGCTTGATTCTCCCCCACCTTCCGGTATTGTGCCGCATCTTCCTGCGGTGAGAAAGAAGTAAATACTAGATAAAGACTGACTGAAGTTACAAGAATAAAATAGAATTGTTTCAGAGAAGGCGGAAACTGCAAACATTGCACGGGGCGATAATAAAAACAAAGGAGTAGAAATTAAATAGTGTGTGTAACATCTTTATATAAAAACTTAAATCTTTCTTCCTTTCTCTAGCCGTCTCTCTTTTCCTCGTCCTCATTATTTCCCTCCCACCCAACTCTCTTTTCCCTTTTTCCTATCTGATTATTCTCTAAAAAATGTAATGGTTTAGAGACGCTTCCCTGTTGTACCAAAGAAATAAAAGTTTAGAGATGCGCCTCTGTTGTCCCAAAGAACTAAAAGTTTAGAAACGCGCCGCTGTTGTACCAAAGAACTAAAAGTTTAGAGATGCGCCGCTGTTGTGCCAAAGAACTAAAAGTTTAGAGACGCGCCGCTGTTGTACAAAACAAGTAAAAGTTTAGATACGCGCCTCTGTTGTACCAAAGAACTAAAAGTTTAGATACGCGCCCTTTGTTGTACCAAAAGACTAAAAGTTTAGAGACGCGCCTCTGTTGTGCCAAAAAACTAAAAGTTTAGAGATGTCTTACCAAAGAACTAAACATTTAGAGACGTTCCCCTGTCGTACCTATAAACAACATTTTTAGAGACAGGCACCTGTTGTAGCAAAAGAACTAAAATTTTAGAGACGCCCCTCCAACTCCGTATGACGTCATTTCCGGATCAGTTGTAGGAATGACATGGGTATCAAGGTAAAGCCTGGTTCGATCTTTGCCCAGGGTAGACATGCTGATGACGGCTGATAGCCAGAAACACTGGTCTATGGATTTCTTTTTATATGGACGTCACAATAAATTAATAAACATATATATATATATATATTAAAATAAAAAATAATTACACGTCCTATTAAGAAGGGTGGCCTTATGCAATGTTCTTTACCGCTTAAGAAGTGGGAAAATAGTAAGAAAAAAAGCTATGCTTCTATCGCCAGTTAAAATAATAACAAAAAGCTACGTAATATTTTGGCGATAAAAAATAGTAAATATTTCTGTAACGATGCCAGACTGCAAACAGTAATATCGTAGGTTCGATCCTTGCCCAAGGTAGCCGTACTGATGATAAAAAATAATATATATATATATATATATATATATATATATATATATATATATATATATATATATATATGAAAGATTATTACACGTTCCATTAAAAAGGGCGACTTAATACAATGTTCTTTACCGCCTAAAAATACACAGAAAAAAGCTATGCTTCTATCGCCAGTAAAAACAATAATATATATATATATATATATATATATATATATATATATATATATATATATATATATACATTGACCCAAATACAGTCTGTTTGAATATTCGAGATGAAATCTTTAAAGGATGCAGCCACAGGAGACAAACACTACTTATAAATTGGACTCATAAACACATAAAGATCTAGCTACATTCTCTTACATAACCCATAATTGCCCCATTAAATACCGACTTCCACTCCGGAAAAGTTTCTCAAATATATAAATATAAATAAAATTAAAAAATACGAACAAATACCTTAATCAGCCCATACCCACACTACTTTTCAAGAACAATAATTATAACTTTCCCAAAAATATTTCTCCAGTCATTAAGAGGGTAACATCACCATTTCACATTATTATTACTCCCATAAGTCCCCACCATTTCTCGGTCATAATGCTAATCTCCCATATCTCCCAAACAGATTCAATCTTGCCGACCCAATCCTTACTCTTATCTCTAAACTAGTTTTAATCAGCATACCCATTTTAAGCATTCACTGTACCTTAGTTAATGTTAAATCTCGAATACAAATCATTCAAAAACCCTGCAGAGTTACTGCCCTTAGACCGCCCGGGTTTTATCTTTATTTAAATGCCTTTGGGATTGATTTAAAGTCCTTTAACCCAGGATTTATATTTGAATACGATATCGTTCTTTTAAACATTTTATCTCTTCATAAGTATAATCCTTTAACCCATTTTCTCTCCCTAATTCCTTTAAAAGACACATCATTAAACCCAAAAACAGTAACGGCCAAATATACGATGTTCATAATATTAGCTCACGGGATTTATATAGTAATTTTTTTTTTTTTATATATATATCTCTTTAAATTTAAATCTAAATTTAAACAAACATACATTACACTCTAATCAGATAATGCGTCCAAACGAGAGTGACACGTGACTTCACATTTCCGAAACAGATGACAACAGAAGCTGAAGAAAGCCGGATGGCTAAGTCCTTCTGTGCTTGAAACCGACAGTACGAATGTTGTACTAATTTTTCTGTACAAAATAACTATATATATATATATATATATATATATATATATATATATATATATATAACGGACAACTTGCGTCTGCATATTTTTTCTTCGGTCCTTTCCTAATTACTCATTAGGTTTCTAGTTTCGGGATGGAATTGGTCAATGTATTTGCCGTACTCATTGTGTACTTTCGATTCTAGCCGCTGCAATCTTGAGAGGTGTATATCAAGTAAAGAACATGTATTTTTAAATATTTAGTGATGGTTTCAGCGAGAACTGTGTGATTTGTTGTAGTATTAATGATAAATTAACAGAGTATTAGTATTAGTAATGCAGCCTGAAACTCGAAAACTTATAAGGAACTTAGAAAAGATCAAAGAAAAGATATGCAGACACTAATTGTCTGTAATATTTAATATAATATTTCTTCAAGAAAAAAGTGCTGCCTTGGTACAAAAAAATGAGTACAACATTCGTACAGTCGGTTTCAAGCACAGAAGGAAACAGTAACGGTCAGATATACGATACTCATAAATATTAGCTCACGGGATTTATATAGAATTTATATATATATATATATATATATATATATATATATATATATATATATCTTTTAATCTTCTCCGGTTTAAATCTCAACTGTTACTTTTCACACACACCCCTTTTAAAACCTTATTAAACCTTCCTTACACTAAATTTAAATAAGCAAATAACGCGTCCAAACAAGAGTGACACGTGACCTCAAATTTCCGAAACAGATGGTAACAGAAGCTGAAGAAAGCCGGGTGGCTAAGTCCTTCTGTGCTTGAAACCGACGGTACGAATATTGTACTAATTTTTTCTGTACCAAAATAAATAAATATTACGCTCTTAATTTTTAATTTTTAATTTTAATTCTCAATTAATCGATTACTCTGCTGGGATTTTTCCTGCTATATATTATAAAGAAGTTATATATATATATATATATATATATATATATATATATATATATATATATATATATATATATATATATATATGTGTGTGTGTGTGTGTGTGTGTGTGTGTGTGTGTGCATATGAGCGTGTACAGATACGTGTGAATGAATTTACATGCAATTCTTTTATTTCTCTCCCTCAGAATCACGTGATTGAATCTCTCATCAATTTGTTTTTATCTTTCTTCCTTTTTCGTTCCCCTTTTTCTATCAGTCATTTCGTAGTTTTTTTTGTTTTTTTTTTCAAATCCTTCCCACACTTCCAGATTTTGGCACCTGTCGTGTAACACGGGGCCACGGTTATCAAGAGGGAGCAGCGACTCCCTTATCTTTGCTGTCCTCAATATGGAGTGTCAATCGGACACTATCGATGCGCAAATCGATCGTTCGATCTGAAAACTGGGGGGCCACAGGTGCGAGACAACGCCATTATCTCCTCACTGTCGAACAACTTTCTCATTTCTCCCTCAACTTCCTTGTATCAAATTTTATCTTGCCGTCCTTTCTTTTCCGTCACCACCTCCATCTCCCTCTCATCAACTCCCTTGACCCCTTACCCTTAACTCGACTTGTCACCGCTCTCCCACCCAGATTCGTTTGATTAATTCTGGGGCCCATTTCAATCATTTCTGTTTGCCACCAATCAACTTTGAACTGACAGTTTTGATTGGTTGAATATTTGATAAACTCATCAAATCAAGTTTCGAATTGGTTCTAATCCATTGTCATTTCTTTGCTTTGAATTTTTGATTGGTCGATTTTCTTATTTTTCTTTTTTTTTTACTTTATTTCTGACCAATGGCGGATCGTGATATAAAATTCTGTTTAAATGTTGTTTTAGAAAATTCAGGATTTCAAACTTTACAACTGTAACTATCCTTTTTGGTTTAACAATCTTCTAAAATCTCCCAGAAACACTTTTCTTCGCTCCAGGTTAATAGTTTTACTAAAAACAAATTTCAAGTAGTAAAAGATTAAAATTTTCTTTTAACACAAACTTAAACTTTTCTATAAAAAAACAGTTACTGTAAATTAAAAAGAAAGTGAATTAAGTAATAAATAGAACACAAAAATTGAGTGAAAGGGAGATAAGCAGAATTACATATATGGAAATAACTTGAATCTCGCCACGAAGCACACCTAGCGTTTCCCGAGAACAAATGAAGACACCCGTGTACTTCTACCCCAACCACTGAACCCCTTATTAATATTTCTATTATTATTTTTATTATTTCTATAATTTTCAAGTTATAAATTAAATACAGAAACATGTTTTATGTTATGAGTGTCAAGCGCGAACGTAGACACCATGATATATTGTACTAACATTACTTATAATGAAATATACTTAAGCTAGTGCACTAGGTAACGTAGTTTCAGAATATGTGTAGTTATGGGGATCTAAGATTTAAGGAGATAATGAACAAAAAAACAAACCAACACGAACTACAGATTTATATATATATATGTGTGTGTGTGTGTGTGTGTGTGTGTGTGTGTGTGTGTGTGTGTGTGTGTGTGTGAGAGGATAAAATGCACGATATATCATAAAATGATATGACGTGCACGACAGGATATGTGAAAAACGCAAATGGATAGCCAAATTTACATACAGGAATAAATCATCAAACACGAGAGATTTTACCGGTTTCGTTCGGATCACTTCAGAAGAAGGGCAGATTCTAAATTTATTCAATAACGGTAACAGCACAGGAAAAAGAAGAACGCACAACGGGATGTTATTGGCACGTTTCTAAATATTTGAAAAAATAAAGAAATTGAGACGCGTGCGGCAGAGACGTTAAAATGGAAAAAGGAAAGAGAAAGAAAAAACAAAAGGAAAAGAAATAGAAATATGGATGAAATATAGTAAAAGTGAAAAGTTACATTAACCGGGATCACAGTTATTTAAGCAGTGGCGGGATATATTGCATTGTTTCAGTGCGGTTTTTGCCAGATGTTTGCTTACGGAATAAGATCCGAGTCTGATGTTTACGTTAGTTGGTAATGAGAGAAGTATTACAGCGCTTTCGATGCACTTGCGACGGTTTTGGGGAGGATGCAGTTTGTAAAGTAACAATTGTGGGTTAAAAGTGTTTCTGTGTATGACTAATGCGTTAGTGGAATTGTTGGTTTATGGGGCCTGTTTGTGTTCGTAAATGCGGGATTTTATATTTCTGGTCGTTTCGCCAATATGAAACATCGGACATGCGGCACATTTTATTTTGTGAATGCCGGCTAGGGAAGAAGTTTGCTTAGGGGGTACTCATATATATATATATATATATATATATATATATATATATATATATAATTATTAATGGCAATATATGTATTAGCACATACTATCAGTGCCCTTTTACTTTGCAGTCTCCTTAAAAAATTCATCTCAATGATTGTCAATTAGTGACATATATATATTTTCATAGCTTACTATATATATATATATATATATATATATATATATATATATATATATATATATATATATATATATATATATATATATATATAGTAAGCTATGGAAATATATTTATGGCTATTAAGCTACACAGAGACTCCCGCGTTTTATCCCCGGGGGGGGGGGGGAATCTTCAGGCTAAAATGCATTGAGTTATTTTTGCCGGGTGTTTTTATATACACGGCTAGCTAGTTAATCAATCAGATTCTTTGTTGTTCTCTCAACCAATCGTTGGGCTTGACAAAGAAGTGGGGTAAAGGCTGAGCGATAGGCAGGGCCCATCTACTCCTTAAGCAATTCTAGGTTTGCAACCTGGATATTTTGTTCGAGTCTCCAGCTCTAGTAAGGTTGTCGATCAGGACTAAGGCGACCACCTCTCTCCCCATTGGTGGCAAGATGTAAATCAGTAGCACAGGTTTATATCGCAGTTTTCCTTCTCCTAGATTGATGATCTGACAGATCTTTGGGTCCATCACACCGAGAAAAACTATATATATATATATATATATATATATATATATATATATATATATATATATATATATATATATATATATATTCTACTAACGGTTAGTGTGGACCTCACGTTTATATATAGGGAATGGGATGACTCGCTTTCGAATGACGATCTGATTTCGCATTAAAATATCAGCTTAAAATCAAAAGCAGATGTGATAGGAAGAGATTACACCTTTCTCTGTTTAAAAGAAGGTGGATACACATCGCTAGTTTATATGTGTTTAGACGAATTAAGTTTGAGTAAGTGTTCTCTGTGTAGGCATGCTAAGGTCTCATCAGACTCGATCCAAGTCAGCAAAGTCTCTTAGGTAGTTGTACAAATGAGTTCACCTAAGTTTGTTTTTTGGTATAGAGATCTTCTGAGATCCCCTCTCTCCATATTTATTTGTCCCTAACCCCGACCCAAAGCACGGTACCTATTTTAAAGGACACCACACACGAACCCCATCCAGTCTTTTCTTTGTTTACCAAGAATGTATTTATCTTAAAAGATAAATTAATAAATGATTTGCCCTCTAGCTAAGATCAAAATGTAGTATCTGTTCTCCGCATCCCAGCAACATAAGACGTTTTACTATCGGCGAAACTATTGCGTATATATAAGAAAATATGACAATTCCAATTACAAATGTATATTACAAAATATCAATAATTTTTCATAGAAATCACTCCAGACACGGTATGAAGCCACTTGATATAAAAACTACAAAGACAAAAACTTCAAGGTCAGAGACTAGCCAACAATAAGTTAACAATAAGTAAGATGGATAGATTCCAATCCAGAAAACAGCAATTCTTCCTCCTTTGTCGGAATATGAGGACTAAAGGAAAAAATAAGGGACGCGAGAGTTACGAGGCTGCCGAAAGTAAACCTAAAGTCCACTTTCTACTCTTCCTAGACACCAATTAAGAAATATTCCCTGAATTTCAATTTTTTCTTAAGACCACTAAAATTTAGACATTTTCTAGAATCAAAATCATGTAATTGATTTTGATCAAAATTGTAATAAAGATTCTAAATAAAAGGTTTAATATCATTATATCTTGATTTTAATCTTCGGAAGAGGACATAAAAGTGGTGCAAAAACTGTTGTCCAGGAAATTAATTTACCCCTTCTTGAAGGGAATTTTTCTAGTCTACTTATGAAACTTTATGGTGGGTCTTGTTTGCTTGTTATCTTGTTTGTCACCGTCCACAGTTGATGACATCACAAAATGCATTGAGCACACTGAATTAAATGATGTAATTCATTAAAACAAAAGAGATGCATTATGACGCCACAAAAGGGGGGCATCATCCATTAGACAGAGGGCATGGGAAGGTATCTTTTATGAAGTCATAACGTAACTAAAGGGCAAATGATCAGAGTAGTGGAGGGAAAGAGAGAGGGGAGGAGGAAAAGGGAGACTTAACGAATCACAGATCGTCTAATGAAACTAGACGATAGGTCATTATATATATATATATATATATGTGTGTGTGTGTGTGTGTGTGTGTGTGTGTGTGTGTGTAAAATAAAAATGTAATAAAGGATAAGCTGATCAACAACTAGCAAAAATATAAACTCAAACGCATATTGAATAGTTTTACCAAAATATTTCGATTGTTAAGACAATCATCATCAGCAGAACTTTAATTAAAAACAGAAAAGTTTCAAATTTGTACAAAGAACGCAATTTGGAAAAATATATAGTCACGTGTAATAAACAGTAGAAAGAAAGAAATAAAGAAATTTGAAAAAGAAAAAGAAAGAAAAATCAGCAGTTAGCTTTGGTTTAGCATGTAAAAGCCGATCTGAGCGCTGTAAGTTAATTAAAGTGGGGAAGGAAATTGGTAGTAATTTAAAATGAATGACAGCAGGGAATTACACACAGAAGGAGAAGGAGGAGGAGGAGGAGGAGGAGGAAGACCGACTCAAAGTTGTAGAAGTTATCCGTTATCATATTGATTTGGGTTCATTTCGATTAGAATCGATCAGGCAGATAATGAAGAAATATTTTAAAACCCTGGTCTTTGAATAATTGTGTTATTATGACGTAGGATTAAACATGATTCTATGAGAGGGCGATTTCAATAAAACATATACACGACACTAAACTCCGTCGTCTCATAGAATCATGTTTAATCCTCTGTAGGTATTAATAATTAATAAGCGTATGTAGGTATTAATAATTTAATATATATATATATATATATATATATATATATATATATATATATATATATATATATATATATATATATATATATAGTAGATCACGTCTTTGAAAATTGTTTAGTGAGGAATAAGATGTTTTTCTTTACAGAAATTAGAAACCACAAACAATTAATTTTTTTTAATGAATAAAATTCATTTATTTATAAGCTATGACTTTCAGCAAAGATACAGAGCTAGACTTATCTTTTCTTTTATCTTCTTTTCATTTCGCTGACCCTCTTGTGATCATTTCTAATTTCTGTAAATAAAAAAAATGTTATATATATGTTATATATATATAGAGAGAGAGAGAGAAAAATTAGAAAAATATGAAACTAAAAGTAAACTTTTAGTAGAAAAAACCTATAGTGAAATGGTAAAAGCTCAATATACGAGATAGAGCAATTATAAAGATAGATGGACGAAGAGTGATAAACATGCACGAATGTCCAAATTTATTTCAAACTTCGATAGTTCAATGCAAGGTATATTCTGTAATAAAATTATGTTTATTATTCTTTCCTTAAGCTAAGGCTTTTCAAAGATCGAAATCTTATCATAAGAGGAATTATACAGATAGATAAGTTGGCAATAGAATAGCCAAAATTTAACATTTGAAAAAATATTAAGAAAATGACGGGTGAAAAAAAGTTCGTGTAAAAAGATATGGGGTTTGTCCAGGTGGTAATTGTCCGCCGATAAGGTGTTCAATGGAAGGAAATTTTGATGGAGAAGAAAAGGTTTCGTGGAGGCAACATAGGAAAGCGTTCAAAATTAAGTAAATCCAATAGGGAAAGTTGAGTTCAAGTCGTAGATGGAGCGCACTTAAAATGGAATTAATATGGAGAAATCGGGCCATTTTAAAAACAATACTTCCTCGGCCAGGAATTGAGTCGTAAACGAATGACATTAGCAATGGAGAATTGTAGTAGTTCTAAGAAAAGAAGCCATAAGTTAAAAGCAAGGTCAAATTAGGAGGTGGGAAGGAAAAAAGGAAGGTGAGGAAAATAGTGGGAGGGTTAGTTGAAATAGCCATGACTGCTGATGGAAGGGAGTAGGGGAAGTGGAGGAGGGGTTTTAGTGATAAGGTTATTTTTGATAAATGCTAGATCCGATGCCAGTAGAAATTGGCCGTGGTTGAGAATTTAGGTCAAATTAGGTCAATTGAGTGTATTTATTATTTGAAAAAGAAGAGAGGGGTGTGATTAAAAACGGGTTTAAAGCGAAAGACAAAAATAATTTCGAAATTAAAAAAGTTTTCGATGGGAAAAAATGGGGTTCCAAAGAATAGGAATTTGTAGTTTAAATGTTGAAAATGTACTAAGCCGGGCAGAGATATAGTGTTATATTTTTAAAAATTTAAAAGTACTGCAGATTTTAAAAGGGATTCCCAGTTGGTTTAGAATATAATTAAATAAGACCAGCCCAAAAGTAAAGTTGAAAAATTAAATTAAATAAATCAGATAAAAAAATAAATAAGTAAGACAAGCTCATTGTATAGTTAGACATTAAGTCTGTCCCACTTAATCAAATTAAAAATTAAAACTTAGGGTTGGGGATAAATTTGAGGAAAAAGTATGACCGCTTGTAACAATTGATATCTGTTATGAGTATTCTAGGGTAGGGTTAGGTTGAATGATGTAAAATGTAAGTGTATCACTAGTGCGTTGAGGTTATGAATAGCTTAATAGGGGAAGCAAATGGATCAATTGAATGAGTAACTTAGGAGCGTAGTTAAAGGAGAGATAAATGCAAATTTACGATGAAGATATAGTCGGTGGATAGGAGCATATACAGGGTCGATGTAGTGGATACAAGGGAGATAAAAATAAAAATAATGAAAGGAATGGAAGAGTGTATGCGAAGGTTGGCAAAAAGAAGAAAAAAAGAAAATGAAAGGCAAAATGAATTATAGTGTAGAGTAGGAATAATGGTATTGACGATAGGGCGGTTAAGGGTCGGTGGAGTGTAAGGAGAGTAATGTTAGTTTTCAAAAAACAATAAGTGCTATGGGTTAATATAGTTATTAGGTGTACTAGGGAGGAAACGTTATGTTTTGGGGATGGTTATTTGTAAGGTTGGAGGAGTTAAGAATTAAAGATTAACAAATTAACAAATTATAGAGTTTAAAAATTAGTCTGATACTAGAAAGGGGGTTGTTGGTTGGGAGGAGGGGTGTCAGGGAGAGTAATGAAATTAATGTATTTAAATTTTCGTTTGTGCCTGCAATTTGAGATGAGCTCATTTTTAGAGTTAATAATGTTTAAGCTTTTAGGTGCTGTGGCTATCATAAATGTTTCTAGGTGTACAAAATTGGCAGAAAGTGGATCCTGGAGTGTAAGAATTAGATCTTTTTAATATAGTCCAACGTAGGGAGTATGGTGTGTTATTAATGTTTAAGGTTTTTTTATTAGATTGGATAGAGAGGTGCTAGTGGCATTGTTATTATTGTGTTTGAAAAAGTAGATATGGTTTGCGATTCGGCTCTTAATGTGGAAGGCGCTTGCCCCAATACAAGTGTGTATTTTGTATGGGGTTGTTGTTGTTGTAGTATTTGTGTTATTTATAGTATCGGGAATGTTTTTTGAAAAGCCTTTGCTTAAGGAAAAGAAAATAAACATAATTTTATTACAGAATATACCTTGCATTGAACTATCGAAGTTTGAAATAAATTTGGACATTCGTGCATGTTTATCACTCTTCGTTCATCTATCTATATATATATATATATATATATATATATATATATATATATATATATATATATATATAAGGCCTCCTTTCAGTCTTAAGAGAATGGGTACCCCCTGTGAAGAGTCTATAGTGAACCAAAGGTTGCACAATCTCTTAACTGCATCTCTTCTGAACTAACATTGCTTAAAGTCTAATACAACTTGAAAGAATGCTAGGATTAACAGAGAAACACTGGTGTTATTTCAGAGATTTTCTATTCCAAGACCTCTTGTACAACTTGGGCTTGAGTGTCTACCCTACTATTTAACCCATAGTTGCAGGAAAGATATATGGATTCATACCTTTTCCAAGAGTATTAGATAAAATGATGCAGTAGCCACGGCATGCCTAGACCTGAGTTTGCGCCTGTAATCATTACACTACACGTATGTGTAGAGTTTAATGGAAAATGCGGATATACCAAATATCTACAATTAAATCAACACGTATGGTGCAATTCTTAATATTTCGTCTTTATTGTCTTTTAACAATAGAGATCAATAATATAAAAAAATGAGTCATTGCGATTGTATTGTTTTGGTATATCTACTTTTTCTATTCAGCTTTACTTTTGATGGATGTTATGCAAACGTTTTCTTCATGTACATAAAAATAAAAAATGTTCTAATTGAAAGTTTAAATGGAAGTATTGATAAGAGGGCATAATAAATAAATGATACTAAATTTATAAAGTTTTATTTATCTAAAGAATATCAGTATCCAATATTAATTGGAAGAAAAAAAGCTTGCGAAATATTAAAAAACGTCTGACCCCCTGAGCAAAGGAAAGGGGCATTAAATGAAGAGAGAGGGAGAAAGAGAGAGAGAGAGAATAAGATGTTAAAAAGGTGTTTTAAAAAAGGCTAAATAAGCATAACCCGTTTCGATGTTAATATAGTTTGGATGCGTGGAAAAATCTTTCGCATTTATTCATTTAGATAATTTGGTATGTGTATACGTTCATATCCTTGTATGTACTGGATTCGCTCCTAAACTAATTAACCTATCTTTATGAATTTTGGAACGCAACTGTTAGGCGTATATGGTTATTTTAATTTTAGTTTTATGTAAAGAGGCTAAAAGCCCTTGGTGAAAATTCACATATCTCCTATTTTAGGTATTATACATCAATTAATAAATATTCTCAAAATTTCAATTTCTTTTAAGTATTGGGAAAGGTTTGTAGAGGGCGTAACATGAGCACAACCTTCCATTTGAAAATTCAAATATATCAGATTTGCATTGAATTTGATCCATAATTATTTAACAAATCAAGCAAGATTAGCTGAACTTAAGACCCCTTAAATATGCAATCAAATAATATATATTATAAATTACATTCCCAAAATGTGATATATTAATAATGGGTGATTTTAATTGGCAAGGTTGACCAATTGAATCACGGGTTTTCCTCGGTAATAAAAAAAAATTAGCCCGGGTACCTCAAATAGTACAGGAGAACTTCTTGAGGAGTTGTGTATAAAAAATAACTTGATAATAACCAATACAACATTTAAGAAAAGAAGTTTACACAAATGAACAGCATCAAACAACAACAAAAATTATAAGATTTCCGAAGCAGATTCTAAAATACTTGGTAAGTAATGGAGTGAAATATTAAACAGTTAAATAATTTAGCACCGCCAAAAATGTATCTTGCTGCTAAGAAGGTTGAACAGAAAACCCGAAAACATAAGTTGGGCATTCAGAATACTAATGGGACAATAATTTCAACAAAACAAATTACATTCTTCAAGACTGGGCGAATTTTTATGAAAAATTATATGAGGATAACAATAGAAATGATTGCGTGATAGACAATTCTGCATCTGAAGAACTGTATTCAATATTAACAGGTGAAATAACAAACGCAACAATAAATGTTGAATGAGTAAAATCTCAGGGATTGACAATATTATTACGAACAATTGTAGAATGGGCGGTGAGCATCTAATCAAGACAATACTCCATACGTCATATTTAGAAATCACTGTAGTTTGAAGGTCTATGTGCGTTTAGTCTTTTTTGTCTAGAAGGAATGGTGGAAGGGTGCAAAAGTAT
>OY744522.1:142844244-142884244 GCA_963556195.1 Sepiola atlantica
GAAGTAAAAAGTAAAAGATGTGTTGGGTGTACTCACTTATTGTAGATACTGTATATATATATATATATATATATATATATATATATATCGGAAGCAAGTCATTTCTTATACAAGTGTCGTTAAATATCACGGAGTTTTCTCTCCTCACTATCTTTCTTGTTAATTTCTCGACGCGGCGAGACATTCGTCGGTTTTCTGGTGTTAATTGGTGGAGTATGCCACCTAACGTTGTATCGTGGGCCATTCCTATAGCGCTTTACAACCCACAATTAATAAAATAGCATTCACCACTGGTACTAACGCCCTATCAGTCTTTAACAATTAATACATAATAATAATAATAATAATAATAATAATAATAATAATAATAATAATAATAATAATAATAATAATAATAATAATAATAATAATAATAATAATAATAATAATGAAAATAAAAAATAAATAAATCATAAATCATAAATAAATGAATAAAGATATATATATATATATATATATATATATATATATGTATATATATATATATATTTAAATTAATAGATATATAACTAACAATTCAACTATAAATACGGCTCTTAGTAACAATAAGACACAGCCTCCTGAAGACAGTCGAGAGACCGAAAGCGCTAGAGGAATGGCCCACGATAAAACATTAGGTGCCATACTCACCAATTAACACCAGAAAACCGACGAATCGCTCGCCGCGTCGAGAAATTAACAAGAAAGATAGTGAAGAGAGACAACTCCGTGGTCTTTAACGACACTTGTATAATATATATATATATATATATATATAACCTGTTCCTATCAGTGCTGCCCAAGAGTAAAATAAAGAAATAGGGCAGAGTAGTTTACGAAGAAATTAAAAGTAATTTGTGTGACTTTAATATTATAAGTAAATTATTTTGAGAAATAGGATTTATTTTAAGTTCATTTCATTTTAACTTTAAAAAATATAATCGTGTTTTTAGATATTCATTTTTGCCGAATTCAAGGAAGTAACTAATGACATTATTACTCCCTTTTAATGTATGAGAATATTCAGTGAGTAAGGAGGGAAATCTTTTAAAATATAACCAATTTTTAGATATTTATTTTTATGAAAAACAAGAGAAATAAGTCACGACATGATTATTTCCCTTTAATGTATAAGAATATTCTGTAAGTAAGAGAAAAGTTTTCCATTGTAAAAGTTTTCTTTTCCGGTGTAAGGAAGAGATTGACGCAAAATAAGATATGTTCGTGCTAATAACATAGTTGAAGGAAGAAACTAAAATAGGCTAGTTCCAATCAAGTATCGATATGTAAGTCTTTGATTGCATATGAATAATTAGGTAATATCTAGATAAATAGCGAATGCGAACATAAGGTATACACTGACACACACACACACATATATATATATATATATAAGATTTATACTAGTATATATATATATATATATATATATATGTGTGTATATATATATATATATATATATATATATATATTGCTTTTTCAATAAGTTATTTTTACCACTCACACCTTATTACTACTTCCTACTGTTTTAGACGCTTCGCTCTTTCACACGAAGAATTCTGTTTTTTATGTACTATTTTTTTTTGTATTCATCTTCGTGTGTGCGAAAGATAGTGCGCATGTATCGAGTGTGTGTAGAGTTCTACTCATTTGTATTCTGTCTCATTTCCCACTCGAAAAGAATGGTTTCTTTTGCAAGTTTCTGTTAGTTTTCTAACTCACCGTTGTTTTTGACACCTTTTGCAGTCGTGAACTTATTACCTCCCTTGTCCGTGAGCAAGCAATATAAATGGCTGCCAGCGACGCGCCTCGAACCAAGACGTACTTTCGCTTTGGCGATAGACTACTTGTTTCGGGTAACGCACGGGCAAGAATCGTGTGATGGGAATCGAGAGAAAACAAAGTGGGGCTTAATGGAAGATGGCAAGGAAAGAAATGTACTATTTTGTGATTAACAAATAAAAAAAGAATGATATATCATTTTGAGCGGGTGTGAAGGGCGATCAATCTAGCTATAGCTGTAATTGCGCTTTCCCCCGCTAAAAGTAAGAAAAACATGGTTAAATTTATTATTTAAGGTTAAGATTTAGTTTTACTTAAAGAATAGTTACATAATTACAAACAGTAAAACATAAAAATAATATAACATATCTAATCAATATTTAATATATTATAAATATAATAATGTATATATTATATATATATAGATAGATTATATATATATATAATATATATATATATATCATTATGAATTATGGAATATGTATTCTAGGTAACAGGGTGAGTAACGTAGGCATATTATTTTCTTTGTAAACTTTACCATTTAGGGAGGTGCCACTGAACCCGAACCATACCCTAAAGACAGAAAAAACATTAACATTTTCAACTAATTCTATATTTATTGCTTATACCCGTCTTGGGACGGGTATTCTACTTGTTTTGTTTTATTTAGTTTTAAGCAAAACTAGTAAAGGGGGTAGAAGCGTTTAGTGAAAAATTGACAATAGGTATCACGCATCAATTAATATTCCTCAAATTTAAATTTCTTTTAGGGGGCATAATATGGGAACAGCCTTTCATGTGAAAATTCAAATATATCACACGTGCATTATAATTGATATATAACAAATATAGATATGGATGTATATCCTGGATTCTTCATCCGTGCAACTCTTCAGAAGACCAAAAATCGTGTCCAGAAACACCCGAAAAAAGACAAAGAAACAAAACTTAACTTGATATAGGATACATAAAATACAACTTCAAAGATGAACGTTGGTTTCCTAATAGTTATTAGGCACCATCTTTTACACGAACAGAGCTAGGAAAGAGTACATCTAGCTTACTTAAATGTCATGTCGAAAAATAGCTATGAGTAAATAAAGAGAATTATAACGTGAAATAAGAAGAATCATTTAATTAAGTAAATATATAAATTAATTAAAAGACAAAAGGGATAAGAAAAGCACCGAGAGAAAAAAATTGATTTTAAAAATACGACAAAACAAGCAGAGTTATTAAATTAAAATGTAATTAAAGATCTAAGCAGGAAAAGTTCATATAACTTACTTAAATGTAATGTCGGAAAAAAGACTTAGGTGAATAAAGAAAATGATCAAGTGAAATAAGTGAATATACATACATAATGCATTTCCACGAATATTTCTGCTGTCAAATATTATTGTAGAAAATAAATAACGAAAACAAATTAATTACAAATCACTAATCCGCCATTTTGTTTATTAAATCCGCCCAATATTTTTGGACGTTTTTAGAATTATGTTTAATATATTGTTAAATATATAGACTCTTTTCTTTCCCCACTGGGCAATTTTCGGCGATACCTATCACTTTTGTCAACCAAATACAAAATTACGAAAAGTAGTTGATATGTGACCACTATTTATAAGGTCGTTACAAAAATAATAGCCGCCTGAAGCGTTGGGTTTAAAAAAGTCATTTTAACGCAGAAATTGTAGTTTATTTCTAGTAAACTTTAATATATAAAATAATTAATGTTCTCACTGATAATTGGTAACTTTTTTTCAGATAGAAAGTATTTTTGAAACATAGATGAAACATGACTTTCACCTTCTTATGCTGCATGAGTTCAAACTTGGGCACAATGCTTTCGAAACTTCTGCCAATATCAATAGAACATGGGG
Source organism: Sepiola atlantica (assembly GCA_963556195.1). Classification (NCBI taxonomy): domain Eukaryota; kingdom Metazoa; phylum Mollusca; class Cephalopoda; order Sepiida; family Sepiolidae; genus Sepiola; species Sepiola atlantica. Next base: position 142,847,928 of record OY744522.1, read on the forward strand.
AGATGGATCCACAAGCAATCGGACTGTACGAAAGTGGTTCCAGAAGTTCCGTAGTGGAAATGAGAGCCTTGAAGATGAAAAAGGTAGAGGACGGCCGTGTAATCTTGACAATGAACAATTGCAAGCACTTAATGAGCAAAACCCACGTAAAAGTGTCAAAGAAATGTCTCAGACACTTGCTGTCGGCACTGCAACAGTTTCACGTCATTTACAGAGTTGTAACAATATCACTTTGCATCAATGTGGCAAAGCTACTTTGTTCTTGGGACCGGCACCATTGTGACGGAGTCGTTTGGCCAGTGGGATTGGGGGAGACCTTTTTGGAACGTTTATCCTTGTCGCAGCATCCATGTGGCAGGATCTTTTATCCTAGGGACGAATCGTGGCGAAATGTCGAACTGGAGGAGTCTGACTGCATGTGCACGTAATTACTCGCCGTTGTTACCAGTGAGCAATCATCGTTCAGACGATAAACTGTCTGGCTGAGTCCATTATGCTGCAAAAAGAACCTTATTTGAAATAAGGAAAGAAACCATTTACTTTTAATATAAAAATATATTTATTTTCTTGAAGATATTTTTATAATATTTTAGACACGCACAAAAAATGCGTCTTCTCGGTTCGAATCCAAAAACAGTCTGCGTTTGCAAAATCTCTTAACGAGAGATTGAGAGAAAGAGAAGGGGGTGAGAGAGAAGGAGAGAGACAGAGGAGAGAGAAAGAGAGAAAGAGGGAATACAGACATTGTCAGTGTACCCTTGTCAGATGTTTATATTTTTTGAGTTTCATAATCGATTTCTCGAACGACAAGTCTGATCCCTTGTGACCCCCATCACATGCACCTGTCATTGAATTGATTTGACATTTATATTTCACCCGTCAGGATCAAGTATGATTCTCTTCCCATTCTGACTTTGATATAAGGAATATAAACAATTCAATTTTAGTTACAATCTCTTTGTTGAACTTTCAAGCTTTCCCGAAATTTCAGCGCAAGTTTGGCACATGGCCCACGAATATTACGCATATTATGGGGAGCACTTAGCTCCCCAAAAGCTCATTGTGCCACAGAGTATTGGAAAGGTGAAATAATTTTCATGTATAAATGTATGTCTCTGAAATCGATTATTATTTTTGTAACGACCTAATAAAAACGCGAGCAAAATTATGCTATCCAAAATTGGTCCAAATTGTTTTTTGTTCTTATTTCTTCTTGCTCGGGTTGCTTTCGGTCATGTAAAGTTGAAAATACATTTTATAATGCATGACGGATTTATATATTCTGTATGTGCATGCATATCTGACAACTGAATTCCTTCTCTCTCTCTCTCTCTCTCTCTCTCTCTCTCTCTCTCTCTCTCTCTCTCTCTCTATCTATCTATCTATCTATATATATATATATATATATATATCCCTCTTTCATTCTCTCTCTTTCTATTTCCCACTCTTTAATCCCTGCTCTACTCACATCACTCCCCAGTCTCTTTGCTTGGCCATTTTTTTTCTGCATCGCCTCGACTACCTTTCCGCCCCATCCCCATAATTAATCAATTGATTGGGGGCGCAACTAATTGCGTTTACTGACCACGTGATCACATGACTGGTCGAAGATCAGATGGAAATTAAATTAACCTGCTGGCTCTTCAGGCCAAGAATTTCCGTGAAAATGGCTGTACGCATAGAAACAATGGGGAAGTGGTCTTGTCTCGTTCAGTAAGTGGGGTGAAGGAAATATGGGGATGCGGGATAAGTGGAGAGGGCAGGGCCAAAGATGATCAAATAAATGGGCCACTGGGTAGATAAGTAAGATAAGTAGGACGTTGAAACCTTTTCCAAAAAAAATAAGAAAAGCATTCCGTTTAGGGTTAAGGAAACTTGCTCGATATGAGAACACCTCTTCTTCTATTGATCTCTTAATACGAAGGAGAAAGTCTATATATTGAGAGTTACGTGTATATCTGTCGACACTGAAAGCGGGTCTAGTTATTTTTTATTCTATTGTTTAGACACGTCCTCAATTATTTATGGAGTCTAAGTTTGTTGGTTTGTCTGTCATGCTTAAATTGGAAGACTTACATCCAATCTGTTGCTAAGAAAAATGATTGGATCATTCTACCACTTCAGAAAGTACCTAACTCTTGATGCAATTCTCTACCTATATAAGAGTCGGATATGTCCTAAGATGGAATACTGTTGTCCCATCTGGGAAGGCACCGCTCAAAACACTCTATGTTGCTTAGACTGATTTCCAAATCGACTCCGAAATCTACTGGAGAATGATCTCTTCTGTTTCTTACAACCCCTTTTTCACAGAAGAGACGTTGCTAGTCTCTCTCTACTCAGCGGTTATTTCCATGGAAGGTGCTCGACTAAGTTTAAATCTTTGGTTCCTCCTTGCAAGATATTCACAGCAAGGACTCGTATTGCTACCACAACTGAAAAAGACTTTCTTTTCTCCATTCATGTACCTGACGCCAGGCGGAATTTCCATGGACGGAAGTTCTTTGCAAGGACTTCCCGTCTGTGAAACACATTATCGCAGTGCTGCTTCTCTGGTGATTACAACTTTGTCGTCTTCAAATCCAATATCCACAAATTCTTGTTGTAAACCGCCATATAAGTAATCAAACGAAGTTCATACTATTGATCAATATTAGTTAACGTGTGTTCATCCGTTTTAGTTATTAATTTATATTTTCATTAAATGTATGCAAGATTAACTAATCTTTGGAATATTAAATTATTGGTTATTTTTCACTGAATGTAAATTAAAATAAAAATGTAAAAGAATGCATCGAACAACAGAATGAAAAAGACACGTCAAAATATCTGCTAAATTTTATTGTAATTTTCATCTTAAATCACAGTCAAGTAAGCATACGCTTTTGTTTAATAGTTCATTTGGATTTATTTCTGAAAATGACTTTACCCATATTTAAAAATTTAGAACTCTATTGATTTTTAAATATTTTGTTTAAATAAGTTTACTTTACATCGAAGCTTTAATCTTTAAAAAATATTTCATTATCAATTATTTTATCACTGGAAAATGTAAAATTACATAAAAATGTAAAAATATAATTGCAAATTAATAAACTATTATTTTTTTCACTTAAGTTATATAAAATGAAATAATATAAAATAATTTATTTAAAATTAATAAAATATTTCATTATCAATTATTTTATCACTGGAAAATGTAAAATAGCATAAAAATGTAAAAATATAATTGCAAAATAATGAATTATTATTTTTTTCACTTAAGTTATATAAAATGAAATGATATAAAATAATTTATTTAAAATTAATAAAATAGTTCATTAAAATGTACATACATTGTCGGGTGGATGCAATAAAAGACAAAAATATTTAAAATTATTAAAAATGAAAATTGGTTTCAAAATCGAAATCATTATTTAATAAATTCGTTGCTGCAATTGCTATATGCCGCATCGAAAAATATTTTTTCAAATAATTTTGTAGTTATCATTGTTTAGCTAAATTACTAGATGAAAGTCCATGAAGTAAAACTCTCTCTCTCTCTCTCTCTCTCTCTCTCTCTCTCTCTCTCTCTCTCTCTCTCGTTTGTTTATCAAAATGACTATAAGTAACAAATAAAGCAATGCTTGTTTTGGTCAAGTGGCAAGATGGCCATTTGATGTTTAGGCGCTCGAACTCTGGGAATAACAATTAAATTATTATATGTAATTCTTAACAAAAGGCACCACAACACTTCGTTTTCATTATCCGTTTTCTCTATTTTACGGCACCAATGGAACTTGAACACGGCATTCCTCACCACCGTCTCAACCACCATCATCATCATCATCATCATCATCATCATCATCATCATCATCATCATCATCATCATCATCATCATCAATAAAACGTTTTCTCTGCATCCTGCAAAATACGATTTACCATGTATCTCTAATACCGCCTCTCCTTCACTACTTTGGTTAACTGATTGATTGATATGAAAGCCCAGAAACATACGTTGCTACGTCATATTCTTCCACCATTCCTTCTAGACATACATTGCTCACTCACAGTGTTGATATTTTTGTGTGTTCGTACAGTCCTAACATTTCCATTTAACTACAAGAGATATAGGCGCGAATTTCGCCTATTTACTAAAAGATCGCTTACTCTCATATGACCAGTTAACTTCACTCACTATGTTATTTTGAAAGACAGCGAGTTGTTCCATTGTTTAGTCTGTAGCAGTTACCTCCTCCTTTCAAAACATAACTACACCGGTTTGCCGACAGGTGGCACTGTAAAGCGACACCAGAGTTATCTGCCCTTCTGACTATAAAAACCGTTGCAAACGGAAAATCCATCTCTTCTTCACCGACCAGCCTCGGCAGAACAACGCTGGCACCAGCGCTCCGTTACACTCGCTTTTTCCTACTCAATTAGCCTCGACAGAACGACGCTGACACTAGCGTTCCGTTTCACTCTTCTCTTCTGGTCGATTGGCCTCGGCAGAACGACGCTAATACACTAGCGCTTCGTCTCACGCTTTTCTCTTCAAATGGCATCGGCATAACAACTACCAACACACGTGGTCAAACAACGGTAAGAGTTCTCAACTCATTTTCTTTGTGTACGGCTTTCAAAGACTTTCCTCTCGCCGGATTCATTTCTTCTTATACCTTTTTCAAGAACTGTTTTTCCATCGACACACATGCATATATCACACACTTCATCATTCCACGTACACACACGTTCAATAAACGTTATTTGAACTACCTCATTTTGTTTATTAATTATTACTCTGTCTTTTGCATGCAACATTGCTTGATTTACTGAACACGTCCATAATCGGGGGAACTCGATCCGAACATTGGTGACCCCGACGTGATAGCTTTGTTGTATGTGGGGGAGTAATTAATTTCGTACTAGAACAAAAATATATATATATATATATCATTTCTCGTTTTATCTTTCCGTGGTGAAACGAATTATGCACCCATCTTTTTCCTTTTTTTTCTACCCACGTGGTAAAAATATACAAACAAAAAAAAAGAAGCCGCCATCTCTATTTTTTCCTGGCCACGTGGAAATACCCAAACAAAGAAAAACAAAAACATTTCTCTGCTCTCTCCGAATATAAAACAAATTACAATTTCATTTTTTCTTCTTCTATTTATCTACCCACGTGTCGGAAAATTATATACAAAGAAAATAACAAACTTTTGACAATCCTTATTTTTCTTTTTCGACGAACAAAAGGACCTTACAAGACGCCATTCCTTTGTTTTGAACACGTGGAGATCAAAAGAAAACAATAGAAGACAAACGCTCACATGCCGCCATCCTTTTCACAACCACGTGTTGATAAAAAAATTTAAAATTGCCGCCATCTTTTTCTCTAACCACGTGGAAATGAAAATTCAAACAACAAAAAAGAAAATACGAATTTATTTTCTCTGTTTCAACAACAAGCAAAAAAGGGAAGCCGCCATCCTTTTCTCTAACCACGTGGAAATTAAAATTCAAACAACAAAAAAAAGAAAATACGAATTCATGTTTTTTCTTTCTTTTCAACAACAAAGAAAAGAGAAGCCGCCATTTTTTCTCTACGTGGAAACTAACATTCAAACAAACTAAAACGAAAACAAAAAACATCATTCCGGGTGTGAAACAAATTACGGCTCCATTTTTTCCCCCTTCTACCCACGTTGTTGGAAAATATATAGAAAACAAAACTGCTACAAAACAGACAACACACGATGCCAAACTCGAACATCACCAAGCCTCAAGACTTAATACTTGTTGTAAAATGTCAGGCTCAGCAAGCACCAACATCACCCTTCAAGGCCTACCAACCCTCTTCAACAACTGGACGTTCGATGATCTACAGGAGGACACATCAACTCGAACGACGCGCACCAACACCAGTACAGATCCACTTGTACCTGGACCTGCTAACTCACTTGCAGACATTAGTGCATCTAACTTTGACCATAGTGTACCACCAATCTCAACAACTAGATGTTTGTTCATCAGTTCCACAACACGGACTAATTAACATGAACAACATCAACAACTGCACAGACCCACTTGTGCTTATTCATCAACAACTGCACAGACCCACTTGTGCTTATTCATCAACAACTGCACAGATTCACTTGTGCTCACTCATCAACACCGCACAGACCCACTTGTGCTCACTCATCAACAACCGCGCAGACCCACTTGTGCTCACTCATCAACAACAGCGCAGACCCAAGCACCAAACATTCCCGGACAACACTGACAATTCAACGTTCGTTCATCAGCTCCGCATCACGCAGACTAATCAACATGAACAACGCCACCAACAGGTGCAAATTCACTTGCACTCAACATTTTTCGACCGCAAACTCACTTGCGCTCAAACTTGATGCAGACACAAACAACACGCAGATCCACATGCGTTACAAACACTCAATTCCGCAGACGCACTTGCGATCAATCATTCAATACAGATGCAGAAACAGAAATAAGTAGCGTGCACACTACTTTTTCTAATCTTCAACAGCAAACAGACATACCCACAAAGAATGCTTCTCATCTACAACTGTACATATTGAATAATATTTTCAATATTTTTCAATCTGGGGGGGAGTCCTTGTAGCAGTTACCTCCTCCTTTCAAAACATAACTACACCGGTTTGCCGGTAGGTGTCGCTTTTTCACCGACAGGTGGCACTGTAAAGCGACACCAGAGTTATCTGCCCTTCTGACTATAAAAACCGTTGCAAACGGAAAATCCATCTCTTCTTCACTGACCAGCCTCGGCAGAACAACGCTGGCACCAGCGCTCCGTTTCACTCGCTTTTTCCTACTCAATTAGCCTCGACAGAACGACGCTGACACTAGCGTTCCATTTCACTCTTCTCTTCTGGTCGATTGGCCTCGGCAGAACGACGCTAATACACTAGCGCTTCGTCTCACGCTTTTCTCTTCAAATGGCATCGGCATAACAACTACCAACACACGTGGTCAAACAACGGTAAGAGTTCTCAACTCATTTTCTTTGTGTACGGCTTTCAAAGACTTTCCTCTCGCCGGATTCATTTCTTCTTATACCTTTTTCAAGAACTGTTTTTCCATCGACACACATGCATATATCACACACTTCATCATTCCACGTACACACACGTTCAATAAACGTTATTTGAACTACCTCATTTTGTTTATTAATTATTACTCTGTCTTTTGCATGCAACATTGCTTGATTTACTGAACACGTCCATAATCGGGGGAACTCGATCCGAACATTGGTGACCCCGACGTGATAGCTTTGTTGTATGTGGGGGAGTAATTAATTTCGTACTAGAACAAAAATATATATATATATATATCATTTCTCGTTTTATCTTTCCGTGGTGAAACGAATTATGCACCCATCTTTTTCCTTTTTTTTCTACCCACGTGGTAAAAATATACAAACAAAAAAAAAGAAGCCGCCATCTCTATTTTTTCCTGGCCACGTGGAAATACCCAAACAAAGAAAAACAAAAACATTTCTCTGCTCTCTCTGAATATAAAACAAATTACAATTTCATTTTTTCTTCTTCTATTTATCTACCCACGTGTCGGAAAATTATATACAAAGAAAATAACAAACTTTTGACAATCCTTATTTTTCTTTTTCGACGAACAAAAGGACCTTACAAGACGCCATTCCTTTGTTTTGAACACGTGGAGATCAAAAGAAAACAATAGAAGACAAACGCTCACATGCCGCCATCCTTTTCACAACCACGTGTTGATAAAAAAAATTAAAATTGCCGCCATCTTTTTCTCTAACCACGTGGAAATGAAAATTCAAACAACAAAAAAGAAAATACGAATTTATTTTCTCTGTTTCAACAACAAGCAAAAAAGGGAAGCCGCCATCCTTTTCTCTAACCACGTGGAAATTAAAATTCAAACAACAAAAAAAAGAAAATACGAATTCATGTTTTTTCTTTCTTTTCAACAACAAAGAAAAGAGAAGCCGCCATTTTTTCTCTACGTGGAAACTAACATTCAAACAAACTAAAACGAAAACAAAAAACATCATTCCGGGTGTGAAACAAATTACGGCTCCATTTTTTCCCCCTTCTACCCACGTTGTTGGAAAATATATAGAAAACAAAACTGCTACAAAACAGACAACACACGATGCCAAACTCGAACATCACCAAGCCTCAAGACTTAATACTTGTTGTAAAATGTCAGGCTCAGCAAGCACCAACATCACCCTTCAAGGCCTACCAACCCTCTTCAACAACTGGACGTTCGATGATCTACAGGAGGACACATCAACTCGAACGACGCGCACCAACACCAGTACAGATCCACTTGTACCTGGACCTGCTAACTCACTTGCAAACATTAGTGCATCTAACTTTGACCATAGTGTACCACCAATCTCAACAACTAGATGTTTGTTCATCAGTTCCACAACACGGACTAATTAACATGAACAACATCAACAACTGCACAGACCCACTTGTGCTTATTCATCAACAACTGCACAGACCCACTTGTGCTTATTCATCAACAACTGCACAGATTCACTTGTGCTCACTCATCAACACCGCACAGACCCACTTGTGCTCACTCATCAACAACCGCGCAGACCCACTTGTGCTCACTCATCAACAACAGCGCAGACCCAAGCACCAAACATTCTCGGACAACACTGACAATTCAACGTTCGTTCATCAGCTCCGCATCACGCAGACTAATCAACATGAACAACGCCACCAACAGGTGCAAATTCACTTGCACTCAACATTTTTCGACCGCAAACTCACTTGCGCTCAAACTTGATGCAGACACAAACAACACGCAGATCCACATGCGTTACAAACACTCAATTCCGCAGACGCACTTGCGATCAATCATTCAATACAGATGCAGAAACAGAAATAAGTAGCGTGCACACTACTTTTTCTAATCTTCAACAGCAAACAGACATACCCACAAAGAATGCTTCTCATCTACAACTGTACATATTGAATAATATTTTCAATATTTTTCAATCTGGGGGGGAGTCCTTGTAGCAGTTACCTCCTCCTTTCAAAACATAACTACACCGGTTTGCCGGTAGGTGTCGCTTTTTCACCGACAGGTGGCACTGTAAAGCGACACCAGAGTTATCTGCCCTTCTGACTATAAAAACCGTTGCAAACGGAAAATCCATCTCTTCTTCACTGACCAGCCTCGGCAGAACAACGCTGGCACCAGCGCTCCGTTTCACTCGCTTTTTCCTACTCAATTAGCCTCGACAGAACGACGCTGACACTAGCGTTCCGTTTCACTCTTCTCTTCTGGTCGATTGGCCTCGGCAGAACGACGCTAATACACTAGCGCTTCGTCTCACGCTTTTTTCTTCAAATGGCATCGGCATAACAACTACCAACACACGTGGTCAAACAACGGTAAGAGTTCTCAACTCATTTTCTTTGTGTACGGCTTTCAAAGACTTTCCTCTCGCCGGATTCATTTCTTCTTATACCTTTTTCAATAACTGTTTTTCCATCGACACACATGCATATATCACACACTTCATCATTCCACGTACACACACGTTCAATAAACGTTATTTGAACTACCTCATTTTGTTTATTAATTATTACTCTGTCTTTTGCATGCAACATTGCTTGATTTACTGAACACGTCCATAATCGGGGGAACTCGATCCGAACAAGTTTATCCATTTGAGGCACTCAAGACCATAAAGCACTACTGAGAGTAAATATGTGTTGGTAATCTCAGTGTGAATCTAATAAGTGAGATCTAACCTCTTCATGTTGAAAGCTGACCACCCAAAACCGATGCGGTGTTGTAATGCTTCATTGGTTCATCTGTAGCAGAAACCGCATGTTCTAAGTAGTTAAATGCACCAATCTGTGAGATTGTTTCTTTATCGTTAGTTTCATATTATTGTTTGTTTTTTTCTGTAATCATGCATTTTCAAACTATTTCGGACGCTTTTTAGATTTCGAAGGCAGGTGACGGTAGCTTAGTCGTTAATGACACAGACTGACAATCTGAGTGTGCCAAGTTCGAATCCTGTTCGTTCCACAAAACACTTCCACTTACGATGTTGGCAATCTTCATGTGGTCCGTCCTGTAAGTAACCAATGTCTTTCTAGAAAGAACTCTTTTTTTTTCTTTTTTTTTAAAGAACTCTAACAAGAAAGATATCGGGGAAACCAATGCCAACAACAGCATCATCTGATTTATGCGAAATGAATGATGACTTAGAAGACCAAGAAATACTTGTAAGTCTTCTTATAAGTCCGTCAAAGAACCCATCAAATCTAAATCAGTCTTTATGGTATTTTTATTAGACGAACCAATAAATGTAGACTTATTTAAACCGAATAATGATTTTATTCCATCTTTGCATTAATGGTGGAAATATAATATACGCGAATAAAGATATTATTGGATTAACTCAGATGTGAATTATGGATTAGTCAATAATGACTGTAAGTGCCAAATTAATCAATGTATATTTTGGTCAAGTTGCAAGATAGCCATTTGATTTTAGGCGCTCAAACAGTGGTAATAACAGTTATATATATATATATATATATATATATATATATATATATATATATATATATATATATATATATACTTGCCTATCTAGTACCTAAGGTACATAAGCTTTTTTTCTTTTTTTTTCAATGCAACTTTTATTCCTATATAATAGCTACTATATCGCAGAACGGTTCTTGCGTGTAGTGTTTAGATAGTATTATTATTGTCATAATTAATTTTATTTGATATGCAAATTACCATATCACACGGTAGTCTTAAGGGTAATATAATATTATTATTATTTATTTATTTATTTATATATTAGTGAAATTTAAGCTGAATTAATTCTACACTTGATTATTGGGGAAATGGTCGTTTGATCAGTACTATTGGAGAGCCATCAATATTATAACTGTCCTGTTTTTAAATCTCCGAAACAGTTACATGGTAAACAGCTGATGATCCCCGTTTTAATATTTCACGCTTAAATTAATGTCCCCTGTTTTTGTTTCACTGTTAGATACTTGAATCCCCTTTTCTTATTTATGTCAGTTTCTCTGGGAATTTAAACTGCATTTTTCTTCCTTTTTTTTAAATGACTTAAAGCTTCTTTAGACTATATATATATATATATATATATATATATATATATATATATATATATATATATATATAATTATTTAATAATAAATATTTAATTATCTACATTTCATAATTGCGGAATCATCAGTGTAGAGATAACTATTCAAATCAATCACACGATTCGAACCCAGGAACAAAATCACTTTTGACTCCAAATCCTGACGCCCTTACCAATGAGGCTATTTTGAATAACTACACGAAGTGATGAGAAATAAATCCTATTATGCCGATCAGGTGGGCAACGATAGTCAGTCGTAATGACAATGTTCAACAGGAAGGAACATGCATTTATAGCTATGATTTGACGACATGTAATACTTCTCATTAGATCGACCGGTCGAAACAGGGCTACAAATTAATTATCTACAGACTTATTATCAGTGTAAAATAACTATTCAAACAAGTCGCACGATTCGACCTCCGGAAAAAAGTCACCTTTAACTCCTATATAGACGGGAATTTAAAAAGTAGATAGATACTTAACAAAAATCATGAATAAATAACTAAAGTTTCTGCTTTATTCGCCGACGGCCAGCACTCGCAGCTATACAAAGCAGTCGTAAAAGTTTGAAACTTCGATATTTTACAGTAATTGACAGTTTTTGTGTAACAGATATCAATATATCTATTATATTTAATATCACGGTTCAATCTGAAAGAGGACTTATTCAGCGTTAAATCGCTGCAAACCTCGGAATCCCACTTTACACTATGAACAGAATGATTGTTCAAATCATTAGAGAGCAAAATAATCAATATTATATCGCCCAGATCAATCAGGAAATGATGACAAGGGTGTCGATTCACTTCTTTCATATAATATATATATATATATATATATATATATATATATATATATATATATATATATACAGTAGAAATTTCTCTCTCTCTCTCTCTCTATATATATATATATATATATATAGAGAGAGAGAGAGAGAGAGAGAGAAATTTCTACTGTATAAAGTCATCTTCAGGAAGTAGTAAAAAAAAAAATATTTTTCTCTTTTTTTCGTGACATAATATCACTACAAAAGTCTTGCAACGGTGATTTCTTTTTCAAATGTCTTCGTCATGAGGAAGCGCGGGCACACGTAAGTGTATTAGAAGTTGGTCCTCTTTTTTGAAAGCGTTGGCTAATATGGAAAAGAAATTTTGTTTCGAAGCCCAAACAACGCATATATTTTTTTATATAAATATTTATTCATTTAAATTCAACTAAGTTTCGACTGTAAAAGGTAATCTTCAGAAAATAGTATTTTTTTTTTTCAGAAAATAATATCACTACAAATTCCGTATGGTGTTGCAACGGTGATTTGTTTTTTATGCATTCGTCATTAGGGAGGTCTGGCGCGCGTAAATGTATTAAAAGTTAGTCCTCTTTTTGGGAAGGGTTTGGTAATATGTAAAAGAAATTTTTTTTTGGAACCCAAATAACGCATATATTCTTTTTAAATAAATAAATATATATTTAAATTCAACTAAGTTTTGTAATAGAGTACAAAATTTATCGCATAATCAATATTTTTAATTATGCTCCCAAAATTAAACATCAACAAATATTATTGGGTACATATTTTTCAGAAATTCTTTAATAACCATACCTTCAGCACAAATAAAAACTTCATCAATTCGTCGCAGGTCCAGTTAACAATGTAATTGTCAAATGATCACGTACATATAAAACAAAAATAACCAACAAATCATGAAACCTTATTTTCTTTTATATATATATATATATATATATATATATATATATATATATATATATATATATATATTATGGCATTATGGATTTAAAATCCAATGTATATATTTTTTCAAAAAGTATGGATTAAAGTAGGTATATATTTCAAGTTTATAAAAAGTTCTATCAAATATTATATTGTAAATAAATGACGCTTAATTTCTTCTTAAAAAGTCAGTAATCCAAACAGTAAATAATTTCCTACTTTAAAATATCTATGAGTGCAGAAATAACAGAGAAAACATCTTTTCATATTGCAGAAGATTAATATTCATCGAATGATTTTCGAAAAATAACCATCCATAAATGCAGACTAGACTATAAAATAATGCTGGAATTCGCCAAACATCGGGGGGGGGTATAATTCATCCTAAATAGCTTATGAAGATTTACTAATCTAATTCAAGTTTTATATAAACCGAGCCGAACAGATAAGTGGAAATAACTCTAATTAAATGTCTAAGTTCATACTTTAAAAAACAAGACACGAGTCACCTTTTAATTAAAATCCGAACATCTTAATAGACACAGACGTCGTAAGAGCTATGCGAAATGAAGAGAAATAAAGTGTATTATATTTTATCAAGTAAACATATAGTAAACCACCATGTAGTGTTTGACAAATCCTTATTTTTATTTCTCTTGAATTTTACTACACAGCCTATATATATATATATATATATATATATATATATATATATATATATATATATATATATATTGTACATGTATTGTATTAGTTTCTGTAAATGTAAACCCGTAGAAACTCAAGTGTTTATAAACATATATATATATATATATATATATATATATATATATATATATATATATCTTATATATAAAGTAAAGACGTTTTTCCCCTGTACCTTCGCGTCGAATAGGAACATAAACTCGAACTCAATAGGTTACTACAATCACTACAACATCAAACTTATTCGCCCGAGCGTGTTCTTAGCAAACTCTAGACTCTTACATCCACCTCGGGCAAATTATTACTTTCGTTCCTCACTCAGTCACTCTCCCCACACCAGACACCATACAGGTAGTAGCAAGAACATTTCTCTCTAACATTTTACTCCTCCCACGCTACCAGTCTACACCGGGAACAAATACACAACGGATAATTTCACACAATTTAAAACTTATTATTTACGTTAAATATGCCTTCACCTCACCACACAGTAGCATAAGTTGCACAGAAAATATAACAGACGCTCCCTTCAATACATCTGACTACGTCACTTCCGCCAAAAAAGACTTAAGACTTCTATTCTAAGCCTCAACCAGCAACTACAGATCACGATACGCCTGCCAGGTTCACTACCCTTAAACAATTATGCCGATTCCCCTAAACGATCAAACCTTTCTTCAGGTAATATACCGTTCCTGTTCTGCTATTTCCGTTATACATTAATCTACTTCAATTCTTAAATTTGCTGCTACAATACTAGCGTACTATGTTAAGAAAAAACCTGTTACAGATTAAGCGATTGACATTCTATTATTCTTGCTACGTAGCATTTACACGTTAGCGAATAACAGATTACATTAAACTGAACACAATGACAATCGCAAACACGACAATTTATTCACATGGTGACAAGCAGATAATAATAGACAACTCAGGATTAAAATTGGAACTCAAAGCTTTCATTTTTAAACAATGGGAAAGAATTTTCCGTGATTAATATCGGAGAGATCAAATTGTTTATATCACGTATTTCGTCTTATTAATGACAGCGGTAGTAGCAGTAAGAATAAGTGTGCCGTTGGTGAGGAATGCCGGTGCGGCCGTAGCAGTAGTACAAATAGTTGTTGTTGAAAGTTCGACGTTAATGAGTAAGACGACGCGGCCGTAGCAGTAGTGCAAATAGTTTTTGTTGAATGTTTGACGCTGGTAGGACTGGCATGGTCGTAGCAGTAGTACGAATAGTTTCTGTTGTTGAATTGGTTGCCGTAGCAGACGATATGTTGTCGGCGATGTTCGGTGTTGTTATTGTTGAAGGATTCAGTCTGCTTCTTTTTGTTATTGTTGCTGGAGAAGAACCGAGCGTCACTGTTAAAGTTCTTGGATGATCCGAGATTATTTTCTCCCCCCCCCCCCCTTTCATAATCTCTCCTTCCTGTATAAGGACAAAAAAAAACTTCTTCACTGGTCCCAGCTGTTTTTATGTGAAACTTTTTGGCCACACGGATCAAAGCACATGAACAACCAACACGAAAGCGGTCGGGAATCATGTAAACAAGGCCGACTTGGGTGGCGGTCGCCATGGTAACACATGCCAGACAGTATGACGGCGTCTTCAGATCAAAACGAGATCTAAAATTATAACATTTTCGTTTAACTCTAACAATTAATAAAAACATTTACGTTTTCCTTATTTACATAAAGTTCAAACAACTTCATTCCAACGAGTCAACCTGAAATGCCAGACTGCATTTTTCATTTTACATTACAAATTTTCGTTTTATACGATCACTATTGACTATTCTGATAGAATTTTAAGTCCCTCGTGCTACCGTGTTTACAAATGTTTAACATTAAAAAAAAAATCGTTTTAGTGGAATGGGATCGAACGCCAAAAACTGTAACGTCGTAAACACTAACCCACCGATGGGGAATATAATATTAATATGAAAATTAATATAGTTAAACGAAGCCTGTCCGATATATACTGCAAGCAATTTACTTTGATTTCACCAGAAATTTTATTTTTATTTTTTTTTTAACATCGGCTATGTCTGTGATAAGGGCCCTTGGAAAATTACAGAGGCCTACATAGCCCCATTAAAATCCACTGAAACACACAAATATAATTAATGTAGGCTGCAGAGCATTACAAATTGTATTCGAATTGGGGTGGGGCACTTAAATTACGATTATATGCTTATTTTTAATAATGAAGACTATTCTCTATTTTTTTTTCATGATTGCGATTGAGTCACGTGAGCAAAATGCCGATGTCGACCGGGAAATACGTTACGATTCACCTTCTGGCGAGCAAATGTACGGTCCACCATGTGTAAGGGGGGGGGCATAACAATAAGTAAAAAAAACATCTCTGTTATAACATTACATGCAGACAATCCTCTTTACTTTTAATTGCTTGCTATTGTTTAATTTGCGTCGGGTAAACCAAATCCTTGATTGTGCTTGGTGGCAGTAAGTGGCGGCGACAAAAAATGCTGCCCTTATATGTCATAGCATACATGTACACTGTTGAATGGCAGAAAAGAGGATAAAAATTGAAATCCTCTGACATAGATTCAGTTATCAGTGCGGAAATTCAAGATCCAGTGGCAGATCCAGTTTTACATGATTTCATTAGGCACCATATGATTCATGGAAACAGAGGTTCACTCTGTCTCAAAGATAGACACTGCAGTAAGAGCTTGAGTGAAACTCAATCAGATACAAATGGCTACCCACAATATCGACGACTATCTCCTTTAGCTGGAGGTTTTGAGACGACAGTTACCCTACCTGCCAACATAACAGTTCCTGCAGATAACCGATGGGTTGTACCACATAATAAACTGCTTTGTGACATTTTTGATGCACATATCAATGTTGAATATTGCAACAGCATGAAATCAATAAAATACATTTGTAAATATGTAAATAAGGGTAGTGATCAAGCTATCTTCACAATTGAAAGTAATGCTCATGATGAAGTTAAGAGATACGTTACATATCAACCAATGAAGCCATTTGGAGAATACTTAACTTTCACATACATATACATCATCCCCCAGTTATTCACCTATCAGTTCATCTAGAAAATGGACAGCGTATATACTTTACTGAAAGTACTGCAGCAGATAGAGTTGCAAATCCACCTTCAACCACTTTAACAACTTTCTTCACATTGTGTCAAACAGATTTTTTTGCACGTACACTTTTGTACTGAGAAGTTCCAGTTTATTATACCTGGGACACAAAAACTAAGGTCTTCAAGCGACGGTTACAGGGTAAGCCAGTTCCAGGCTATCCGTGCGTTAAAAGAACAGAAGTTTTGGGGCAGGGTATACACCGTGCATCCAAATCAATTTGACTGCTTCTGTTTGAGACTGCTTCTACACAATGTTAGAGGTTCACAGAGCTTTAATGACCTAAAAACGATCAATGGTCAAGTTATGACTACATTCAAGGATGCATGTAGTGCACATGGACTACTTGAAGATGATAACCACTGGGATGCTACACTACAGGAAGCATCTATATCTGATTCTGCAAACAATTTGAGACATTTGTTTGCTATCATGTGCAGTGTCTCATCCAAAACGACTTTGGGATGCACACAAAGAAGCTTTTACTGAAGATTTCCTTCTTAGGAAACGCAATCAACAGCCTGAAGTTGATATAACATTTTCAGACGACATCTTCAATATGGCTTTTGTGCATATTGAAGATATGACTTATAGGATGAATGGTAAAACACTGACAAAATTGCGTCTTACCTCACCTAATCGATCTAATACACATCCGGTCATTACTGCATGGACGCGTGAAATTAGTTATCAAACTCATGAGCAAGCATCAATTGTTCGAGATGGTATCGCACAACTAAATAATGAGCAAATTCATATTAAGATGCTGATCCAATTTGTCAAATAGAAAGAGGATCAGATCCAGCTAAAGTTTTACAGAAGTGTTCCTTGATCGTATGGGATGAATGTACAATGGCACATAAACAAGCGTTTGAGGCTCTAGATAAAACATTGCGTGATCTCAAGAAACGTGATGTTGTTATGGGGGACATAACACTTTTATTTTCAGGTGACTTCCGACAAACGCTTCCTATTGTTCCACTTGGAAGTCCCGCTGACGAGCTTAATGCTTGCATTCAATTGTCATATTTGTGGAAGTACATTAAGACTGTAACGTTATTTACAAACATACGTGTACATCTCAATAGTGACCCAATGGCTGGTGAGTTTGCCTCCCTACTCCTAAAAATAGGTGATGGCAAGCGTGCAACAACCAACAATGACACGATTGTTATTACTCCAGGTATTGGCTCAATTGTTTCATCACTCACAGAACTTAGTAGCAAAGTTTATCCAAATATAGCCGAAAACTATGTGCATCCTGAATGGCTAACGGAGAGAGCAATTCTAGCTACTAAAAATTACATGGTACATGTCATCAATCAACAACTACTTGATGAAATTCCAGGTGATGAACAAACTTTCACTTCTGTGGATTCTACTCTCGATGACGACCAGGCTGTACAATACCCTACAGAATTTTTAAATTCATTAGAATTGCCTGGTATGCCAACACACAAATTAAAGCTGAAAGCTGGATGCCCAATTATGTTACTCCGGAAACTTGATGCTCTAAGTCTATGTAATGGAACGAGACTGTGTGTTAAACGCATTAAACCTCATGTGATAGAAGCTGTAATACTAACTGGTGTGGCAAGGAGCAAACTGACATTCCTTCCCAGAATACCCATTATTCCGTCGGATTCTGTAATAGAATTTAAAAGGCTTCAGTTCCCAGTTAAACTGTGTTTTGCCATGACAATTAACAAGTCCCAAGGACAATCATTGGCAGTGGTTGGTCTAAACTTGACTTCACCTTGCTTTAGCCATGGGCAGTTTTATGTCGGATGTTCAAGGGTAGGCTCTCCACAATGTCTATACATATTGGCACCAGAAGGTAAAACATCAATCCTATTTTAATTACCTAAATTACTTCCAGTGAAATGATTTATTTTCTGAATCTACTTATTTAACTTAAAAATTAAAATCAGGTTGTTATATTTCCCCGGGCAACGCCGGGACACGGGTCCTGCTAGTATATATATATATATATATATATATATATATATATATATATATATATATATATATATATAATATGAGTGTTACTACAGCATTGAAAGCGTCGTTAAAAAATTTATTAATCTTTTTTTTAATTTTATAAATCCGAATTTTCGGATTAACAAACCTTAATCATGGAAACAGACAGTATATTTATTTTTCTTTCTCTTTATCATGGTGAAAGTCAACGGCACCGCCGAAGACTAACGATCTCTCCGATGTTATTAGACTGTTTGTATATATGTCTGGTGCAAGTAGTGAATGTTCGTAAGCATAAAAAAAGTGATTAAATATTTCATTACTGATATAAATTCACGCGCCTGTTAACTGGTTTCTAAAATTTTCACACACACATATATATATATATATATATATATATATATATATATATATATATATATATATATATATATATATGAAAAGACAAAAAGGAAAAACAATTAAACACGATAAATAAAAGTTAAACGAATGTCTTTGAAAAAGTGGAGATTTAATTTGTTTCGCGTTTAATTTTTATTTCTTCCTGTCTTTAATTATTTTTCCTTTTTGTCTTTTCATATATTCTGTTTCCACGACATTTTATTTTATGATATATCGTGTATTTCATCCTTATTTCTCTCTCTCTCTCTCTCTCTCTCTCTCTCTCTCTCTCTCTCTCTCTCTCTCTCTCTCTATCTCTATCTCTCTATCTCTCTCTCTTAATCTCCCCCCCTCTCTCTCTCTCTCTCTTAATCTCTCTCTCTCTCTCTCTTTCTCTCTATGAGGATAAAATACATGATATATCATAAAATGAAATACCGTGGAGACAGAATGTATTAAAAGACAGAAAGGAAAACAATTAAAGACAAGAAGAAATAATAATTAAACGAGAAAAAAATTAAATCTTCACTTCTCCAAAGACGTTCGTTCAATTTTTATTTATTGTGTGTAATTGTTTTTCCTTTCTGTCTTTGAATTATTATAGGATTTTTTAAAAATGAATTATTGTAAGATAAAAAACACCCATGTACATACATTTGTAATAATCCTACTTTTAATAACAATAATAACAACAACAACAACAACAACAATAATAATAAACATTTCTGGAGCAAGATATGGGAAAAGGCTGAAGATCACAACAAAAATGCTAAATGGCTAAAAGACATGAAAAATAAACTACGAGAAATTGAAGAAGGAACAGAAACAGAAATTAACGAAGAAACTATTAAGTGAACACTAAAGAAAATGGTAAACTGGAAAGAACCCGGTCACGATGCAATACATGCGTACTGGTTCAAAAAATTCACAACCCTACATGAGAGGTTAGCACAGAAACTGAGAGAATGTATCCATAAAACAGACGTACCAGAGTGGATGACCAAAGGAAGGACAACGATCATACAAAAAGACGCCAAGAAGAGAGCGACCCAAAGCAATTGCAGACCAATAACCTGTTTCCCAACAATGTGGAAAATCCTAACGGCAAAACTGAGAGGGCAAATTTACCATTCCCTGAACAGTCGTGTGCTACTTCCCGGAGAACAAAAAGGATGCCAGAAAAGAAAAAGAGGGGCGCGTGATTTGTTATACATAGATCAAAAGATCCTGAAAGAAGTTAAAAGCAAGAAAAAGAACATATCTATGGCATGTATTGCCTACAAGAAAGAGTAC
The DNA here is from genome assembly GCA_963556195.1 of Sepiola atlantica. NCBI lineage: Eukaryota > Metazoa > Mollusca > Cephalopoda > Sepiida > Sepiolidae > Sepiola > Sepiola atlantica. The sequence continues at coordinate 142,868,338 of OY744522.1, forward strand.
GACAGAATCTCTACAGTATGGATAATTGAATGCTTAAAAATGTACAAGATACCCGACGGGATTATTAATCTCATCCAGAAATCAATGGGAACATGGAGAGTAGATCTGACAGGTGGAGGACAACACTTGACGGAGATCAAAATACAGAGAAGCATTTTCTAGGAGACTCCATATCACAACTACTGTTTATCATAGCCATGATGCCGCTCAACTACATACTCACGAAAATGTGATGCCGGATACAAGTTCACATGCAAAGAATAAACCACCTCATGTACATTGACGACCTGAAGCTATTGGCAAAAAGCAAAAAGAAACTGGAAAAGCTGATAAATACGGCCAGAATCGTCAGCCAGGATATTCAGATGCAATTCGGAATAGAAAAGTGTGCATTGCTAAAGATTAAAAAAGAAAAGCTAGAGACGACTAAGGGCATGGAACTAACCAACCAAGAGCAGATGAGGGCACTAGGAAAACAAGACAGCTTACCATTGATTTCTCGCTGATAAGAACCATTGGTCTTCTCTGGAATTTGGGTGGCAATAAGCCTCCCCAAGGTCCCAACATTCTCCGCAATTTTCCAGTGGAGGTCTGGTTTGTGCTGTCTCTTCTCGGTCTTCTATCGTCTTCGACCCTCTACAAATATCTTGTCTGGTGTCAGTCTAGGCTGACACCATTTTTTTTTTTTCATTTTTTTTTGGGGGGGGAGTGAGAGAGCTTATAGTGTTTCCTGTAATTTCTATTCCTGGGTTCATTTTTGTGTGGTGTTAGCTGAGACCGGTCTAATTTATTGGGGGGGGGGGGAGATTATGAAGTGATGTTTCTGTTCCTTGGTTCGTGTTGTGGTGTTCTTCGTGTTGTTTTGTTTTCTCCCTGTTGAAAATTCCTTGTGACTGGTTACTCTTTGTATCTTATGCGGGTTGGTTTCCGCATTCAAGAATTTTCCTCAGGATTGCAGCTGTATTGATCATTGCCGTCCTTTGTATGGTATCGATGGTCCCTTTGATTCCAATTTCTCCCACTCTTTTCTCCAGGTGTTTGAGAATTGTTCCTAGTGCTCCTACGATTATTGGTATTATACTAACTTTCTTCATGCTCTATATTCCTTTGAGTTCTCTGGTTAGTTCTGTGTATTTGCTTCGTTTTCCGTGTCTTTGATCTTCACTCTGTGGTCTGCTGGTACGGCGAAGTCTACGATTTTACATGATTTTTCCTTCTTGTCGATTATAATAACATAAGGTCTCCTTGTTTGTATGAGTTTATCTGTTTGTATATCCATATCCCAGAAGATTTTGTGTTTTTCGTTTTCCAGTACTGTTTCTGGTTTATGTTTGTACCATTTGTCTGCGTATTCGAAATTCAATTGTTTGCACAGTACCAAGTGTATTGCTTCCCCCACACAGTCATGTCTGTTCTTGTATTCTTCTTGGGCAAGTTTGCTACATTCACTTATTATATGATTTACTGTTTCGTCTCTTTGTCCACACAGTCTGCATTTACTGTTTTCCTGGGTTTTATCTATTTTAGTTTTAATGTAGTTTGTTCTAATCGCATTGTTCTATGCAGCCATCAGTAAGGATTCTGTTTCTCTGTTCAAGTTTTTTTTTCTTAGCCATGTCCAGTTATTTTCGTTGGTTTCTTCTCTTATGAGTCTTATAGAGCGTCCATGTTGTTGTTTATCTTCATACTTCTTTTCTTGTCTTTTGTGTCCGGTTTCGATGCTTCTTGCGGTGTTCGTCGGCACGGTGTCTCTTACTGCGATGATCAGCCTTTCTCTGTTCTGGTGTATGTATTTCTTCAGCTCTTTTTGTGTATTCCACACAGTCTTCTATATTTACTTGTCCTCCTCTCCCTTCGTTTCCTTTTATGTAGAGTCCGTCTGTATCGTCTTTTGGATGTAGCGCGTTGTGCATGGGTATTAATTTCCTAGTCCTCTGCTCAAGGTGTCTGAGTTCTTCTTTAGTCCAGCTTATGAATGGTCCAGAGTATCTTATTAATGATACTGCCCAGGTATTTATTCCTTTTATTAGGTTTTTGCTATATAATTTTGTTTTTAACAGCTTTCTTGTTCTTCTCAAATATTCCTTTCCAATCTCCTCTTTCATTTCTGTTAGTTTGATTGTGTCTTCTTCCAAAACTTCCAAACTCCTACCAGACAAGATATTTGTAGAGGGTCGAAGACGATAGAAGACCGAGAAGGGACAGCACAAACCAGACCTCCACTGGAAAAGTGCGGAGAATGTTGGCTACCTTGGGGAGGCTTATTGCCACCCAAATCCCAGAGAAGACTAATGGTTCTTACCAGCGAGAAATCAATGGTAAGCTGTCTTGTTTTCCTAGCGCCCTCATCTACTCTTGGTTGGTTGGTTCCATACCCTTAGTCGTCTCTAGCTTTTCTTTTTTAATCTCTAGTCGTGCACACTTTTCTATTCCGAATTGCATTTGAATATTCTGGTCGTATTTATCAGCTTTTCCAGTTCTTTTTTGCTTTTTGTCAATAGCTCTAGGTCGTCAATGTACATGAGATGGTTTATTCGTTGTTCTCTGCCTGTGAACTTGTATTATTATTATTATTATTATTATTGTTGTTGTTGTTGTTGCTGTTATTGTTGTTGTTTTTGTTGTTGCTGCTGTTGTTGTTGCTGGTGTTCTTTTTCTATTTCTTCTACTTCTTCGGATTTTAATGTTATCATCGAATATCTTATTATTGTCTGTCTTAATAATCATATCTACGTTTTCAAAGCAATGTAACCCAACTTATAAAATAAAACCAAACATCGTATTTTCTTTTCATCGGTGTTAAGCGCGAACGCAGACCCCGCGATGATATTGTACCCTCTTTGATCAAAATGAAATATACTTATCAGAGTATCCTAAGTAATGTAGTATAATAGTACATATTATTATGGAGGTCTATTTACAAAACCCTGGGAGGAGTTTGTGAATAAATAAACATCTTCTGTAATAAATTTGTAGTTCCTGTTAGTTTGTTCACGAACTCATTCCCAGTTTTGCAGATAGACCCCCATGACCATATATATTCTTAAACTACATTATCCAATTTACTTGTATAAGTATATTTCGTTTTCATCAAAGGGAGTACAAAAATGATCATGGAATTTTCGTTCGCGCTTGACACCCATAAAAGTAAATACGACGTTTAACTTATTGACTGACCGCAAAAGGTCACAGTGTTTCTCATTCACTCCTAGGCAATGCCGGGTCTTCCTGCCAGTATATAAGTTTCTGTTTCAATAGATTAACTTCTCTTCATTTTGCCTTTACTAATGACCCTAGAAATAGCTCATTGTTGTTCATTTGTTAATTTCTCAAACAAATTTTTTTTAAAAGCCCACAGAATTTCACAAACATTTTTGGAAGAAAAAACCATGAAACAATGAACGAATAATTGGTTTCAGTTTTGAAAAGTTCCAATAATGTTGGGGGTCGATTAATGGAAATAATTAAAACTGAGCTATTTCCCTTGCATTGTATCAATGAACTATTTTTCATATGGTGTTTAGTGTTGATGAGTTTAATTGAAGTATGCGCTCTTTGAATGATTTCTATTTTTTCTTCGTTTTACGGCCTCCTTTCTTTTCTAATAGTTTTCTTTCTCCTATTAATGTTGATTCACGTCTTTTCATTTTCATTTTTATTAGTTTGGGCTCCACTTCCCCTCTCTCTCTCTCTCTCTCTCTCTCTTTCTATCTCTCTTTCTCTTTCTTCCTCTCTCTCTCTCTCCTTCCAACTGTCATCATTACAACACGTCCTTAACAGCAATCCTGTGGCCTTGGGTAACGGTTGGTACAATTTTTGCCATGACTTAACTCTCAGGATGATTGGTGACGAAACCACTAATTTTCGGCGGCTTTGAAAAATCCGAGTCCGGTTTTTTAAGCTCTTTGGTCGGTCCGTACTCATTATTGGACAAGTTTGTTCATATTAACTTGATAAAACCAGGAGTTAAAGCACACAAACGAACCAGGAAAGAGCAAGTCTTTTACTATGGAGAACTGACTGGCAGTTGGTAGTGGACAATAACATTTGTAGTGCACTCTGACAGTATAAAGCAGTGCATAATTTGGGAGCTTCCTGTGTCTTGCGAATAACACATCATATTGGTGAATGAAAAGAAAAGAAAAGGGAACCAGGAGTTAGTTGAACAATGTTGTCGTGTAGCGGTCATAAACATAGACCTATTTTCTCCCTCCGAAAAATGTCCTTATTGAGTGAGCGGGTCACACACTGGCCAATCAGCCTGCAGTGCGCATTGATTCCTTCTGTCGGCTGAATAACTTCTTCAGCCCCTTTGGGAATCACAGGGTGGGTCCCCAGAGAGACCCCGGCAATCAACGAGGAAACACTTCTCTCTCTCTCTCTCTCTCTCTCTCTCTCTCTCTCTCTCTCTCTCTCTCTCTCTCTCCAGCCCCTGTCTCACAGCAAATACTATATTCGCCCGATAGTTGCTGACAGACCGTAGGCAGCTCTAAGAACTCTTAATTTCCTCTTCCTCTCTCGGACACTGTCCAAGTTTCTTTCTACCTATACCAAACGGTATAGGTAACCTTTGTGAATAAACCCTTTTCGTTGTTGTTATAAAGAGGTTTTGTTAATTCATTTAGTGTCTGAAACCTAAGAGAGGGACAACGTCCTCTTTCTTTACAGTCAGAATACATGCATAGGATTTAGTTGCAAGGGTGACTGCTGCAACCGATATGATATTAAAGTACCCAAAATCAGCAATGAAGGGTGCATTAATGAAGATTGGCTTTGATGCATCGGAATAATCGATTTTGAGACAATGCCTTCTCGGTTCCATTTTTATTACTTTTGTCTTCACACCCATTGCTCCCCTCCCCTAATCTTATTTTCTCTTACCTTTTTAATTCCCCCTCCTCCTCCCCCTCCTCCTCCTCTTTACTTCTTTCTAGGGTCATTTAGACACGCATTAAAACTATCCAATCAGCTTGCGAGTATGAAAATCGAAAAGTGTTACGTTATTCAAAGCCGTCTCTTATCGATCGTGAACAATTTAAGCGACCCGACTACCCATTCCCAAATGAAACGAATGTCCATTTCTCGCAACCAATAATTCTGCTCATCGACTGACCATTTCCAACAAACCCCCAAAACGCCCACCCTCACACCAGGGGTTAGCTAGGCTTGGCCATTAACAACTTTACTGTTGTTGTCGCATCTCGTACCGTTATTTCGTGGACACTTTTGAAAGTGTAGCGTTCGTTGCACCACATTAAGTGTCAGACATGTCGGCTTGGCCCGTCACCATCAATCGGTGTCTGCTTGCTGTTTTTAAAATATGCATAAACCTTACATTAAACGCCCAGTCTACGCCCACCAAAGGCTCATTTCACTCCATTAGACGTAGGCGACGTATATGAATACGAAGAGCCTGGTAACATTTAGATGGTTCTGTATTAATTAAATTATGTTATCACTTCTCGCGTGTCTGTGTATGCGCATATATGTTTCTCGCCTCTACCTAATTGGCACATTATTATTATTATTATTATTATTATTATTATTATTATTATTATTACTACTACTACTACTACTACTACTACTACTACTCACTGGGAGTTCTCACACAGGTTGTCATCAGTGATTGCTCACTGATAATCACCAGTGGGGTTCCCTGGAGAGTCTGAGTGACCACAAACTCCCCAGATTTCCAGTGCTCTCCACTTCTTTCGATAACTACTGCAAATGAATTTGCGTTATCACAACAGATGTTTACCATCGATTTCTCGTTGGCAACGACCATTGTCCTTCTTTGGGATTTGGATGGCAGCCTTTTACTGTGTTCTGGTTTATGTATTTCTCCAGCTCTTGTTTAGTGTTGTCCACGCAGTCTTCTATACTTACCAGTCCTCTTCCCCTTCGTTTCTCTTCACGTAGAGTCAGTCTGTATCGTCTTTCGGGTGTAGTGCGTTGTGCATGGTCATTAATTTTCTAGTTCTTTTGGTCAAGGTGCCTGAGTTCTTCTTTAGTTCAGCTTATGAATGGTCCAGAGTATCTTATTAGTGATACTACCCAGGTATGTATTCCTTTTATTAGGTTTCTGCTTTATAAGTTTCTTTCTAATAGGTTCCTTGTTCTTCTTCTTATTATTTTTATTATTATTATTATTATTATTATTATTATTATTATTATTATTATTATTATTTGTACTCACTAGGAGTTCTCACACAGATCATCGTAAGTGATTGCTCACCGACAACAACCAGTGGTATTTCCTGGAGTCTGAGTCACAACAAGTCCCCCCAGATTTCCAGTATTCTTCACCTCTTTGCGATAACGATGCGGTATCGCAACAGCCTCTTACCATTGATTTCTTGCTGGTAAAGACAATTGGTTTTCTCTGGAATTTGGGTGACAATACGCCTCCCCAAGGTCCCAGCATTCCCTGCACTTTTCCAGTGGAGGTCTGGTTTGTGCTGTCCCTCCTCGGTCTTCTAATCCTCCTCGACCCTCTACAAATGGTTTGTCTGGTGTCAGCCTAGGCCGGCACCAGTTTAAAAAAAAGTTTTATTTTTTTTAGTTTTTAATGTTTTCCCCTTTTTTTCCTTTCAATTCCTTAATTTTTTCCTTTTCTCTTTACTTATTTAAAAATAAAAATAATTTTTAATTCTTTTTAAATTTAAAAAAAAAAATTGGAGTGTGGTGGGGTGAGGTGGGGAGAGAGGGAGGAGCTAATAGTGTTTCTTGTAATTTCTGTTTCTTTGGTTCATTTTTGTGTAGTGATAGCTGAGGCCGGCGTAATTTATTGGGGGGGGGAATTATGAAGTGCTGTTTCTTGCAGTTTCTGTTCCTTGGCTCTTGTTGTGGTGTTCTTCGCGTGGTTTTGTTTTCTCCGTTGTAAATTCCTTGTGACTGGTTAACCTTTGTAGCTTATGCGTGTTAGTTTCCGCATTCAAGGATTTCCTTAAGATTGCAGCTGTTTTGATCATTGCCGTCCTTTGTATGGTTTCGATAGTCCCTTTGATTCATATTTCTCCCAGTCTTTTCTCCAGGTTTTGGGGATTGTTCCATGTGCTCCTACGATTATTGGTATTATACTAACTTTCTTCATGATCCATATTCCTTTCAGTTCTCTGGTTAGTTCTGTGTATTTGCTTCGTTTTCCGTGTCTTTGATCTTCACTCTGTGGACTGCTGGTACGGCGATGTCTACGATTTTACAAGATTTTTCCTTTTTGTCTATTATAATAACATCAGGTCTCCTTGCTTGTATGGGTTTATCTGTTTGTATATCCATATCCAAGAGGATTTTGTGTTTTTCGTTTTCCAGTACTGTTTCTGGTTTATGTTTGTACCATTTGTCTGCATATTCAAAATTCAATTGTTTGCACAGTTCCCAGTGTATCATTATTATTATTATTATTATTATTATTATTATTATTATTATTATTATTATTATTATTATAATTATTATTGCTCACTAGGTGTTATGCCACAAGTCATCGTCAATGATGACAACAACCAGTGGTGTTCCCTGGAGTCTAAGTGACAACAAGCTTCTTGAGATTTCCAGTACTCTCCACCTCTTTCCGATAGCCACCGTAAATGACCTTGCGGTATTGCAACAGCCGCTTACCATTAATTTCTCGCTGGTAAGAACCATAAGCCTTCTCTGGAATTTACATAGCAATAAGCCTCTCCAAGGTCCTAGAACTCTCAGCACTCTTCCAATGGAGATCTGGTTTGTGCTGTCCCTCCTCGATCTTCTCATTCTCCTTGTACCCTCTACAAATATTTTGTGTGGTGTCAGCCTAGGTCGGCGCCATTTTTTTTGGGGGGGGGGGGCAGTTTATAATGTTTCTTACAGTTTTTGTTCATAAGGTGGTGTTTTTCCTTTGGTTTTGTTTTCTTCTTGTACTCCCATGTGACTGGTTACAATTCGTAGTTTATGCGGGTTGATTTCCGCATTTAAGGATTTTCCTTAAGATTACAACTGTTTTGATGATTGCCGTTGTTATTATTATTATGATTATGATTATTATTATGATTTTTATTATTATTATTATTATTATTATTATTATTATTATTATTATTATTATTATTATTATTATTATTATTATTTAATATTAGCAGAAATATACGGTGTTGCCCGGGGTTTTTATTGTCGTAAATTACGTAGATTACAGAAAATAATAAAATAAACAATCTTATTAATGTTTAAGTTCATTTTCATACAAAACCAGACTAAAAAATGTGTATGCCCGGTTGAGGTTTGAATACACAACCTCTATCTCTAAGTACGGTGCGTTAACCGATTGAGACTTACAGGTCATTAAGCGAATGGGCACATTATTAAGTACATAAATCATAAAAGGCGGCTATTTCTCCTCCCTCTCCCCCTTCTCTCTCTCTCTCTCTCTCTCTCTCTTTCTCTCTCTCTCTAAGCAATATATTCTTGTTTTTTTTTAGTATTAACAAATGATTAAATAGCTTATTTACGGTTAAACCGAAATGCATGATGGTGAATATAATTTCATAATAAAATTATTTTTGAATAAATTTATAAAAAGTTCATTTTAACACTCTCTATCTATCTATCTATCTATCTATCTATCTATCTCTCTCTCTCTCTCTCTCTCGCTGTCTATATATATATATATATATATATATATATGTATGTATTTATATATATATACATATATAAACATATATATATATATATATATATATATATATATGTTTACGAAACTTACTGATTCAGCAAAAATGTTAGCTATTATCATTACTCTCACACTTTCGTCGGTAGTCAATGAAAAAACTTAAAACATTGGTTAATTATTTAAAGTGTGTCATTAAAATTGTTTTCCGGTGATCACGATGTCGGTGGGAGTAGATCTGAGTTAGAGAGTAAAATTTCCGCCGCATATAAATATCACTAATAAATATCGCTAATAAAAAATAAACTATTTATCAGTATTAAATATGAAAATCAATTTAATTATTTTTTAAGTACTCACATTAATGTCTGATAAAACAGATTTTTATTTTATTTTTGTTAAGAAATCTATTAACGTTAAATCAGGGTAAATCTTCTTTACTTTATATATAAGATTAATCGATTATTTATTGAAATCAAAAATGCAATTGTGTAAATTATTAAAATGAACTTCTAATAAATTATTTTTTTTTAATAATTTTATTATGAAATTTATATTCACCAAAAGGAATTTTAGTTTATTCGTAAACAATTCAGTTATTTAAATCATTTCTTAATATTTGAAAAAAGAATTTATTGCTTCGTAGTCCTTCAGAATTTGAAATAAATTTGGAAACATTGAAACTGTCGAATAGATAGTCATGTGCTTTGAATGACGTAACGCTTCCATGCTCGCAAGCTGATTGGATAGTTTTACTGTGTGTTTACGTGACACAAGAAAGAAGTAAGGGGTAGGAGAAGGAATTAAAAAAGTAAGAGAATAGTTTTAAAATTCTTAGAAAATTCCCATGTATTAAAAGTTTTATAGTAATCTCTATCTTTATAGTAGGTTATGTATGTTTATATGTTTATATATTTGTAAGTACTAAACTAATCAACCGATCATTATGAATTTAGGAACGCTACTGCTAGGTGTAAGGGGTCCAAATTTGGACTATATTTGATTTAATTTTACTTATTTAATGGGCTATATTCAGTTTTATGCGAACGGGGGGTAAAAAGAGGGCGTGTTTTTTGTTTTTTGAAATTCACATAGCTCAGATTTGTGTGAAATTTTAAACAATAGGTATTAGACATGAATAAATTATCTCCAAATTTCAGTTTCTTTGAAGTATTTTAAGAAGTTGTAAGGTACAAAATATGGGCACATCCTCTCATTTTGAATCCATATGTTCAGATTTGCATTGAATTTGATCCATGGTCATTAGATACAAATTAAGCAAGAATCTCTGAACTTCAGTTTCTTCTTAAAACCCTTTTAGCTTAAGCCTTAATATTAGACATTTTCTAGAACTAAATTCATTTAATGGAGTTTGATCAAAATCGGAAAAAGGATTCTAGGCGTAAGGTTTAGCATTATACGCTGGTTTTAATCTTCGTAAGGGGAACAAAAATCATGCAAAAAATGGGACAGTAATTCTCTCTCTTTCTCTCTTTCTCTCTCTCTCTCTCTCTCTCTCTCTCTCTCTATATATATATATATATATATATATATATATATATATATATATATATAATGTATATTTATATAGGTTTAATCAGTCAACAGAAAATCATAAGCGCACAAGTAGGAGAAAAAAGTATAATAATAGTGAATAAAAAAAAACTGTGGATGAAGAAAAAATAAATAAACGTGTAACTTACAATTTCGTGCCGAATTTATTGGACGATTTAGAATCAAAGTAAAGTAAATCTCAATTTCAGTTTTTGTTTGTGTTTTTTTTTGGTGGGGGGATAGTCTATTGGAAATTTTCGGGAACCATTCCCTTCTTTAAGTCTTCTATAAGGTGGGAACAGAGTTCTTGAAAATGCAAACTAAAATTAATATTATTATTTCACAAACTGGCTACCAGAGGTAGCCACTCAAGGTCATATATGGGGGTTCTTGCTGTCTTATATATTGCCGGTACACATGTACCAGGAAGGAAAATACAGAAAATAAAGGAAATAAGAAAAGAGAGGAGTACTTTAGTCAGAACTCTCTGCTCAGTGTGTGTAGGGGGGGGGGTCTTTGAACACCGGCGAGTGGTCTGTCTCTGACTCATCCAATAATTAGGAGGAAAAAGACCGAACATGAAGTGAAAGAAAAGAAAGGAGAAAATAATCTTCACATGATGAATATAATAATCTGCTAAATTATTGTTCGTCTGATAGGCAATATGTTTTAGGGGTCTCGGTCTCTCTCTCTCTCTCTCTCTCTATATATATATATATATATATATATATATATATATATATTTTCTGATTCCCTCTCTTTCGACCTCGAGTACATCGTTCAATGAAGGAAAGGGGGCCTGATTACTTTTAATACATCTAAAATCAAGCTTCTCTCTTTTCACCACGAACGCTCTGATCTTCACTTTAGCCTAATTGAAATTAATGGGTCTCTCCTTGAGACATCCCTTCTCTGCTTTGATAAGCTTCTGGGACTGGCTTTCACTGCAGGCCTGAAATGGGAGACTTACATCAAATGTGTTGCAAAGGTCGCTTGAAAAACAGTTGGATCATTCTACCGCTCCAGAAAGTACCTAACTCCTGACGCTATCCTCTACTTGTATAAGAGTCGAATACGTCCTAAGATGGAGTACTGTTGCCACATCTGGGGAGGTGCCACTCAGAGTGCAAAACCGACTTCGGAATCTAGTGGGGTGTGTCCTCTTCTTCACCCTACAGCTTATTTCTCACAGAAGAGACGTTACTAGTATTTCTATACTCCATCGTTATTTCATGGAATGGGCTCGACTGAGCCCCAATCTATGGTCTCCCCCTGTAAAATATTCACAAACAAACGTCTATTTACAACCACTGTTAATAAATTCGCTTTCTGTCTCTGTGTACCTAGAAGTAAGCGGAACTTCCATGAGCAAAATTTATTTTCTGGAACTGCCCGTGTATGGAACACAGTACCACGGGGCTGCTTACCGGCTGACTATAAGATTGCCATTTTCAAGTCAAAGGATGAGTCTGATATAAGAATTATAGCTCAATTTTTATTTTCATCCTTTTTTATTCTTATATTAATGCTCCATCCATTATATCGAGCATTCTTTTATCACGATATGATCTAAGATAAAAGTGAAATATTTATCTTTATTGTTTCATATATATATATATATATATATATATATATATATATATATATATATATATATATATATATATATATATGCTTTACAGAAGGCTAGAACAACAGTTTCAAATCCTAACGAATGGGACCTATAAAGGTCTTTATCGAAAATCTCTTCAGCGTCTGTTTTATATATATATATATATATATATATATATATATATATATATATATATATATATATATATATATATATATATATATACGGCAAATGTTATTAACAACCCGGACTTTTTATGATGCGTTTTTTTAATTTTCCTAATAATCCATTTGGTATTCCGATCTTATTGGTATAACTACTATGTTTTTTTATGTTTCATATTTGTGCAAGTACTTTCGATCTGATTCCTCGGAGGTTTGTCTTGGTGTGTTCTAGTATTTACCAACTGTAAAAAAAATGCGTCTGTAGTGATGAAATATCGCGCGTGAACGCGATAACGTTACATACGCTTGCAGAATTCAAATAGATAACGTCCAACGACTAATAATTTGTTAGTTTTAATTACTAAGCTCGACACTTAATCATTTTGTGACTAGTTTCGTAATTAATCTTATTAATTGTGGGATGTCTAGCTTTAATGTAGATGGCATCTAGAATTCTTAATCTTTTTAATTTCGCTTAAAACGATGCGGCCACAAAACTAACCACGCTGAAGGAAGAGATATTAAGATCTATGTAAGTAAGGCGACACATAGAGAAGGCTGTTCGCAACAGTGTTCAACGACATGTTACGATAAATATTATTAAATTCTCATCTTATCTTATCTTATATATATAGAGAAAGTTAAGACAAATAAATTTACAACATTATTTAGATCAGTTCCAAGAATTGAAAATCAATATATATATATATATATATATATATATATATATATATATATATATATATCAATTCCAAAGTGTGTAGAAAAAACACAGATAACTGCTCGATTATGGTAGACATTATTATTAATAATCAGCTCAAGCATACACAATAATTATTACTATATTAATTTATTCGATTTACTCACCCACCCCTCTTGCCCTAAATCTCATTACCCTATAGATTATAATTCATATTTAATGTCCCGCTTCGTAGATCACCTCGGGTGATCTCGTTTCACTTGCTGAGCCAACAGGGTGTTTTAAGATTACACAAACAGCTGATTGCTTAAACAAGCAAATAATGTATATTTAGACTTTGTGTCTTTGCAAAAACCATTACTTTGAAGACATCAATAGTTTGTAAAATCATGAAGTCTCTAAGAGATTCAACATTCCCCATTCCCACTGTACTCTACTGACTTATACTGTTTAAACGTTTTTTATCGATTTAATTAATAAATTTACTTTAAGTGCTTACTGAGTAAATTTTCACTTTCATTTGCATTTTCATATTACTCTTTCTTCTCGTCCACTATATATTTTCTTATATCAAATTTTAAATTTAATTTAATTTCTTTGGCAAATATTAGCAAAGTGCAACAAGCCACGTAAAGAGACATGCGGAAGCCATTTAAATCCACATACAGTTTGAATGTTTGTCTAATGCCGCTTTAAACATGAATATGGTAGTCATGGTTACGACCTACCCTGATAGGTTGTTCGACGAGGCAGAAACACGGATAGAGAATGTTGCCTTTCTTCTATTGAGCCGGAAGAGACCGTAGTACGTCTTTTGCAAGTGGCCGCAGAGATCATGACTTTGCGCTGGGGTGATTTACATTCCCGATGCTCAAGTGAGAATAAAGCAGCGGGGGATGCAAGGAGACTTAATTGATACTGTAGCAGTGACATGAATGGCCTATTTTGTATTGATCTAGACGGCAGTCAGTGACATGTGATCTGGCATGGCGATTATGTAATCATCGCCTCTTCACCATGTGCGCGTATAGCACGTTTGCGTGCAACGAGATTCATGCGCGATCATTCATCTTGATGCTAAAACCAAATACCGTGATCGACATGAACCTTCAGTTCGAGCCTGACTTTCAAGCAGACAAGATGTGATCCTGCCTTCTCTACCGTCTGCTCGGCAGAAGAATCGAGGAACTCCAGGATAACGTTTATTTCGTCTTGTCTACATTCACTCAATCCAATGTATGATCCTTGTTCTGTTCCTGTGTTTCCTGTGAATAAAACTGCATATCTCCTTAGTTTTGTGAAGCCATTGTTTATTTAGTGAGGAATGGTGATCTCGTTTGCTTATTATATTTCAGTCAGATTTCGCCAGTAAGTCGTCAATCTCGAAATAAACCCTCAGCCAAAATTGGCTTTGTTATCTAAAATACATTTGATGAATTTATTGATTAAATACATTATATGTTTCATCTGGGTGACAAGTCTTTTCTTTTATTTCATTTAAAGGTATCTATAAAGTTGAGACATCCAGACAGTTCTTTCTAATCTCAACATATATAAAGTTAGATAGGTGTATATGTTTACATATATATTGCATGTTATCACAGTGCACACTGGATGACGTCACAAAAGGTGTCGGGCACACTGGATGGCATCATAAAAAGCTAAATGCATACAGGATGAGGCTACAAATAGTGAATGAAGTAAATGAAAGGCGACTGATAGAAAATATGAGGGGGGGCGTGAATACGTAATTAAAAAAGAGAAAGAGAAGAGAATACGAGATGATGAGAGGGGGGCGTTAGATAGACAATAAGAAAGAAGTGTGAAAGAGAGAGGAGGAGGAGGAAGAGAGAGGAGAAAGATAAAAGTGCACAAAAAAGGAAATGGGGAAGAGTGAGAGAATGGGGTTACTAACAAATAATAATTCAGCATGGCACATGTCGTCTAGAATATATATATATATATATATATATATATATATATATATATATATATATATATATATATATATGTGTGTGTGTGTGTGTGTGTGTGTGTGTGTGTGAAATGAGTTGGGCTGGTCTCTAACCGATTTCATATATATATATATATATATATATATATATATATATATATATATATATATATATATATATATATATATTCATGTATCCACAATAAAAAGTTATAAGGAGATATAATCTTTTATGTATCGATTTTCAGTATTTACTTCAACAATGCTCAATACGTTAGAAGAGCTAAAGAGTAAGTTATAAAAATATATTTATGGTAGTTATATATATAGTTATATATAGTCATCCATTGACAGCTATATGTATGTGTTCATATACACATATATGTGTACTTTATATGTGTGTATCTATATGAATATATGCATTTGTATTTATATACATATATATATATATATATATAGATTTAGATTTTTCACTTATAAAATAGATCATTCAGTGAAGACCGGGGTTGTTCCAATAAAAAAAACAAGCTCGATGATACTCGATTACAGAGTACAGAGCATTTATATGTGATTTTATGAAGGCTTACCAAAGCATTCCTTTCAGGACACCAATTTTTACCATTAAAGATATTTTTTCTTACAAATATTATTTATTCAAATTAAATGTTTTTTTCCTACACGTGTTTCACTACCAAGCAGGTACTTGCTTGGCAGATCATCAGGGAAATTAAATGTCTAGAATACGGGTTTCAACTGCCGACAATACACAATGTGAGGTTGCAATAGTTGAGGTCACTTAAGAAGAGAAGAGGAAAAAAATAAAAATAAAAGTTAAAATTAAAAAAATTAAAAGACAAGGAAGAACAACGATAAATAAAAGAAAGTCCTAGAAAAAGTCTTAGAAAAGTAGCTCGTGCATTATTTCTTCCAGCAAGCCAACAAGCAAATAATCGGTCCCAAATAAATTCGAAAAAACCAAAAAAACCGGAACAATGTGCGATAATACACTTTCACGTCGGCCGGCACAATGATGAATAATCCCCCCCCCCTCAAGAAAAACCAAAGAACTAAATCATTCAAGATACCGTTCACAAGTCACCACTCCAACCCAATGATAGCATGGGAATTCCAAATCCACCTTCTCACAAAGAAAAATCAACACAAATGTTCGTCCGGGATGCCAGCGGTCAGAAGAGTCTCATTTCAAGGGCTGATTTCTTACCCTTATATATTTATATATATATATATATATATATATATATATATATATATATATATATATATA
>OY744522.1:142886744-142974244 GCA_963556195.1 Sepiola atlantica
TACTTTATCATTGCTAAATATTTGCGGAAGCAAACACACATGCAGATTAACAGGGTTTTTTTATGGTAAACATTTCCAGGGGAAAACTTGATCATATGAATATCCATTTTTGTAAATACTTTATTTTAAAAAACGATGTTACCAGTCTCAATCCGTATTCAGCATGTTAAAGAGTTGCTTAGTAAGGCATATAATCTAAAGCATTATTCTTTTAAAGAAATATTTATACGGGAGATAATTCATGTATTACCAGGATTTAAAATTCAAAGTTCACAAGTTGTCTAAGAATATGTAATATACAAAGTAATTTATCAAATTATTTAAGTTTAAATATATTATTTTAGATTAATAATGCTACTTTTATATCTTTTAGATTTTCTTTATTTTAGCAGATATTTGTTTGAAGGTTATTCCAAGGGTATCTTACAAGTTATATATTTCAATAATTCTATTCATATCAGATATTAATATAATTTGAAGTTAATTTAATTAATTATCTAAATTAAATTATAAACCGGTGAATAATCTTATATTATACTGGGTTTATCCGCAAGTGGGCTTTATCCTACTGTTGAATAAATTGAGGTTGATTGTTAAAACTGCCAAAATATTATTATTATTGATTTTTTTAATTTACAATAAGATTTTTGGTTTCAGTTCATTTCAAGAATCGTGAGTTGGTGATATTGAGGGTTATCTCTGGTGCCTATTAACTTAATTAATTTATTATGAGGTAAGATTAGTTTTAAATTCTTAATTTTCTTTTTTTTAACTTTTTCGAAACTTTTTTAAAAATATAATCATGACCCCTCTTAGATGTAGAAGTTAGATTAGTTCAGACTCTAGCAGCAGTTATTATAATTTCAATCCAAATTTGAATAATTATTAATCCCACGATAAATGTATACATATATATATATATATATATATATATATATATATATATATATATATATATATATATATATATATATATATTAAATTTAAAGAGTTTTTTACAGTAGTTTGACAAAGGAATTCTTATTCTACTAGTAGCGGATTGTATGTTATATTATGTCTGATATAAGTTAAACTAAGAGTTAAAATTAATCATGATGGTTCCATTTAATTAAGCTACTTTGTACGGGTCGTATTTAAATATCTTTTCGTGTATACAAGAGAGAAGTATTTCACATTTCTTGTTTAGAAGATTGTAAACCTGTCTTCATAATATATAAAGCGTCATCTATGCATAGGTTACAGTACTTTCAACCTGTATAATAAGGGTTAGTACTTTTAAGGATTGATCATTCTATGTGGTATGGGTTTTTTTTTAGTTTCAAAATGTATTTAAATAAAGCTATTTTTATGTATTGGAATTCTATCTTAAATTTGTGTTGTGGTAAAGACAATATATTAATTTATGAATTAAATCAAAATAGAGGGTCTGATGAAGTTATTTAAGTGTATAGTTTTAACTTGCTATTAATAGTTGAAGGTAGGAGGATTATAATGATTGGGGGAGATTGAAGCGTTAAAAGAGCACGTCTACATACATACACACACGTACCAACATATATATATATATATATATATATATATATATATATATATATATATATGTGTGTGTGTGTGTGTGTGTGTGTGTGTGTGTGTGTGTGTGTGTGTGTGTGTGTGTGTGCGCGCACTGTAATTGAGCAATATAGCCGGGAGTCAGGAGTCAGGCTAGAGTATTGTAAAAACTTGTGAATATGATTTTTGTTCAGCGAACTCCCAACTCCTACAAATGATTTATGTCATACAACTGATATTTGAAAGAATGAATGAAGTCGACTATGTTTATATCTGAAATATGTGTGAAGATAAATGAACGAAGAAATAGATTGTATTGCCACAATCAAAGCGGAGATAAAACAATAAATATTAATCTAATATATAAAATTTCTGAGTTTAGACCTAAATAGCATTATATATGACGGATCAACATTTTAATCTGACTAGCGATTTTTTTTATCTTTGCACGATGTTACTTACACGCATATTACGTATTTCGCTTCAGTTTCGTTAGCAAAATACTTATTACAACTCGAATGATTGGTAAAATAGAGGTATGTTTGCTAATTGACTAAAAGGAAAAATCAGATTACGTTATTAATAAAATATAACCATTGCTTTATTTATTGTACTATCAGAAAAACAATTACATTTGTTTTGAATAAATAGGCTTCTTATTTCTTAGAATGACTTGTATATCATAGTAGTACGACAAAGATTTTCTTTTACATCAACTAATTGCATTGTTATTTTAATGATATGAGCTAAGCGGCAGTCGCCAGCTTCGGTGTCATTTAACACATGGTCGCTTTCCTTCACGGTAAGATTAATCTATTTTTATTCTCTATTTCCTTCATTTCTTACAAGTAGCTTTTTTTATTAATCAATTATTTAAACCATACACAATACTACTTTGATTTATTTAATTACTTCTGACTCAGAAAATGTATTTCTAACAATAAAACCGAGGAAACTAAACGGAAGTGATTATTCAATTATCAAAATTACACAGCAGATTAAACATAAACAAACCGAAAGTGATTTGACGTATTTTATATAAACACAATCAAAAGTGTCTACCGTGTTGTTTATTCATTTTTAATTATTAGAGGATTTGTTTCACAACTCGAATTCATATCAAATCATACCACAGAAACACAGGAAATAAATCTGTTTTCTTGTCATGTCAGCTTTGACTTTTACACAAAACTTAGAGTACTATTCATCTTTACTCCATTAAAAAGTATAATATGGCAATCCTATAACGCAGTTTCCTAAATCATCTTTACAAAATACATACTTGTAACATTTAATATATTTCAGATCTATTTTTATCTGGGTCAATATGTATTTATCCTGTCAATGCCGAAGTGGTTTTAAAATTTTAAATATCGTGAAAGAAGTTAGGAAACAATGATGGACTCTCCCGTCGATTTCGACGTATGAGTGCCCCACCAGGGGCTGCCCGCGCGTTAATTTGTAATTGCAAGGGTTGCGCAATCTCTAACAAACGCTCTCCTGGGTCGGCATTGCTTGGTTCCAATGGCAAGTAGTAATACAAGACGACTGGAAACAATGCCGAGATAATCAGAGAGCACATACAGCACCTGGTATTCCCAAATGGTCACCCATTTAGTACTGGCCAGGCTCGACGCCGCTTAACTTCGGTGATCTAACGGGAACCGGTGTGTCAACGTGATTGTGCCGTATATATATAGTTCTTCCTGGACTTCACAGACCTGGTCGGATCACAAAAAACTTTCTGCCTGATGAGATCTCAGCTCTTGATAGCTGTAGATCGATAACATCGACATGCCAGTGTAGCAGACCTTGTACATGTTCGAATAAAAACATTTACAATACAGCTCTATATCTTTATTGAACACTCTTTTATAAGCCCGGTTTGATTCCCTTTGGATTTCTACCCTGTGGATTTTTACTCTACCTGGATTACTATATATATATATATATATATATATATATATATATATATATATATATATATATATATATATTCCATGAAAAATACCAGTATACTGAAATCATATGCCCTTAATAGGGTTAAGATGAAAATTCATATACACTAAATGTACAAAAGCAAGGAAATTCCCAAATTGTTATACTTTTATTGTCATCAATTAAGGGTATGACAACAGATCAACCAAAATATTTAATTATCACATCACTACATTATAAATATCTATGCATGAGTGGATGAAGTGTGCGAGGTGCGCTGAAGAAAAATTCCTACCAGTAAAATACATAGCCCTGTTGTGCCGCATACCCTTAATGACAATAAAAGTGTCAACATTTAGAAATTTCCTTGCTTTTGTACATTTAGTGTATATGAATTTTCATCTTAACCCTATTAAGGGCATATGATTTCAGTACACTGGCATTTATCATGGAATGTCACTACTTTTTTAAAGGCTATGCCTCAATACAATGCCTTCTCATAACTGATATAGTTGGTAGTTTGACTAATCAATGTTTCTTCCAATATTCACAGGTAAATATTTTTTTAAATTATGATGAGTGTATATTTACTCATGATACAATTCAAACTAGAACAATTTTTTTCAAACTTTACCATGTATTCATTGCAAACAATAAATGGTGATTCAATTATTTTACAGCAGTTTATTTGAAAATTGACAAGGACACAATGCAAAAATATTTAATTTGAATGAAATAAATAAATCAATCAAACATTTTTGGAGCGGGGAGAAATATAATAAAGTTATTCACAATAGTAAACAATAAAATATTCAGTGTACAAAGGAAAACAAAATACAACCTCTATCTGTGCCATAACACAGCTGAATTAATCAAATAGCTGATGAGATATAGAAGAAAGTGTATGTGGACTAGTAATTTTTTAAGGTTTGTTGAAAATTTCTGAGAAACTACGGTATATTGGTAAACTGAAATTAGAAAGCCATCAAGTAGAGCTCAGAGCCTCTATCTCTGCCAAAAATCAGCTGAATCCATCAAAAGGTTGATGAGATACAGAATAAACTGTATGTAGACTAGTAATTTTTGGGTTTTTATTTTTTATTTTCTGGAAAACTAAGGTATATAGTAAACTGAAATTAAAATACCATCAACTAGACACTAGAACCTCTATCTTTGCCAAAAATCAGCTGAATCCATCAAATGGTCGATAAGATATAGAATAAAGTGTATGAATACTGGTCATTTTTAAGGTTTTTTGGAATTTTCTGGAAAACTAAGGTATATGGTAAACTGAAATTAAAATGCCATCAACTAGACCCTAGAACCTCTATCTCTGCCAAAAATCAGCTGAATCCATCAAATAGTTGATGAGATACAGGGTGGCACATACATACGTACGTACACAGATAACATGATTTCATGATTTGAACTTTCTGGATCTCTGGGTTGCGTTGATTAATGATGCTGACATTCTACACACTGATAGAACCTATCAAATAAAAATGTTGTGCAACGTTTTAACTAATTTGGTTTATTGTTTTTTTAGTTATGATTGATCAAAGAAATGAGATTTCCAGCATAGGCCATCTGTGAAGTCTATTAAGGGATAGAGCGCTCTCGCGCCTCCCTTGATATATATATATATATATATATATATATATATATATATAGTAGTTCTTATGTGGTTGATGTTTCTTAGATGTTAAGCCAATGAAACTCCAGTATTTATAAGATAGTGCCCAATAACAGAAAGAACTGTATTATAGTATAGTTATTTTTATTCATGGATAACTTATTGGCTACATATATGCATACACGTTTAAACTGTTACTTTATTCAAAGTCCCTATCATCGAGCCATTATACATTTACTGAAAACAATGAGTATATTACATGGGGGTTTGGTTAGAGGGGAAGGGGAGGGGGAGATAGTAGTGAAGGTAGCAAGGGATTTATGCCAAATTAAAATAAATATAAGTAATATAGAGTATACAAGTCGTAAGGGGTAGGTTAGGAGTAGAGGTTTGTATCTTTTGTCGGCAACTACTGGTTGTTCAAAATCTGCTCAATGTATGATCTTGGAAGTGCTTAAGTAATTTGTGTCTGCCATTAAATCTTATAATTTGAAGTTTCTCATTAAGACATAAAATTTGTGTTAACGGATCTACATGTCTCGTTTTTTTATTTGTTTCTATTTAATTACTGGTCCTTTCTACTCACCAATAAATTTCCAAAAGTGTTGGGATTGTGAAGTGTGGTCCTTATATATTTCATGTCTGAACGTAGATCTATGTCCCTAAAGTCTATCTTTAAACGTCATAGTTTATTATATCGAACTTTACCACTTCTGGGTTGTCTACTGTATATATTTCTGCCCGGTGCATAACTGAGTCAGTAAGACAATTGTTTTGTAAAGGGCTTTCATTCAGTCTTTAGCAATTGCAGTTATTTTTGGTTCTATTATTATTTATATCAATGTTTGTGTCATTGCTTTTTAAGCATTTTGTTGTGTTTCTTTATAAAATATAGATTACATGATATTTTTATTTTTAAAAAGTTAGTATGTGTATATCAGTGAGCATTATGTGTATGTACATATATGTGTGCGTATGTACAAAGATTTTTGCTACACATATGTACATGTGCACATTGTGCACGTGTAAATTTGTGGGAGTGTGGGTGGATTTAATGTCTGTAGGTTATAAGGATATCATACCGATTGGCTGGGTAACGGACCCAACCCCATTTATCATTTATTTTTTTATTATATTTTGACCCTTACATAATTTTAACTTAATCTCAAAGTCGGCTGCCGATATCGACCAAGGCCTAATGAACCGAATAGATTGCTGGCATTATCCATAAACGTTACCGGTTTACTCGAGAGTATTATGTATGTATGTATTATGTATGTATGTATGTATGTATGTATGTATGTATGTATGTATGTATGTATGTATGTATGTATGTATGTATGTATGTATGTATGTGCTACATATATGTATACGTATGTATGGATAGGTGTGTATGTATATATGCGTATGTATGTGTATGTGTGTAGGTATATATATATTAGTATGTATGTGTATGTATATGTTTATATATATATGTGTGTGTGTAAAATGTGTGTATATGACGAATTAAGGAAAGGAATGTGTAAAGGTTTTTTTATATTTTTTATATATTTTCAATATATTTTTTCTAAATACTTTTTTGTATATTTTATTCCATATATGTTGGCGTATATATGTTTCAATATATATATATATATATATATATATATATATATATATATATATATATATATATATATATATATATGTGTGTGTGTGTGTGTGTGTGTGTGTGCATATATATATATATATATATATATATATATATATATATATATATGCATACATACATATTTATTTGAAAATTCTATGGTTAGGTTCTGACGGCCATAACATTGTCAAAAGGATTTCTTCTTCTACTCAATCGTTGTCTCCAACTGAAACAATTCCCCTCATATCTCATTCGATTTTCTTAGTTTTTAATTTATCATTCTGACGTTTCCTCTTAGAGGGTCAGACGATAAGGCCTTAAGGAAAATTCCTTTCTTTCCGCTCGCCCATTTCATTGATTAAAAAATGTTTTCTTCTGAAATTTATCCTACGATTTTGTTATACGCGAAATTTATGAATGAATGTGTGTGATCGTAAGTGTCTGAAGGATTCACCGAGCAATGGGTACTTGAAGATCGGTTATAAAGATGTGTATATGTGTACTGATGTAAATGTATGAATATATGTATATAGACATGTGTATGGGCGTATATGTGTGTAGATATGAAGGTGTTCGTGTGTATGTATAAATACGTGCGGATGTTTTGAGGACGTATGCTTTGCTACTTTCACTACTCCCTCTTTTTCTACATCTCTCCCCAACAAAAAACGCCATGCTAGTATATAAACCACTCATAGATTTCAGTAAATGTAAAATGCCCCGATGGTACTGGAGTCGCAGTTGAAAGATGTATGCACATATGTAACCAATAATATTTTGATAAATAAAAAGAGTTATACTAAGTATGTATGTATGTATGTATGTATGTATGTATGTATGTATAATTATTCTATGTTGCAGCCATACTAACTATGTATATATATATATATACATATATATATAATATATATATATATATATATATATATATATATATATATATATATATATATATATAGTATGTCTGCAACATAGAATAATTACTAAACTGCCTATAGAAATACCGATTTTTAAAGTAAGCAACTTTATATATAAAGTAAAGTAAATTTCCATCGAACCAAAAGCTGCATATACTCATTTGTTCCGCCAGCCATTTGGGCCAATTCCTGATGCGTATTTTCAGAAAACATACCTTCGTTTAGTTCTCTTTCAAATTTTCTTACATTTTTAGGCTCCGCAGCTTCTTCACACAGGACGTATTTTCACTCTCACTATTTACTATATACTACATAATCATCATCATATTCGGTGTAACGCCCGTTTTACATACTAGCATGTGTTTGACGGCTTTTCGAAATTTACTTAGAAACTGACCTATTTCTGACCAGGTCATTATTCAAATTACATAACCTGAAATGCTAAAGATTTGCTTTTGGAGTAATTTCCTTAGTTAAGGCAAGATTTTTATAAGGCCGGATTCCCTTCCTGGTGCAAACTTAGTGAGGTGATGTGAGCCAGTGCTTTTATCGAGACACCGTCTCTAGGTGATTGCCTACGAAGGCTAAAGAGCGCTTCACCTGCCCTAATACTACACTGGATCTAAATACAGGTTGCGTTCTTTCAAGTAATAGTTCTCCTTTCCTGGCGTATTTTCGAATGATGGAATAAATGGATTAGTGGGTTAGCATTAAAAAAAAAATTTTAAACACAGATCCATCTTACTTTATTAATATATTTAAGTATTCTTTCCTTCTTATAGAAATTTCTTTTACATTTCTCACATCATAGAATTCATATAACAACAAAAATGTCACTCCCGAGTCACGCCGGGTACAGTAAATATTTATTTCCATTTCTATTTGCATCTTCACCTTTCGATTTTCGCCTGTTTACGCGTTAACACCGTTGGTCAGAGATTCAAAAATAACGGAACGTCGGCATATAATCTCCGAACATATAACGAAAGAAAACGTTAGCTCACATTCGTTCACATAACCATGTGTTTTCTTTTTTTCTTTTTTTTTCTTTTTTTTTTCCTTTTTAGACATTAAAAATTACTATGTTGTCCTTTCTTCTCTTCTTTATTTTACTCTCTTATACTTTCTTCTTTTACATCAAGAAGATTTAATTCAAGAAAGATCAAGAGGACGACCATCAAAGAGATGAGCCGACCAAATAAGGATTGAGACTGGCATGTCGCTCCTGGTAGCTGAAAGGCTGGCACAAGACCGTGTTAAATGGCGGAATTTTGTTTTCAATCTAGTAGCGAAGCATGTTAACAGCTTTTGGTTTGTTTTGTCTGTTTTACGGCATATCAACCTCTTTCAGGTTATGCAATGCCAAAACATAATACCTGTTAGAAACAATTCATTGTATACGATTATTTGAACACAAGTTGTTATGTTTCCTATATAAAATATAAACTAGTAATTGAAAACAATCCAACAGGATTTTAATTTGGTATAACTGATTTTTTCTTCAAACTTAACGGGAAATATTAGACAAATGTACGCTTACATCTTGGTAACCAAATAAACTGTAAGAATTATAACTTAGCTTCCTGTGACATTAAATTCATAATATTAAAATAGCAATGCATTATACCCAATTAAGTGCATTTTTACCTCCACGGGAGGTTATGTTTTCGGTCAAGTTTGCCACTATGTTTGTTTATGTACACATGACTTGACTACTCGTCACCAAACTTGGTCAAAATATCTGTCATGGTCTAACTTAAAGATGTTTTAGCTTTATGATATCTACGTCAAATATCAAGGTCACAGTCATGGAAACGGTGAAAGTCACAATTTTTAGGATAACTTCGGTTCTTTTCATTTTATAGATTCGCTATTTGGCCCATATTGTAGCCAATGAAGTCTAGCATTTGAGATAATTTTGAACTTGACCTTTGACCATAATATTGAAAAGTTCGGTTACGGTCGGAGTTTTGACGGAATTTCAACTTTCGATTTTTTTCTAAAATTCATGTATGGATCTGATACACTTTGATAACAGCAACTACCATGCAAAGTTTCAGCCTAGTTATATAAATAGACTTTAGCCTATCCTTAAGTTGTCAGCTAAGATATACAGTCTCACGACTGGCTTATGTTCTTGTTGGTCCCCCGATTTATAAAATCGAGGGACTTATGTTTTGAGGCATGTCCGTCCGTCCGGATTTTTCTCCGCAACCATCCATTGAATTTCTCTGAAATTTTGCATGAAGTTGTAACTTTGGTCAGGTTAGAAAGTGACATTCTCCGATTTAAAAAAAAAATCTGGTTAGCCCCCAGGGGGTCAAAAGGCCCCGAAATGGCAAAAAAATGACATTTTTTGCCCCATAACTTTTCATCCATCCATTCAATTTCTCTGAAACTTGGCCAAAATGTGGAGGCAATTGGTCCTAATAGAAAATAAGTATCGCTGACCTTGGAAAAAAATCTGGTTCGCGGCCCCAGGGGGTAAAACCCCCCAAGATGGCAAAAAATTACCCTTTTCTCCCATAACGTTTGATCTATCACTTCAATTTTTCTGAAACTTGGCGAAAATGTAGAGGCAATTGTTCTGGATATAAAATGAGCATCCTTGACCTCAGAAAAATTCTGGTTCGCGCCCCCAGGGGGTCAAAGGGGGTAAAAAATGCCCCAAATTGCCCAAATTTATTGCATTTTACACCTGCCACATACAGAGGGGGCCACGCACGCGCGGCTTGTTTCTATATGTAAAGTGGAGAGCCTTCCCCTATTTCATTGATCGGAAAAGCTTTAGAAACAAAACGTAGATATAACAATCTGTTTTGTCAGACTTATATGCTAAATATTGGTCCGTGATAACAAAAAATAATTTTCACTCGATTTCATTAATGTTCATATTTGCTCGTGTTCAACATTTTTGTTTTTATTAGTTACGAATAGATGAAGAGGGAGATCTTACTCCTATGCCACATCTACGCTTCCTGCAACTAAAATCACACGGTTCAAATATTTAGTAAACGACATATTTTTTCGCAACCAGTTTACTCCACAGTCAAATAATAATATCGAAATACATTTTATTTTGCATCGGTAACAAATAATAATATATTACTTTAATTTCGCATTTAGAAATACCATTATTTTTTTTTTTTAATAAAATACGTATTCTTATTAAAATGACACATAGACATGTTTTAATTTCCTATTGCTATACAAACCAACATTACAGACTGCTGGCTAAACAACGGATGATAACTCTAAATTCATAAGTATATGAAAAGTTTATCCAGATCACTAGGCAACTTTTTAACTATTTTTATTTTTAGCCTTTCCATTTATTTACGGAATCGCATATTACATTTTGATTCGCCATGGGTTCCATGTTAGTTGCGCTTTATTTTCATTCTTTGTCTGTTCAGCCATATTTCCATGGGGGATATCAGCCTGCTTTCACCGGTAAAATATTTTTCCTTCTGTTTATTTAATAAAACTATGATTACATTCACGTCATACTGTCGAAAAATCAGATAAACCGAGAGAGAAGCTAGCCGAAGAGCGAAGTTGCGAAGAAAATAAAAACTTTGCGATTGTCTCTTCAGATGTAGTAACTGTTAATCAGGTAATAAATTGACTACTTGGGTTGCTTTCCAGTAGTGAGAGATGTTTTTTATAACAATTAAACTCTTTTTTCTTTGTATAAATTATTTGAAATAAGCGACTTTCGCCGTTCGATGTTGGGAGAAAATCCTCAGTCGGCAGCAGCTACACTCTGATTAGTCAGCCGCCGTTTCGTATTTTCTACAATACGTAACTCAAGCTTTATTGTCGTTATTTGTCCATCTTCCAACCATATTTCAATATGGGGATATCTGTCTGTTTCCAGCAGTAAAGAATTTTTCTATTTTTCTTTATTTACGAAAACCAATATTACATTTCAATTCGTCTTACTTTTGCCTATTCCAAACATGTTTCGTGGCGCCACTCCCGGACAACGCCGAATGGGGACAGCTAGTATAGAATAAAGTTACTTCGTATCGTAACACTATTTAAGATAGGTAAGTAAAAGTAAACATTGCAATCGAAACAAAAACAAAATGACAACTAAGAAAAAAATCGAGGAAATATTTAATGAATCACTTCTTTTTCCTTTTTTTTCATGGAAACTGTCTTTAAAAAATTAAAAGAAATAGTCCGAAAGATGTTTTTATTTTATTTTCGCTCGTACCTTCCCCAAAAGTAAATAACATAAATAAAATTACGAACGCAAGTTTTAAAAGAAAAATGAGGTATAAATAAAAAGATTCAAGCACAGCTTACACAGTCCTAAGCATAATTAAATTATATAGTCCGACATGACAGAGGAGAGGATAGCTATTAACGTCGATTGAAAGGATTTTAGGTAATAAATGCAAAACGACTATCTGTCGTCGTTTTGCAGACTGATGAAGTTATTAGTACATGAGAAATCAGACATACATACTTACTGACCCGACCCGGCGTTGCTCTGGAGTATTTATACTTTCATTTTACACAGGTTCCGCAGTATAACTATAAAATCCCAATAGATAAACAATAAATAAATCATCTTGGAAATCATAATGAAGAAGTAGAAGATGTAGAGAATAAAGATAAATAAATATTATAGGCAGTGTTTTATTAATATCATTATATTTTAAATAAACCTCCTCCGTTTAAAAGAATATTATTATTTTTTAATATTTTCTCTTAAAAGAATCGTTAATGTAGGCAGTATTTTATGATTCCCGCTCGTTTGGTAATTAATAATAAAAAAGGGTTTTATATTTAGAATGGGAAATATAACGCTTACCGAAAAAAATAATTAAGACATGTAGCTGAATGTGAATCGGCATATCTTAATTTAAGCCCTACACGTCGGGATATAAACACAAAAAATGAAGACATTTAGGAATATTATTATTGAAAAAATAATACTGTCGCTAGTAAATAATGTTTACTAGTATTATGGTAAGAAAAAATAGTTGAAAGTTCTTTTTTTGTTTTTTTAAAACATGTAATTGGTTATCAAAACGAGAAAATATTCTAGTCCGAATCAAATATTAATATGTCAGACAGGTTGTCATGTGGGTCTTACTTTGAAAATCCGACATGATAAATTTTCTTCGACAGAAAGACTCTTTAGAGTGTCTAGACGGAACAAGCGTATCCACGCCAAGATTCGAAACCGAACGCGAGGTCACATCAAAGTGTGATCAGGTGTCTTATCCACGGTGTCAAAAAAACCCTGACTGGCAGTGGTATAACTCAAAAAGATATGTATTTTCTTTATTTACATATTAGGGGCCATGCATCTGTATATATATATATATATATATATATATATATATATATATATATATATACTTTCGTATCGGGGTTCGACCCATGTGACCGGCCGGAATTGTCTCCTCCCATACTGATGACTACAGGTTTGGCATTAAACACATGTGAATATGGGTTAATTTGAAAAATATTATTTAATAAATAATTATATATATATATATATATATATATATATATATATATATATATATATATATATATATGTGTGTGTGTGTGTGTGTGTGTGGCGTTCGGGTTTCAAATCTCGGTGTGAATACACTTCCTACGTCTAGTAGATGCACTGAACAGCTGTGATACAACAAAACAGCTGTATGTAGATGATATATATATATATATATATATATATATATATATATATATATATATATATTATAATATAAAATGAAGTAATAAAATAAGGTGTCAATCAAATTTTATTAGAATTCAAAGTTCATGCAAAGCATTCTTAAGTCCTTAGCTCATGAGTTTTCAAAGATAATTCTTCTCTTCAGAGGACCATTACCGCAGTTATACTACTACAGGCAATAAAATTACGCTTTGAAAATATATAAAATTATATACACAAATACATAAAAATACATAACATCAAACATATCAATCCAAACAGTCCATCCAGGTCATACAAGTTGAGAAGCATAATCAGGAAGGACCTTACTCCAAGATACAAACAGCAGTCCAAATACGTGAAATTGAAGGGGCCGGCAAAGTTATCCAGTCGCGAAATGTGTCCATATTCAATGTTAATGATAAATAAATCAATCATATATATATATATATATATATATATATATATATATATATATCTTAGGTAAACAAAATTTAGGACATATTCATTTACATACGTTCTAAAAATTCAACGTAAATGACAGTTTCGTGTACGATTATTTCTGAGACGATATGTATTTTATTGATATCAAGTTTATTCATCAGCAAAAGGTGTAGACACCAACTTCGAGGTTAAGACATAGCATCAGGAGTAAAGTATATTTCATTCTCAGTTATACAGCAAATTCGAGAAAATGAGTAGAGGGGGGGGGGTGAGATATGATAGTTACAATCCACTTCTAATAGTATCCAAATCAATGAAATCGAGCATATAAAGGGACACAACAGGAGGAAGAAATACTGTCAAAGTGCAGGTAGAGAAAGAACATACATCAATAGAAAACATTTTATTTTTAACAATCAAAATATTTTTACCAAGGATAAATATAAAAAAATATGAGTATTTATAATGAAAAAATAATTAATAGATACATTATGCTATTAATTAAATTGGAGAGATAAAAAAGAAAAATCCATAAATTGATGAATTCAAAATTATTTGAATTAAAAGATATTTAAAAATATATATTTTATAAAAGACCTTTTTTAAGAAATAATTATCATAAGCATATGTACCCAGGCCGATACGAAGCTGAGAACATTTGCAATATAGATGGATTCTCACATGGAAAACGACAGAAGAGTGACAAATTATCAGACACTCTCCACATATGAATTTGTTTAATGTAGATTATGCATTGTAGATAAAGATGGGCCCACTCTCAGTACCAGTTAATTGGTGACTGACTGAACAGGAACACAATGTTCCACATGTCAGAGATCTATACAGGTGTTTTTTATAAGTGTTATTTTGAATTTTTCTTTGTTAATAATTGATTTCCTTTCGGTTTGAGTTTCTCGCCCTGATCCCTAACTGGTATCTTAGTTAAAACTACATATTGAAAAGAAGATGGGGTATTAACATCATTTTCTGTCTTCTCACGACCCTCGGACTTTTCATAGATCAAGGTGGAAGAAAGACAAAACACTTTCATAATTTTCATATTCAATGCCATGACATAAGTTGTATTCTTGTCCATCTTGCGACAACAATGGCAGCAACCAACTGAAAAAGGCCATTCTCACCTCTGCTCCCTGCCCCCCCCCCCCTTGGGGACTTTCAGATATTGATTTTGTTTCTTCTGTGAGACAATTGTCAAAATGCTTGGCGCTGTGGACAACCAAGGAAGCGGTTATTTGGCATTCCTGGCATGTTGTCCAGGAGAGGTGATGATAAAGAGAGACAAGAACAAAGTGTTGGGGGGGGGTCTAAATCAAGAAGAGAATTGTTTTAAGAGAGGGGATGAGAACGTGAAAAAAAAGGAAGAATAGGGGTTACCTTATGATGAAACCCATGTTGCCCCTTTCCTCCAAACAAATAAAATTATCTCTCCTCTTTCCGCCATTTTCAGGATTGTCTGTAAATCAGATGTTTTCATTTGTTCAGGTGTAATGCCAGGTCTCTTCTCTATTGCTCTGACCTGACAGAACAGACTTTTCCCTCTCTTAACCAGTGCCACACCCTCATGCAAAAGCATGATACATCACTACTCACCACTACCACCACCATATACACACTTCCTGGCTGACACAGAATTGTTTCTCTCCATTGTATCATTGGTTACTGGAGAAATTGATTAGAGACGTGTTACTTACTGTTATGTGGGAAACGGGAAACATAGAAAGAGGAAAATAAGACGAGGAAGAAGGGTTAGGGCTAAGAACAAAGGTGTGAAGAAGAAAAGAAGGGATGTGAAATGTAGGATGCGAAACAAACAAGACGGGTGTGAAATGTCGGATACAAGGAAGAAAAGAAGGGATGTGAAATGTAGGATGTTAAGAAGAAAAGTATGGATATGAAATGTAGGATGTTAAGAAGAAAAGTATGGATATGAAATGTAGGATGTTAAGAAGAAAAGTATGGATATGAAATGTAGGATGTTAAGAAGAAAAGTATGGATATGAAATGTAGGATGTTAAGAAGAAAATTATGGATATGAAATGTAGGATGTTAAGAAGAAAAGTATGGATATGAAATGTAGGATGTTAAGAAGAAAAGTATGGATATGAAATGTAGGATGTTAAGAAGAAAAGTATGGATATGAAATGTAGGATGTTAAGAAGAAAAGTATGGATATGAAATGTAGGATGTTAAGAAGAAGAAAGGACGGGGTGTGAAGTGTAAGATGTGAAGAAGAAAAGAAAATATGTTGAATGTAGGATATGAGAAAAAAAGAAAGAAAGAAAGAAAGAAAGTAAATGAAATGTAGGATGCTAAGAAGAAAAGAAGGGGGTTGAAATTTAAGATATGAAAAAGAAAAAAAGGAGGTTAAATGTGGGATGTGAACAAGAAAAGACGGGATGTGGAATGTAGAATCTGAGGAAGAAACGAAGGGATATGAAATGTAGGATGTGAAGAAAAACTAAAGGGTGTGAAATGTAAGAGGTAAAGAAGAAAGGATAAATCCGAGCTGTATCTCTTGAACGAAAATGCTACACTGCTGGCTTAAGAAGACACTATTGTCGGTGTATGTGTTATCCCGCGATATAATTCAAAAGTTACTACTCCAACGTTTTTTAAAACAATGACAATAGGCATATGCAAACAGAGCATCTCGTGTAATTTTGCGCCCAAATTTATTTTTCTCAGATGGTCCATGATGTTTGTTATAAAGGTCAGTGTATAGACAGTCAAGAGGGATCGACAACATGCTTTGCACAATTCGCTTTTAAAATCCACGATAGGTAACCAAATTGTATTTCCACGCGCCAAAACAAAGAACAAGGATCCTACATAAGAAATAAGCACTGTCAACTTAACACGATCTACGCAAATGTAAGAATATATGTAAAGTTTACAGTGGTTATTTTTTTGTAGGATCCTTACTTGTTCTTAATTTGGGTGCGTGGAAATAAAATATAAATCCTATATTTATCCAGATTTTTCCTCGGTTACTAGGATCGTATGTGTGACGACAGAATATCACAATATTTTGAAGATATAATCCCTTTCTAACGTGTTTCTATTTCTTTATCTTAGGTTACTCTCCGCCTCGTGTGTATATTTTTTTGTTATTACTGACTGCGAGATTGATATCTATAAAGATCGCAGAAAATGAAAATTCTCAACGAGTTAAAGCCTAAACGTTGCGTAATAAAAATAAATGTGGTTGTAAATGTTATATTTAATTTTATTTATTTACTGACTAATTAGATTTTTTTCAAGATAAATATGACTAAAACAATTTGTCAGCAGCAGCATTTGATCCACGACTGGAAGACTTACACTTCGTTGAAGAAAAGACAAAACTAAAATATTATTTCTTGCTTTAAAACATTTCGCTCGTAACATATTACTTTCTTGCAAAATTCTTAAACAAGCACAAACTGAGACAACATTGAACTCTTATCTAATTTGTTCACATATATTTCATACCAGATCTTATGACATTTCCATACAATTTTATAAACAAATATTGTTTGTTTAAATTGATTCGTTTTGTTTTAATGAGTTATTCTTCGTTATATTTTCTTTCTTGAAATATTGTCCATCTTATTCATTTTTATTTCCTTAAAAATCGCCACTGTTTCCAATATCAAGTTGTGCGTGGTGTTCCTGAACCAACGTCGAATCAAGGTATTCAAGCAGACAAATACTTTAACTAGTTACACAGGCCTGCGACAAAATTTGGCATAGTCTTCTTGGGAAGAGTTAGTTCCCCTATTTCCATCTCTGACTCACGTTCACTGAGTTTCAACCTTACCATTAGGTTAACTATAGGTCTAGAAGGTTATGCACGCACGCACACAGAAAAATAGGAGGAAGATAAGGCGCTACTTCCTTCCTTGTTGATACAGATGCTGCATATTGCTTGACAGTTGTTTAGTGGTGATACTACTCCTTGGGTACTGTTGATTATACAGTATGATTGACGTGGGGTGTACTTGGGTTAAGCTAACCTCTATAGGAGACATTTTGGATGAAGCCGGTAGCTGCCAGAATATTTATTTGATTAAAAATATGCGAACAAACAAAAAATTAAATTAAAACAGTTTATATTATTTCTACAAGATTAAACAAAAACGAAGTTTTAATGCAAATAAAACCTTCTTTACACGTTTTTATAAATGGTTTCTCAAATTGTTATCGTAGTCAAATATTACGTTTCTATATTAACAAAATGTATGATACAACTTCGCGTATGTATATATATATATGTGTGTTTCCTCGCTACAAACTGTTTTTTTATAATTTCACATTGAATTTTTTTAATTACACATTGAAGTATTTGTTGGTTACTCTTGATCAAATATTTATTGAAATCAAAAATGAAAAAACGAAACTTTTAATAAAC
Organism: Sepiola atlantica; assembly: GCA_963556195.1. Classification (NCBI taxonomy): domain Eukaryota; kingdom Metazoa; phylum Mollusca; class Cephalopoda; order Sepiida; family Sepiolidae; genus Sepiola; species Sepiola atlantica. Next base: position 142,904,952 of record OY744522.1, read on the forward strand.
TTTTTTACGAATAAATAATTTAATTAGGAAATTAACTCCATCAGTATGGATTACGCATTCTTCGTAACCATTCAGCCATTTTACTATTTTGTTAATAGCTTTTTAAAAATTGTAATGAATTATTTTGTGACCTTCGAAATTGTTTAAGCTTTCAAATAGAAAGCTTTCTCTGGCTTTGAAATTCTTAACAAATCTTCGTGTATTAAAATTTTTTATAACCTTTGATATTAATTCATATCCAATAATTTTACAGAGATCTAAAGAACATTACGTTAACAAAATTAATTAGAGTTTTAGTTCGATTAGTAATTTCATTATTAAACTATACGTCAAAAATAATAATCTGGTTAAAAAAAAAAAGAAACAGAAAACAAAAGCGAAAAAATAATGAAAATTTTTTTTTAATTCCCGGTTAGAACATCTAGAACATCTAGAATATATATATATATATATATATATATATATATATATATATATATATATATATATATATATATATATATATATGGCGGCTGTCTATTCGATTTCGAATATGACCACTTTTGGCTTATTGATGTGATATTAGTGTAAAACTTTCAAAAGTTTCATCTTTACTTTTTTACCTAATATTTCGCTTGATATAACAAGCCTTTCTTTAAGTTTAAAATCCTAAAGATGCTTAAAATAATGTACTTTCCCAAATTTATACCTACCAGCGACCATGCGCAATTTAAGTTCAATTTAAAAGAGTCATTTACACCGTTAAGTCCACACAACATTGGACGTCACTTCTACAAGACCAGGAAAGATTATTACGAAAAAAAATAATGTAAATACCTTTAATTTTTCTAAAGCTTCGACAGGACTTGTTATATCAAGCGAAATATTAGATTAAAAAGTCAAGATGAAGAAGAAAAAAATATTGTTTTGATTTTTTATTGAGATTTTTTTAAAAGGCATTTTGCCTCTTTCTTTAAGTTTATATATATATATATATATATATATATATATATATATATATTTTAAAATGTTATATACAAATATAAATTTTATAACATAAACCAATTGTAATAGCTCAATAGTGTAAGGCTAGAGCTATGTTGTATACATTGTATACCATACCCAATGTTATGAAGGACAGATTCACATCATTTCTCAAAAACTTGTATTCAAATAAAATAATATATATATAAAATAAAATAATATATATATATATATATATAATTCAAATACTATACACTACAACGTATGTTAGGATATCCCTAACAGACACTGTAATGGATAGTATTTTATCGAGTACTTTGATAGGGCATTTTCAATTAACTTGTAATACGTGATACATATATACATATATATATATATATATATATATATATATATATATATATATATATATATATATATATATATAGTAGCACAGATTATTTTTCCATCTTAAGCTGTGCTCACTCATCTTATCATTTGAAAATCTTGGAAACTATCCACGTACGCCTCAAAAGGCCCTCTCTTGGGGTTGAGTGTGATTAGTCTCTAAGACACAACATCCATTCCATATAACATCACGCTTATTTTATTCTACATTCGAACTTTTTTAGTTTTCCCTTCATAACATAACGCTAATTTCATTTTAAATATAAAAGGTTTTTTTTAATCCCACGATATCAGTCTTGTAAAGTGTGGGCGAAACTAGTCGACTGGCAAAAAAAAAAAATTTTCTCATCCCTTAAATCCCCTAAATCTTTTAATTATGAAAAATTCAACACGTCTTCCATTCATTATTACATTAATATATATATATATATATATATATATATATATATATAGGGTGGGCAAAAATAAGGGTCCTATTTTAAAAAATTCATAACTTTTTTATTTATTGATATTTTTTTTTTTTTTTTTTAGAATAAGTAAAGGACCCCTTCCGAAGCAAGCATGAGCCGTATTAGCCCTAAGGAACGTACCCTCATTTAGAAAACATTATTTTTGCTTAAAAAACTCAAAACAGTGTAAAAAACAATACTTTAGTTTTTGTAAGTTTTAAGAAGTGTTTTTCGGCTAAAATTTGTTTTGTTTATTTCAAAAAATCTCGGAAGGGTCAGTCTACACACATAAAGTTTGGTGAGTTTAACTTTTATTTTGTGGAAGTTATTCAAATTCAAGTTATTCAAATTTAAAGATAGGACCCTTATTTTGGCCCACCTTGTATATATATCATAACACAATAAAATACTAAATTTATGACATAAATTATATTTTGTAAGTAATCATTCTCCGAAAAATTCAACACCAACAAACAAATAGTATTTATCCTTGTGTACATATGTTTCGGAAATGTATTGTCCATTCAACCATAGATAATGACAATTATAAGAATCTCATTCTGATCACCTAAATTCTTTATCACTTTGTTTGGCAATTCTTTTGTTATTTTTACTAAATGATCACAAACACATAATAAAATCGTTTTTTTGTTTTTTTTGTCTTGCGCTGATTTCGCTAAAATCATAGTTTTTGAACTCGACTTTTTTTAACATATATATTTAAAGAAAGAGAGAGCTAGGGATAGATAAATAGAGAAAGAGGGAGAAAGGAATATGCATAACTTTAGCATATGTCTCTATGTAAATGTGTGTAGAATGATATGTATAGTTGTAAACTGTAAGTAAAACAAATATTAAAACAAAAAAACGCTACGAAATAATGAAAAATAAAAGCAATACATTCAATTCGTGGCTGTCTAAGCTGTGAGTGATTTAAGACGTGCTGGTGTATCGACCTAACAAAACCTGAGAATTGGTCCGGCCATTGTACGTCATACGCAAACACCAAGAAAACAGACAGAAAATCACATTAAAAGGGGAAATATCGGGTTTTGTCAAGACTTACAGGGTCGACAGGCTAAGAATCATTGCCATTTCAAATAATAGGAGAGAAACTTTCTTAACGCACAACAAAAATATATAAAAATTAAAAGAAAAAAAAAAATATATATATATATATATATATATATATATATATATATATATATATAAGAGGATAGAAAATGGCAACGAAGTAAGGGTTGCAGGTTTTGTCACCAACTGGTGCTAAAAGACACATCACTTATTTTATTTAAGACACGCCCTTCTCTGCGGAGATAATGGGAGTGGGTTGAGGTAAGGGTTAGGGTTGGGGTAATGTATAGAAGATCTGATTTCTAGTTATTTAAATGTTGATTTTTGTTTTTTTCTGTTTATTTATTCAAAACTGTTTCGATTTTTCCCTTTTCATCCCATTTTTACATTATTTCCCATTTTTCTTCCAATTTTTCTCATCTTTTTTTTTCATTCATTTCCTTGCCTTTTTTTTCTTTTTCTTTCCTTCTATTTCTTCAGCTACTTTATTCATTATTCCTTTATCGTTTTTTTATTATTATTATTATTATTATTATTATTATTATTATTATTATTATTATTATTATTATTATTATTATTATTTTCCCAGCTTCTCTTTTCCACAGGCTACATCAATCCGACGTTGCCCGGGAGCCATCTTTTCTTTTTTTTTTTTTTCGCTTTTTTAAAACCGTGCTGTTTGTTCGTTTTTGTTTTTTTTGTCATTTTTTTTAGTTTTAGACAAATTTTTATTTTTTAATAAGATTTTGAAAGTTAAATTTAATCCTTACAGAATCGTTTAGTTATTAAACTATTAATCGAACCAAATTGTTAAAAACTATAACTAATTTATTAAGGGACTATTGTTTTAATCTCTATTTACAAAATGATTGGATGTAAATTAGCGTATTGAAATATCAGGCGTTGTATATGTGAGGACTTCGAAACCTCCCTGAAAAAAAAATACAGCTCTGAAAATGTTTTTAGCAAGTACTTCATTATAACCTGCTAATTCACACATGTGTAGACGCAACGGAACAACTGACCCCTGAGTGAAAGTTCTGTTTTGAATCATGTGGCAAAGCTCTTCCGAGCTAATATTCTATCGTTTGTTTGTTTGTTTTTTGTTTTTGTTTTTTTCGTTTTTGTTTGGGGGTTATTTTTTAATTAGCTTCCAAAACTGTCAATCTTTGAATAAAATGAAGATATGCTAAAAAAATTAAAGCCAGTTTAAATAACTTTCTATTCGACAGTATTATATTTTTTCAACTAATAATAAAATATTAAAATGGTTGACTGTTTACGAAGAAACCAAAATGCATTGTGGTTGATTTAATTTCGAACTTTTAAAATTTCGTTATATTTCACGCTATTGCACTTTGGATTTTAATGAATAAGGGATTGATAGCAAATAAATAATAATAATTAAACGTATAATTACCAAAGTTACGTTGACATGAGAAATGCACACAGACACACGAGAAGTGGTCACATAGTTGTATTAACATAGATTTGTTTGTTTCTCTTTTCCGTCTATGTTTTCTCAACAGAAGAAAGAAAGGGGGGATAAAGCCGACAAAGAAGAAAGAAATGGAAAAAGTGTAAGACTACAAAAGGAAAATAATGTGACGGAAAAGGTTGATTGGTTGTTTTCTTTTATGGCATATCAACCCTTTTTCCGGTTATTTAATGCCGAGTCCAGTCTTTGAATATTTATCCATGCTGTAAATGTATGTTTTGTCTACAATTGGTGGTTTGTAGATTAACTTGTTTTGTATTCGCATATTTTGTAAACAAATAGTCTGTAAGCGAATTGTCTCTGTTTTAACCGGAACCGGAAACCTGACAGGTTCTACCACGCTGGGTCAGAGTAAACTTGGGAGTAGTGGTAACTCCACACTCCTAAAACTTCCAAATTATGGTCTCGTCAATGGATATAGTTGATATAGGTGAAACCCAGAGCGCTTACGGATAGAGAGCTTGAGTAGTTCCTAAGGTTCAGAAATCGGATAGACAGAGATTTTTCTTCGGTGGAAAAGGCTAGGAAAGCTAGATTTTTGAGTGGCCAAGAGTGGCCGAGACAGTTTTGTGTCCCTATTTACTTGCTTTCTCACGAGAGCAGAGTTAGACTCAAGGTCGATTTTCAATGTGGAAAAAGTCCATCTCCCCAACAAGGGGCAGTCTGTAGTGGGACAAATTCCCTCAGTCTGGAAGGATCTGTCCTTCACTGACCGGGGACAGAAAAAAATGAAGTGTAGTATCAGAACAGAACTTTGCATTAAAATTAATTACAGGTCATTAAAACTTATAATTATAGTTAAAATAGATACGACACCTTGCTCTTAGACAGAAGGCCAAGGAACCATCGTGTCTTAGTCAGGACATATTCTATTTAACAGATAGATGGAACACAGTACCATTGGGCTGCTTCCCGACTGACTATAACATTGTTGTTTACAAGTCCAATGTAAACAAATTCTTGTTGAGCCCTCCTCTTAAGTAGTCACTTTACTAATCCCCTCGGTGTTTCATCGTCTGCCTGTCAAACGCAATGACCTTTATCTTCGAGTAGTCCGTGGGTCTTGATAAGCAGTTGCTTGTCGGTAAAAAAAAAAGATGGGGCCCTAATAGGTACTACCACACTGGATTAGTGTACCTGGGATTAATGTCAACCAAGGGGGTGACTCCACACTCCCCAAAGCTCCCAAATGTGGGTCTTACCACTGGATGCACTTTATGGTCATGTTGAGTACCTTAAAGGAAGAGGAGAAAAGAAGACAACGAAAACTAATCCATCTTATCTGTCTGCTTCATCTTTCCCCTCTGCTTCCTTTTTAATTCTATTTCTATTTTCTTAGGCCTTCCTTTTTCTTTTCTTTTCTTTTTCTTCTTTCTGTATTTCTTTTTCTTTTTCGTTTTCCCTTTAAAATTTTATTTCTTCTTTGACTTATTCTTTTAAAAAAAACACACGAAAAAATACCTCTCCTTCCTAACCATAATACCCACCCACCTTGTCGTCGCCATGACAACTTTTTGCTGTTTCTATTAGGAATATCAGTTAGAGCAAAGCGCCAAAAACTCTGACACTCAAAATGGCCATCACGGCCTCCTCACCCTTCACTCCCGACGCCCCAGCTCAAAAACTCCAACCTCATTGTCATAAGTCTTTCCCTCTTGCTTACCGACCCCCCCCCCCCTCACTCTGCCACCAGTCCAAAGCAATCATGAGCCGAGCTTTATGCATTAGAAATGACACTGGAGACCTGCTTCTAAAATGTACGCTAAATGATAGAGTGCGCAGGCGGCCGTGAATGGCAGCAGACACTGCACATTACTGCAATCATGTATCACTTCCATCTCTCTTTTCCTCTACCTCCCGCTCTTTTAGAGAGGGGGTAGGGCGAACCCTTGCCGCTGCTGCTTGTAGCACCTTTAGACTCTTTTTGACTTCCTACAGTCATCACATCTTCAATCTGACTTCTCTTTACCAAGAGGCAAATTCTAATTTTGCTGCCTTCATTTTCTTTTTTCTGCCTCCCCCCTAGACCGACTATTTCATTCTCTCGTTCGGGGAGAGGGGATCACTTTTTACTTAATTCCACTGTTTCTTTCTTTTCCTCCTTTTCTATTTGCGTATTTCCTCTCCCGCTGTCTCTCCATCTCTTTCCATCTCTCTCTCTCACCATCTCTCTCTCTCTATATATATATATATATATATATATATATATATATATATCTTTGCACCTCTCACCATCTCTCTCAATCTCTCTCTTTCAATGTCTCTTTCCATCTCTTTCATTATCTCTCATTCTCTCTCTATCTCTCTCCATCTCTCTCTCTCTCTCTCTATCTATCTATCTATCTCCATCTCTCTATTTCTATCTCCTTGCATCTCTCTCACAGCTTCTCTCCATCTCTCTTCATCTCTCTCTCTCTTTCCTTCTCTCTTTCTCTTCTCTCGTTGCTTTCTCTAATGATCTTATTTTCCTTTCTCTCTTTTCTCTTTTTTATCATTTCCTTCTTTTTTCCTTCATTCCCCCACTGAGTTTCATCTTCACTTTCCTTTCAACCACTAGCATCACTTTCCCCTTCCTCCGCCACCATATCCTCCTCCTTCTTCTCAGAACTTTTCGCCTCCTTCCATCCCCCACGATCATCCAGCATCATTTACCATTGCTGCAAATCATCCTCCAATCTTTTATTACCAAGGTCTACTATATTTTGCTATATCTACAATGACTTCCACAACTCCTCCCCCAAGCTCAAGTCTTTACTCTCAACAGCCCCTCTTCTCACGCCAAATATTTGTCAACGGGTCCATTTTTCTACCCTACCAATCTCTATTACTTAACCACTTCATTTCTTCAGAATCACCAAAGTCCACTAGAAAATGACCACGGTTTTATTACGACTCTACTAGTTCTACCTCTGCTCTATCGTTATTTTCATGGTAGGTGTTCGACTGAGCTCCAATATTTGCCCCCCCCCCTCCTGTAAAACATTCAACAAAAAAAACTCGTCTATGTAAAACCACTGTCAATATTGTTTTCTTTCTCCCTCTATGTACCTAAAACTAAACGGATCTTCCATAATCAGGGTTTCTTTCCTAGAACTAACCGTCTGTGGAACGAGGCTGTTTTCCGGTTGACTACAACATAGTTGTTTTCAAGTCGAATGTAAACAAATTTCTGTTGAGCAGTCCTTGTAAATAATCAAATTATGTCCAATTTCAACCATCGTTACTAATCATCACGGCGTTATCTCACCGTTCACCTCACAAACTCATTAACCTCTATCTTCGAGTGGCCTTTGGGTCTTGATAAGTAGCGACTCTTCAGTAAAATCTAAAAAAAAAAAAAACTACCTGGCGTTTGACGGGAGTATTTTTACTTTCATTTGTGTTTCGCTTCTTATTTCTTTTTAAATAACATAAATACTTTCGATTTTTTTATTTTAAATATAATAATAACTTGCTGTCCCTACCCGGTGTTGCCCGGGAGTGTTTTACGTTCATTTTTTAATCCTTTTTTTTTTTTTTTACTATGCTGTTGTTTTTTTTTGTTGGTTTGCTAAACTATTTTTTTTTTAATCTTTCGGGCATCTTATAAAATGTTGACATTTAAATCGCATAAATACGTTCGAATTTGTTGTTTTTAACTCTTAAATTTATGATTAATAAAAGCTGAAGAGCCGTAGTTTGAGTGCTGGTTTATTCATCAAACAAATCTTTGTGAACATTAGTGCTGAATATTGTAATTAGAAATGCTAACTGGACGCGTAAAGTCATCTCATAAATTTCTAAATAGTCGTAGACTTTTTGTCGGTCAGCATTGTAACCTCTTCACCCCCTTTTTGGACTCTTGAAGGCCTTACTTCTTGGCTAGCCTGTTTTGGAGTCCACGGGATTGAACTCTGGTAGTGGGGTCTCTTTCAGCTTTGGTTTGTCTGATAACTGACAGATAATGAAGGTAGTTCAGCATCCTTGGTAGAAGACGATCTCATGATGCTTTTCTGGTCGGCACTTTCCAAGGCGATAGTACCGGAGACCGAACTCAGGAGTAGCACTCAATAAATGTCGGGTTATTCTCAAATGCCATGTTGTGCATGGATGCGTGTCCCTTGAGCTATTTCTTGGCGTTGATGACTGGACGCGTCACTGTTTCAGCTTTAGGTTAGATCATTTTTCCTCTGAATTTATCACCGTCATTAAAAGACTACCTTGTTTTGATGTAATTCTACCTTCCTCTCCTTTTATCTTATGATGCAACTTAATCATCTGTCGTTCTTTTTTAGCGTCTTACATCAAGTGTCTTCATGCCTTGTCTGGAGCGACTTCCATAAAAAAAAAATATGAAGAGAGATTAGTATTATGATCCGCCACACCAAAATTAGGTTGTGTTGTGTTTACAATTGTTAACACAAAGACGTCAGTGTTAACGTCTTGCCTCCGCTTGATACACATTAATGGTAAACCTAACACCGACTTTATTTTATAAATAACTAGCAGGGCTACCCGGTGTTGCACGGGGCCGTAAAAAAAATAGAAGGGGGTTAAAAAGTGTGTATAACATCTTTATATTAAAATTCCTATCTCTTTACTATCTCAATCTGTCTCTATCTTTATCTCTTTCCCAATTCCCTATTTTTCCACATCCATCCGCGTACCCCTCTGTCACCTACGCTTAGCCCTTCCCCTCTCTCTCTCTCTTTCTCTCTCTCTCTCTCTCTCTCTCTCTTTAATGTAAGTCATGTAAGTCATTCACCTGAGTTTCAGTTTTAAAGTTATTTATCTCGAGCAACACCGAGTTCTCACTCCCTCTTCCTAAAAAATATAGTAAAATCTATATTTGTTTTAATTTATTCCCAGGCAACGCTGTGTATCTTATGTTCTCCTCCCCTAAATAATATAATGAAACCCATATTTATTTTTGTGTTTTAGGGAAATGTAAATCGCATAAATAAGTTAAAATTTATTTTTCTTAAAATTAAATATCGGCTATAGAGTGATACATTTTAAAAATCAAGTCAACACTGCTAAAACTCTTGATGACATTTTTCAAATTGTTTTAAATATTGTACTTACGTTGTATTTCTTCACACCAATCATCTCGATGAAGTCTTCAAATAAAGACAAAACGTTGATGAATACATAAGTAATATTTCTGGTTTTCCTTTTTGCATTTTCCATATATATATATATATATATATATATATATATATATATATATATATATATATATATATGAGTCGCGATTAAAAAGGACGAAACGTATACGTACATAGATAATAAACAATAAGAAATGTTTATTATTATTTGTCGCTCCTCGAAAAAGTAGAGCACTGCAATTGTAGTATTAACACAGATTGACGTCACTAGCTTCAAAATGCATCGTTCCTTCCCTTAAAAAGAAGTAGAACGCTCTGGACGTTAAGCCCCCCTATAAAGTGTTAAATTATCACCGTTTATTCGCTATTTAAAATTGGCCGAGTGGTTAAGATTTGAGTTGAAAAATACTTGTGCTCCTGAGTTTCGAATCGCATGATCGGTACTGAATAGTCATATCTCTATGCTGATGAGTCCCGATTAAAAAAGAACGAAACTTATACGTACATAGATAATAAACAATAAAAAATATATATATATATATATAGTCATTCACATAAATACTGTTTCGCTGTATCACAGTTATTCAGTGCGGCTAGACTACCACCTCTCCCTACCCATAACTTTTCAACCATCTAGTTGATAGTTGACAGCTCTAACAATAAGGTCATAGGAGAAGCGCTCGTAAATGATATCTATAATGTCTAGTTATATAAACACCACTCCGCCATGCTCAATTTGTTTATTTACAAAGAGATTTGCATTACGCTAAGAAGCAGCAGGAGACATCACCCAACGACAGTGCTTAACCCAAGAAGAGGTACTTATATAGTCGTCCACAGACAGACTATATATATATATATATATATATATATATATATATATATATATATATATATATATATATACTAGCAAAAACTATCCGCCCTTCGAGCGGCAATTACTGAGTTTTACATAAACCAAAGCAATATTTTCGATTGACATTTTAGAAATTTGGAGGAAAAAAACAAAATGACGTTTGTCGTAGTGTTATTTGATATATTCCAACATGGAGAAAATTTACTGTTCATGTACATAGTAAAATTTATTTGGGAGTTAAAATAACAAAAAGGTTATTAAGATATTCAAAGTTGAGAAATTTCATTTTGTTTCAGCATACAAATGAAAATGAATTCCCCATTAAAAACGTGTTGTATAATGGAATGAATAAACATAAGGGTGGAAGGTCGATTGATCAAGTAAACCAATTTATATTAATGAGTAATTCGAAATGGTTACTATGTACTTTTCGGTTTTATCTTTAAAAGTCTTAATGAATATTATAAAGAAAAAAAAACTTATTTTTTGTAATTCAAAAAGATTAGAGGAAATTTTTTTCTTTTCTATGAAAAATGTTAAAATCATCATCATCATCATCATCATCATCATCATCATCATCATCATCATCATCATCATCATCACTACCAACATGTTAAGTCCGTGGCCTTTTGGCTATGAGCAAAATGTAGTATCTGTTCTGAATCTGCACTTAGTTCTTATGTCCTCTGCCAGTGAAGGAGAAATCCCTCTAGACTGAGGTAATTGACATGTTTGTTCCAATCCAGGGTGGTCATTTTGGGGAAGCTGGATTTCTCCCATGTTAAATATTGACATGGTGTCTAACTCTGCTCTCGTGGTTGGAAGTAAATAGAAACAGCATCAGCAGCAACAGCAACAAATTTTTTTTTTAAATAATAAACGCATGTATTTAATTACTAACAGAAAACCTTTAGTAATTATTGCGTTTAATACAAACTTTATTTTTTAAATTGAGTATTCGAAAGTTATCGAGTTTGTTGCTATGTATAAATAGGCGCGTGTGAAAACGTAACCGAAAAAAAAACAAATAATGAAACGGAAGTTATGATTTTGAATTTTAAACTTAATTCATTAAATCGCTTAAAATAATATTATTACTGATAATAATTAATAATTAATATCAAGAAATAGCAGAATCAAATCATAAGTAAATAATACTGAATATTAATTTATAAGACAATGTTTAAAAACTAAATATGCAAACAATTTATAGTGTTGAGAGTGTTTAGTAAGGTTTTCTGTAAGTATATATACGGTATGTGAAAATGTTTTAGTGTATTATTAAATTATGTAGAGTTAAGGTGGTTTTGTATGACTATAGTTCGGATAAATAATAAAAATGTTCGCATTTATTCATTTAGATATGTATATATATGTATATATATGTATATAAGAAAAGTTAACAAAACAATTAAAGATATCTCCAGTAGATTAATTAATACAAAATGTATCTTTTAACAAATTATATCTAATGAATCTCCCAAAACATATTTAAATATTGCAGATAAAATAAACTCAATAGTTTACAGGTTATGTTAAAAAGAGCTTCCCTATTATACTTCGATATGTTCTAAAATTGATGACATAATTAATTAAAAAAAAATTAGATAGTATGATGAAGCTCCGAAAATAAATACTTAACAATGTTTATCCATATGTACGCGCGTTTCAAAAATCATTTTATTATCACTATTACGTAATAAGAGTAAAGCTTGAAAAATGTATATGATTTTCCTCATCAGCATATTAACTTTATCAATCATAACCAGATAACCGTATTTACCATTAAACTACACTATCCAAACTGCTTAGATAGTTATATTTGATTTAGATCAAATTGGACACAATAATAGTGTGAGGTCTGCGTTTGCACACACAACTTTATTTTAATTTATTTAATACTTCAAAATAAAAAGTTCCTGTTAACGATATATATTCTGAAATATCGTCACTTAGACCTGAGTGTTAACCAATTCTCTTAAGCATTAGACCATATGTCCATGTGAACAATTCACGTATTAATTTTGGAAGTCTTAAACCTAATCTTGTCTAAATGTGTGGTATTACTATTTATTACTATAAAATTATTTTTCTGGTGGTTGAAGGTTTAATCATAACTACAGGCGACAATAATTAAGAATAACATAAGTTATCACGTTTATCCTGTCATGGCCGACGGAATAACAACAATCTACTTTTGTGGATTAAAGATAGGATTTAATTCGAAATTTAGAGTTCGATATAAAGTTTTCCGAGTTTGACGAGAAGGTTCCCAATTTTGAAAAGTTGCATCAGAAGAAAATCGGAGGTTACATCGATCGAAACGTTGTGAAAATAACAACCAAGGTGGGGATAATAATCCGAATAATCCAAGTAATACATATAAACAATGATGGCTGTGAATGTAAACGCCATTTCGTAGAATGCACTCACATCTACATTGGTATTACAACTATAAGTTTATATAGAAAAATTTATTTGCACTTATTAAATTTTAGCGTTTTTTTTCCAACATTAAAACTGAGATTAAAAAATGTAACTTTGTGGTAAAAAAATATTTTGTTTTGTTTTTTGTTTTTTTTTAGTGAAGAATGCTAGCTGAGAAATCGTAAGTAAATTATAGGACACTGCTAAGCAATAATATTGAAACTGTCGTCTGCCAAGTTTGTTTAAATCCTTTAAACTGTCACGTGATTCAAAGTAACCAATCAAATGATGACACGAAGGGCAACCATTTGAAATTGGATTTTAAAAAAACGTCTGCTTGGAATATTTTAAGCGCGGTTTAATTAAAATTTGATCCAATTGAAAATTCAAACATACAAACTATTTTTCCACTGAGCGTTTTAATTTTAAATACAACATGGCTATTTAAAAAAGAAAATCTTGCTGCTATCCAAAAGTGCATTTGTTTTCGCAACCAGTTTCCCCTTACAAAAACACCAATAGACTTGTGCTGCTCATCAGTCATGGAAATTTCATTTTCTTTTGGTCCATAAGGAATAGCCGCCTTCCCCCTAAAATCTACTGCCTCCTTTGGCATGAGCCGTGGGCAGGTGGCACAGCAAGATACAGTGCTACTTACTTATCTCAGATAAGTAAAGTAAAAGGGAAAATGATAAGCAAAAAAGGTAAATAAAAAATGTATGCAGAAAAAGTCCCAAACGATGAGGAGAGCGTGATGAGCAATGAAAATCTGTTTTTTGAGAGGAAGAGATGGATAAAATAAAATAAAAACAGGAACGAATATCCATACTAAGCGTCCATTAAATCTCCCCCTTTAGCAATGAAAATGCTATTTCAAACTGAAGCGTGACAAGCCGATAAAAATTTAAAACTTTAGCAGGGTTGCAGACAGGCAGACAGACAGAGCCTCTTAGGGGGTGCATAAATGCATCTAAAAACAGTTAATCAAATTCTCACATTCTTTTTTCTTTCATTTTTCATTTCGTGTTTTTGCTTTATTTTTCTCTCGCCCTCCCAACCAGTCTAATAAATGAATCATGTGATATTTTTTAAAAGGGATCAAGTCCTGTAAACCGAATGAAAAGAAGTGCGCATCTGATAATCAAACAATCCTTAATCACGCTTATATAGTAACGCTCTTAATTCATCATAAGACGAATGTGACGTCATACCACTAGTGCGAAATAAATCGTTCATTCTGATTGACCAGTAAAATAACGAAGGAAGTTCAAATAGAAATAAGGATCGAAATAAGAGAAGAACAATTAAGAATAATATCAATTTAAACATGTTATTTAGATTTTATTAATAATAAAAATATTTAATTTTGGTCAAATTGTCGTTTCCAAACCAAAATAGCGGACAATAAATCGTATGCAATTTTCTGATCTTCGTATAGACCTCACAAATGAGTAAGAAAACCCAAATAAATTGTTTTTGACTAATTTCCCAACTGTATTTCCTTTAAACACACACACACACATATATATATATATATATATATATATATATATATATATATATATATATATATATATATATATATATGAAAGTTTTTTTTGGGGGGGTACCTGCGGGGGCTCGGAAATACCCGACTAGTACAAGGGCGCAAACTACCTCCTCTCGGTGTGTTGGACCCGTCATCCATCTAAGAGAAGGAAAACTCTGATAATAAAACCTCTCAACTAACCACTTACGTCTTGGCAGCAAACCGTTGAGGAGGGAGGCCTCCTTAGTCCTGGAATCTCGAACAAAGTATCCGGTTTGCAAACCTATAATTTCTTAAGCAGTAGATGGGCTTTGTCTATCGCCCGTCTTCGCACTCCTTCTTTGTCTATTAGCCAGGCGCAAAGGTGCCAGCGCTGGGACACCTCAAAGACACCCAGTGTCTGGCCTTGTTTCCTGACTAAGACAATGAACGCCATCTCTCTTTCTCTCTCTATCTGGGCAACTTGGGGAAAGTTTTTTCGTCACTAAGTCCTACATGACTAGTCTGGGTCGCTCTTGTTCCGACAGGTTGAGGGTACAGGTTAGACAGCTTGTCTCGTTGCTGTTTCCGACATAGTGCAGGAGCCCAAACTCTTAGGTAGCGCTAAGAACGGCTGCTTCATCAATAGTTGTATAATATCGTGGTAACTGTATGTGCCATGTCGCGCATGGAAAAGGGACCCTACAGTTATCCCCGGTGGGCTTTCACTAAGCTACAACCCCCATGGACCAAGTCACGATTAATGGACTGGTTGTGTGACACCAAACAAGCACCCACTTTGCCCACCCACTCTATCTCAAAACAAACATGAACTCACAAAGTTTAAAAAATCAAACCTAAACTAGCCACCCGACAAAAAACATCTACGCCTCCGCCCTTGAGACTCGCATTCACAAATATCCGGGGACTTAGAACCAACATTAACGACGTAGAAACCTTTCTCCTGACAAACTCTCCGGATATCCTAGCACTAAGTGTTTGTAATAAAATCAGATTTTTTTTTTTATTTCGCCCCACTTTCTAGCAAACTGCCTAACATTTACAAATAAAATGCTCTATCTACATAAATCTGTACATAATAAAAAATATTTAAATGAATAAGAAAATATAATAGACATTTTGAGCATGTGTGTCTGTAACCAAAACTACGTCACAGTTCTCAAATATATTACTTTATATTCTCACATTTTTATTTTCTGAACATTGAGAAGAATTCAATGTTATAAATATATACGCTCTTCGAGCGGACATTGTTGCTAGTTTCTATGTAAATAGGGTGTCTGCCATTCTCTCTCCGTGTGTTCAAGGATGTAATTGAAAACAAAGCCCTATACGAAGATCAAACAATTATTCCTGAGTAAAATCTAATAACTAATCCAATGGTGATATTAATTCTGTGGTATCTTCGTTCGCACTGGGCATCCATCAACAGCAAAATCAATGTTTTACTTTATTTTATTTATAAATTGAAAATTATAGAAATGAAAAGATAAGAATAAAAATTGTAATAGGAGATTCAGGGCTGGGAGCAGGAGTATATTTCTCTGTATGGATGCGTGTGCGTTTCTCGCCTTTATGGGATTTACACATGATTATTTTTTCTTAATTATATTGAAATAAAAAATACATTAGCATTGGTAAAAGTTTTTTATGCTTCAAGTTTTATATATCTTCAAATATTTATTCGTGTTTCGTTTGGTTGTTTTGTAGAGGAAAATTGTTGTTTTTGTTTTTGGCTTAGTAGAACATGATTGAGTTTTGCAAAGGAAAAGCTAAAAAATAACATAAATGTTTGGTGCATTTTGGGCCAGGAAGCTATTGTCTTCAGATAGCTTAATCTGGTAACATCAGGCATAGTGTTTGGTTTAGTTTCTTTGTTCTACGACAATGCCGAATCCGGTCATTTTGGTTAAAGTTTTATGCTTCAAGTTCTTCATATGTTCAAGTATCTATTGATGATGTTTGGTTGAGTGCAATGGGGAGGAGGGGACAAGGGAGAGGGAAAATAGGGAAAGAAAAGTTTGTTTTTTATTTGGAATTTTGCAGAATATGACTGTTTTGCGAAGAAAAAGCAATAAAACATCAATGTTTGATGCATTTCGAGTCAGAAAGTCAATAACTTCAGACAGCCTGATCTGGTAGCGCCAGTAGGTTCTATTCAACGCATAAATAGAGGCATTACAGGTACTACCACTCCGGGCAGAGTGGACCTGGGAGTAATGGCAACTAAGGGGCAACTCCACATTCCCCACAGCTTCTAAATAGGGGCCTCACCACTGGATGTCTTTTTAGGTCATACCCAGGACCTATATATATATATATATATATATATATATATATATATATATATATATATATATATATTAGTATTTCATGTATCCGCATAAAATTTTATAAGGAGATATAATTTTTTATGTATTAATTTTCAGTATTTACTTCAACAGTGCTCGATACGTAAGTAGAGCTAGGTAGTAAGCTATGAAAATATATTTATGGCAATTAAGCTACACAGAGGCTCCCGCATTTCATCCCCGGGGGAATGTTCAGGCTAAAATGCATGGAGTTATTTTTGCCGGGTGTTTTTATATTTACGGCTAGCTAGTTAACCAATCAGATTCTTTGTTGTTCTCTCAGCCAATCGTTGGGCTTCCCGCGAACAAAGGTCTTGTTGGTGTTACTTCCTATATCCTGTTCTATTGTTCATTTTTCTATAGATTTGCCTATATCCTGTTTCCTTTGTTGAGGACGTCGAATTAAAACAGCACTAGCAAACCACTATTGGGAGCTCAAAGAAAATGGACGCTCACCAATAATTGAATGGAAAATAATACGACAGGCAAGTACATGTAGAAATTTAGACGACCCGTGTACATTATGTCTGAATTAAAAATTTGAAATCCTAAATTTTAAAGATCCCCGAAATCTATTAAATTGTAGAAGTGAGATAGCAAACAGCTGCTTACACAGAAATAAATTTACCCTAGGTTAACGATAAATAAATAATAAACAAATAAGTAAAAAACAAAACTAAACAAAAACTTAACAATTTAAAAATTAAAACCTAAAATAGAAATACAAGGAACCACGTGTTAAAATAAATTTACCCATTATATTGACACAACAAAGGAAACAGGATATAGGCAAATCTAGCCAGCCGTATATATGAAAACACCCGGCAAAAATAACTCCATGCATTTTAGCCTGAAGATTCCCCTCGATTATTTGGTTTCAACTAAAAATGAACCACTGTATAGTGTATGTTTTTTCAAGACACTTTAATGCAAGAACTTTTTACCTTTTGTGAATTTTTCTGATGATTTCGTAATGTTGCAGAGACGATATTAACATAAAAATGTTGTTTGGCACAAGACAAATGAAACGGATCGTATAAAATATATCTCACGGAAATGGTATGTTTTTTGGAAATGTGAAAAAATAAAAATAAAGATAATAAAATAAAAACATGGTTATTGGAATATAATATAAACTTGACTTATATTTGCTCTGTTGTCACTAATTGACAATCATTGAGCTGAATCTTTTAAGGAGACTGCAAAGTAAAAGGACACTGATAGTATATGCTAATACATGTATTGTCATTAATAATTATATATATATATATATAGAGAGAGAGAGAGAGAGAGAGAGTAGTAGTAGTAGTAGTATTTAACTCATAGCTAGAGAAAGAAAAGGTAGAGATGGGTAAGAGGAGAGAAAGGGGAGATAGAGTGGGAGATGGGGAGAAAGACACTAATTTGTGATTTTGTCTTTATTTGCTAATTTAACAGTTTTTTCAAACTGATGCATATAATTTAACCCAAGCCCAATGAGCGACACAATGATTCACGTTGTTCTCGATAATATATATATATATATATATATATATATATATATATATATATATATATAAATATATATATATATATATATTGAACCCTCCTATTTTTAGTGACATATATATATATATATATATATATATATATATATATATATATATATATATATATATATATGTATGTAAAATAGTTATCCACGGATACGTTTTAGCGGTTCCCGCGGCTCATCAGCGTGGCTTACTATGGCAAGATCCGAAAACTCGACTAAAGACGCTGTAGTCGAGTGCTCTACCACTAAGCTACAAAGGTCTTGTCTGAAATACGTGATGGTTTTTTCGCTTATAAATCGGTATCTAAAAATAGGGAGTGGCATAATGTATGTCAGGGAGTTAACTCTCTCAGGCATTTAGGTAGTGCATCACCATGAAGCTTACATAAAAAAGATGCTGATTAATAACACACACACACATATATATATATATATATATATATATATATATATATATATATATATATATATATATATATATATATATATATTGAACCCTCTCGATTATCTACTGTTTGTTGCCCGCTTTCTTAAGGCACAGCTAGAACGTAATTTCTTTTCTTTACGTGACAATTTCCCATGGTCGTAGGGTTAAAGCCCTAACTTTCGGAGTCTAGGCTGATTCCGTAACTGAGTTCGTGTCCTCTGACCGTCTTAAATTATAACTTCCTACACTGATGATAACAAAAGCTTGAAACGCACGTGTCTGTAGGTAAAAAAAAATGTTTATTTAATAAATATTGTCATAAATCCCCTTTTAAGAAATTAAAGTTGAGCCCTGTTCGGGGAATTAAAAATAGACTGTCACTTAACTATATGCAAACATCCGCAAACGTTCGTTGAACCTTCTCGATTGTCTACTGTCTGTTGCGCGCTTTATTAGGCACAACTGAAACTTAATTTCCTTTCTTTATGTGATAATTTTCCGTGGCTGTAGGGTTAGAACGCTAGCTTTCGGAGTCTAGGCTGATTCCGCAACTGGGTTCGTTCCCTCCGACCGCCTGAAATTATAACTTTTTACACTGATGATAACAAAAGCTTGAAACGCGGGCGTCTGTCGGTTATATATATATATATATATATATATATATATACATGAACATACACATTAAAATAAGATCAAATAATAAACTTTGAGTTAACTACAAATATCACTCATTGACTTGTGCAAATACCAGTAGCTCAGTATTCAGTGAGATAGAGTTGGGTATATGTATTTTAACTATTTACATAATTTTCAAATATGAACATCTGTGCATACTTTTTATTTGGAATATGATTTGAAAATGATTTAAATCGTCAAAATACACACGCACACACATATATCACAAAATGTGTCCAAACAAAAAAGGGCCATATTCACGAAGATTATAAAGTTATGGAGAAGAGAAATAGATTTAACACCACTGAATAATTCTGTGTGAAGAATCCGTTCTAAAGTGTGAGATACGCAATGAAACGTTTCCTTATAGACACGCGCATATGTACATTAGCACGACTGGTCAGCAAATGGTTGAGCTGCTCTAATGTGGAAAAAGAAGAGGAAGCCTTCAACCAATCACGTGGTTCTTCTGCTCATTCTTTCGTTCTATCTTTAATCAAGCAATAAACATTTTCTTTCTAGCTGCTGGGGAAACATTTGTGCCAGAAAAAAAAAGATGGATTGGATCTTTCCACTAGAACCCCACCCACTATTCTTCTCAGCCAGCTTCCCAATCCCTCAAAGCAGCATTTCAAATAAGTTTTATATGCAGAGAGATTACAATCCCTCCGACCAATCTCTATCTGAATGTGGAGTGATGGCTGGAGAGGACGAGGAAGAAGAGGATGGGAGGGTTAGGATTAGGGTTCGCCCAGAAGCTGGAGTAGTGGTTACTTTTCTAATTAATATTTCATAGGGCTGCTCCCTAATGTAAAACAAAATAGCAATAGCTCAAAACATCTGAGAGGGAGAGAGAGAGAGAGCGATGGGGAGTAGAGGGAGAGAGACAGAGAAGTGAATATACAGATATTAAAGAGAGGGGAAAGATAGACAGACAGAAAGAATACAAAGAAAAACATGAAGAGATAGATGGATAGGAAGAGATTAGCAGTCAGAGGGATAGCGAGAAAGAGACAGAGAGAAAGAATGAGATGGAGGGGAAGGGGAGGGTAACGAGATTCAGGCTGGGTAAACAAAGAGAAATAAGAAGATAGATAGGAGGAGAAAGAGACAGGTAGAAGGGATACGAGGGAGAAAAGACATGAAGAGAAGGAAGATGAATGTGATGATGCAATGAGGGAGGGGGGAAGACATAAAGATAGACTAACAGGCAAAGAGATGGAGAGAAAGAGAGGAATGCAGAGCGATAAATGAGAGAGAAGAGTGAGAAAAGGGAGAAGTAGAGGGAAGGAAAAGACGAAATAAACTGGCAGACAGATAAACACAGAGAGAAAAGATTAAAGGCTAGTCAACAAGGGAAGAGAGATAAGGAAAAGATGCACACATACAGAAATGAGTGAAGGATAGAAGGAGAAAGAAGCAGACAGAAGAAAAACCTACATATATGGAAAGAGAGAGAAAGAGAGAAAGAGAGAGGGGGTGGGGAGACTGGCGGAGAGAAGGTGGAGGGAGACTGCGAAAGAGATTTAGGTAGAGGTAGAAGGAAAGAAAAATTGGTATTTCATCAGCATAACTTTTATGGAAATATTCTACTCCAGCCAATTTTGAGGGAAACTTTTGACCAATTAAACAAATTGCGAAAATGTATGGGGTTGCTAATGAGGCGGGGTTCAATATGGACACGGTTGCCAGGACGTAGAATTAAGTAATGATAAATAGGTTACTTAAATACCAGACATACATATATGCTTTCATGGTGGGGAGAGGATAAGCTTATATAAGCACTTAGAGTCAGCACCCATCGCAAGTAAAACTCACTCTACGTTGCCATAACAGTCCGAAATATCCCCCCGTTCTCCCTCTTCCAGAAGAATCATCGCCATGGTAATTCCACTATGCTTCCCAGCTAAGCAGTTTGTCTGAATTTGTCTCATTCAGGATGGGTCCATAAATTCCCAATTAAACAGTTAATTATGAGGTTCTGTCTGCGCCAACAATTCAAGCGAACATGTTCCACTTGCTCCCCACTCTATTCTCTTCCTTATTGCCCTTGACTCCCCATAGTTTGGACTTTTACAGCCGCCGCCAATGCAGGCATCAATCAGTCAATGGTGTTCACTTAGAATCCCTTTGCCTATATTTCACTTGGCACAAATTGAAACTCGGACATGTAAAATATTCATTGAAGTATTCATTATCAATTCGTCAGCGTAGACAAAAATGCAACTGCTTAAATCTATAAAATTCAGAACATCTTTGATATATATATATATATATATATATATATATATATATATATATATATATATATATATATATATATATATATATATGAAACGCGGTAGCCTCTGTGTAGCTTGATTGCCATAAATATATTTCCCTAACTTACTATATATATATATATATATATATATATATATATATATATATATATATATATATATATATATACAAATTATTTATTTAAGAACTATATGCCACATATTTCACAGATGTACCGCTGTTTCATTGAAATTGATACCGTTTAAAAGTCCGTTAGAGTCAATTCAAATCATCAGCGACTCACGAAATAAAAAATAAATAATTTGTATTTCAGCTCTTACATTTCTGCGATCGAGCACGTTATTGATTTCTTTTCAACATACTCTAACGCACAATATACCTATCTATCTCTATATATATTAGGTATTAAATAACACCTATTTATACAAACATTATTTGGCTACACATTTGCATACATATTTCGGCCAGAACTATAAATAACCAGATATTTTCGGGTTGAACATTTCTCTGTTGGCTATAGGAAGTAGAATGAATATTTTACTGGAACTGAACATGTCATCAACTCATAAAAAAAAACAATTCAAACTGCATAGAATATTCGTTATCTTTTCATTGCGTTTGAAATTTATATTTTTTACCTTTTATTTTTTTATTTTCAAATTTTTAAGAAAATTCTGTCAGATAGCGTGACCTCATTTATCGGATCAGAATTGACATAATACACACAAGCGAAAACGTTCAACGCCTGTACACCAACGGGTCTACACGCAACAAGAATGCCTCTGCGCATGGCAAGCAATGACGTGTCAGGGGTGGAACCGAAAATCCATGGAGTGATGATAACAACGTTCCATCTGCGCATGTGCAGCCGACATGTCTTTGTGTATTCTAGGCTCAATCCGCTGGGTCTTGCTGGGAGTCGAGAGTAAAATCTGCAATCTTTTAGCTATGGCTAACGAAGAATGCGAAACAATCCTGATGCATAATCTTCGTGGGCTCTGTGCAAAAGTCTAATTCGCTCACCATCACCACCACCAACAACAAAGCAGTAGCATCAACCGTAATGTATATGTTAGTTTAAAAGTTGTATATTATACTTATATTTCCTATCCGTTTATAAACCTATAACAATTAAAAATTAAACAAAGATGTTTGTGATCTGTTCGAAGTGCATAGCATTAACGTGTTACTTCATAGCTAAAATTAGAAGATAGTACCTATGCATTCTGGGATAAGTATTGCACAGAAAGAGTAGAAAACTATAAACGCTATATAAAAATACACACATTATATATATACATATATATATATACATAATAACATATATGCGCTCATATATATACATATATATATGCACATATATAAATATTTTGTTATTGTTTATTTATCTATGGACGTATACATTTCGTCTCTTTTTCAATCAAGACTCAGCCTGGATTACAAGTATTTTTCAACCCCAATCCAATGTCGCTAACCGATAGGCCAATTCTGAACAGCTTATAAACAATGATAATTTTAACACATTTAAGGCGGCGAGACATACAGGCATTTAACTTCTATAAGTGAAGGAATGATGCATATAAAGCAAGTGACGTCACACTGTGTTAGTACTACCATTTACAGTGCTCTACTTTTTAACGAGGAGCTTCAAATATAAATATTTTGTTATTGTTTATTTATCTATGGGCGTATACGTTTCGTCTCTTTTTCAATCAAGACTCATCAGCATAGAAGTATGACTATTCACTACCGGTCACACGATTCGAAACCCTGGATTACAAGTATTTTTCAAAGTATATATATATATATATATATATATATATATATATATATATATATATATATATATATACGCGAACAGACATATATATACACGCATATATATATATATATATATATAGAGAGAGAGAGAGAGAGAGAAAGGGAGAGAGAGAAAGAGAGAGAGGGTTGGTTTTCCCCCTTCCAAATCAGTTAGAGTAGGTAAGAAAACTAATGCATCAAACACATTGAAAATCAACACTACCTATACACTCTTACTTCGACCGTGTTTCCAGCAACTTACACATATTTTTAACATATGACATTAATTCCTATTATTTATCCCATACGACTAACTCTCTTAACTGCATGCTCAAAAGAGAGGGCAGCACGCTAATTACTCTCTATAAAGTATTAACTCTTACACTCCTCAAACACCACTTTGCGATTATTTCACGATGAAATGCGATTCAGTTTCACCGCTTTAGAATTTGTAAAACAGCCAATTAGCGACCAGCTTACATAAGCATGAGACACATTTCATCCCGACCGCGTCGTGCATTGCCCGAAGTCAGTCATTTATAGACATTCCTTATAAACTTTTTCCAAAAAATAAAATGTTTCATTAATAACATTCAATGCACACTTCACAATATGCTATATATTACGCGCATTCGAATAAAATGCATCGCCAAAACACACAATTTCATTTCACATTGTGGACGCTGAACCCGTACATAAATTATTTACACCAAAATAATAGTTCGATAAACGAACGATTTATCACACATTAAACAGATAAGTATTTTTTTTCTTTTTACAGCTCTAGTCGATCGTAGCATATCATAAAATATTACTGTTTTAATGTTGTTCAAGTATCATAAATAAATTAAATTTTAGCTTTTTTTAAGAGAAAAGCCGTGTAAAGACATATTCATATTTTTATATAATTTTTGTTTATATGATAAAGTTGTCGAGAAACAACCTGATAAAACTACATTATTAATATTCTTACCTGCCGAAAAGCAAGATACGGTCTTCGTGAGGCAGGTATAATAATCCTTCCTAAATACTGTGTACGAACGAGGAGGGAAACAAAGTGTAAAAAAACTGAGATTTGTGTTGTGCAGTTTTTTTTTTACATTTTCTATTTTACTGTACTTATTTACTTTCTTCCCCACGACAGCATAGTTAGACACAAGGTCGATTACTTATGTGGATAAAAAAACAGCTCAATAAATATGGTCACTATATTTAGAAAGAAATGAATAGATGAAGCGTGAAGCACATTAATTCAAAAAAAAACCATTTCTTTCAGATTAGGCAGAAATACATTTTCATTTACATTTTCTTCAAAAAAGTGGCCCAAAATGTGTGTTTATCGAACAAAACTCAAGAAAAACAGTATGTCTACATTTTTTGAGCCCGAAAAAAAAAACAGATAAACATAAAAACAACCAGTGCTTCTACAGAATTTGAACCGGCACCGTGAGATAACCGGCTTTGGTTGAACTAAACCATAAGTCATGCTTAGTTTACGATTAGGGTAATACAAAGCTCTTAAATTAAATCACAAACACATAAATATTGTAGATAGAAACTGGAGCAATTTCTATTTCTATTTATGTTCCAAATGTGACCTATTTGCGTTTTGTCGGCTGTTTAATTCATTCTTTTATAATACGCTCGGGCAACGCCGAGCAACAGGTCCTGCTAGTATATATATATATATATATATATATATATATATATATATATATATATATATATATATATATATATATAATATATATATATATATAAAGTTATATTGTTTGATTTTTAAAATCAAAACTAAATAGCAATGAATCGATCAAATTAATGTTTGATCCTGACTAGCCAGTCGTTTGAAACTCATCACTTTGTGTTATGTGCCTAATAAAAAAAAATTTCAATCGTTTTGTTTGATTACATATTCTATCCAGCCAAACAATATTTCCAGTAGAATACACTGCACGAGATTCACTGTTTCCTACAAATGGATTTTGAAATGGTATCTATACTCGCTGGCTACGTTAATATTCACACATTTTCTGTTACTGTATAATAATTAAATACTAAACAGTAAAAAGAAAAAGAAAATGTGTAGACAAAGTGACAATAAGAAGAAGAAGAAGAAGAAGAAGAAGAAGAAGAAGAAATGGTAATAACTGAGACAGTAAGAGTTATCAGCCAAATAGAAATAAGAAAGTTGATAATGAATAGGAAAACTGTAACTTCAAAATTTACGCATATTGGCTTTTACAAAATAATGCTTAACTATCAAGCCACAATATTTAAACAGAAACCCCGAATAACAAAAATACTATATATAAGAAACCGCCCTTGGGTTTTAACGAAAGTATTATAATCACAATCAATAACAAAAAACACAAAGATTTAGTACATCATTATCGAAGCATTCCTGGGTCCTTAAAGAAATCGGATAGTCGCATATAGACGAATGAAAACTATTAAGAGAGTCGAGACCATGCAAACATTTAGATGATCCGTGCAGATTATGCTTGAGCTAGAAATTAAAAATTGTAAAGATGCCAAAAATTACTATATCGTAGGCGGAAATAGTAACTAATTGTTGGCATAGAATGAACTTATTAATTAAATAAAAATAAATTAATTAAAAATTTAAATAAATAAATACAAGCATCGTTACTCAAAAGAAAATCTAAAATGGCGATAGGTAACAAAAAATAAATTACTTATTACCTCATGTGGCTGATGGAAATAAATAGCTTGAGAGGATGTAATAAAACCAACGAATCTGATTGGTTAGTAACTAGAGTAAGCACTAGTTAGATATAAAAGCAACCGTAAACCATACATCTACGCAATTAGCCTAATGACTTCCCCCGAAAATGAAACATAAACTTTTCTATGTAGCTTAGTTGCCTTAAATATATTTCATATAAACTACTAAGATCTATTCACGTACTGAGCACGATTTGATAAATACTTAAAATATATATACGCAATATATTATATTATTTTATAATATTATAATATATGTGTATATTCATGAAATAGTAATAGATTATATATATATATATATATGTATACATATATGAGAGAGGACGTGTGTGTATGTGTGTGCGTGTGTGTGATAGCCTATGGCAGCTGTTATTAAGCATAGAATACATTTGTTCCAAATTTTATAAGAATATCTTCACTGGTGTACACTTAAATATATATATATATATATATATATATATATATATATATATATATATATATATATATCGTCACTCCTCACACCGAGCAACAGCAAACCACCATCCGTTAACCACCGATGATATAAACATTGTATCCAAGTCTGTAAACATCTAGTCACGGATTTCTGCATCACTTTATCAAACTCCCAATTAAAGATCGAACCCCATAACTTCACTAGTTATGTCATCTACTACATGTTTTGCAAAAATTGCAATGAGAAGGGTGTATATTGAAAAGAAAGATACCCAGTTCGACCCAAAATTTAACAATAATAGAAAAGTAATCAGAAACAACTCGGATTTTTCACCGTTCACATAGCCACAACATTACAATTTACCAAACGACAATATGGACAACATAAAATGCATTGTATTACGGACAGACTTAAGTTTCATATAACAACTCAGAAAAAAACGAAACCAAATGTATACAGAAATTGTACGCCTTAACTGAAAAATAGGAATATTACATTATTATAGTTTTTTCAACCGTTTCACCCAATTAACAAACTTAAAATCCATTAAATGGTTGAAACGCATTTACCACTTTCGCAAAAACATGCGTTCGAAATTAATGTACGTGTTTCTATCGGAATCAAGCATTACAAACTCGCTGCCTACAGATTTATAATTCTATGTATTTTCTTTGTTTACATATTTTTCATGTAACTCGGTAACCTGTGAAAAATATATTTTGAAAGAAGATTTTTGTTTTACGGTATGTGGGAAAAGTAATTTCCTTTATCAGGTAGGGAGCATATCTAATATATAAAATTAAGTCGGTCGGATTTTTCAACTTAGATTTATAGAGCAATATATCTGACTCTGACTAGCAAATTTTGCTGTTTTAATGTTGTACCTAAAAAGGGTACTTCGCTTGGGTTTCTTTAGAAAATTAATTATTCCATCCAGAAGATTTATAAAATGGCAACATTATTCATTAATGCCCTAAAAATAAAAATCAGCTAACGTCCTTAAATAAACATTTGACCATTCGATCGAGTTTCACTATTAGATAAAATTACATTTTTTTACATAAATATTAGCTTATTCATTTCTTTAAATTACCTACTTGTCGTATAGGTAGGTAAACATTTTTCATTTACCACAACTATTTAAAGTGCTGTGTTACTCTAACGCTGTAAACGGCCGTGTAAGTAAAACTAGTTTACTATATATAAACCATGTTTACTTGCAAATTTCCTTTCCTTTCTGTTGCCGATTTCATATCTTTTTGTAAAAAATGAAACTTGCAGTCTTTTGTTACTGATTTTGTTTGCTAGAAAAACGTCAATGATATCAGTTTCACATTGAAAGTTTCGTTAGCTTTTTACCTCCAATACTTTTATAAATAGATATTTAAACAACATTGCTCAATATTTAATAACAAAACGACCGCGTAAAATTTAAATTTTCTTTTAAAATAATATTTACAAATTAAATTCAGAATTTGCTTACAACTAATAAACAAAATCAAAAAACATAATGTTTACAAAATTAACCATTTTAACAGTTTTTTTAATTTTTTACAATAAAATGTACATATATTTTTGTGCATATACACTTCGTTTATTTAAATAACAAACACCATATTGTAATCTAGATATAACAAAATAAAATGTACTTATTTAAAAGCCTATTATATGCCTTCTTCTTCAGTACAAAAATATATCTAGAGTGATGCTTTCCCGTCATACATACATAAAAAAGAAAATATGTTTTTTAATACTCCGTTTCTTGCACCAGACGGTTTACTTTCATTGGTTTTCAAATCATCGAAGGCTCAGAGAGTAATACTCATATCGTACAAGCGTTTGTCACTATAATCAAATGATGTACAGATGTCTCTCTGAGATCTCATCTGTCGCCTAAACATACTAAAAGTCTTATGACGATGGCGGATTGGCTAATCGTGAAGACATAAACTGCTAAATGCATATGGTCACAATTCTGTACATATCAGGTCATGAAGATCTGCAGTTTGTAGAATGCTGGATAGTTGAAGGATATTGTTGAAAAAGTAGTAGAAAAGTTTAGGCTGTGGGGGTGAAAGAAACACTTACTTTTATAAACTTCTCAGATTGCCAAATTTTGATTTTTTATGGGAGTTGGGGAGAACAATTATTCCCGAAAATGAACCGGGTAAAAAGATTAATAGGGGTTTCTTTTTACCTTACGATTACTTTGCTTTAGAGGTTTTACGGCATATCATCCCATTCGATTTTATTGAGCTGGTTCCTTATTTGTTCCATCATAATGATTTTTATTGAAAGTCATAGATCACAAAAATTCTGTTGTTCGGTTTGTCTGGGGGGGGTGTTAACCGACATCCTATATTTATGCTTTTTGGGTTACAGCATGTCTGTAACCCCCACGCAATGCCAGGTAGCCTGGCTAGTATATATATATATATATATATATATATATATATATATATATATATATATATATATATTAAGATTTGAAAACCAAAACATGATGCAATTTTAAAATGAATATAATCATTTATTTTTTACGCTAAGACTTTCGATGAATACATTTAAACTTTAAACTGTCGTCTTTAAGAGCTTGGCGTATTTTTCTGACTCTACCGTGGATTTTACCCACCAACAAATAAAAAAGAAAAAAAAATGTCTTGCTCTGAGAATAATGTATTCATTGAAAGTTTTAGCCTAAAAAAATGATTTTATTCATTTTAAAATTGCATCATGTTTTGGTTTTCAAGTTTTAATATAACATATTCAAATACATGGATGCTTCAAAGATATGGTTATTTTTCTTTATATATATATATATATATATATATATATATATATATATATATATATATATATATATATATATATATATATATATATATATATATATGTATTTATATATAATGACGATTAGGTATCTATTTTTCTCAAGGCTAAACTATGCTGTTACTATATTTCAATCATCAATTCATTGGGTGGTTTGTGTAGTATCTGTCCTGTTGTCTTGCGACTATCCTCAAGGGTATTAACTTCCTTCCTTTGGTGGACAGTGTAGTATTGATCCTTTCGTCATGATACCATTCTGTTCTTTTGTGGAGGGGGTAGTGTAGTATTTGTTTTGTTG
Source organism: Sepiola atlantica (assembly GCA_963556195.1). Classification (NCBI taxonomy): domain Eukaryota; kingdom Metazoa; phylum Mollusca; class Cephalopoda; order Sepiida; family Sepiolidae; genus Sepiola; species Sepiola atlantica. The sequence continues at coordinate 142,934,599 of OY744522.1, forward strand.
ATATGAGACCATCCTCCCATGCATTACCTCCACCTTTGGAGTGGTAACTCAGTATCTGATCTCATAAGACCATCATCCTAGGCATCACCTCCTTGTTTGGGCAATAGTGTATTATATAATCGTTTGTCATAATATCGTCCTCTCCAGCATTACCGCTTCCTTCGGCGGGAGGAGGACAGTATAGAACATTTTCCTTTGTCAAATATACTAGCAAAAATATGCGACCAGGAGGGGTATGTTTTTTCTAGTATATATAATGTAGTCATCCACTAACATCTGTTTCGTCATATCACGACTGTTGCGTGTGGCTAGACGTAGCAGGTGTATCCACGCGGAGATCGAACCCGAATGCGAGATTATCTCCAATTTATAACGTTATGCATTTTCTTTGTTTACGTATTTCTCGTGCTGTTTGCTAACCTAAGAGAACAGTCCGCGATTCTGTAGATGCACATTTCCCTTTTTACTTTGGTACTAGGATATTTTTTTTAAAAGGAAACTTGTAGTTTCGTTACCATTTTCCCAATTTTTTATTTCGATAATTTTCACAGCTTCAGATTCATTTCTCACTTTGCAAATAGAAACCCACCCTTTTCTCATACCCTAACACCCAAACTTGTTACTCTAGGGGACGTGATGGGGGGGGGGGGGGGGAATAATAAAAGCAACCCAACACAAACAAGCATTTTTCAACAGAGATAAAAACAGAAAATAGTCTGTGTTTTTTGTGTCTCGCGTTTCCTTTCTTCTTACTCCATTCCAATGCAACGTTTCCCTGTTTCTTTGTAGATAACAGGTAGAAATGCATTCTGCTTCATACCTTTTTGGAGAGAGGGGTGATTCCTCAATGTTGCCCTCAGGATCAAACACTGAACAAAGAGAGGCGAGAAGAGAGAGAGAGTAAAATATGAATGCAGAAAGGGTTAAAAAAAAACGAGATGGAGACAGTTGCGCGGTGTGCGGTGCGCGTGCGAGAGAGTGTGTCTCACTCTGCTGCATGGAGGTGCCACAAACAGCTTTACTTTCAAAGGCGTGGCTGTGATTTTCACCAGATTTTATCATCACCCCCCTCCTCTAAAAAAGGGATAATAATAATACATTTTTAGAGAGAAAAGGAGAAGAAATGATGATAAGAATAAAATAAAGAGGAAATTAGAAAAAGAAACAGATTAATCTAAGAGAGAGAGAGTTATAGATAGACACACAAAGGAATTGACTAAAGCTTAAACAATAAAAGTCTAACACAGAAGAGAAAACTCCATGAAATGAAGAGAAAAGAAACAGAAAATGCCAAAAATGATTTTCCGTTATCTCTGTGGATTAACCATTTCTGGCAATAACAAAAAAATGTGTGCTGCCATGGGACTTCAAGCATTGCACCTTGCTTCTCACATCTGAGCACAAGAAAAGGATTTTCCCATACGATCCCAATACAGTTCCTGTATTCTTCACGAAAAGGTAAGAAATCATTGCGAAGTTTTTTGTGTTGTTTCTAAAATCATTTTCTCTAATATCCGTGAAAAATATATGAATCTATCTCTGGAACATTGATTGAACAACAAAATCAATTTTAAAAGTTATTGTATTTGATTTATCTTAACTAAATGGAAATCCAGATGTTTCAGCTTCTAAGTTGATCTGCATTGATGGATGTAAATTGAAGGTTAAATAAACCACAATGCATTTCCCTCTCTTCCTAATTAAGTCACTACATTTTTATTATTGTTTTAAAAGTTATTGTATTTGATTTATCTTAACTAAATGGAAATCCAGATGTTTCAGCTTCTAGGTTGATCTGCATTGATGGATGTAAATTGAAGGTTAAATAAACCACAATGCATTTCCCTCTCTTCCTAATTAAGTCACTACATTTTTATTATTGTTTTAAAAGTTATTGTATTTGATTTATCTTAACTAAATGGAAATCCAGATGTTTCAGCTTCTAGGTTGATCTGCATTGATGGATGTAAATTGAAGGTTAAATAAACCACAATGCATTTCCCTCTCTTCCTAATTAAGTCACTACATTTTTATTATTGTTTTAAAAGTTATTGTATTTGATTTATCTTAACTAAATGAAAATCCAGATGTGTTAGCTTCTAGGTTGATCTGCATTGATGGATGTAAATTGAAGGTTAAATAAACCACAATGCATTTCCCTCTCTTCCTAATTAAGTCACTACATTTTTATTATTGTTTTAAAAGTTATTGTATTTGATTTATCTTAACTAAATGGAAATCCAGATGTTTCAGCTTCTAGGTTGATCTGCATTGATGGATGTAAATTGAAGGTTAAATAAACCACAATGCATTTCCCTCTCTTCCTAATTAAGTCACTACATTTTTATTATTGTTTTAAAAGTTATTGTATTTGATTTATCTTAACTAAATGAAAATCCAGATGTGTTAGCTTCTAGGTTGATCTGCATTGATGGATGTAAATTGAAGGTTAAATAAACCACAATGCATTTCCCTCTCTTCCTAATTAAGTCACTACATTTTTATTATTGTTTTAAAAGTTATTGTATTTGATTTATCTTAACTAAATGGAAATCCAGATGTTTCAGCTTCTAGGTTGATCTGCATTGATGGATGTAAATTGAAGGTTAAATAAACCACAATGCATTTCCCTCTCTTCCTAATTAAGTCACTACATTTTTATTATTGTTTTAAAAGTTATTGTATTTGATTTATCTTAACTAAATGAAAATCCAGATGTGTTAGCTTCTAGGTTGATCTGCATTGATGGATGTAAATTGAAGGTTAAATAAACCACAATGCATTTCCCTCTCTTCCTAATTAAGTCACTACATTTTTATTATTGTTTTAAAAGTTATTGTATTTGATTTATCTTAACTAAATGGAAATCCAGATGTTTCAGCTTCTAGGTTGATCTGCATTGATGGATGTAAATTGAAGGTTAAATAAACCACAATGCATTTCCCTCTCTTCCTAATTAAGTCACTACATTTTTATTATTGTTTTAAAAGTTATTGTATTTGATTTATCTTAACTAAATGAAAATCCAGATGTGTTAGCTTCTAGGTTGATCTGCATTGATGGATGTAAATTGAAGGTTAAATAAACCACAATGCATTTCCCTCTCTTCCTAATTAAGTCACTACATTTTTATTATTGTTTTAAAAGTTATTGTATTTGATTTATCTTAACTAAATGAAAATCTAGATGTTTTAGCTTCTAGGTTGATCTGCATTGATGGATGTAAATTGAAGGTTAAATAAACCACAATGCATTTCCCTCTCTTCCTAATTAAGTCATTACATTTTTATTATTGTTTTAAAAGTTATTGTATTTGATTTATCTTAACTAAATGAAAATCTAGATGTTTTAGCTTCTAGGTTGATCTGCATTGATGGATGTAAATTGAAGGTTAAATAAACCACAATGCATTTCCCTCTCTTCCTAATTAAGTCATTACATTTTTATTATTGTTTTAAAAGTTATTGTATTTGATTTATCTTAACTAAATGAAAATCTAGATGTTTTAGCTTCTAGGTTGATCTGCATTGATGGATGTAAATTGAAGGTTAAATAAACCACAATGCATTTCCCTCTCTTCCTAATTAAGTCATTACATTTTTATTATTGTTTTAAAAGTTATTGTATTTGATTTATCTTAACTAAATGAAAATCTAGATGTTTTAGCTTCTAGGTTGATCTGCATTGATGGATGTAAATTGAAGGTTAAATAAACCACAATGCATTTCCCTCTCTTCCTAATTAAGTCATTACATTTTTATTATTGTTTTAAAAGTTATTGTATTTGATTTATCTTAACTAAATGGAAATCCAGATGTTTCAGCTTCTAGGTTGATCTGCATTGATGGATGTAAATTGAAGGTTAAATAAACCACAATGCATTTCCCTCTCTTCCTAATTAAGTCACTACATTTTTATTATTGTTTTAAAAGTTATTGTATTTGATTTATCTTAACTAAATGGAAATCCAGATGTTTCAGCTTCTAGGTTGATCTGCATTGATGGATGTAAATTGAAGGTTAAATAAACCACAATGCATTTCCCTCTCTTCCTAATTAAGTCACTACATTTTTATTATTGTTTTAAAAGTTATTGTATTTGATTTATCTTAACTAAATGAAAATCTAGATGTTTTAGCTTCTAGGTTGATCTGCATTGATGGATGTAAATTGAAGGTTAAATAAACCACAATGCATTTCCCTCTCTTCCTAATTAAGTCACTACATTTTTATTATTGTTTTAACAGTTATTGTATTTGATTTATCTTAACTAAATGAACATCCAGATGTGTTAGCTTCTAGGTTGATCTGCATTGATGGATGTAAATTGAAGGTTAAATAAACCACAATGCATTTCCCTCTCTTCCTAATTAAGTCACTACATTTTTATTATTGTTTTAAAAGTTATTGTATTTGATTTATCTTAACTAAATGAAAATCTAGATGTTTTAGCTTCTAGGTTGATCTGCATTGATGGATGTAAATTGAAGGTTAAATAAACCACAATGCATTTCCCTCTCTTCCTAATTAAGTCATTACATTTTTATTATTGTTTTAACAGTTATTGTATTTGATTTATCTTAACTAAATGAACATCCAGATGTGTTAGCTTCTAGGTTGATCTGCATTGATGGATGTAAATTGAAGGTTAAATAAACCACAATGCATTTCCCTCTCTTCCTAATTAAGTCACTACATTTTTATTATTGTTTTAACAGTTATTGTATTTGATTTATCTTAACTAAATGAACATCCAGATGTGTTAGCTTCTAGGTTGATCTGCATTGATGGATGTAAATTGAAGGTTAAATAAACCACAATGCATTTCCCTCTCTTCCTAATTAAGTCACTACATTTTTATTATTGTTTTAACAGTTATTGTATTTGATTTATCTTAACTAAATGAACATCCAGATGTGTTAGCTTCTAGGTTGATCTGCATTGATGGATGTAAATTGAAGGTTAAATAAACCACAATGCATTTCCCTCTCTTCCTAATTAAGTCACTACATTTTTATTATTGTTTTAACAGTTATTGTATTTGATTTATCTTAACTAAATGAACATCCAGATGTGTTAGCTTCTAGGTTGATCTGCATTGATGGATGTAAATTGAAGGTTAAATAAACCACAATGCATTTCCCTCTCTTCCTAATTAAGTCACTACATTTTTATTATTGTTTTAACAGTTATTGTATTTGATTTATCTTAACTAAATGAACATCCAGATGTGTTAGCTTCTAGGTTGATCTGCATTGATGGATGTAAATTGAAGGTTAAATAAACCACAATGCATTTCCCTCTCTTCCTAATTAAGTCACTACATTTTTATTATTGTTTTAACAGTTATTGTATTTGATTTATCTTAACTAAATGAACATCCAGATGTGTTAGCTTCTAGGTTGATCTGCATTGATGGATGTAAATTGAAGGTTAAATAAACCACAATGCATTTCCCTCTCTTCCTAATTAAGTCACTACATTTTTATTATTGTTTTAAAAGTATGAAGTACTTCGTGACCCTTCGGAATTGTAAAGGAATTGGGAAGCATTTAAACTGTCGAATAAAAAGTAATGTCTGGCTTTGAAATGTATTAAATGATTGAAAGTTTTGATCGGTATTTACATCCAATAATTTCATTAATTAATACAATAAAAAAATGTAATGATCAAACGATACCATAATGATTAAATTTAATTTTCAAAATCCTATGTAAAAAAAATACTTAGATTAAGTAGTGAAAAAAATAAGCATAACAAAAATGAAAGTAAAAAGACTCCCGGGTAAGACCGGGTGTGTCCAACTAGTAATGGCTAAAATAAACTAGTAATAATTACTAATAAACTAGTAATAAATACTAATAAGCTACTAATGATTAATAAATAAACTACAGAATTAATCTGATTGACACAGTAATATTTCAATCAATATTTGTAGAACAAACACGATATTGGTTTCTGTGTTTTTACTAATTCGATTAACTTTATCAACTCAACTATCCAAGTTTGGTGACTTGTTGATCTAAGTGAAACTCTACAATAAATTTGTTAAATCATCTAAATAATTCAATTTGCACAGTCATGAAAAAAGAAAAGAAAAACTAACAGAAATTTGCTTTTGAGATGTAGTGACAATTCATCAAATTATGTTTTGATTAAATCAAGATTGTACACTTGTGTACGTCGTAGCAAGGAATATTATATTCTCAATGGGTGTCTCAAAGATTTTTCTTGGGTCGATGACACATTCATGTATAAGGGTGATGACACATTTTAACAACCGGATATCCCTTTCCTTAACTACGAGTTTCTTCTGGACATCTTCAGAGGGGGCATCTTTAGAGGAGACATGTGAGGTCTAAGTGGCCCTATCTACTACAAACAGTAGTCGTTATTATTTTAGTAGTTACGTTACAACTACTCAAAAATCTATTAGACTGCTTGCGACAACACAACTCTTCTGTATACTCCCCCCCTCTTATGTGTTCTCTTTTCTGTCTGTCTGTCTGTCTATTTATCTATGTCGCTTAGAGCACATACATACCATTTCTAATCATATTTTTCAAGTTATACGTCAAATACTATAGAATAAAAGTCGTATTATGTTTATAAAACTCTATCCAAAACGTAGAATTACGATATCATTGTATCCCTTTTGATCAAGATGAACTATATTTATTACAGTTCTCGTGGTTAATAGGATCTATCTCCAAAATCCTAGGAGGAGTTTGTGTGTGAACGAACAAACAAACAAACAAACAAAACAAACTACAACTATACAAATATAGATAACATGCACGACATATGAATTAAAGCAGTTTCATTCTTTTTTCGTGCAAAAAATGATGGCTACGCTACAGAAAATTGAAATCCAATCATTTTGAGGAAATTAAGCAAAACAAAAACTTTAATTCTGATCTAAAGTTCATTTCAATGAGAAGCTTAGTTTTTATTTCTTCGCCATTTCCAATTTAAACTCGGCCTGAAAAAAAATGTAATTTATATGGAAACCAGCAACTCATGAACACAATAAGCACAACGGACGTACATAAACTCTTCTATCTATAAAAATAAATAATAACTTTCCTTCAAATGTCACCCTTTGCGATGAGGAATGGCCAGCAACTTTCGGAATTCTCCCTATAACTGAAATACTCTAAATGATATACACATATATATATGCTCAGGATGTTGCCAAACTTATCAAGAACAGTGATGACAGCAAGGTAACTGTTCCTAACAACATTTCAATCAAAATCTACTTGCTGACAAAACCTTCTCTTATCCTTACAAAATTATGCAATTGCTGTTTAAAGGGAAAATGTTTTCCATTTCTTTGGAAATATTCGTTAGTTTAACTAGTATTTAAAAATACTAGTAGCCATCTTCTGCATCTCAGTAAAGATCCATCAGTCTCCTTTGCGTCATAAGTAAATTGTTTGAATCTTTGATAAATAAAGAAGTGTTCAACCAACTCAGCAAAAGCAATATACTTAGTGATAAGCAACATGGAGTTTGTCCTGCAAGACCCACTGCTGATATGCTGACTGTAATATCGCTTGCATAAGACCAATGAATCTCTTTATAGGGCTTTGTTTCGATGGAAATAGCTCCCTAAATATCATGTACCTTCGATAGGGTATGGCACAAAGATTGCTTCACAAACTTTCTAGCTGTGGAATATCTGACAGTGTCTTCACAATGTTAATAATAAAAGTCACAACTCTGTTTCGTAACGTTCTATGAGAGATGTACATGGCGTTTTTATTTCGAAGACACGTGAATTGTACTACTGTCTCCGAATTAAAATGTTTCTTTTAAATGAATTTTAAAGTGACAAGTTACCATTTCATTGCTAAATATATTTGACACTAGCTAAAACACCTCTCTACGTGGGGTAATCTATTATATTTACCATTTAAAAATGACATTTATTATATATGTTTTAAAGCTTTACTAAACATGAGAACGGGTTCTAATTATGCATATCATACTGTAAGATATCCTCCATTTGTTCCACACAGACACACACACACACACACACACACACACACACACACACATATATATATATATATATATATATATATATATATATATATATATATATATATATATATATATATATATGAAAACATCTATGATAAGTAAGCTACACAGAGGCGTTCATATTTCATTTCTGAAAAAAATTGTCAGGTTATATATCTATAAATATATGCATCATATATATATATATATATATATATATATATATATATATATATATATATATATATATATATATATATAAATATAAACAACCTAAAATTAACAACATCACATATGAAACCAGTTGTAACATTTTAAAATGCTTAGCGTAATGCGATTTTGTTCTGTGATGCCATCCAGCATTGCTGAATTTAAATCGTCAACGACTTCCTGGAACAATGCGAAAAACGTTCTATGCGCGTTTCTCCGCCGCCTTTTAAAAATGCTCTTCTTCTCCAACTTGTTTGTTAACTTGCGTCTTTAACATGTTGGTAAGATTGTTGTTAATTCTTTTGAATTTAGTGTGGTCAACAAAAATTGTTTAAAGTTTAGTGTAATAGTCTGATTTATTAAGAACTACAAATATGTTTGTTTGTCGGCTTTTTTATAATAATATTTGGATGATTTTGGAGTTCATTGGCGGCTTTTTTTTAGATTGAGATTTAATAATGAATTGGATTGTTTTTTATCATATCGATTTTTTATAGCTTCCGCTTTTAGGAAATTACGTAAGCCGGGATGTGATGGAATTTTATTTCATGTTTCCAGTTTAGTAATGTTTTCAAATAGGAATTCTACTTCTGCTTTTTTTCTTTTGATGGTTGAATCGATGAAAGGGTGGCAGTTAGGTCCAAGATTTAGTTATTCCTTTTGGGGTTCTGTAAGATTGTGATCAGATAAATTAATGTAGTGTTGCGTGTGGTTGGGTAGTAAAATGGATCTCTTGTATAGCGAGTTTAATTTTTTTTTTTTTTTTGCATAGTTACCCGGTAAGAGTGTTCGTAATTATTAAGACAGACTAGAGAACTCGACGACCTTAATTGAAGTGAATGTCTATTTTTAAATATCTCCTAACAGTGCTCAAAGTTAATTTTACTTAAAGGGGGGGGGGGCAATAATAATATTTAAAAGCAAATATTTAATTATATTTTACCTGCAAACGACGTCGTTTCGAGCTAATTGCTCTCTTCAGTGTAGGAAGTAATAATTTCAGACGGTCATGAGGCGCGAACTCGGTTCACATATTCACTTTTGAATCTGCACATTTTTACCCTACCCTCACGGCCATTTCAGATAACCACGTGGTACACCGAATTTAAGATATACTTACGTCATTACCGCGTAAACATTAAGACAAACAAGAGAACTCGACGACCTTACTCGGAGTTTTACTTTGTAGCTAAGTGAATGTCTATTTTAAAATGATTTTGTATTGTTAGCGGCCACCGTAGATAACATTTCAATGTTTTTTGGCTTGAATTGTATTAATAATAATGAATATATATAATTGTTGTGTATGAATGATTGCTAAAGCTATTTAGTATATATATATATATATATATATATATATATATATATATATATATATATATATATATATATATATATATATATATCAGGTATGGTGCACGATAAGTCATGAAAATGAAATGCCGTGGTATTTATACTTATATATATTTACATACATAATTGTATGCATGAATATATATATATATATATATATATATATATATATATATATATATATATATATATATATATATCTTCCACTTTATGTGTGCTTATTCTGTCTAGTTTCTCTGTCTTCTTCCCACTTATCATCTTCACCCCCTCTACCTACGCCCCTATACTAGCTCGGTAGGTGCGAAAGGGTAAAAGAAAATAAATAAAAAGAATAAGAAAAAATAAATAAAAAAGAATATGTCACCTACTTGTCAAATCATATTTCAATGTCGCTAAAATGTTCTCATATGGTCCAATCGGATCATTTTTTTCCTTCTTCCATGTTTGTGTTTTCAAAATAAAATTGTTTCCAAATCTTCACTTTTTCTGAAGACGTTGGTTAATACGAACGAAACCGGTCAAATCTCTTGTTTTTGTTTTTCACCTGCATTTTAACTTGTTTTCCGTTTGTCTTTTTTCACACACACGCGCACACACACACACACACACACACACACACACATATATATATATATATATATATATATATATATATATATATATATATATATATATATATATATATATATATATATATATGCTAGTGGGCTGCTGGTATATATATATAGCCTATCCCCAGACAAGACTCTAGTCTGACCTCCCCGTGGTACACTATGGTAACTGGGCGCCTTGCGGCCCCAGGCTAATAGACTAGAGATCTCGGAGTAGGTTAGAACCCCAGAGGTGCAGTGTGCAGGGCCTGCTGGCATGCAGATATGTCCCGGCGCTCACCAATCTAACCCCCTGCCACTGGGTAGTGGTCTGTATCTATATATGTATAGACATATATATATGGTGCCGGCTTATGAAAATTCCCAGGATAGTGTCTGGGGGCGCGTTAATACCACTGGGCAAGATACCTCCCTTAGTCTTTGTTAAGACAGGTATCTAGGAGATGGAAAACTCTAATGTTAAACCTGAGGTCTTTTCTTGCTTAATCTGTGGCGATTTTTCTGCACCGACTTGGGTTTATGAAAAGGTCCAAAAAGTGTGGATAGTATTTACACAGGCTTTCACCACTATAAACAAATCTTTTGTGTGGGTTTCTTGACAACTTAAGTTTATACCAAAGTCCTGCACACAACAAAAAAAAAAAAAAAAAAAAGTCCACAGACGATAGGGTAAGGCGACGGGAACAGGTAAAGGATATTACTGGAAGTTCTTAGCTCGATCTCTACACTTTGGTGACCGGTGGGTGATGGCCGTTCTGCCCAAACATTTGAGCAATTGTGCAGTCCGTGTCCTCTATCGGTGACAAAGCAGCCCTGTTTAGGGATAGCACTGCTTTCCCTATGCTGGGAAGGGGGCGATAAAAGGAGCCCTAAACATATGCTTGCTCATCATTACCCTTGGCAGCCAACTGCAGCTGTCTGGGTATCCAACATGCAGTCCCAATAACAGAAGAAGTAAAAACTTTCATTTTGGATCTTGGAATGTCCGTACTCTACTTGACAATGATACTCAACCAGAACGTAGGACGGCTCTTGTCGCACTTGAGCTTAAAAGGCTTGACATCGATATTGCCGCCCTTAGTGAAACTCGCCTGGCTGGAAATTCACAACTGACAGAAGAAAAGGGTGGTTATACCTTTTTCTGGAGTGGCAAAGGCCCAGAGGAGCCTCGACATTCTGGAGTAGGATTTGCTATCAAGTCCAATCTTGCAAAGTCATTGCCGACCCTTCCAAAGGGGTTTTCGGATCGCTTGATGACATTAACTCTTAATCTTGAATGTGATACCCGTGCTATTTTAATTAGTTGTTATGCTCCCACGTTGAACAGACCAGAGCAGGAGAAACATGATTTTTACCAGCAACTAAGAGAAATTATCACTAATGTTCGACACAAGGACAAACTTATTCTTTTGGGTGATTTTAATGCACGTGTGGGTGTGGATAGTACATCATGGCGTGGTGTTTTGGGTCATCATGGCGTTGGTCGTATGAATGGGAATGGTCTTCGTTTGTTGTCTCTTTGTGGAGAGCTTAATCTGTGCATTACCAACACTGTATTCCAGCAGAAAAACTCCCACAAGACTACATGGATGCACCCTCGTTCTAGGGATTGGCATTTGATTGACTACATCATCACCAAGAGACGTGACCTTGGGGACTTTCGTATCACTCGTTCGTTCCATACAAGTTGCTATCTTTCAGATCATGCCTTGCTTCGAAGTAAAACGTCTTTTCGTTTACAGCACAGACGAGTGAAACGCTCCTCTGTCCCTAAACAGATAAACATTCTACCATTAAAGAATACCGTTCAGCGGGCAGCACTGTCGGCCCGTCTTGATCGCTCATTGGATTCTGTTGAGATAACCGATGATATCGAATCTTCCTGGAAATCCTTGCGGGACGTAATTCACACATCTGCATTGGAGGTTTTGGGATTACCTGTCCGTAAACATCAGGACTGGTTCGATGACCAGAATGTTGAGGCCCAAGAGTTGATCAATGAAATGCATAAGGCTCATAAAACCTGGATTGATGATAAGAACTCAACACTAAAGAGGAAATTGTACAAGGAATGCAAAAGTAAAATCCAGAAAGCATTACGGCAGATGAAAGAGGCATGGTGGTCCTCACATGCCAAATTAATGCAAGAAGCATTTGACAGAAAAGACTTGAAAGTTTTTTATGAAGGTATTAAGAAAGTTTTTGGACCGCACGAATCTGGCGTTTCTCCCGTATCTGCAAATGATGGCACACTGATAAATGATAGAGCGGATATATTGAATCGCTGGAAGGAGCACTTCGAAGCGGTCCTAAACAATACTTCCACAACTGATGAAGAAATACTTTCATCTATCACTGAACGACCTGAGATTCCTGAACTCTCCTTCCTTCCAGCGATACATGAAGTTTTCGTTGCTATTAGGCAAATGTCGTCAGGCAAAAGGTCAGGGAAAGACACCTTACCTCCTGAGGTGTTTAAGTACGGTGGTCAGACACTAGTGAAGAAGCTGCACAGTCTCTTTGTGAAGATCTGGCAAGGTGGAAATGTCCCTCAGGATTTCAAAGATGCATTAATTCAACACTTGTATAAGAATAAAGGCAATAGAAACATCTGTGACAACCATCGAGGCATCTCACTTTTGTCAATTGCAGGGAAGGTCTTGGCAAGGCTTATTCTCAACAGAATAATTAAACACCTTGTTGATGATATCTATCCCGAATCTCAGTGCGGTTTCCGTGCTGGTCGGGGTACTGTCGATATGGTCTTTTCCCTCCGCCAGGTTGCCGAGAAAGTTCGGGAAAAGAACGAAGAGTTGTATATGGTTTTCATTGACCTTACAAAGGCCTTTGACACAGTAAACCGCGAAGCCCTCTGGAAAGTGTTGGACAAGCTGGGAATACCTGACAACATGCTGAATGTAATTATTTCTTTCCATGATGGAATGAAGGCATCGGTTGTTTCAAATGGAGAGTCTTCAGAACCTTTCAATGTGACAAATGGTACCAAACAGGGTTGCGTAATGGCACCTGTGCTATTTGTTTTGTTCTTTTCAGTTATGCTGAGATATGCTTTCGCTGATATAGATACTGGGGTGAAGTTTAAATTTAGAACAAGTGGTGGTCTCTTCAACCAGCAACGTTTCAAAGCTAAGACCCTTCTTCGACAAACTGTCATCGGGGATCTTTTGTTTGCAGATGACGCTGCACTTTGTGCAACATCTCGGGAGGAAGCGCAACTGCTTGTGGACAGGTTTTCGGCTGCTTGCAAGGCTTTTGGTCTGACAATCAGCATCAAGAAAACAGAAGTGATTCACCAACCTCGCCTCATACCTAAACAAGTTCAGGGTGTGAAGCAACGGCCACCAGTAAAGCAACGACCACCAGTACACTGTTTTCCAGATATTCCAATCCAAGTGGACGGTAAAGATCTGAAATATGTGAAAAACTTCACTTATCTTGGGAGTAAGATAAATTGGAGTGCCTCCCTTGATGACGAAATCTTTAACCGAATTGCGAAAGCAACCACTGCCTTTGGAAAACTGCGTCATCGGTTATGGATTATCCCCCTATAAGTTTGAGAACAAAAGTACTTGTGTATAGAGCAGTTGTGCTAACATCACTGCTTTATGGATCGGAATCATGGACAGTCTATCGCAGCCACATTCAGAAGCTTGATGTCTTTCACAAAAATTGCCTTAGAACGATTTGTGGTGTCACCCTAAGAAATCGGATGTCTAATGCGGACCTATTTACATGCTGCGGTATTGGCGGAATTGAAAGCTTTTTGATGCAATCACAACTGCGTTGGGCAGGACATGTCTTACGTATGGAAGATGATAGAATACCAAAGCAACTGATGTACGGCGAGCTCAACAGTGGAAGGCGAAATGTGGGTCGACCGCTGCTTCGCTTTAAGGACAAGTTGAAGATGAATTTGACATCTATCAATATTGCTTATCGTGATTTTGAACAGCGTGCTTCTCGACGGAAGGAATGGCGATCTGACTGCCAGAGGGGCATCAGGCGGTTCTCTGTAACTGCCATTGATCAACAGCGCGAAAGACGCGAAAGAACAAAAACATCTACAAGTATCCCAGCCGATTTTTCTCAAGATCTTCCTTCTTGCATCCATTGTGGGCTGGTTTGCAAATCTCTCGCAGGACTCAAATGCCATTTACGATTAAGTAAATGTAAGCATGCTACATCCATCGTAGACTAAACAAATTTTAGGTTGTCAAGACCTCGTACGTCGAAATCGACGGGAGAGTCCATGATATATATATATATATATATATATATATATATATATATATATATATATATATATATATATATATATATATATATATATAGCCGAATATATTGACTCAGTTTGATTTAATTTCCATTTAACCAGCGAATTTTGGTTTGTGCTACTCCGGTCAGATCATTTGAACCCTGAATTTTGAACATCATGATTTCAACACAAAGTGAGTTTATTGAACTTTTTATTTAATTTGGTTCATTTATCATTGTATTAATTAACATAAACATTTTTCACTGTAATTTACTGCATCGATTGCGGACGCATTTCCCGACTGGATAACTTTTTCGGTTTTTCAGTACTTTCAATTTTCTCGCTTTTGGACTGTCACTCAATGCCTGGATCAATCTTCAATCAACCTCTTGGATATCTTTCCTGAATATGTTTTAATTTGTATGACTTGGATGGATTTTATAACTTTAACAAATAAGTATGTTTTTGGCTTGATATATTTGATGGGTTATGTACTCTTATGTATTTTTGTATATATTTTTATATATTTTCAAAGTGTAATTTTATCACCTGCAGTAACGTCACTGCGGTAATGGTCCTATGAGGAGAAGAATTGTCTCTGAAAACTCATGAGTTAAGGACGTTGAGATACTTTGCCTGAATTTTGAATTCTAATAAAATTTGATTCGCACCTTATTTTATTATTTCATTTCATATTATGCTATTAATGCTCTATCCAGTATATTGAGCTTCAGTCTTTATCCGGATGTTTCACTAATTAAAAGATATTAGTTGCCCCTTATATCTTTTGTTGGATTAACTTCATATATACATATATATATATATATATATATATATATATATATATATATATATATATATATATATAATTCAAAATGCATTTGGCAATCATTATATTCATCATTATTAATACAATTCAAGCCAAAAAACATTTTATATAGACTATCCACAAGAAATGCAATCCACAGAAACCGCTAATAATATAAAAGCACTCTCCTTTTCCGTATTCTGAGTGGTGAAGTTACTATCCTAACAATAATATACGGACTCTAACTGGTTTCAATTCCTGTGACACTAACTAAATACTAGTATTGCAGACGTAGAACTTGTATAAGTCATCTTTTGCTGAAATGTCCCAAAATACGAAACGGGACACAAATATCAGACGTGAAACATAAGCAGCAGGGGGGCCTAATCTTAAATTGTGAAATATAAAAAGGGAGTATCAGCTGTACATATATATATATATATATATATATATATATAAATTCCCGAAACAGTGTTTCATGGTAAACAACTGATGATCCCTTAAAATAGTGTTAGAAACAAACTAATATAATAACTGTAAAAAATAAATTGACTTACATGAATGATTTTCCACTGAAAGACTTGGGACTATTAGTTTGTTTTTTTTCTTTTTTTTTAATATAGTGTTAATGGTTGAGAAACTTCCGAGACTATATATATATATATATATATATATATATATATATATATATATATATATATATATATATATAAATTAGTCACGTTGCATGGTTCTCCCATTGAGAGATAGAACTCACTTTGGAATCACGGTACCTGTGTTTACATTGAAAGGATACAAGGCGTATTTCTCTCGCATTTCAAAGCTTGATCGTCGCGTTAGCCGAATGGTTACGAGATCAGTGTTCATATTACGTTAAATTCAAAAAACACGAAACATATATGCCTATGGATATACAAATATTAATTCATTAATATTAATAATAATCATATATATATATATATATATATATATAAACGACAACTCATGTTGTTTATAGTGGCCGTGTGGGCTAAGGCCTCGAAATTTGAGTTTAAAACAAGACACGTGTTCCGGGGTTTCGTGTCCTGCGACCTGTACGAATAATCATCTCTACAGTGACGATTCTCGAAAAGATGAAACGTATACGCATGTAGATAAAAAAAATATTCATAATTATTTGTCGCCCCCAAAACTAGGCTGGGTACTGTAGTGAGTAGTATTAACATAGCCGTCGGCGTAGCTTTAATGCATGATTCTTAAGTAGTTTAACACTCTTGATGACAGCTGCCTTTAATAGGTTTAATCTTTCGCCGATTTATCCGGTTTTTATTGTGGTCGTGTGGGCTAAGGCGTTGAAATTTGAGTTAAAAACATTACTCGTGGTCCGGGTTGCGACCGTTATGAATTATCATCTCTAAACTGACGATTCCCGAAAGTATCAAACGTGTACGTATGTAGATAAAAAATATATACTTATAATATATATATATATATATATATATATATATATATAATATTAAATTATTAATACTTACAGATGCTAACGTTTCAAGCTTATTGCTCTCATGCAGGAAAGTAACCATTTTGGACGGTTGGGAGGCGTGAACCCAGTTCACAGAGTCAGACTAGAATCTGCAAGCAGTCACCATACCTACTCGGCCATCGGAAACTGTCAGGTAATTAAGGGAAATTAAGATCTATATGTAGCTAGATACGGGCACAGATAGAAAACTAGTCGAGAGTGTTCGACGAACGTATTCAGAACTTCGCATTTGAGCTTTTTGACAGTCTATTTCTAACATCCCCGAGAGTGCTAAACTTTATATTCTTAAAGGGGCTTATTATAACATTTATAAATAAATATTAAATTATTAATACCTACAAACGCTAGCGTTTCAAGCTTATTGCTCTCATCAGTGCAGGAAAGTAACAATTTTAGACGGTCGGGAGGCGCGAACCTGGTTCACAGTCAGCCTAGAGTCTGCAAGCAGCCACCGGAAACTGTCACGTAATTAACGGAAATTAAGATCTACATGTAACTAGACACGGGCACAAATAGAAGACTAGTCGAGAGTGTTCGACGATCTTGTTCGGAATGTGTTTAAGACTTTCAACACTGACCACTTCTGCAAAGCACATTTCAAGATAGTATATACATACATACATGCATACATACATATATATATATATATATATATACTATCTTAAAATTTGCTTTGCAGATGTGGCTATTGTAAAAAGTCCTAAACACATATTCAGACCGATCATATGTGTAGCTCCTGTGGCAGAACTGGTGTTTTGAGGACTGGCAAACTGAACTACATGAGATGTCATGACAACAACCAACGACTTGAGTGTCAAGCAGGAATAGGACATTGCTATGTACAACCGAAAGCCAATGGACTCATATGGCATATCTACAGCAAAACTTGTAAACATAAATCTGGGATGCTGAGCCATCTACGTGCCAGGAACCGAACATTGCAATCTTGTAGGATGGTATTCTGTAAAGAAATGGCAATTACCATATATATATATATATATATATATATATATATATATATATATATATATATATATATATATATATATAATTATTTCATTTATATACACATATAATATTATAAGGTGATATAATATATTGTGTATAGATTTTCAGTATTTACTTCGACAGTGAGTAGAGCTTAGTAATAGTACTAGTATAAATATATTTATAGCAATTAAGCTACACAGAGGCATCCATGTTTCACCCCCGCAGAATATCATCACGCTTAGTGCACGAATGTTGGTTATTGATTGTATTTTATATATTCACGTGGTTTTTAATCTAGCTAACTAACCAACCAGATCCATTCTTATTTTCCTCTCACATGTTAATGTTTACTTTAACCAATGGCTGAGCTTCTCTCAAACAAAAGCTCGGCCGATCTTTACTTGACATTCTGTTATTTTCTCTTTTGGTGTGGCGCATCCATTTTGTAAGTGTGTAAAATTAGCAGGTTACATTATTTTAGCGCGTGTGTGATTGGAATATTTTTTCTATTCATTTTGTTATTCGTATCTACTTTAGATGTTCATTTAGTTTAGTTTATTTATTTTTTATGTATATAGTCACCCTAAAGTGAAGTTTATTCTATGTCTTAACTTAAAACTGTTTTACAGTGAAAACTTAGAAATAATAATGAAAGCAGACAATAAAACAAATACTAAACAAGAGTAGTAGAGAGGAAAATAAAAACAAAATGCATTAAAAACTGATAGATATAGCAACAAGAACAAGAACATTACGAATAAGAATAATATAATCCCTAGAAATAGTATTAACTCAAACTCTAATAGGAATCACTCAAATAGAAATGTAGACGACCTATGTAGATTTTGTTTGAATGAGAAGTTTGAAATTTTACATTTTAAAGATCCCCAAAATTTACTAAACTGTAGAAGCAAAATAGCAACCAATTGTAGGAATAGAATAAACGTAGCTTTAGTATAACTATATACATAACAAATAAATAAAATAAAATTTTAAAAACAGTCGAGTTTAGACCCTAGCTCAAATCGCTTATCTGTCTATTTACATTAAGGTTATGTTGTTTTAATCGCTATTTATGAAATTATTCCAAAATTTTTGATCTTCTAATTCACGATGATTTGCAAAAATTATTTTCTCTTCGACAATTTAAATGTTTCCAAATTCCTTTCAAATTTGGTCGTAATATTTTTTCCTTTATTAACAAAAGACTAAAATGGCTGACTTGTTAACGAAGAACTGGAAATACATTGTGATGGATTTAATTTTGTAATTAATGAGATTTTTTTAATTTGTAAAGTTTCGCATTTGTATATTTTGTTTCAATAAATAATCGATTAATGTAATTTATAGAGTAAAGTCAGTTACCCTTATATTGGGGCTCTATTGCTTTATTTACAAAAGTATGATATACAAAATCTGTTTCATTAGTCATATAGGGCACATATTTGTCTGTGTGGTTAGAATCTTCGAAGCTTATATTTTATCTGGCTTACTATTTGATTGTTTTAGTATCATTTAGAGAAAAAAGTAGCGAAGTATCCACTCACTATCTGCCAAGTATTTAAACTTCATTCATATATATACCGGGGAAATAATGTCATAAGATACTATTTCCTACATTCACCGGATAATAGTGCGTTCCCTCAATTCACATGGATCACCCGCCGATTTCAGTTTACAATATTTCGAACAAATCCGATTCTTTTCTTACCTTAAGTTGTGTATTAGGTCACAAGCTGTCATTTGTGGGTGGGTGCCCATTTCTAGATATATTTAGACAATGACTATTACTTCACTGTTTCGGACGATAAATAAACAATTTCGAATATTACTAAATTGCTCGCAAGTTGTTTTTTAGGTCGCAAGTTGCCATTTCTGTGCGTGTCGACGTCTTGATAGATTGGACGATGACAGTTATCGTGACTTACATTGAAGTATGATTTTCTGGTTTACTATTAATCGATTATTTCTTGCATAAAAAACTGTAATTTACGCTATTGTATTTTTTAACAAACCATTCTTAAAAATAAATATGTTTGAATAGTTACAAAATAAAAACGATACATAGTAATCATTGTTTAAAATAAAACAATAGTCACCTGAAAATTAAATATTTATTTCATTTTATCTTTTTTATACTTATTCGCAGTATTGCTATATTTGTCACGCAATTTACGACAAACAAAAAACAACATGGCAGGAAAAACAACATTGATATCACGTTATATACTCACCACTTTAAAAAGTAAATTTTGATTTTCTTCGGGATTTAAAAATACCGTTTCAAACCCTTAATCGAGTTTATCCAAAATCTGGACGAATACAAAACGAAGTGATTGAAACTATTCCAACAGTTACTTTTAACTTTAAATAAAGTGTATTAAACTATTTTGTGAATCATTATAAACAAAGTCACTAATATGCTATTTTACTTTTTAGAGCGATGAACTAAAAAAAACCGACACGAATGTAAGTTGCGCATGCGCAATACACTCACTATAATGATATTCCAATTTCGCTATATCAACTTATTTTACTGTTAACGCCATAGCTCAGTTGTTAGATGACTGATCTGGTAAATAAGGAATCAGAAGTTTCATCCTAAATGCCAGTTTGGTTGCAAACAATATTGTTTTCGATCATTTCGGAGATTAAATTTGATTCAGTTATACTGAATTCCCTTTTTCCAAAAAACAAACACTGCGTTAGCTCTTCCCCCCCCCCCCCCCCCCCACTAAAAATCGTAGAAATTTCTTATTTTCCATTTTCTTTTTTTTTGTGCTCTTCTCACCTCTCCCTAAACAATTTTAGCAATTCTTTTTGTAAGCTCTTCCCCCGCCCACTCCCAATAAAAAGTAGCATTTTTCTTTTTTCAGGATCTTCCCATGCCCAAAACAAATAAGTAGTGTTTCATTTAATCCTCCCTTTCCCAAAATAAATAAATACTATCACACATTGAAACATTCATTATTATTTATAAAATTAATAATTTAAAACAAGTCAAATCAGATAAAATAGTTACTTAAATTCAATGTTTTAATCGCTGGCGGCCATGATCTCTTCAATTAATTTGAGCGAAATAGGTGAGGTTTTCCAACGTTCCTTGGACCTTATTTTAAAAAAATTTTTGGTTCAACCGAAAAACTTTCAAAAAACGCCGAGTTGGGACCGCTGGCAGTAAAAATAATAATATGTAAGTCACGTGGAGGCGAGAAAAACACGCATACACAGACGCACGATAAGTGGTCACACGATTACCCTCTTAATCAACGAGTACTTCAGCTAGTTAACAAGTGGGGGGGGGGTATATTGCAGAAAACAGATTACCTATAATCAAACAGAAGGCAAAATGACTTATTAATGAGGTCAGATTGACAAAAGAAAACATAATAAGGTTTATTTCAGAAAGGTGACAAGAGTTGGGTGTGAAGAAAGAGGGTAATTGGTGAAATTCGCAGACATTTACTGTCTCAACCTTAAATACAAAATGACATCAAACAAAATATTTTTTAATCATTATTTTGCAAAAATTCATTTTAATACACCGACCCCGCCCTTATATTAGCTTGTCTAGCTTCCAAACCTCCCCTCCCTCTCGTCGGGTTAGCAAAAGGCTTGGCAACCCGAGTTGAAACGTGTCAGCCATACATAAATCATGAGTGTATATACAAATAATCACATTTTCAAATGCAGAGATGAAATTAACTCTTCAGAACTCTATGCAAAGGGCAGGGGGTTATAGGTGAGTGATGGTAAGAGGTCACAGGTAAAAAAATAGTCTATGTAGTAGTTGCTGCGGGAGGGGTAGAGGGGAGGTCTCTTTTTTTTTCAAACAAAATAAAATAAATCTGGCTTTGCCCTATATTTATAGAAAGCGCTAAATCATTTTGGATCGATTTTTCCCAAGCCTCTTGGTGTTCATTTAGTCGATGGTTGGTTGTCGGATTTTACGGCATATCAACCATCATGGGATCATTTTATGCTAAAACCGTACTTATGTTTTAAATACGGTTAATTTGTAGATTAATTAGTGTTGTATACGTATACTTTGGTAACAAATAGCCTGTAAACGGTCATCATTCTATGTTATGATGCCAATACTTGATCCATCGTTCAGCATTAAGGTTACACGGTCCATCAAATTTTGTTCAGTAGAATTGGTCCATCACTCCAGTCACTAAGGATGTGTTCCATTGTTGGTTTCAACCTGTGGAGGTTGCTAGCTGTCCTTCCAACCTCAGTTCAGGGCCACACAGTCTTTCCTTGGGAGATTCTTTCCATGAGGGAGATGTTCTCTGGGTTCTTGCATAGCTTCTTTCAAGTAGTCATTCCACGGGGCCGTGCAAGGTCAAGGCTCTCTTTGGCCATGAAACTGCTTCTTGATTTCAATCTGGTGGTAAAAGGAAAGATGACTTCAACATTACTGTCAACGGTAGTTTCTATTTAACGTATAGATGAGACACTAACAGATACTACTATTCCAGATCAAAATGGACTTAGGGATACTGATAACTAAGAGGTGACTCTACACACCCCAAAGCAAAAGAAAATGGGGACTCACTATTGGATATTATACTTAGGACTATCGGATGACAGCTTATGTAGTTGGTGGGGTTGGGAAATAGAGTAGGCAGAAAAAGGTATAATAAGGCTGATAAAGATGAATTTCTAGATGATACAGTACTGTAGAGGCGAATACATTTCCCAATGATGTATGAAGCAGTTCAGTGTCTTGCGCAGGGCAAATTCTATTTAAACCATATATGGCGATTAAACACCAGAATAAAGAGGAGTATCATCAGCATAGATATTAATCATCTAAATAATATTATCTGGGAGATTATTGCTATAGAAAAGAAACCGTGTTGGGCCTAGAATAGAGCCCTGGCGAACACCAGCATTGATAGGGAAATAGGATGAGGAGACACCATCCGGAGTTACCAGCAAGCTTTTATCAGAAAGAAAAGACCTAATAATGTCAAGAACCTTACCACTAATACCAAAACGCTGAAGTTTGTGTAGAAGACCATAGTGACATACTCTGTCGAACGCCTTTCAAATAGCAAGTGCAATAACCCTACCTTCTTCTGAATTATCCATAAACCGACAGATCCGCTCAGTTACAACAGTTAAACGATCAGCAGTTTAATGAAACCCACGGAAGCCATATTGAACATCAATAAAGAGGCTCAAACGTTTCAGAAATGAACAAGCTTGCTGGTTAGCACCCTTTCAAAAACCTTGATAATAACCAAGAGGAGACTAACGGGAGGATACTTAGTTGGGTCAGACCGATCAGATAGGGACAACAGAAGACTCTTTCCAACAAGAATGGAAGCAGGATTGAGACAAACAAAGATTAAATAATTTCGAGAAGATAGAAGAAAATTCAGGGGTGCAATGTTTGAGAACAACAACAGGATTCAATCAGGACCGGAAGCCTTTGAATTTTGGGCTGAAAAATGTTATAATCCCATAAACTCAGTGTCGTAGCAAAGGATTTTTGAAAAAAAGCTTTAGATACAAAGTATATTAATCTGATGTAAATTGTTTGCGTTTCAAATGTAATGATGTCTAAAAGCCCATGTTATTATAATTAGAAGAGGAGAGGGTATTCCAAAGTGAAAGGCGAAAATATCTCCGGTTAAAATATAAACACCGAGGTGATCAATAGGAAACATCCAAATTATAAAATTAATATTTTGAACCAAGTTTATTCGCATCACTCTAATTATGTCAGCAGCTGAATAGAACGGGTTTAACATGACACTGTATTTGACACAGAATTTTGTCCATTCCATCCATTGTTTTCAATCTTATTATTAAAACTGTATTCTGCGGCTACGATAGCCAAATGATATCCCGTAGCTGCAATCAGTCCGCCATGCTTGTCCCAGGCCATCTGGCCTTGTCATGCGCAAGTTGTCGTAGGCAATGAAGTTGTTTCGTTGTACGTAATGGTCCTAGTCCTGCCTGCTTGAGGTCAGCACGTAGTGTGCCCAGCAGATTTGTGTAGTGCCGTCCTAGTCGCGGTTGGTAGGCTTGCGAGTCAGTAACGGCAAAGTCTAGTGCCCTCTGTGCGGGAGTGTCAGGGTCCATTCGTATGACATGGCCTAACATAGACCATCTTTGTTTAGCGACCTTTGTGAAGAGGGGTTTTTCGTTGAACAGCTCGTATAGTGCCTTGTTGCCGATAAGTTTTTTCGGCCAGCAGTGACCTGTGATGGAACGGAGGTGTCTGCGGTGGGACGCATCCAGCTTGTCAAGCATGGCTTTTGTTATTGCCCAGCTGTTGCTATTGTAGAGCATGATGGACACGCAATACACGTTATAGAGATGGAGTCTAGTCTTCAACAAGATCTTGGTTCGTCGGCTCCAGAGTTTATGTAATGAATGAAACGCTACATTGCCATGTATACAGCGGGCTGTGACGTCTGTAGTGCTGCAGAGCAGGGAGCCCAGGGTCTTGTTCTTGCGCCAGCTTTCATTGCCGCGGAGGGTCTTGCCTTGTGGGTCCAACTCTGTGGCTTCTGCAAGGTATACATGGCTAAACTCTGTTTTCATCTCGTTCATGGCGAGATTGTCCGTTTTCAGTTTCTCTGCCGCTATTGGCTGGAGCTGATCCAGAGGCTTCTTTTCTACGTCCAACTGACAATCTCATTGACCCTTATCCTCGAGTGACCTTTAGCCTTGGTAAATGGTGACTCATTAGTAAAATAAAAAAACAACATCACTCAAAGGTCGCACCTTCTCAAACATAAATAAATTTCCATGAATAGGGCATCTTTGCAAGGGAACACATTATCGTGCGACTGCTTCCCTGCTGATTTAAACTTGGTCATCAGCATATCCAGTGTCAATAAATTCTTGTCGTGGATCGCCCCATAAGTAATCAACCGTAGTTCATACCATTGATCAATATTAGTACTCCCATAGTGTTCCTCATACTTCGGCTGGCAATCATTTCCGACTCTTTAACCCTTATCCTAAAGTGGCTCTTGGCCTTGATAAATGGTGACCCTAGTAGTATAAAAACAAACACGTATTTTCAAGTTTACTTTTATAATATTTTAATAATAGATTTTAAATGACTGATTAATGATTTTAAACTTACTATTTGTCATTTCAAAGTAATTTTCAAGCCTTTAAGCTGGCGAATGGAAAGGCATTTGTCGTTTGAATTAAAGCCAAGTATTATGATTTGTCTGTGCTCACCTAAACAAAATGAAGTTCATTTCCATCGCGTGCAACTCATATTACCGAACCATGGAAGGATGGCGAAGAACGCTAGTGTTATTTTATTACTAGACCACCCGTTTCCTGTTGGGTTAGTATTTGTGATATATATTATTGAATATTTATGAAAATCTTTTGGAATTTCAAAATATTTATGAAAACATATGGAATCTCTAAAAGATTTTCATAAACATTTAACATATAAAACAAATAATTTTACAAGGATAGGAAACTATTATTGATTCAAACATTTTTATTTGAAATATTTTTTGTACATGTGTCTTAGTTTACACATTCTTTAACCTTCTTTTTCTGTTTGGCTCTGTTTAGCGCAAAATATAACTGGCCATGTTGAAACACGGGTTTTCATGATAGACTTTTTGTATTCCCTTTTCCTTCTCTTTCTCTAATCTCTCCCTCTCTCTCCCCCCCCCCCCTTCTCTCTCTCTCTCTAAACCATCTTTAATTTATCTTCTCTCTCTAATTGTGATGTCATAATAGACCGTTTGCCTCTCCCGCCTTATATTTCCTTTCTCTTTTCTCCTCTCCCTTCCCCGTCTATCTTTATTTGTCTCTATCTCATTGTGATATCATAATATACCTTCCCTTTTTTATCCTTCTTTCTTTTCTGAACATTTTCTCTCTTCCTCTCTCTCTATATATATATCTGTCATTTACTTATTTTTCTCACGACTTCAGATGAAGTGTGCACGGTGAAAAGCAAGCAAGCTAGCAAGGTAAAAACATCATCAAAGTTTACTCGTATATAGATGAGAAAGAGAGAGAGAAATGTATTTTTATATATTCTATTTTGTTGTTGTTGTTTTCCTGGAATGTAAAACACAACTGCATTTTCATTCAGAGAGATTAAGGGGGAATGCCTAATTGAATGAAGCAGCCATTCTGGATTTGGTAAGATGCGTATTTGAAGCTCCGATGTGGGAGAGTAAGGTAGCGAAGCGAGTTGAGGCAAAGGCGGAATTTAGAAGCTGTCATGTGTTTTGCAAGAAAAGGAGAGATTACCTTGTAAGTAATTTTATTAGACAACCTCTGTCACCTGCTCTAACATGGATACATGGATTGACAAAAGAAGATATTTGCTTTAACCCAAATGGGAACAGACAGCAATTATCATATACTTATATATATATTCGTAGTATAAAAATATGCTTATGGTAAGTAAGCTATATAGAAGCGTTTGTATTTTATTCCCGAGGGAAATCAGCCGGCACAATTAGCCTGACGTGTTCCCTCGGGAATGAAATGCATACGCTTCTATGTAACTTACTTAATATAAGTATACTTTTATACTACGACTAAGCTCTATTCATATATTGAATGCTGTTGAAGTAAACATTGTAAAATATATACATAATATATTATTTATATATATATATATATATATATATATATATATATATATATATATATATGAAATAGTAATGTATATGTATGTATGTGAGTGTATAATTTTACTTATCTACGCCTGTTTCTGTGTAGATGTTAGTGAGTTAAAGTTCTTGGAAAATAATTTTTTTTTTTAAACAATAGTACCATAGTATAATCACTACTCTGTTTACTAGACTGCGGTTCTTGGGGGGGATGGGGTAATTGAGGATCATTCTATATTTCTTTGGGATATTTTTTAAATAGTTTTTTTTTAATATCACATTTTTAGAAAATATTTGTTCATATATATTTTTTGAATATGAAATAAAATTTGAGAGTGGTCGGATAAACCTATTTTGTCAGATTTCGTACATCCTTATGCATTCAGTTATCCATGCTTGGAAGAATGTGTCGTAGTTGATCCATGCCACGGCTAGGTTTGTGTTTCTGCTCGACCAAAAGATGCTGAAGGCGTTAAAGCCTTCAGCATCTTTTGGTCGATGTTTAGCAGGTGATGTGTTTCTCTTGTGGCTTTCCAGCATTCTTCCTGTTCTAGGAGGTAGTCTACGATTATATTATAGATCTGTTTATTCAGTTGTGCCGTTACAAATTCTACATGTTCTGTAGGCAGGTTATCGGTCTGTAGTAGCTGGGAATCGTTCCTTTTCCGTTGCCTTTTTATTAATCTGGTTCTTCCTTTAATGTAGTATTTCATTTCGTCTAAGCATTTTCTTAATTATTATTAAGTGGCAATAAGCCTCCTCGTGATTCCAGTACTCTCTGTGCCGTGAAGTTATGGATGGTGCTATTCCCATCCTCCTTGGCTCTTCCCAACCAATGTTGGTGCTGCCCTTTCTATTTTAGGGGCAGGGGAATTAAATATTATGGGATATCTGGCAGTTTAGTTCCCTTAGATTCGTGTAATGTGTTTTTCTATATTTTCTTTTCTATTACTATTTCAAAATACCTGCGGCTGGTCGGCATTACCTGGATTTATGGGTTGGTTTCTTCACGCGAGGATTTACCTTATTATTTCCTCTGTTTTCATCAGTGCCGCGGTATTGCAATTTCATCTAGTCATTATTGCAGAGTTTTTTTTTTAATGTTCACAGTGCTCCTACAATGAATGGTATTACAGTAATGTTCTTCATGTCCCATATTCTTTCAGCTCTCTGTCAAGTTCCATGCATTTACTTAATTTTCTGATCCTGGATATTCGCTTTGTGTCTGCTGGAACGACAAATCTACGATTTGGCAAGGTTTTTCCGACTTGTTAATCATTACGCCCGGTCTCTTTGCTTGGATGAGTTTGTCCGTTTTTCCATGTCCTATGGGGTTTTATGATGATCATTTTCCACTACTGTCTCCAGTTGGTGTCTATATCATTTATCTGCACGTCCAATGTGCAGACGCTTGCATATTTCCAATTAACCGTCTTCCCTGCGTAGTCGTGTCTGTTTTTGTCTTATATTGTGGGTAGTTTGCTGCATTCACTGATTATGTGATTTACCAGTTTGTCTTTTTGTCCACAAAATCTACATGTACTGTTTTCCTAGTTTTTGCCTAACTAGGTTTTTATATAATTCGTTCTGATCGCGTTGTTTTGTGCGCTGGGCAGCAGCGATTCCGTTTCTCTGCGTCTTTTTTTTAGTCAGTTTTATAAATCGTCCACATAGCTGACACTCTTCCCATTTTTTCTTTTCTCGCTTTTTTGTTTGTACTTTCACTTCCCTGCGTATTGTTTATTTTGACTATGCTTTTTTTGCAGTGGCAATCATCCTTTCGTACTTTGGGTTTTCTATTTTTCTAGTTCTTTTATCTTATCATCTACGCAATCTTCTATACATATAAAGCCTATTCCATCTTTTCTCCTTTTTACATAGAGTCTGTCTGTATCGCCCTTCGGTTGCAGTACATTGTGCATAGTCATTAGTTTTCTAGATATTTAATCCAGATGCTTAAATTCTTCTTTTGTTCAGCATATCAAGAGTCCAGAATACCTCACTCCTGATACTGTCCAGGTATTTATCCCTTTTATTATGTTTCTACTATATAATTTGGTTTCCATGATTGTTCTTGTTTTCCTCGTGTATTCTCTTGAAATTCCCCTTTCATTTCTTTTGATTTGATGGAGTTCGTTTCCAGAACTCCCAGATATTTATAGGTATCATATTCGCCAATCACCGCCAATCGGTTGGGAAGTTCGAGTTTCCCTTTTTCATCTCCAATGGTGCAGACTTTTCGATTCTGAATTCCATTCGAATGTATTTATTAGATCTTCGACTTTTTGCAAATCGTTTCAGGTCCATATACACAGGGTGTTTTTATTTATTTATTTTATATATATATATATATATATATATATATATATATATATATATATATATATATATATATATATATATATATATAATTATTATTATTATTATTATTATTATTATTATTATTATAATAATAATAATAATAATATATATATATATAATTATTATTATTATTATTATTATTATAATAATAATAATAATAATAATAATAATAATAATAATAATAATAATAATAATAATATATATATATATATATATATATATATATATATATATATATATATATATATATATTTACATAGGAGTTTTTACACGAATCATAATCAGTGATTGCCCCACTGGCAGTAAAAAGTGGTGTTCTCTGGAATATAAGTAACAACAAGTCTGAACAGATTTCCAGAACTAAGCTCCTCTTTCGATAACCGTTGAAACATATTTTCAGTAAATCGCTCGGATGGTTCAGATAGATTCAGATAGAAATCCATTCATAAAATCAAATATGAAGCTTAATATTTAATAGTTGAAATATTCAATAGAGTTTATAATAACAAATAATAAATAAAGTATTAAATTCAAGATTATATCATTTTATGATTTAATAATAATTTCGGAATAAAATAACTTTTGCACATGTTTCTAGGGAAGACAGAAGTAAACATGAGTAATCCAGGCTGCTTAATCCAACACCTCTTCATCAGAAAGTCGAAAACAAAACACATCCAAATGTAATCCGAAGAGAATTAAGAAAAATGGTACATGAACGATTAGGGATTTTCAAATCGTTAGACAAAAGTCAAACACAAAGGAAGTGTCTTACAAAAGAACAGTCACACGCAGTTCAAAAATAACAAATAATGGGGTGTAAAAAATATACGGTATAACATCAGAATATTTTATGAAGTTTATAGTCCGAAAATCAGGTAAAAACATTGAGAAAGAACGGATGGTGCCCTCCTCCATTACCAGTGAAAAAATCAAAGATTGAAGAGTTCTTCTCAGGGGTGATAATCAAATTGGTTAAAAAAAAAGATTTATTAATTTCAACAATAGCAATCTTACGATGAAAGGAAGCTAACTTAGTGTGGTGATAATCAAATTGAGTAAATCAACAAAGATATATTATATCAAAATATTCTATTGAATTACAAAAGAGATAGCGTAAATGTGCCTAAAAATTTAGATACAGATATTCTAATATTTCGATTACTAAGCTTTAAACAATATAGTGTAAGATAATTCAAATTAATAACACGAGCAATTGTACCATTAAGTTACTAAATGTAAAAAAGTTAATTGAAATAAAAATGTTTAACATAAATGGATGAGATATTATACAGTGAAAGAGTAATTGGCATAATTTTCTGATGCAGGAAATTAAATAAAGGCTATGTTTAACATTTCTACTTATTCATAAATAGAGAGGCATTTATTCTGGGGGAGTGTGGTATAATATACTTAATATGAAGCTGGATTATATTAAAAATACGTATATTGTAAGATCATCCAATAGCATATAAATAGTATAGAAGTAATGATTTGATATTGAATTACTAATGTCTGTGTATAATTTATATTGCTCAGATATGAAGACAAATATATCAGAATATATCGGAATATCAGGTACAAGTAAGTCTCAGAGATGTTGAAATCGATAGTTCCAACAAATATATTGATGACAAGTTGCATGTATAAGAAAAACAAAACTTACCATATTCTGTAAAAGTTAACACCGGATTGAATAGGTAAATATTCTTAATTTCTAGGTACTAATTTTTTTGTTGATGTGATTCTGTTGAAATTAATATACTAAAGTATATATCGCTAAATACTCTCATGTTGTTCGAATTTATATTTTCGTGTATGGGGACATGATGAGAAAATTGCAGATCTATGATTTAAAAATATGGAGTCGGATTTTAGAATGGTTAAACTTTTAGTTTCACAGAGAAGACAAAATTATACACCGGGTTGATATGATACAGTTTTTCTATAATTAACCATTCGATCTGGTATGGTGTATTCTATTTGTTTTTTTAGTTCTTAATATGTATAGAAATTGAAGTAATACCATTAGACATTAGATTTGTTATAAGTGAATTCATTAATGGCGTTTGAATTATACTTAATGTTATGTTATTCGGGTGTTGATATTCTTATGGTTATTTATTATATATGTGTACGTACATTTGATAACAAATTCGTGCGTTAAACAATCTGAAGATCGTAAATATCGTAAAACCATACGTAACTTTTTTTAATAATTTATATATATATATATATATATATATATATATATATATATATATATATATATATATATATATATAAATTAATCAAGTTCAAATATAGAGATAAGATAAACTTAAAAACCAATATTTTGTGTAGAATTTATGTAGACTTTTTCATGATTATATAAAGTTTATAAATATATATATATATATATATATATATATATATATATATATATATATATATATATATATATATATATATATATTGATAAGAATTTAATATATTCAATTTGATAAGAATTTAATATATATAATTTGATATAAATCGCATCCATCATGTAAAACAAAAGAGAGATTAACATAACATTTTTTTAACATAGTTCACCCCAAACAAGGCAGGCCGTGCACTGTAAACGTAAGGGGCTACTGAGAAAAAAAGGGAGAAGGGTTGGGGAGGTCAACCTAATTTGGGATCTACGCAGCGAGATGTCTGTTTACATTAATTTTAAATTTCTGCATATCAGTACTGTCGGGGAAACAAGAGGCAGGGAAGGAGTTCCAGGGGTCAGCAGCACGAGGAAACAAGCTATTTGAGTAGAAAGCTCTCCGGCATCTGGAGACCTCCACAGTGAATGGATGGGATTTAGTTGATTGTCGAGATGGTCTAGTGGATTTACGTCGAGGGGGCACCAGAGTAGCCAATTCATCGGAGCATAATCCATTGAAGTATTTGTAAAACAAACACAAGGATGCTACATTGCGGTGATGGGACAGGGACTGGAGCTTGGTTGACAGTGAGGAAACTATTAGGTTGGCGACTCTTTTTTGGACCTTGTCAAGGAGAGAGAGACTAGTAGATATGCACCAGCCCAGATGTGGCAACAATACTCCATGCATGGGCGGATGGTGGCTTTGTATAGATACAGGATAATGTCAGGTGTAAGGTGTTTACTAGCACGGTAGAGGGAGCCAACCTTCTTTGCGGCAGCCTTGGCAATGTCTTCAATGCATTTGTTCTAATTCATGTTACCTGAGAAGGTTAGGCCGATGAGTTTGAATGATGAACTCTCAGGTAGGGTGTTATTTGCCATGACAATCGGTGGTTGGAGAGGTTTCTTGTAGTTATTGAAGGAAAGGAGCTTTGTCTTTGCGGCATTAAAAGTTACCAACCATTTATGACCCCAATCCACTACAGCCTGGAGGTCATTTTCTAAGGATTCAGCCATTGCCTCGGATATGATCGCGTCTGTTTTGCCAACATGGCGAGAGTAAAGCGTGGTGTCGTCAGCAAATAAACCAATCTCAGACTATGGCATCAGGGAGATCGTTTATATAGATCAGAAACAATAAAGGTCCAAGAATAGATCCCTGGGGTTCACCAGTATTTATGTAATGTTGCTTAGATGAACGGCCATCGAGGACAACCTGGATGTTTCTTTTGGTTAGGAAAGATCTAATTATATTAAGTAATTGCCCAGTAATACCGTATGACCGTATTTTCAGGAGAAGCCCTTTATGCCATACCTTATGAAAGGCCTTGGATATATCAAGCGCTACTGCCCTAGCTTCTCCTACCTTGTTGAGTGTATGATACATGCGTTCAGAGATGACCGTTAGGATGTCTGCAGTAGATCGTGCTTGTCTAAATCCATACTGGCGGTCAGAAAAAAGTTTAGCATTAACTAAGTGCCGTACTATCGCTAGATTGATTAAGGATTCAAAGATTTTAGCAAAGATCGGCAGTAGACTGATTGGGCGGTAGTTCGGAGGATCGGTTCTATTCCCAGAATTCTTGTAGACTGGTACCACAGAGGCAATTTTCCAGCTATCGAGGAAGCAAGATTCAGCTAGGCCTTTATGCAAGAGGTGTGTCATCATTCAATGAGAAGTTGTAAGGTTTCAAGCTGATCTGTAATAGATGTGGAAAGCTTTGCTGAAGTCATGTTGATTTTAGAGGTCACCAAGGACGTCAGAAATGCACAGAGGTTTATTTACTATGTGCAGGTTATATGAAAAATAATGTATTACAGTTGGAGGTCTCAAATATCACATGAGAGTCCACCTGAACTATGAAGCCGGACTCTTTACAATTGATCTGCATACTTTTCATATTTGTACCAGAGAGTGTAAGTCATTGGCAGAGTTAAAAGATGCATTCACTCCGTACAGATGTAATTAAAAAAATAAACAGGTGATGGTAATATTCGGCTTAGATTAGCAGCCATCATATATATATATATATATATATATATATATATATATATATATATATATATATATATATATATATATATATATATATATATATATATATATATATATATATATATATATAAGTTGTTGGAACCTCATACGTCGCAATCGACGGGAGAGTCCATCATATATATATATTAACACCTACAGACACTAGCGTTTCAAGCTTATTGCTCTCATCGGTGCAGGAAAGTAACAATATATATATATATATATATATATATTATTCAAAAACTATATGTTACATATTTTGAATCGTACCGCGGTTTCGTCCAGATAAGTTGACTTTTTAATTTTTTTAAAAAAGTCTTTACCCAAGGGACTCGTCAGCGTACTGAAATGAGGTCCAAACACAATGATAAATGGCGTTTATCGATTAAAAAAAAAATACTAGACAATTGGCGTATCAAATGCTGTCAGCAGTGACCACATCAACATTCCTTGTTTGTCTCGCCATTATAGCTAAGTATGCAGCCATTCTAGAACCAGGGTGCACTAATCTGAAGGCCACTCAACTTGACTAACTCCAAGTTAAAAATCATGTGGACAACTTGCTGGCTATTTTCGAAAGTGGTAGAGACAACGTTGACAAACAATTCCACGATATATTCTTGCAAATTCTGCTGTTAGCTGATCAGCTTAACACTTCTATTGATAAGCCGCGTTGTTCTGCCAAGCAAACAATGCGGTGCAACACACCATCATCGACGACCGAGGATTACTTTCGTGTAGCTATTTTCATCCCTTACATTGATTCTATCTTATCATCGCTTCCCTGAAGAGAATAAACCTTACTTCGACCTCTTCTCCGTCCACCCGAACAAAATGACGACAATGCCAGCAAAAGAGTTCCGTCAATCTATGGAAATGATTAGTGAACTATATCAGTTTGACAATATATGCGAGGAGTCAAATATTTGGTTTTAAATGTGGGCTGGTCGGAAGGAGTGTAACACCACTGATATCACTCTGACTGATCTCGTTGAGGAGACAACATTTTGTCCAGCCATTCGTCAAATACTCTTAACAGCACTTACGTTGCCTGCTTCCACGTGCTGCTGAACGAAGTTTCAGCACATTGCGGCAAGTTAAAACGTGGCTAAGTCAACAATGAGACGGGGTCGGTTGTCGGGCGTTATAAGTGTTCATCGAGAGCGCATGAAGTCACATGAGAACTTCATTAATAGTGTAATTGATAATTACGCTACAGACAAGCGTAGACTTCAATTTATTTTCTCACTTAGATTTATGTGATTTTGTATATTGTTTATTTCTCTATCAAAAATTTGTCATACTTCAATTTATGTTTGAAATTATTTGGAATATTAAAAACTAAGCGATATCCAAAAATACCTCCCCATGCCTAGGGCTAAATAACTTCGCTGCTGACTGCTGATATGAGGCTATTCCAACAAATTTACATTCCCCTTTTTTACCTGTTAAAAGAAATATATATGTATTTATTTATTTAAATTGTTTTTGTTAGTTTCTTTGTTTTTTGGGGTTTTTTTTGGTTAGTTTCTTTTTTTTTGCTATGTCTTTTTTTGTTTTTTGCCATGTTTTTTTATTGATTTTTTTTTTTTTTTTTAACGTTTTTGTAAATTTTTTTGTTTGGCGATGTTTTTCTAAATTTCTTGGAGGGTTGTTAGTTTCTTTTGTTTGCTTTTTTGCCATTTTTTTTATTGATTTATTTTTTATTTGTAACGTTTTTCTTAGTTTCTTGTATTTGTTTTGGCGATTTTTGCCACGTTTTTTATGAATATATGTCACAAACATTGCTAGGCGTAAGTTAAGTTTAGTTTACCCTACGGCCTAGTTTTTAACTCCGCCCATTTTATATATATATATATATATATATATATATATATATATATATATATATATATATATATATATATATCGCGCTTTGAGACATAACGTGATTTTCTGACCCAAAAGTTCATTACCATAGGACGATGAAGAAAAAAAAGAAAGAAAAACACTGCTTGGACAAGGAGAATTTTATTTCTTGAAAGCTCAGTTTAAAATAAATTTTATTTATTTTAACACTACACATTGTTAACGCTATAACCTATATATATATATATATATGTATATATATATGTGTGTGTGTGTATGTATATATATATATATATATATATATATATATGTATATGTATATATATATATATATGTATATATTGATATATATGTATATATATGCATATATATATATATATATATATATATATATATATATATATATATATATATATATATATATATATATATATATATATATGTATATATATATATATATAGTCTTGGAAGTTTCTCAACTATTAAAACTATATTTTTAAAAAATTAAGAAAATAAAAAACTTTTAGTCCCAAGTCGTTCAGTGGAAAATCACTCATGTAAGTCAATTTATTTTTTACAGTTATTATATTAGTTTGCTTCTAACATTATTTAAGGGATTATCAGTTGTTTACCATGAAAACCTGTTTCGGGAATTTATTCATTTATTTATGTACTTTCATATTTATCTTTTTTATTTAATTATAGAAGATATGTACTATGTTGATCGGTTTATATATATATATATATATATATATATATATATATATATATATATATATATATATATATATATATATATATATAGGCAGCCATCGTTATCAGTACATTTTGGTACTTTCTTAATCGTTGTCTCGACTCTACGGGCTAGTTTCCGAGTCTCTGATGTTAATGGAGTATGGGTTTTTCGTCCATCTCAGGCGCTTTCGATCTTCGCGATCGTCTTCGGGAGTTTTTGTTGTTGTTTTATTTTGTTTTATTATATTGTTATTTAAGGTGTTTTATTATTTTAGTCTGTAGTTTTTGCGGGAGTAAAAAATTAAAATATAGTTTAGTCTGTTATTTATGTATTTGTATATTTAGTGTTTTTATTAATTTGTGGTTTTATTAGAGTTTTATTTTCATTGTGAAAAAATTAAATTTAATTTAATCTGTTATTTATGTATTTGTATATTCAATGTTTTATTAATTTGTTGTTTTATTAGTTTTATTTTCATTGTGGAAAAAATAAAGTTTAATTTAATCTGTTATGTATTCATGTACTTTCATATTTATCTTTTTATTTAATTATAGAAGATATGTAATATGCTGATCGGTTTATATATATATATATATATATATATATATATATATATATATATATATATATATATATATATATATTCATATATATACATATATATAAATATTTATTTACATAATATATATATATATATATTATTTATATGAAATTATATATTTATGCCAAGTAAGCTACACACAAACGTTCATTTTAATTCCCGAATATGCGTGGATTTATTGTTTGTGATTGCTTTTATATTTAAGTAGTGTTTACTAATCAGATTCGTTGCTATTATTTTTATTGGCGCCACTAAGCTCTACTCACGTATTGAGCATTGTTGGAGTGAATACTGAAAATATATATACACAATATATTGTATTTACCTGATAGGTGTATATACATGAAAGAGAGGGGGTATACATATAAATGTCTGCAAACACATACACACATATATATATATAAGGTATGTATGCCTATAGAGAGAAAAAGTAGACGAGAGAGAGAGAAAAAAGAGATTAGAGGGAAATGTTTGCGAATATTTTGGTTAGCATGAAGAATGTATAGACTTATATTATGTCTAATGACGAGTAATGAGAGGGTGTGCAAACATGTTTTATTGCTTGCTTCTTTCAAAACTTACAGTTGACAGTTTAATGGAGACAAATTCACCTTTGGCAACTAGACGGAAATAATTGTGCATGTGTGTGTGTGTGTGTGTGTGTGTGTGTGTGTGTGTGTGTGTGTGTGTGTGGACCTATTCGATTATGTCTCTCTTCCCCTGACGCAGTCGGCTCTCTTTGAAAGAGAAACAGGGCACCTGGTGACTAAATACCTGTCCTCCTCGCAGGGTTTATATAACGGCATCTTGTGAACAAATTACAACCTGGAATATGTATTAAGGAGATTTCTCAATACGGCAAGAGGCAGACAATTACAGAAGAATAAATAAAAAAAAAATCATGGTGTACCCTCAAACATTGCTTATTTCTTTTTACACCAACAAAAACGGGGATTCTCCCAACCCTACATATCTTGACACCTTTTGGGGAATCTTTGTCATATGATGTCTTGATAGAAAAAAAGTGTACTTTGTCTACACATAAAATACACTAGCAGGGCTACCCGGCGTTGTCTCCGTGGGGGGGGGGGCATGAATAGCAAATTAGAAGTGTTAAAAAAAGGTGCGTGTATCAGGTACGTGTAACCGTTACTGTTTACACATCATATAGAATCTATGATGGGATAGTTGATACACTTGGAATAACTTGGCTTTATTGAAACCTTAGCTAGAACAAAGAAACTATACAAGAACATTTCTTTTCAAAGACATTTGGTGATTGTACAAGCGGCTATGTTTATTGTTAAAACCAGTTTTTTCAAGATCTTTTCTGTCCCACCCACAACTCTAATCTCAGTCCTTCGCGTTACAAACCATCCCAAAGAAATGTTAATTCAGAATTAATAAATGACTTGGGATTTGCATTCTACCAGAAAAGCATAAAACATGAACAAACAGACAACTTTAGTGTGTTTCAGTATAATACGCACCGTTTGGTTTAATAATAAAATAAATTGATCTGGATTTCCTACTTCAAACCTGAATAACATTGCATCCCTATTTATTTGTCTCCCCAGGAGAGCAAAGTTAGACACAAGGTCGTTTTTTTTTTATTTAGGCGTATCCAGCTCCTCAAAAATGGGCGCTCTGAATGAGACAAAAATAAATATTGCTCCAGTCAATAAGGACTTCTCCTCCTCCGAGTTAGAACAAAAAAGATAAAGAAAGTGTAGTGTCAGAACAGATACTACACTTTCTTCAAGCCAACTTTTGTTCAAATCAGTAAATAACAAGCCGCGCGTGCGTGGTCCCCCTCTGTATGTGACTCGATGTCGCGAGTGTAAAATGCAATAAATTTGGGCAATTTGGGACATTTTTTACCTCCCTTTTGACCCCCTGGGGGCGCGAACCAGAATTTTTCTGAGGTCAAGGATGCTTATTTTATATCCAGAACAATTGCCTCTACATTTTGGCCAAGTTTCAGAAAAATTGAATGGATGGATCAAACGTTATGGGAGGAAAGGGTCATATTTTGCCATTTGGGGGGCTTTGCCCCCCCCCCCGGGGCGCGAACAAGATTTTTTCCAAGGTTAGCGATACTTATTTTCTATTAGGAACAATTGCCTCCACATTTTCACAGTTTCAGAGAAATTGAATGGATGGATGAAAAGTTATGGGGCAAAAAATGTCATTTTTTGCCATTTCGGGGTCTTTTGACCCCCTCGGGGGCTAACCAGAGAATGTCACTTTCTAACCTGACCAAAGTTACAACTTCATGCAAAATTTCAGAGAAATTCAATGGATGGTTGCGGACGGACATGCCTCAAAGCATAAGTTTCCCGATTTTATAAATCGGGGGAACCAAAAATCGACTTTTGTTCTTTTGATTTATTTAACAGCGAACAATTTATTTAATCATCTCAAAGTGAAATCAAAATGATGTTGTCAACAAAATGATGTTAAAGTTTTCCTAGTACGTATCTAAAGAAATAACCGTTTATAGACAAATATTTTACCGGCTTGCATAAATTAATGATTTTTGGTTTTATGTTTTGAGGCATGTCCGTCCGTCCGTCCGGATTTTTCTCCGCAACCATCCATTGAATTTTCCCGCCAAAATTAACTATAAACTCACTCCAGGTCTTTACCTGATTGACATTATTCCCACTGAAGATGGACCCAGATGGGTCATGAAGTACTTTGGACCTAAAAGAAAATTACGGCAGATTCATCAGCCAATTCTCATCCGAGATTAGGACTTTAATCCGGAAAATGGAAGGGATTCATACAAAAATATCCAGACACGAGTTGTCGGTTTTTATTTAATAATAATAATAATAATAATAATAATAATAATAATAATAATAATATATATATATATATATATATATATATATATATATATATATATATATATATATATGTATGTATATATATATGTATGTATGTATATATATATATATATATATATATATATATATATATATATATATATATATTATTTACTCAACACAATACAGGCACTCATTTTTGAAATACCGCTTGCAGGTTTTAATTTTACTTATTATTGGACGAGGAAAACCAAAATTGAAATAATAAAGTGGTTTGACTCATGACCTGAATGATAAAGATACCAAGAAAAAATAGCTGCTGAATTAAAAACGAATAAGAGAAAAATAGAAAATGAACAAATAAAAAATGGCAAAAGACAAAACTAGAAAAATAAATAAAAATAAAGAAATG
>OY744522.1:142984244-142996744 GCA_963556195.1 Sepiola atlantica
TAGTATATACTATACTATTTCATAATAAGTACACTAGTCTTAAATAGTATAATTTTGGCTTCAGACAGACAGACTGATACATAATCTCCATTATTAATATATATATATATGTGTGTGTTTCGCTGTATCACAGTACTTTGGTGTGGTTAGACCAGCACCCATCCGAAGCTATAGATCGAACCTACAACGATCTAGTCGATAGTCAGTAGTTCTATCCACCAGGCGCTGTTGGTAAATGATATCTACAATGTTTTCATATAAATATTGACCGCAACTTGAAGGTGCTCTATTTGCTTATTTACAAAGGGATTTGCATTACACTAAAGTAGTAGCGAGCGATATCACTTAACGACAGTGCTCAAACCGAGAAGCGGGCTTATATAGTCATCCACAGACAGACTGATTCGCTGTATCACAGCTATTCAGTTTCGCTAGACCAATGTGTGTGTATGTGTATACAGACATGAAAGAAGTAAATAGACACCCCACAAAAATAATTCATTCATGTTTAAAGTCTCTGCTTCCTTCGCCAATGGCCAGCACTCGGAGCCATACAAAGCAATAGTAGAAGTTCGAAATATCGATATTTTATACTGATTGACATTTTGTGTGCTCCAGATATCAATATATCTATCATACATCATCATTTAAGTATGACACGGGGCAAAGAAGTATTATAATTCTCAGATTTTCAGAAGAGCTATAGCATAGGTTAATATGAATAATCACCACAAATCGCCGCAACCCTCGGTATTCCATTCCACTGTTAAGCGAGTAATTGCCCAATTCATCAGCGCGGGAAAATAATCAATATTATCTTGCCTAGGTCCATCAAAACCCTTTTGAAAGCAGTCTTCATTATTAATGATAATAAGGGTGTCTATTTACTTCTTTCATGAGCGTTTACTTTATAGATGATATACTCAAATACATGTACTTAGCTAAATACCTGTTCTGTGACAGGTTCATCATAAGGCGACACATTTTGTAATATTTAATGAGCATGAGTTGATTATTTGTTGGATTTTACGGCATATCAACCTTTGTTGGGTTATTCTGTGCTGAAATTCCACGTATGTTTTGCATACGAATTGCTTATAGATAGATTTATTTTGTAGGTGAATCTGTTGTAAATACTCTGTCAACGATAGATTCGATTTAACCGATAGATGGGAGCATTACAGTTATTATATTTCGGGTAAGAATGGACCTGATAGGTGACTGCCTAGTAACCAAAACTACTAATGGGGGTCTCACCGGATGTAGTTCGTATGTTATACATACCCAGGACAGATTTTATTTAACCAATCTATTTAAACATGACAGGTACTTCCACTCCGAGGCAGAGTGGGTGTGGAAATAATGACAACTAAGCGATGACTACACACTTACTAAAGCTCTTACATGGGTGGCACCCATCGGAGTGTAGTTATAAATAATACCCAGGACATATTCTACTTTTTATGGTCAGTTACTGTGTTCTCCTGTAATCTGTTCGTTAGCTCATTGGACGCTTCATGTTGCATTATTCAGATCTAACGTCACACTGAAATCGGATTATCAATCAGAATGGAGGTGCACCTAATTAAGTTTTCAAAACGCGCTTCAACTGATTTAGTTAAGTGCACGCTACCGAGCTTCTTAATCGTGATACTAAGAAGATCAAACTTCAGCAACCGTCAATCCACAACCATGACCTCTACATTTAAGGTCTGAAACTGCCTGACTTCACACTTGATTTTGTCGTGTCCACGGAACTTCAGGGTCCTCCCATCGGCTGCCAGTACTCACACCTCATTCTGCCTCTAAAAGCGACACAGCCTTGCTCATCAACGTCTGTGAGCATTCGCAATCCAACAGAGCCGGTCACTCTTGTTTGTCACAGCAAGCAACTTCTGGTTTTTCACTTGCTCGGGAGACGATTATCACTGACGTCTTCTTTCATTGGGCGTTTCCCTATCACTGTGGCGATATGTGTTCGATGCTATCGCATCGAAAGTGCCGTTTTTCGTGGTAAAACGTCTATATTTGTTTGTCCAACCTTTCGTAGTGTCTCTGCGTACACTCCTTCGCCATATGGGTGGGCCTAGAGCGATTGTTCTGCTGTCTGGATTAGAAGGCTGCACTTCAATACCGAAGCGCGTTCGTCATCAGTCAAGATGACCCGTGTCTGAGTAAAAATCTGTTTTATTCTATACGAGGTCCGAAGAAGCTGTCTAACATGGTGTGGCAACTCCAACATAAATACGCATGCCATCTATCGTTCGGGTAACTATCCGCCAACCAACCTAGCCATGAGATTCATCTCGTCCAAAAACACGACCGTCGTTTCCTCCCGTGCTATGAATTTGTTAAATGCAGGTAACACGTTTGTTGTGTGCGCGGTCATAAAGGCTCGTTTAATTTGTCCGACGTTCGCCCTATACTCCTTACTTAACTGCCTGTGTAGAGTACGCGGCCTCGCAATCGTAACGGTGGGATACGTTCGGTCATGTCCATAACACAGAGTTCACAGACTAATTGAAAGTTTTCAATCCACTCTCGATTGACATGTCAGTGATGGCGCCGATGAGTTCCGCGATTAATAAGACATAGAATCCCTTTAAGTCCATTTTAAAAAGAAATATATATATATATATATATATATATATGTAGAGAAGAGAATCGACAGAAAAGAAAAACAACGAAAAGGGGGAAGTAGCATCTTCTAACTGGCAACAAACACAGATGCTGGAACAATGTTTCACGTGGACTTGACTATACATACAACGGGAGCTTCTTTCACTATTTCTGATCTGATCAACATACGATTCAAAACGTAAATCTTTCACTATTGTTAGTCTCGCCTTGGCGGATTACGCATACACCGTGATTTAAAAATGACCTCGACGAAATTCACTTCGCTTAATTTACACACACACGCGCATACATATATATATATATATATATATATATATATATATATATATATATATATATATATATATGTATATATATATATATATATATATATATATATATATATATATATATAAAGTTTGAATTACCAACTGGAGAGTTTGAATTACCTACTAGACACCATCCTTGAGCGTCTTCGGTCTCTCGGTACAAGGGTGGGTCAGGAAAACCTTACATGAGGATTCTTCACCCTACAAGTAAACCCCGACCAAATATTCAAAATAACAAGTATTCGCAGCACAAATAAGATCCCCTCACGAGGAATGATGCACATCCTCCTAGTGATTTTAACTCAAGTAACAACACTTAGCTTGATACTCCACCAGACTAGATGAATTCTTGTCCTGGAATCCGGTAAGATCAAGAGACAATAAAAAAGATATACTATAACATAGATAAGTGGTCAATTGAGGAGAAGAAAATTAATGTTTTTAACTTCTTTACTAACTTAAAGTCTGGGAAATAAAGGAGAACTTGCGAATATCTATGTATCTCATATAGAAATTAAGTGTTAGCTCCAGGAAGGGGCCCCATGATTTCTGAAAACTTCGACTGAAGTAAAATGAATCAAAAGATAAATTAATATATATGTATATAGAACAGTTTTGCACCACTTCTATATTGTAGCAATTTCTACAAGCCGGCGCACAGCCGCCATATTGTATGAATATCAATGACTTCTTAGTTGCACGCTGATTGGTTCAGGTAATCTACTTCCTCTTTGACTTGACCAATCAGTGGCCTTCTCTTATGCGAATATCAGAGTGCTAATATAACTATATCAACACTTGAGCGCAATACGCCGCCCTCTCTTTTTCTTCTTCTGCACGAGATCTCTCTTCTCTCCCTTTCCTTCTTTGGCTCAGCCAAACACACGTCACCCCTATCTGGGGATGCAACAGACATCTTTCCGGTCCTTTTGTCCTAGGTTTGACTTCGACAAAAAGACAAAATACCTCATACATGCGGACTTAATATAACACACACACACATAACTGCTTACATGTCAACTTTCTTTCATACTTGTGTACAGACATACATACTTACATACACACATGGACGCGTCTTGACACCGTAGCCGGTGTATAAACATTCTATGTTATGAACTAGTCTCCCTTTCTTACTCACTGGGAAATTATAGTAATGGACTTCCTCTTTCCTTTTTGTTCACGTACTAACGAAGAAGACTCAATAAAGTTTTCATTATAAATGTTAGAATGAGAGTTTGTTACTTCCATCTTACAATATCTCTTTACGAAGATTAAAATCAAAATATAATGATACTAAACTTCACGCCTGGAATCCTTTTTCTAATTTAGATCAAAATCCATTACATGCTATTGTTTCTGAAGATGTCTCAAATTTAAGTCTTTAAGTTAAGAGGTCTTAAGAAGGAATTGAAATTCAGGGAATTAAATTAATATCTAATTTCTATGGATTAAATTAAATGCAAATCTGAAATATTTGAATTTTTTAATGAGCGGTTATGCCCATATTATGCCTCATCAAACATTTGTAAAATACTCCAAAGAAAGTGAAATTTAGGAAATATTTATTAATTGATGTCTAATACCTATTGTAAAAAAAACTCACAAAAATCAGAGGTATCAGAAATTTCACAAAGGGCTTTCATCCTCCCCTCCTTATCTCTTTTGCATAAGACTAAATTAAACCAAATATAGTCCATATTTGGACCCATTAAGCCTAACAGCTGTGTTCCAAAATTCATAATGATTGGTTAATTTTTTTTTTACTTGTTTAGTGTCGTCTTGGCTTGTTTATTTTTAGAATTATTTTATTTTATTATTTACTTTTGTTTACTCCTAATAAGGCATATAGCCACTGAGACGTAAGGTGCTAATGTGAATTAGGGGCCATATTTATAGGTGTATCCTAAGTGATAAGTTGTGCAGCGAGATGTTTGTTCACATCACATTTAAATTTCTGCATGTTG
This sequence comes from Sepiola atlantica, assembly GCA_963556195.1. Classification (NCBI taxonomy): domain Eukaryota; kingdom Metazoa; phylum Mollusca; class Cephalopoda; order Sepiida; family Sepiolidae; genus Sepiola; species Sepiola atlantica. Next base: position 142,989,157 of record OY744522.1, read on the forward strand.
GTACAGTTGGGGAAACGAGGAGCAGGGAAAGAATTCCAAGGGCTAGCAGTTCGATAAAAATAAGCTATTAGAGTAGAAAGCCTTCCGCCATCGGGAGACATCTAGAGTGAATGAGTGGAATTTTGCTGATTGTCGGGGTATTTATGTCAAGGGGGGGGGCACCAGTGAAGTAATTTTGTCGGAGCACATTCTGCGGTGATAGGACAGGGGCTGGAGCTTGGTAGACAGTGTGGCGCCTATTAGAGTCTCTTTTGGGACCCTGTATAAGAGGGAAAGACTAGTGGTTGGTGCACCAGCCCAGATTTCACAATAATACTCCATGCATGGGCAAGTAGTGGCTTTGTAAAGATAGGATACGGGCAGGTGTGAGAAATATTCTAGACAGGTAGAGGGAGACTACCTTCCTTGCAGCAGCCTTGGCAATATATTCTATGTATTTGTTCCAATTCATGTTACTTGTGAATGTTAGGCCGAGGAGTTTCAATGTTGAACTCTCAGGTAATGTTCTTTTAGCTATCGCAATCGGTGGTTGAAAAGGTGTTTTATAATTGTTTTAAAAAATAGCTTTGTCCTAGAAGCATTAAATGTTACCATCCGTTTATGTTCCCATTCAACTACTGATTAGTTTTCAGGGGTTTTTAGGGGGCATAATATGGGTACACCCTCCTATTTGAAAATTAAATATCAACATTGCTACGTTTCGATTGATTTTTCCTCCGGTTTTCTTCAGTTGTATCGTTCATTTATGTACGGTCCTGTTTTTCCGTATTTAAATATTATGAAGAGTTATAAGGATTATCCAATCCCAATGTAACCAGTTGCTTATAATACAGTCCTAAGTAATTAAGAGTTTAAATCATCTTAGTTCAAAAACATAATTTGTTGTTCTCCGGTTGCCATCGTGCGTGCGTGTGTGATGATCTTCTTTACTCTGGGCAAATGCCGCAGCAGCAAACAAAACGAATCCAGTGACATAACATTAATTACATTAATTAATTAGCCAAACACGTTCTTACAGAAGATGGAGTTTTATTCGTATCAGCTCGTTGATAGTCCAAACCTGAAATCAAAGAGAGAGAGGAAACACGGAAAGAGAACAGAGAGATAGATTTTTTTAATGGAAATCGCTCCAGACAAGGCATGAAGCCACTTGATGTAAGGAGCTAACAAGAACCAAAAATAATCATCGCAAAGACAGGAGATGCATATCAGCCTTAGTCTTGAAAAGATCAAGGCTATAAGTAGGAGGAAAACAATCAGCGGGAAGAAAGTTCCACAAGCCTGCAGTTCTTGGAAAGAAGCTACTGGAATAGGAAGCTGTATTACAATGAGGTATCAAAACAGCGAATTGATAGCGACCACTAACCCAACGAGTCAAACGAGCTTGAATAAAGAAGCAGTGAATAGATCACACAATTCTGAAGAACACATGCCATAATAGTATTTATAGAAAAGACTGAGAATAGCAACATCACATCTGTGAGAGAGAGAGAGTGTGCAGAGAAGAAAGGGGTAGGGCCATCAAATTACAGATACGTTTCTGCACCTTATCAAGAACTCTTAAATGGGGCAGAGATTCAACAAGCTTAAATATGACAACAGTACTCCATACATGGTCTGATAGTATATTTGTAGAGATTATAAGCCCAGAGTATTGATCAATGCCAAAACTGGTAAGAACATTTTGACATACATCTGGTCGATCCAAAGCTTCCATGCCGATTGCCACGATAGCAACCCCCACCTCTTAATAGATCGTCTGGCGTAATATCCGCTTTGTCAGTATTTCGATTCACACGGTAGAGCTCAATTCCTGAAATGTCTCCGGCTTGATCTTTGCTGACCTCCGTCTATAATGCATCCTGTTTATGACTTACACTTGCACAAATATATATTAGCTAATCTATCTACTAGTTGATATACCTTCAAATATCCAACACTTCAAACAAATGTAACGGCTAATTCGACCAAGGGTGTACTTTAAGGTCACATATAATTAAATCTGTAACATTGACGCTTTTTGGGCGAAAAGAAAGTTAATAACGGTGAAGCCGAATAACCCACAAAGAATACTTGTTTGAAAGTATCAATTGCCCTTTTGCCCCCTTCCAAAAGAACTTCCCTTGCCATCGCAGACAGACACAGTTTTATAATCAGACTTTTCCTCAAATAATCGTCAGAAAGAGAGAGAGAAAAAAAAAGAGTGAGAGTGAGGAGTGAGAGGGACAGAGAAAGGGAGAGAGAGAACAATGACAATTTTGAAATATGCCACCTGAGAGACAACACATCAACTTGTCCTTCCATCCCAACTACCGGAGCATCAAATTCCCTCCCAGCCTCTCGTTAAATACACAAAAGTGAATTGAATGGAAACCAATAAGGGAGAAGAATCACAAGATTTGCAAGGCGGCGGCTTTCGCCATTGACTGAATGGAGGTGAAGTCAATAAGAGTTATGTGCCCCTGATTGATGTTCCCATCTTTTATGGGGATCACTAAGTAATGAATATTCATAAGAGTTCCGCTCGCCTTCGCTCACCATTTACACAGCCCATTCATTTCTCCACATTCACATTGAATGATTAATAAGTGAGGTTTTAAAGAAAAGGGCGAAGGGGAGATGGGGGCGAGGGCGGAAGAAAAGAGTTATGTACGTCAACACAAGTTAGGGAAAGAAGGTATAGAAAGGACCCACACAGAAAAAAAACCATCCCCAGCACACACGCAAAGGCTCGTGGTAAAATGCTCTTATTGAATAAAAATTGATACTAAATTCTTTTCAAATCTAACTACAATTGCTTTGGACGTACGAAGAATATATTTTTATATTAATGAGTCACCACCTATCAAGGCCAAATGCCACTCGAGGATAAGGGTTAAAAAGATTGTCAGTTGGATGATAACAAATACTATGTGAGAATTAGAAACGGTAGGTGGAATGGGCAAATTTTGAATACTTAAGAAGGCCGATCGACAAGTAGTTGTAAAAATTAGACATAAAAACAACCATTCTGTAGTCAACTGGTAAGTAGTCCCGCGGTATTGTGGTCAATGGATGGGAAGTTCTTGGAAAGAAATTCTGTTCATGGAATATATTCAGGGTGTGTGTAAAAAGTTAAGTAGATAAATGAGATAAGATTGGTTGGTTGTCGGGTTTCACAGCATGCTAACCTGTTGATTTTATGCCGAAATCGATATATACGTTCTATATACGCTTGGTTGATATGTTTTTAGTCGTATATATATATATTTTTAATAATCTGTAAATATATAAATTTTATTTCACTTATAGATGTGGCCCTGACAGGTACTACCACTCCTCCGGATCAGAGTGGACCTGGGAGTAGTGGAAACTAAGGGGTAACTCAAAACTCTCCAAAACTCTCAAATAAGGCCCTCGCCACTGGATAGTTTTAAATCATACCCAGGACGGTTGTTGAAGAGAGGTTGAGTAGTTGATATAGTTGAGGAATAGAGTAGGCATGAAAAAATGTAGAAACGGCTGGGAAGGCTGGATTTCGGAATGGTGGGGATGTCCGAAACAGCTTATTCTATTCAATCTATAGCTGAGACTCTGACAGGTACTGCCGCACTGGATTAGAGTGGTCCTGTGAGTAATGGCAACTAAGGGGGGGGACTCCTAAAAGCTCATAAATTAATGGCCTTACGACGGGATGAACTTGAAGGTCTTAATCGGGACCTTAATGAGATAGCAGAAAAATAAGCGGTTATATTAGGACAGAGGGAAATAACAGGGAGAGAAAAATATATTTTTAAAAATTAGTAGATAGACATGTGTGGATGAGAACAAAAATAGATACATAATCAGATTTAATTTGAATCATGCACTACCAAAAGACAATGTGCATTGGGATTAGAGTTAGGGTTAATTGCAACCCCCTTAATTCTATGACCAACATCAAAATATATGCACATATTTTCATTTAGGGAGAAATCGTATGCATTGACTGTAGATACATTCATGGAGTTATGGCTGTCAATACTAACAGTACGTCATTTTTTTTCTTCTTCTTCTTCTTCTTCTTCTTTTCTTTTTGCCACTGTTTCAAATCAGGCTATTTGCTAAATCCTAGGTCTGGCCCAGAGGAGAAGGAAGAGAGCAAGAAGGGAAATAAGGGGATTAACAGAACGAAAAGGGAGTAGAAAGATGTAGTGGTGCGTTTTTTCTTCGTCAGTCCCAACCCGGCGTTGCCCAGGAGTCTTTGAACTTCCATTTTTGTTTGATTTATTTATTTTTTAACTATGCGGATTTTGTTAAATTTAACTATTGCGATATTAATTGAACCAAATTGTCAACTTTTGGTAACTGAAACGTTCGAATCAGACTTCTTTAAACGGTCTGACTTCCAGCTCCTTGACTCCGCCTCCACAGCCGGGCTTACTACTCACTTTTTAAGTAGGGTATTTTAAAACCTACTTCGGAGTCAGGAGCCGAATCTTTTCATCAGACTCTGCACCTCTGTTTGTAATCTCCCTCCCTGTTGCTTTCTGCCACCGGAAACAAATCTGCAAGTCAAAAAGATAATCATTTGAAGTGGGTGCCAAAACTTTTCAGATTCCCAAAGGACATTTTAAAACGGCCAAAAAATCGCTGGAAGGTTTCAACCATTAGGAAAATGGCCAAAATAAAAAAATAAATAAAAACGACAAATGATCAACATATGTTGTTTCTCGCACTGATCAGACCTCAGAACTTTTATTTGGATGGTTTCAACTTTCCACGTCTAACTGTTTTCTCGTTGCTTGACATAATTTCTAAACAAGAAGGCTAATAATTTTTGTGGTTACGGGTCAAGAGGCTAAGGGTCGTACAGTGGCTAAAGGTCAAGTGGTTCTTGTTAGTGCTCCCTTTTCCCCAGACCAATATCTCACTTTGCTTATTCAATCATGCTTTTTCTTTCTTTCCATCTGTCTTTCCGTTTTTCCACTATTTCCTCTTTATTTCCTTTCATTCCTCTTCCTCTTTTCTTTCTTTTCTTTTAAGGGATGGCATTCTCTTTTTATTGCATACATGTGTCCTCCTATTTTTACAAGGGTAAAATATCCCTATAGTAATCAGAATTAATAATTCTTTCAAATTTTTACAGACTTGAAACAATGCACCAAACACATTTTTGCCTCCGTTACACAGTTTTTTTTTTGGCAAAAATTTTTTTACCGTATTTCCATTGATATTCTTTATAATAATAAGATTGCGTGAGTACTTGTGTGTCTGCGTGTGTGTTTCTCGTCTTTACGTGACTTGCACATTATTTTTTATTTACTATTAATCGATTGAAATAAAAAAATGCATTGCGTGAAATACTTTTTAAATCTTATTTTCAAAGTAAATTAATTACGGAACTAAATCTACCAGAACGGATTTTGGTTTCTTCGTAAACACGTCAATCGTTTTAATATTTTGTGAATTATTAAAAAAAAGGAACGAATTAATCTGTGACCTTTCGAAATTTGAAAGGAATTTGAAAAAATTTAAATTGTAAAATAGAAAGTCATTTCTAGCTTTTTAAATTCCTAGAAAATCCTCATGTATTAAAAGGTTGAAAGTTATGGAAGCTATTTACACCCAGTAATTTGATAAACAAAGATTAAACCAACATTACCTTAACAAAATCAGTTTTATACCAATTTCGGCCAGATAATAATTTAATGACCAAACGATACCGTAATAATCAAATTCAACTTTCATAATCCTATTTAAAAAAATAACAACAATAATCTGGTCTTAAAAAACGGCATGAAAGCTGTTCTTTTTCCAATGTTTTTCAGTTTACTCTCCAAATTTCATTCTCAATGGTAAGTAATCTAGACATGTTTACTGCCTGAAGTAGGGGTTGGCAGCACTGCAGCAAGTGTTACATAAACATAACGGCCTCCATACATGGTTATGTTGGAATTATAGTTATCTTAAAGATAGATATTTGTTTTAAACACGAGATGGCGCTACTGCCGCGAGATTTGGTACTCCCGTGCTTCCACGTAGTAGTTAATTTAGAAACAAGACTCTGTCTCTCATTGACGTGACCTTCAATCTGGTCGGATGTTGTCCGAACTACTTTGCTTCGTAGCATGCTTTTCAAATCGTAGCTAAAAAGCCTGTTATGGTTATTTTTCTAATCGAGTCAACCGACTCTCAGATAATGGTCAAGGAACCAAGCGATTTTGTTCATATTTTCTTTGAGCGTAAGTCACTTTACATTTTCGTTCATTCGCGCACTTTTATTTCGTCTCGCTAACAACTCGTGAATTTTTGTATTGTCATAGAACATCGTATTTCTTGCTTAGGATTCATTTTTGCTAGTTGGTTTCTTTGCGTACTTTCATGTATTCACATTTTTTAAACAGCCCTTTAAGATCTAGTCACTGACAAACTGTCAATAAACGCAAATGTCATATGTAAACCAGAACTTACTGTTTTCTTTTATTATGTTTCCTTTTCGACACCTGTGGCGTATTCATCGATACGATGATGCAAGCAAACAATGGTTGTCACGTGCACAGAGAATAATATATTCCCAACACGTGTGCAGCTAAACCGATGAAGAGAATATAAAATATGCATACTTTATATGCACAACACTAATTAGAAGTCAGACCTACCGACCTATAAATGATTTTGATTCTCTCTCTTCGCGGGGATGACATTGATGATTAGCTTTCTTCTTTTTTTTTCTTTTTTTTTTTTTGGTTTTCCAGTTGTACTAGCCTTTCTGCTCTTCCATTTATCTGTAAGCCATAACAAGATGAAGTAGTCTGAGCTGCAAGATTGATCAAGACCGGTTAAGTTACAGTTGTGTACATAAGAGATAGAGGAAACATCTGTGGAAATGGCCATTTTGTAATTTTCTTTGCAGTTGATAATAACTGAATTTATGCTTTTCAATTCTACAGAATGTGTTACAAAAAAAAATAAATGAATCCACCGTAGTCGAGGGAAACTCGAAGACTCTCTTTTCTGTTTGGTTACTACACCTAGATGTAAATGCGGGCCTTACTCTTTTGTATGCGTTGCTGCACTTGCATTTGATCATCTAATTATAATGATGAGTGTTTAGCACGGAGGTATCAAGTACCAGTTTATGTATTTGATATGGCTCGACCGAGGATTGAACTCCGATGTCTCGACCCGTTAGCGAACACTCTAATCATTATGCCAACTGTGTTAATAATCATTATACAAATCACAAAAGCGATTATTTTATTTATATATTTTTTAAATCGGATTGTCTTCAACGTTTGTATTTAAGTATGAGGAAACATCATCGTAATAATAATCAATAGACATCTTTAAATATGCGGAAAACAACGCCATACGTAAATGAATCATAGAACAGGTAATATGAATTGGAACAAATACATAGAAGATGCTGCCAAGTCTACTACAAAGAAAGTGGGCTCCCTCTACCGGGCTAGAAAACTTCTCTCACCTGCCAGTATCTTATATCTCTACAAAGCCACCATTCATCCATGCATGGAATATTGTTGCCACATCTGGGCTGGTGCACCAACCACTAGTCTCTCCCTCTTAGAAAAGGTAAAAAAAAGAGCCTTTAATCTTTAAATAGGTC